>OX333080.1:13975028-14603281 GCA_946863875.1 Alloplasta piceator
GACTGAAATTTTGTTGGTTCTTCGCCCTTTTTAGTGCTGATAGCCAATGGATTCGTATAACTATATCAGAGGATTCAAGGGGCGAATGCGCTGATACGAAGGATTCCACTGTAGCTTCACCAACTGCCAGCTTCTGCCTCCCTCGAAGGATCCTCTTCTTACGCTCTATTTTCCATTCGCATCTTCTTAGGATACAAATTTCACGGGATCGATTGTGTAAATGTTTAATCATTGATTCTAGGCGATGCGGTTTGGGAATAAATTGGATTTTATCGTAGGTTTGCATTAAGGGCAGGCTAAACACCCTCCCCCCCGCCTTTCCGCTCTTGTCAGTGCGAGAGAGAGAGCGCCTATAGGGATGGTGTGAGAGCGAGAGAGAGGGTCTTTGGCCTGCCCTTAAGGTAGTAGCCTACTGTGACGGGATCAAACTAATTTTTTTACCTTTTCAGAAGATAAACATCTTAAGAATATACTGTAAAAGTTTCAGACCGAAATTAAACATATTTTTAAAGTTATAGTCAAAAGAAGAGAGTAATTGAGTAATAAGTTTATTAAAAATGCCTAATTACTTTTGGCAATCACCGGAAACTGTAAATCTCTCGAAGAAATGAAGAGAGCTTTGAGATAACTTTCAGGAAACTGAAGGATTGCTCTATGCACCGGGCACAGCTGATCAATGTAAGTATAATTTTTTTAATACAAAATCTGTTGTCAAAACTTCAAAAGCGTTTTTCTCGAAACTACGTTTTCGAAAGTTCGGGGAAGAGCACTGACTAAAAACTATTCAACCGATTTGGCTAAAAAGTTTACCCGTTATTTTAGACACACATAGCTAAGTTCATAACCTTTAAAACATACAATTTTTTAATAATGAATGAATTTTTTAAAATAATTTATCAAAAAAAAAATTCGATTTCGAAGACCTTTTTGTTCACAAGTCCTCCATTTCGTTTTTTTTCTTCTTAAAATATGCAACCTAGAATTAGGCCTATAAAACAATAATCTCTTTGGATTTCTGATTTCAGATAACTACGAAAGACTGTCTGTTTCCCCGAAACGAGTCGCCTTTGTTTCGAGGACTCCACTTCGACGTACAAGAACATGAACAAATTCATGTAAAATTATGTAAACAAAATTTTGTTTGTACTCTTCAAGATACAAGTAACGTCATGTGAAAATTTCAAAACGATCGGATTTTAATTTGTTATTTAAAAAAATTAATAAAAAAACGTCGAAATTTCGGTCGTCACGATTGATTTTGATAAATGAAGGCACGACAAGGTTTGATAGAGAATGCTAACGTGATCTTTTTGGTACATCTTGATCGATGACGATCCTGACCTAGGAAACAGATTTATTTGATGAAAAGTAATTTTTTGCATCTACTTTGAATGTGGGCCCGTTAAGCTGATAATGGAAAATTTTATTTTAAAAAAATTTGTTTAAACTATATAAATCATATTTTTCAGTGTAGATTCAATTTCCTGCCCATTAATTGCATAATTCGCTCAATCAAATTCTTATTCTCCAAGATTTCAATAATTGATTGCATTAAAATAAATTTCTGATTAATTTTTGACCAAAATCTTTCGATAGCCAAAAAAACCACAAAAAAGTTGTCCAGCAAATAATAAAATTCGGTGACCATCTAAAATGGTGGAGTAAATATTGCTTGAGTCACAAAAACAAAAAATAACGGTCCCATTCAAATGAAAATTTTATATTGGCTCATCAGTCATTATCGAGCCTAAAAAAATAATAGAATAATGTAAATAAAATAATTAAAATCTTAAAATTCAAGGTGACCCCTAACATAGCGATTCAGAAGAAACAAAATTTAAAAAGCTTATGGCACTCCAATTGTCAATGAAATGTAAAAAATTAGAGTAGCGCTCCAAGTAAAAGATGGATCACCAAAAAATCCAGTTTTTGTGCTGCAATCGATAAAAAAAATCATGAAAAATTGATGTAAAGCCTCGTTGTTTATCGGACAGAGTTCAATCGTTCAATGGCGATTTTCGGTTGCGCGCAGCGTCTGTTCATCGCGCGGGGTATAAAACGCGCAAACGCCGCGTCGTCGTCGTCATCGTCGTCGTCGTCGTCGTCGCGCCTCCCCCGTCAGCGTCTCTCACCCCCGGTTGACGCGCGCACGAACACAACCCCGATAAAATATCCTCGTGTCTGTATGACACGGTGGAAGCAGAAATAGCGTTATACGGAGCGTGTACGACCGCGAGACGTCGTTGTAATATTCGACTTTGGGACGTGCGTCATCGTGGTAGTGTGCAGTGGTTGTGTCTATGAGGTTGGAAGCTCGCGAGGCATATCGGACCCTAGAAAAGCACCCCTCCCCTTAACCCGACAGAAACTCGCCGTCGGCAGTCTTCTGCCTCTGGCTTTCCCGTGCGCTCTTCTGCTCTTCAACCCTTCACAGTCTTGATCGTTTTTTTACCTCTGCAAAGGTCTCTCCTCCTTTCTCCGTCTCTCTCTTTCTCGCTTCATCCATCTATCTGTGACTATCTGCGCCGATAGCCGCGGATTTCGAGCTTTGAACGTGAGAACGTGCGCGAACGACCTCGTCGTCGTCGTCGTCGACGTCTCTCGACGAGAATACCGAAGGAACGATAATCCTCGTGCAACGAGAGAACTGTTTATTTTTCAACATCTCCGATGCTTCCTTTTTCTCGAGGATTGAAAGCTCACATCGCCTTCAATCGAGATTTCAATCCTCTTTTTTTAATCGAGGAATGCTCCGACCTTCGGTAATTGTGCGCCAAACATTGTGAATATGCTGCGAAGCTATGAGAGCGTTAATAATTTGGGAGGAGAACCAATTAGTGTGTGATGACTTCAATGTGATTATATTAGTATTTTTATTAATTCTGAGCAATCTCAGTGTGAGGGTTTCCGTGATTTGATGGGATGTGCAAAATGTGCAGAGAAATCGAGGATGTGCCTCGGGATATCGTGGGAAATATCGAGTGAGGGAATGCGATCCGACGGTCGCGCGGTGTCGCCTCGACTTTGCGAGGTCCTTCGTCGCGGTGATCAGAGACATTGAGTGAGGATAACAGCGAGGAACCGAAACGGCGTAGAGGAGAATCAGTACCATCCGATAGCAAGGTGAACGATGAAAAGCGATATTTTTATGTGGGCAAGGAGAATTAACCCTGACTTGACATACTGGGGTACAAAACGACCCAGGCCTAAATTTCATTGATTTTGAGTACCTGAATTTAAAAAAATGGGACCTATAGCGATATTTGTCATTAGTTCGAGGTTGCCACTACTCTTTCAAGCTTATAGCATCACTCTAAGACAAGAAGTTTTTATGTAGTAGTCGTTCTAAGTCGAGTGGTCTCGCCCCAGTGTGTCAAGTAACGTCAAGTGCGAAAATTTTGTGCGAATTCCTGTTATATTATTTTACTACTACTATTTTCTTGTAGTGCTATATATTAAGCAAACTCAGGTAAACTTTTAACCATTTTTGTCAAAAAATAAAAAAGTTATGATTTTTTTCGTAAAAATTGTCATTTCTTTTTGGATATTTAAATTTTTTTCTCATATTTTATTTTGATATTTTACTATAAATTCTGCATAACCTTGGGAAGTAACCTCTTAAGAAGTTCTAAATCCAAATTTGCAAGTTAAAATATTAAATGGTATATTTTTTATAAGAATTTTTATCGCTGGGGTACAAACGCCCCCAGTGTGTCAAGGACGTTTTTCTGCAGAAGTGTGTCAAGTAAGGGGTTAGGAAAGACTGATTGCATTCCCATGAAGAAAGATTTTATTGCGTGGAAATTTTGCTATAATCGCCATACTCATCGTTTAAAAGCTTAAAAAGTTCATAGAGAAAGCTTTGTAAACGTTGGAGAAAAATGAGAAATCCACGAGCAACCTTTAAACTTGTTTTCCTCTATTTATAAATAATTAACGATGAGATGCTGCGACATCTTTATAAATGCACTTTGGGTTGAGGAATACTATTTTGAACAATTTTTCATGCCAATAAAATCTATGAAACATTTTCGCCAATCGATATTGGTAAAAAGAATGCGCAGATGAATTTATATCTGCCCAAATCGTATTCCCCAACACGGAGGAAAAATCAGTGCATCGTCAAGTTCGGAGGAATCGCGTATTTTACGAGGTTGAGAGACGAGACCGGAGTCGAAAAGGACATTTTATCGCGTATCTCGATCTTCGGCAAGAAAAATAAGGAGTTCGTTGACCAGAAGCTTGTCATTGCCAGTGAAACACGATTAAAGGGACACACGAAGGGAATGAGAGAGAAAAACTTGGAGGAAGAATTAACCCCGGATATTGCAAAGCGATTCTCTGCTCCTTTCCCTCCAAAAAGCTTTAAATCTTGCAAATGAAATCTTGCCATTAGTATTTTCCTTTATTTTATCCTTCAACCTTCCTCTAACCCAGAACCAAATCTTGCCTCCATCAGGACATTCTCCAGACACGTCGATTCTTTTGATTCTCCATAAAAATCTCGAAAACTCGATTTTTCACGGATTCAAAGCTTCCTTCACGAGGAAATCAGATGAGCTCTGATCATCTCTTCGACTGTAACCATTCGAGATACTCGGAACTATAATAAACGAACGTTACAAACGACGTAACGCGAAATAAGGAAAATCAACGTTGGTCAAGAGAGCCATGAAACAATATCGATTTACGAGCGCATCCCGGCTTTCCTCGTACTCGATTAAATCTCGGTCTCAATGAGATTTTATTTTTCTCCATCCGTTGGCTCTTTATTCTCCCCACTGAGACGAGATTAAGCGACGATTTCTGTACACGATTTCTCGGATCCGAGAAAGATTGCGCCTCGTTGTCGCACGACTTTGTCGTTCGGTCTTTGTCGATTACGTGATTTTTCTTCGCGATCCGCGAGGTACGAGCACGACGAGGAATGACGATTCATTGATGATCGAGAGGGGATCGCGAGATCCCGCGAGATCAATGTTCTCCGTCGAGCAACATTCATTTGGGGAAAAAAACCGCTTGATTTTCAAGTCCCCGTTTCTGATTTTTTTTTCTCTGGAGTGACATTCGATGGAATTAAACAATAAAATTAATTCCTTCAGTCTTTGATGAGAGACAAATGAGATATTTGAAGAAAAAACCCGAGGCTTTTCTTTATGGTATTGTAATGGATAATTTATCTGATATATTTTTCACAGTTATGCGCAATAAGAAGCTGAATATTCGCGCGATTCATACCCGAGGATAATGAGACCGAATGCAAAAAATACCAAACACAAATACATAAATATATACACACATATACGTGTGAAGAGAGAATCACAGTCTTGCGTCGGTTATAAAACTCTTATCATTGGCAATCGCGGGAGGAAGAATAAGTGATAAAATTATACGCTTACATAATTTTATAGCGCCTCGGTACCCACCGCACACCATATACCTTCCGCTGTAAATACCTATACATATATATATATATGGGGCATTCCACGTCAAATCACGCGGTCGTCGGCCTGACCCCCTCGAATTTAGATTTCCAATGAATCGTGGGTTTAGTTTGCCCCAAAACATGACCTCAAATTTTTAGAAATTTTTATTTCATTTTTAAGAAGTTGCCCGAGCTAAAAAATCATTAAATTGAGGGAAAACATAAAGAGGGGCCTTTTTTAAATTAATGAAATAGATATTTTGTTCATAGTTCAATAATGGGCCAAAAATAATGACTATTTTTGTGTATTTTTATTTTTTTAGCATTTCGTATTTTGATTGTTTCTTGTAGTGAGAATAAGAACAACAAAAATATTTTTCTAGTGAAACTTGATTTTTAATTCTTGATTTAGGAGAAAATAGCTGTTTTGAGCCCTTGTTTCTGTGCACAAAATTTAATTTATTTGAAAAGGCTTTTTGTTTTCCCTCAATTTAAGGATGTTGAGTCCCTGTGAAATCTTTTAATGTTAATTGTTCAATAAATAGCTTGTTAATCGTCGTGACATTTTTACACGACCTCCTGAATACTTCATATAAAAACATATTAAATTTTCAGAATTCTATCATCATTACTTCAACCTCCTTAAGGGTTAAAATGAAAAATGATGAGAAAATTCTGAATATTTGGTATGTTTTTGTATGAAGTGTTTAAGAGGTCGTGTAAAAATTTCACAACGATTAGGAAGCTCGTTATTAAAATATTAACATTTTGTTAAGAACAATTTTTTAAACAAATAAAAAAAATATTTATGAATAAAGTTCGTTTTGTTTCCGGTGCTCTTAATATAGTGTAGATCTTAAAAAATTGAGGTAAAAAAAAAAATTTATCGCAAAGTTATATCAGTTTTCATAATACTACATTTAATTTAATTTGTTAATGTTAATTGTTCGATAACGAGGTTTCCAATCGTCGTGAAATTTTTACACGACCTTTTAAATAATTCATCCAAAAACATACCAAATTTTCAGAATTTTCTCATCATTTGCGATTTGGGACTCCACATCCTTAATGATTTTTTAGCTCGGGCAACCCCTAAAAAGTGGAATAAAAATTTCTAAAAATTTAAGGTCATATTTTGGGCCAAATGAAACCGACGATTCATTGGACATCAAAATCCAAGGGGGTCAGGGTCAGGCCGGTGAACGCGTGATTTGACGTGGAATGGCCCATATATAAATATATACATCGTGAGAATACCATCTTTCGTTATAAAGCGCGTCTTGTAACCAGGCAAAAGTCTAGACGCTCGCTGAAGGTAATTTCGCTCTTTGAGTGTGTGTAACTACACACACAGAAAGATCCGAGATTTCTTCGAGGTTTATCCAACGTGCAGCTACCGTTTCGCATCGTACGCACTGTACGCCCTCTCGTGTGCGTTTATTTATTTTTTTTTTTCATACACACATGCATACACCATTTGATATCAAAACTCTTATCTTACACGCCATTCACGTTTCCTCCAGGCCCTGCGAATAGTCCTGCTGCCTCATTCGCTTATTCTCCCGAGTCACGATCTCGTATTTTTAATTCGAAATGAGACTCTCCTCCCATTATTCTTAATTCGTAAGACGAGTAAGAAGATAAAAAAAAAATCGCTAATAATATCGTCGGAGCAGCCCGACGAGAGATTCGCAATGATAGGAACTGTGATTCCATCAATATGAAAGCTGGGTATGAACTTTCCAGTGAAAAAAAATCTAATTTCGGGCTTGAAGATAAATTTAGATCTAAAAAGAAGATCTGTTTCCAAATTTAGTGGTTTTTTATGCTTAAAGAGGAGCAGCAATAGCAGCAATGTGTATTCTTCTCGTATTTTACAACCCTATTTTACAACCCTGATGGATTTCAAGACCATCTCATGAAAAAAATCTCATTTTGGGTTTAGAAGATAAATCTGGATCTAAAAAGGCACTTTGTTTCCAAATTCAGTGGTTTTTTATGCTTAAAAGGGAGTAAATAGCCGTAATGTTTATTCTTCTCGTATTTTACAACACTATTTTACAACCTTCATGGATTTCAAGTCTCATGGGATGGTCTTTCAAGGCGATCCCATGGAAAAAATCTAATTTTGGGCTTAGGAGATAAATTTGGATCGAAAAAGCTCTGTTTCCAAATTCACTCGTTCTTCATGATCATAAGGGAGTAAATAGATGTTTATTTTTCTCGTATTTTACAACCCTGATTGATTTCAAGCCTCCACTCCTGTTGCCCGATAAATTTATAAAATGGGACTATTGTCACGATATTTTATGCGGTAGAAATGTCCCTAAAATTCCATTTTCTAAAAGACTCGGTTCATGATCAAAATGTTACTTTGAGGGTAAGTATTTCACGGGTATCAATTGTGTCAGGCTCGTTATTCGTCAGAGATTGATCCTGGTTCTCTTATTCTTTCACAAGAATCTTCGAACGCTTGGCTGAGATTTTATAGGCTGGATTTGTCATTTGTTGGAAATAATATCGTAGAAGTTTATCGCATCGTGGATGTAACTCTGATGGCGGATGAGAAAGAACCGGCGGAGCTATAAACGTGGCCGAGAATAGGCGCGACGATAGAATGGAAAGACGGCGGAAGGGAGCAGTCATATGTGTGGCATAAAAGCGAAAGAAGACAGCACGGGGATAGATAAAAGTGTACAAAAGAAAGAGGAGAAACGAGAGACGCAGCAAGGTGGACCCGGCGTGCGCTGGAAGCGGTCGGGTAGCGACGGAATTCGCCGCTACACTATTCCAGCTGGTTAACCGAAGCGAGCCTCCAGGTAGGTAAGAACACAAGAGTCACGAGAAGGTGATCATTAAAATTTCTCGGACGCTCAACGCTGGCTGTGGCACTGCCTGTTGTATTCTCCTCTCTGTATTGTAACGGCGAGAGATGTACGCTACACACATTGAAGGAGGGGTTGCTGGGAAAGAAATAGGGTTATGCGTGCCTCTGTGTGTGTGTGTTTGAGAACAGAAAATCGAGAGAAAGAGAGGAATAGTAGGCTGCCCCAGAGAGAAGACAGAAAGAAGAGCCTTGTCGCTGTTCTACTTCCCTTTTCTCATGCCTCATTCCCGTCCTTCGTAGCCCAGAATCTCACCCTCACACCCTTTTCCCATCGCTTCCCTATCCTGAATTCATCGGTTGCTCTTCTGTTGCAGGGTCTCATCTAGCTCGTGATCAGAGGATTCGTTCCTCTCCATGTATAAATAGAATGTCCTTTCTCCTTACCATCGATGGATCTGGTTCCTGGGATGACCCTGTTCGAGCTCCTGATCCTTGACCAACCCAATTGCCCCCTACTTCCGGTCCAGAGACTCGGATCGATGCATCAATGGACTTGCTGGGTAGGATCCTTGTTTTTATCATAGTTCCGAGGACCTGGGCGACGTGGAAAGTCCTCCCAGGTATCCTTATCGATAAATGGGTCTATGGTAGTCGGTCAAACGTTCTGGCACTCTTCTTTCACTGATTCTAGTCCTGAAATATTGCTGATTCCGTAAATGACTCGAATCATCGTTCTTCTTCCTTGAACAAAATGATGCCCTCCCCTGAGCACTTTCTGCTATCGTTACATTGACTTTGCAACAGTCATACGGTTGATCCGCATCAATAGATTCTTTCGTCTCTTCCTAAACATCAACATTTTCTCACCAACGACTTCAACGTGGATTGCGATCGAGGCAAGGTTGCACCCAGAAAACTCTGATCTGTTGTGAGGTGGGGGGCGGCAATGGGGAAAGTAGAGGCGCCACGTGGGCATCTCTCGTTCACCCGCGACGTTGAGTTATCGTGTTTGCTGTTCCGCTGCTTGGGTGAACGGCTCGTTCGCGCGAGCGGGCCTTTGCCTTCGCGCGCTCGCGCTCTACCAATTAGTTTGCCTTCTCTCTCTCTATCTCTCTCTCACTCACTCACTCACTAACTAACTCTCTCATATACATGCTCGTGGCGAATTCGAAACTCGGTTCTACTACTACGGAATCCATTCATTAACGGGACGCCGGTCACGAATTGTTTTCATTCATGGATTTCTCGTGCGTATAGCATAAGCCCGGAGCTCACGGGCTCACTTGCCTACCCTGACGACGACGACGACGACAACGACAACGACGACGACGACGACGACGACGACGAGCGTGTCCTGACTCGTGAATGAACGTAAAGAAGTCGTCCACCGTCCCATCCCCCTCGCCGGCAAATCGCCACATCATTAGCCTACTCTCTCTTCCGCGGACTCTCATTCTCCACCACTTAAAAGCAAATTATGTACTCAATCCGCTGATTCCGCTGATAACGAAGCGAGGAGCCCGAAGAGCCAATTTCGTTCGACATTCAATATATCCGAAAAAAAGGAGATTCGAGTGCTCTGAGGAACATTCACTCGAACTAGGGCGGTATTCTGGTCTAGAGACATAAGTTTTGAGCGTTTTGCCGAGCTCGAATAAAAAAAATATATATTTTTTTACTATTCTTTTTTTTTACAACATATTTGTTAATGTTTTGACGATAAACAAAAAAATTTTCGAGAAAAAAATGAAAATTTAATAAGTTAATAGTTGGCAAAGTTGGGGCTGAAAAAGGTGTGTGCTGGCTGACACGATTGCAGCCTTTCTGGTCATCCGATTACAAAATTTTCAAAAAGATTTTGAATTAGTAAAAATGTCGTTATAGCCATTACCTCAGAGAAAACGGAAAAAAAAAAATTTTGCAAAATGGTGGCTGTTTGAATAAAAAAAGGCGGTTTTCTATCCTTTTGTTCATCATTTTTAATTTTTTTACAATAGTAAAAAAAATAATTTCGATACAAAAATGGTAGGGGCGATGGAGAGTTATACATTGAAGATTGATAAAAAATTTGAAGTAAATCGATTGAGTAGAACTTGAGAAAAGTAGTTTTTAGAAAAATGTCTATGATCCAATTTGCTCCGACGTGACGAGCGTAGTTGCTGTGTCACTAAAATAGCGATAACTCCGTAAATTATTAGAATTAGAAAATTTCCTTTAGAGGATATATTGTTAAAGGTCTAAACTTTAAGAATATGCCAAAGAAAATTGATTTTTTCAAAATTCGAGACCAGAATATCCCTTTGAAGTTATGATCCGATGTGATGAGCATTGTTGCTGCGTCACTAAAATAGCTATAACTCCGCAAATTATTGGAATTAAAAAATGTCCTGTCGAGTATATATTCTTAAAGGTCTAAACTTTTAGAATATGCAAAAAAAAATCAAAATTCTAGAGGCGCAATACCCCCCTCTCGAAGTTACGCTCCGACGTGGCAAACGTAGTTGCTGCGTCACTAAAATAGCTACAACTCTGTAAATTAGTGGAATTCAAAAATTTCTTGTTGAGGATATATTCTTAAAGGTCTAAACTTCAAGAATATGTAAAAAAAATGAATTTTTTCAAAATTCTAGACCAGAATACCCCCTTAAAGTTACGCTCAGACATGATGGGCGTACTTGCGGCGTCACTAAAATAGCTACCCTAAATTATTGGAATGTAATAATTTCCTTTCGAGGATATATTCTTAAAAGTCAAAACTTTAAGAAAATACAAAAAGAAATTAATTTTTTTTTCAATTCTACACCAGAATCCCCCTTAAGGTTACGCTCTAACGTGACGGGCGTAGTTGCTGCGTCACTAAAATAGCTATAACGCCCTAAATTATTGGAATAATTTCCGTAATAATTTCCTTTCGAGGATATATTCTTAAAAGTCTAAACTTTAAGAAAATACAAAAAAAATTGATTTTTTCAAAAATCTAGACCAGAATACCACCTCAAAAGGCCATCTTTGGATTCTGTCCATTGATTCTATTTTTTCATTGAGCCTGTTATTTCGTCGTGGTTATCGATTGTTCATGATCACTTTGCGATCGTTTGACGATATCAATGAAATTTGATTGCAGTATGTGGAAGTGGCGTCGCTCGAGTTAGCAGAACAGAATGCTGAAGG
This sequence comes from Alloplasta piceator, assembly GCA_946863875.1. NCBI lineage: Eukaryota > Metazoa > Arthropoda > Insecta > Hymenoptera > Ichneumonidae > Alloplasta > Alloplasta piceator. Next base: position 13,986,452 of record OX333080.1, read on the forward strand.
AAGTGGGCTGCGGTAGCAGTACACCCCCGCCGGGGGATGAAACGATCGGCCCTCGTCAGATCGGCACGAGAGAGGGAGGCACCGGTAACGACGGTGCACTCGGTTGCGGCGGATGCGGCAGGGAGATAGCAGAAAGATGGTTCCTGAAAGCCGCCGATCGTGCATGGCACTGCGGCTGCTTACGATGCTGCCATTGTCGGGTACCACTCGCCGCCGAGTTGACTTGTTTCGCACGGGATGGCAATATTTATTGCAAGGAGGATTACTATCGGTTGGTATACACACTTTATATATATATATGTATGTGGTGGATAAAATACATATGGATACATATATCGTGTTTGTACTATAGATACGTTATACGATTTACGATAAATCTCCGACACTGCGGTGCAGACATTTTTATTGTTTTATACGTTTTTACTTTTTTTTCGTGCCACTATCAACACGTGAAAACTATTTGACATCCAAGTCCTTGCGATTTATTGTATCAAGGGGTTTCATGGGTTTAGAACGTGGTGAAAAAGGATATTTTCTCTTATTTTTTTGTATAATGAATACATTATTTAGTTCAAAATTTTGAACATATAACGGAGCAGCTTTTGAACAATATTTTATAAAATTATAAAATAAATGTTGGGAAAATATTCTAGACCTATTCTACTATTCGATAAAAAAATAGATTTTGTAAAATTTTCAAATCCATGTAACTCCCGAATTCGAATATAACTTTGAAGCATTTTTTTAATCTTGCTAATGACCATTTCCAGATAGAAATAGTGAAAATATTGATAATTATTATCCATTTTTTCGTTCAATTTCGACGAGAGCAAAAAGAATGAAAATCTCTCTCTTTTTCTTTCAGAATATAATTATATTCATAACAGTAATATTTTATACTATAATTAAAATGTATAACATTTATAAAAATTAAAAACCGTAATTACACTACTGGAAAAAATTAAGGGGTCAACAAAATTTCCTTAATTTTTAGTGGTTTCTAAAAATGCTGTATCTCAGTGAAAAATAGTGGCATCGAGGTCTAAGAAAAGCATTTTGAAGCTCAAAGTCTCTAGTTTTAGAATATTTTAGCGACAAAAATGTCCGAATCACAGGTTCCACGCAATCTTAAGACACACTGTGAACAAAAATGTTGCAATGTTGCAACTTGGAAAAAAATTGTCCAGCTAAACTATTGCATGGACCAGATAGCTTATTTATTTAACTTCAATTTGTTTTTATTACCCCTCGATACGACCATTTTCCACTGAGATACAGCATTTTTAAAAACCACTAAAAATTTAGGAAATTTTTTTGATCCCTTAATTTTTTCTATGGTATATTTTGAGAGACATAAATCGCGGTTAATCGTACCTGCATTTATTCACAAATTATGGTAAATGTGTATACCACTATATATAATAACTTTGAAAAATATGGTGATGTCAATTACAAAAATTATAACGACAAATAAAAACAAAGTTAGCCCTCCCAAATATGAAATGTAGGAGTTTCTTAAATTACTGCAGTGCATTTATTTCAAAGTACGATAAAGAAAATACCCAATTTTTGCGTCAAAGGAGAAGAGAATGAATTTCACTCAATCCACAGTCAACCCGTCTTGAGAATTAATGCAAAATTCATGCTCCTGTTTTGCAATGTATTTTTTTTTCACTTTTCCTTGTGCGAACTTGTTTTTTTTTCTTTTCTCAAACTCGGCGTTGGCACGTCGGAGACCTCGCGCGAGATCTATACCGGCGGCTTCGAGATTTAGGTATTTATTGGGGTAGTGAAGAATTTGCATAGGAGCGTCACTTGTATGTTTCTTGGACCACACAAAATGCCTACTAATGGGCGTCGATAGCCCCCTTCCTGTCCCCAGCAGTCGATTCGCGAATCTATTTATCTCTCTCGCAACACTCCTTCAAAAAGTTCCCTCCCTCCATTTTTGTTTCAAGAGAACTCGACGACGAATGAATTGAAGAGAACTCGACGACGAATGAATTCAATAATCGTTAAATCCTCTTTTAACTTTGTCCGCAATTGAATTGAACAAAATGTCATTCAATGAAAAAATGCATTGCAGGTCCTCGAGTTTCATTTTCGCATAAAATCTTTTGTATAATTTCAATTAAATTTTTACTGGCGTATTTGCAACTCTGTGTTTGTCTCAAGGCGATTTTAACGCCCTCTCATTATGTATTTATATCGAAAGCTGCAGAAATTCTCGTAATATCAGTCTATATCTCACGTACGTCATCGCTTCCTATCATCGGCCATTAAACGCTTCTTTTCATCGCGAAGAAAAAGGTCCGCGAGAGGTAGAAAGACAGTCAGAGAAAAAAAGAGAGAGAGAGATATCGGTAGCTACCATGAAAGTGTTATACTCTTATGTCCCGGCGAGAGACCTACTCTGATAAAAAGAAAGAGGGAGGAATAAAGAGGAGACGAGAAATCGCGTGAAGAGCACACAGAATGGATCCTCTCGCGATCTATCTCCCTCTTCCTCTCGTATAAATCTGCGAAGGGACCCCTTGCGGTGGCGAACGATCGCGAAATACCGGTTATCAGTCTTTGGAAACGATAAACAGGAGAGAGACATTTTTTTCCAAGTCGCCCCTGCTGAGGAATATATGTTAATTTTGTTCGAACGAAAAACATCATAGAACGCCGCTTTGTCCTTTAAACGCACACGCTAACCCGTCATGGCACGCGCTCCTTTCTCAAGCGGTGAATCACCAATTTTTATATTACATGCACTAAATTACTCGTTGAGATGCGATAAAAGAAAGAAGGTAATTTTAGTAAAATGGCTGTAATTTTTTTTTCGAATGGAATTTCGGCCTCTACATGCGCTCATCCTCTTTCTGATCGTTGGAGCTTTAAAATGCCGCTTGATTCATCTAATTCGGATCATTTTTAGATTTTTGGCAGATTTGTAAAGTTGAACTATCGATTTTCGCTAATTTTTGCATACTTTCCCTGTTCATTTTTTCTGACGATTTTTAAACTGCTCTCATTTCTACAAGAATTGAGATATCGGGATGAACCAAACGGCATTCTCTAACTTTCGTGACACCGTTTAAGGATTTTGGAATCGGTAAAACCGAAGAAAAGTTATGAGCACTTGAAAACGGTTTTTGATAAAAATTCTGTGAAATTTCGATTTTTTGAGAAAACTATTGGCAAATTCGTATTCAGGGAGATATTAAACATCGATATAAGGTTTGAAAAAAATAAATTAAGAAATTTTTTTTTTTTGCATTTTGGCCAAATTTGAGTTGGTTCTCAAAAATGACTGTAATTTTTTCCGAATGGATTTTCGGCTTCTACTCATTCTCTTCGTGATCATTGAAGCTTCAAAATCCCGTTTGGTTCATTCAACTCCGATCATTTTTCGATTTTTGGCAGATTTTTCAAGTTGGACCATCGATTTTTGCAAATATTTGAAGGCATACCCTTTTCCATTTTTGTTTGCGATTTTCAAAGTGCTCTCATTTCTACAAAAATTAATTTGTCGGAATAAACCAAACGCCATTCTCTAAGTTGAGCGACAGCCTTCAAGTACTCAAAAGAAATTTTGGAATCGGACGAGCTGAAGTAAAATTATGAGCGCTTGAAATTTCGCAATTTTTCTATTTCCGAAAAATCACCCAAAAATGAGCAAAAAATTTCTTTTCTATTTTTTTCGTTTTGAACCGTAATTTCGATGGGGGATTCACCGCTGATTACAAATCACGCAGAGTTTTGGTCCAAAAAAATTTATTCATGAGAAAATGGAAGGAAAAACTATTTTTAAAAAATTTCTTAATGAATTTAAAGGTTCATGAGTATTTATCTTTCATAGCTCGATAGATATTAAATCAATATTTCCGAAAAAAAAACTTTCACAACCATCTGTCATGTAAAAAATTGAACAAAATAAAAATAAATAGTTAACCCGTAACCGTCACTGTGGGTGGCGCACACCCATGGCAAAATTCAAGTTTAAATATCTCAGGTTGCTGTTTTTCATGTTTTGGCAATACATACTTTTATAACAAATGACGTTTTCTACCAGAAAAATCGTTTACAATCACTAAAAAATCCTATATATATGCTCCAAATTACCTTATACCTCATACGTCATTTATCAAACTTCAAACTTATAACGAATAAATATACTTTTTGAAAAGTTCAAGGTAAAACTATTTTTTTTCTAAAAGTATTACACTTTGAGAGTAGAATCCCGTAAGAATTAAAAAATAAAAAAATTAATTACATTTTTTGTGAATTTTTATGTCCAAAAAGTCAAAATTTCCGAATTTTTTTTTGTCGCCGGTTTTTTACTATTTTAAAATCAAAATTATCCTAAAATACTCATTGCATTACATAAAATAAACCTTAAACTAACTTCAGTTAAAATTTCAAGTCATTATGTCAAGTAGAAGTGAAATGACAGCAACTTTTCTGAATAGGGTGGTTGCCACCCAGTATGACGGTTACGGTATTTTTACGAGGTGTGACGGTTTACGAGGTGTGCAACCAGAAAACCGTAATATTACACATTCAGAGCGATGTTCTCACAAATCTTCAACTATTTTTCATATTGTACTGATAGATAAAAAAAAATTAAAAAGAGGATTTTTGAAAATTCTAACCGCATGTAACCCCTTAATACCCAAATAAAGAAGAATCCATACGAAGAATCGAGTAAAAAGTTTCAGAGGGTCTTTTCATTTGGGAAACGATGAGGACAAAGATTGGCAAAAAGTTTTTCCCATTTACGCATAGAAATATATGCCAAAGTCTTTCGGGACGTAGCTGTAGAATTCGCACGTGAAAATCGCTGCAATCTTGATTTTCTTTGGCTCGGAAGTTTATTTATTGCCATGACAGTGGCCCCGGAGTGGTGTAATGACTTTTGAGTCAAAATGGCGCATCATCAGCGTCATTTGACGTTTCGAACGATGAGAGTTACGTCTTTTTGACAATTAGAAATCGATGATTGTGTATGAAGATCCTTAAGAAGATCGCGGCATTTTCATACGGTGAAAAAGTTGTCTTATCGCTGTGGCGTCGACAACTGGTGCGGAATCGCGAGATCCGTTAGACATCGGCGTAGATCATCGTAATACACGACGCGTGTTTTAATTTTTTTTTTTTTTATCCCGTCGACGAGAGTGAAAGTTCGCGGTTACTAATACCCCTTAATGCATCGCACACTCATTTATATACATTGATATGTATATTTTTACGCGAGGAACAATGTTACCTTGCGCGAGAGAGATTTTCGATTGTACCATTGTTTTCGCACGCTGTGCAACAGTCAATCTTCTTCGGTGGACGGGACCAAAGGCGGAACTCTCATTTGTGAGAATCTGTGCCATTTCGAACTCCAGAAAGATATTTCTTTTTAATCAACAATGACGAAAGACGCTCTCGTGGAAATTTCATCGAATCTCGTTTTTCGAGAGATTTGTTAAATTTATAAATAATTAATTAATTAATTAATTTGTTGAAACGAGTGGATTTGCCATGTATTCGATGTCATTTTGGCGGGATTTTTGTAAAAAAAAATAGAATGTCATGGAAGACGCTCTCATCGATAAATTAATGCATCGTCTTCCTCTTTTTATTACTTCCCAGGGGAAACTTTGTTAAATAAATAATATTGCATTGTTTCCTCCGGCGAAAAAGAAAAGATGATTCGAACATTCGGAGCCATAAGAAAATCTTGCAGAAACCGTTTGTCGATTGAGAGAAAAACGTCCCAACGTTGAATCGCCCTGTATATCAGTACATCTATATTTGTTTATATTCGTCGCGTATAAAAATATACTCCGTCGGGATAAAAGATAAGAGGCGCGCTTTGGATTCGCGAGAAAGCCGGCCATTGTGTGCCATTTCTGGAGGACGCGAAATCTCTCGCTCGCACGGTTGCCCATTGAAATGTGGGAGGGCTTTCGAGCTTTCGGCGGAGTATGCGCAGGGATTCGCTTACTAATACGATACTCGCTTGTGTGGTCCTCTGCGATTTTCAAAGCTCGTGACGACGCACCGTGCGAAATGTACAGTTCGTTATATAGTCGTTTTTTAAGCTTATTTACTCATCGGCGTGAGTCAGGATTGAAAAACAAAAATTTGTTCGAAATTTGTTATGTCCATAAAGGGAAACCCCCTCTAGTGGAAAATCCTATTAAGGGGGTTGTCTAGTATGAAACCTGTTTTTTAAATGTTTTTTTTCGGGATTTTTTTTTGATAAACCATTAAAATAAAATAATTTATGAATTGTGTATTATTTTTATCAACATTTGAACAAACTTTGTGAATTTTTTGAAGTGAATGTATTAAATATAATCGGAGATACACCGCCCAAAAGGAACACATATAAAAAAAAAGGTGCTCTACTGCTGCCATGATTCCGGCCGTTCTGCTTATCTGAAATCAAAAAACCAAACGCCATTTCAATTGTGAGACTTGAGGCTCTACCGTGAACCAAAATGAAGTCAGAATTCCAAGAAAATCATGTTTTTTACGCTTTAGAAAATAAAAATCGATTTTTCGCCTTGAATATTTTTTCAAAAGCGTTAAAAAAAATTATTTTTTCGGAATTCTGACTTTATCTTTGTTCACGGTAGAGCCACAAGTCTTACAATTGAAATAACGTTTGGTTTTTTGATTTCAGATAAGCAGAACGGTCGGAATCGTGGCAGCAGTGGAGCACCTTTTTTTTAAATATGTGTTCCTGTTGGGCGGTGTATCTCCGATTATATTTAATACATTCACTTCAAAAAATTCACAAAGTTTGTTCAAATATTAATAAAAATGATACACAATTCATGAATTATTTTATTTTAATGGTTTGTCAAAAAAAAAATCCCGAAAAAGAACATTAAAAAATCAGGTTCCACACTAGACGACCCCCTTAAGGGACAAAATTTGTTCTAATCAAATCAATACGGACATTGGGCGATATAACTAATATAAATTATATGAAAAAAATATATTTAGTTTTAACTCTAATTTTAGTAGTCATTTTTCAATTTGGTTTTTGGTTGAGAAAATTGTGAATTTTGGGGTAATTTTTTCATCTTGAGTTTTTTCGATGTCTGACACATTTATTTAATTTATTTAACGCTTTTATTCAGACTCTTCGCTGTTTCGAGGTGTTCGAGATGTCGAGCCGGGATATCAGCGTCAGAGTTCGTGATGAGAGCGCGCGATCTCGTTTACCACGTGGAATGTTTCACGTGCGCATCCTGCGGCGTTCCGCTAAAAAAGGGTGATCACTTTGGCCAGAGGGACGGTCTCGTTTATTGTAGGTGAGAAAATTGGAGTAATTTAATTTATATTAATTTAGAAGAACAAATTTAAATTAAATAAAAATAAAAAATCAAATTTATTAATTAAATCAAATTGAATGAATAAATTGAATTGAAAAAATTAAAAATTAAATCAAATTAAAACAACAATAGATCGTCAATTTTGACGCTATGAAGGAAAAAGCAAAATGACAGGGAGGATTATTTTTGGAAGAGCCAAAAAACGATAAAAAGAATTAATTAAAGATTTTTTTCTTCAAGACCTCACTACGAATTAATCTGCTGTGCGGCTGATTACGGTAATACAACCGGAAGCATCGACGATATCGGTTCGCCCGGGGTGTCGCCACTTCCGTCTTATTACAGCGCAGCGGAACAGAGTCCCGTGGCCGCGGGTGGAGGCAGCCATAAAGGGCGCCCGAGGAAAAGAAAACTCTCGGAAGTCACAAGTTCGGAACTTCCGGTCACAATGAGACTCGCAGCCGGCGCATTGGGTGAGTTACTTCCTCATTATTTCATTTATTTATTTATTTATTTATTTATTTATTTATTTATTTATTTATTTATTTATTTATTTATTTATTTATTTATTTATTTATTTATTTATTTATTTATTTATTTATTTATTTATTTATTTATTTATTTATTCATTCATTTTTATTCTAAGAGTTCGAAACTCAAAAAATCATATGGATTTTCCGTATTTTTTTCAATAATCTCATTGAAATGACGAGGTCGGTAACTTACCTACAATCGATACACAGACTTGCCACGTTTGAAATTTTTCCAAATTGGAAAATATCAATAAACAATGAGGTTATTATAATTTTAGCAGGAGAGTCGAAAAAAGATTTTGTGCAAACTCGAAACATGCACGAAATTTTGCATTTACAGAGGTTTTTTCGAATCCGAACGATGAAAAATATTTTTTTATACGAATGGAGTTTATTTGAGCGTCCAGACACGCGTGTAAATATGACTAATTGGCAAGAAAGAGAGAGTTGGTGGATTCGTAAAACATTCAAAGTTTCGCGAAAACAGAGGGATGGAGAAAAAAGTCCATGTATCTCTCTCTTTCTCTCTCTCTCTCTCTCTCTCTCTCTCTCTCTCTCTTTCTCTCTCTCTCTCTCTACAAACATATGTACTTAATCCATAATACGAGTAGTACTACGCCACGAAGGGTGGAGTAAAGTGTAATTGCCCGGCTAAGAGGGTTGCGGGGGGTGGGTAGACTCTTTTCCAATCGTTGGTTCCTAAACTCGAAACGAGAGAGCTCGTTTGGTGCGCTTTCCGCTCCGTTACAGAGTTCATTGTTGATATTATGGGCAAATATGGACCACCCTTATCCATCTGCTTACAAATTATCGAGACAGTTGAAATTAAATGTAGGGGATGAATTTTCTTCAGTACTATTTGTCCTGCAAAGCATTGATGAAATCGTAAGATTTTGGAGATTATTATTTATGTTTATATTTGAATTTCGGTGACCGGAAATGAGATATTTGATGCCGCATTCGACGTTTTTTTTGTAATTACAAAAAGCCGTTTAATAACGAGCTTAATAAAAGCTCGAGATTTATTTTTCCAAAACGACATGTTGGCAGCGACGAGGGAATATTATTTGCTCTATGTTAGCACACGCACTGATTTATATGTATTTCGGGTTGCTTGATTTTTGTTTCTTTCGTTTCCATCTCTCACTCCCATTTAATCGGGCAAACATACTCGAAGGGCTTATAAAAGTGTGTTTCGTAATTGCGACGAGATGTTTTTGTTTCCTATTCGATTATTTACTATACTTGCACTGAGAAAACAATTTATTTGTCATAAAGATGTAATATTTGGTTAGCACTTTTACCTAAATATTCCTTAACTGTTACAGAATTTGTTAGTCGTTAAGGATGTTGAGTCCCTATGAAATCTTTTAGAGTTAATTGTTCAATAAATAGCTTCTTAATCGTCGTGAAATTTTTACACGACCTCCTGAATACTTCATGTAAAAACATATTAAATTTTCACACGGAAAAAAATTATCAGTGAGAACTGCTGAGATTCCCATTAATTTTTACAGTTTTCCCCATCAACAGCGCCTCCTGGAAGGGCAAACAGTGAAATTTGCGTATTTCTTTAATACAATATACAGATGTCACATATGACATAGTACATGCCCATCAGACGAATTTTTACAGTGTGGAACAGTAAAATGCACACTACGTGAAATGTTATATTTCTGTTGTATCCGGTGAACTTTTTACACATTTCACATTGTAAAAATTATCCAGGGCCTGTGAAAAAATTATAGTATACATTGTAAAAATTTAAAAGAACGTAGTATATTTTGCGGTACGTTTTTTTATTTTTCACTGAAAATACTGCAATTTCTAAAATGAATTATAGTGTAGTGAAACGTTTCGATATTTGAATAAATTCCAATTTATTCAAATATTGCAATAAACCATTATTTATCCTCACTCAGGCTCATAACTACGAGGGCTTGTACTTGACTAGTTAATCGTGAGATCAATTAATGAAGCGAATCTAGTTTAAACTCGCACCCATAAAGAGCACGAGCGTCACCGAAATGCAATGGTGATCTATTAAGAAAATGTAGTCTTCAGTCCATAGGACTACTCAACCACAGAACGCGGGTGATGTTCCAACAATTGTACGTCAATTGAGGACGCCGATATTGGTAATACACTGGACTTTATAGGTGCTCGGTAGCTCTCTCGCTGGCGCGAGAGTGCGCGCCGTCCGACGCTATCTAGCGGATCTCGGGCGAAACGCAGAGATCGTGGCCTGCCGCAGGTCGTCCCGTTACAGTGCCACACTGTAAAAATTGAAATCGACGTTGCATATTTTGCGGCGCGCATTTGATTTTTCACTGGGAACACTGCAATTTCTAATTATGTGCTTTGAACATTCTACAGAGACCATTATAAATTTTACAGTTCAAACACAGTGGATTTCGTCGTTTCTGCTTGTTATTTCCACTTTGTCATTTTTTTGCGGTGAACATTGCATTTTTTACAGTGTAAATCAGCATTTATAATGGTTTGAAAAGTAGAAACTACATTAAATCCATTAATTTATAATGGATTCCCAGTAAAACGCCTTAATTACAGTTCTTAACCGTATATTCTGCATTGAATTCAGTAATTTTTCAAATATTACACATGAATTGTCACTGATCATTTTTTTCCGTGCAGAATTCTATCATCATTACTTCAACCTCCTTAAGGGTTAAAATGAAAAATAATGAGAAAATTCTGGAAATTTGGTATGTTTTTGTATGAAGTATTTAAAAGGTCGTGTACAAATTTCACGACGATTAGGAAGCTCGTTATTAAAATATTAACATTTTAATAAGAACATATTTTTAAACAAATAAAACAAATATTTATCAATAAACATCGTTTTGTTTCCGTTGCTTTCAATATAGTGTAGATATTAAAAAATTGAGAGGTCAAAAAAAAACTTATCGCAAAGTTATATCAGTTTCCATAAGACTACATTTAATTTAATTTGTTAATGTTAATTGTTCGATAACGAGCTTCCTAATCGTGGTGAAATTTTTACACGACCTCTTAAATAATTCGTCCAAAAACATACGAAATTTTCAGAATTTTCTTATCATTTGCGATTTGGGACTCAACATCCTTAAGAAAATATTTTATTTGTGTCAAAATAATTTACTGTTAAAAAATCATTGATTTTGCCATATTCAACTTTACATTTGTTAACAGTTAACAAATCGTGGTACGCTATTTTCTCAGTATGCCAATTTTTCAACAAAATGGCGTCACTGATAAAATGCGCACAACGCATATGGATTGTAAGAAGCTGCAGGATTTTTCATCCTTCGCAATTGATCCTCTGAATGAAACGAGACAAGAGCTTTTCTCGCTCGAGGAGGATAAATCTCGTTCTCAGAACTGTATCGTTCTATCGGCATCCCCGATTCTACGAAGTATCATATCCTCCCTTCCTTCGAATCCTCAGCTTGATTCCTCGTCCCACGAGGATCACGTCATTCCCGGTTATTTTATAATCGTCGGACAATTAGAGAAAAGAGAATCGAGGAGCCAGCGTGGAGGAATTTACGAGCTCGGGGCGAGAGACTGAGGGAAAAAGAAGAAAGGGGAGAAAAAAAGAGGGCAGCTATAAAATTGTTGGGACACGAAGCGCGAAAACGATATCCTTCGAGAGGAGAAGGACCCTCAAGATCGTGGACTATCTGCCATGACAGTGAGCAACGTCATCTCTCTCTCCCGTGTCATCTTCTTTTCCATCTTCATCTCCTCTCCTTCCTCTTTCGTCGTTACTTTTTATTGGAAAGATCGGGCCGAATACCGCGCCCGTCATTTTACAACTCGGATTTACCATTAATACGTGTGATATGGGGTGTTCTATGTTATTTCCCAAAGTTAATGTCAATCAAATTGAGTACCAATGTATCATATTTGATATGATTATATTTTATGTATTACATTCAATTCCATTTTTATGGTTATTCGATAGGGATCGGATTTATGTTATCGATATAGCTGAAAACATTTTGCACCTGATGCGGAAAACCCCATACACGCAAAAGGTTTTATTGTCTCCAAAATATTGGGTGCGTGTTGAACTCGGTTTTTTTGCTCATCGCTTTACTCGTCTCACGTTCTCGTTTATCTTCTCTCTTTTCTTTCCCGTTCTTAAAGAGAGAGAAAAAGGGAAAGAGAGAAAAGGAGAGAGACGAGAGAGGACGACTTTGAGATTGATCGTATACATAAAAGTTGATATACATATATCCTTATAATTGCGCTACTTTTTTGTTTGGAACCGCGGTCAACGGCAAAAGTCTTTGGACAGACATTTTGGATCCACAAAATGCTATATATAATGCCCCATACATCAAGAGAAGTATATTGATATGTGTATAAAGCTGAGCTGTAAATAATGCATTACTTTGATAATGCATTACTGTATTTATAACCCATTACACTGCATAATGTGAAATGGATAAGTGTTCCATTACAAATAATAAAAGTAATGCGTAATGGATGCGTGTGCCATTACAAATAAAAAAAAGTAATGTGTAATGCATGCGTGCTCCATTACAAATACAAAATGTAACGTGTAATGTATGCATGTTCCATTATAAATAAAAAAAGTAATGTGTTATGGATGCATGTCCCATGAAAAATAAAAATAAAGAAATGTATAATGGATGCATGTGCCATAACGAATAAAAAAGTAATTTGCAGTGGAGAATATTCCATTCCAAATAGAAAAATTGTCGTGCTCGTATTAGAAACTTGCACATTACTGTCCCATTATTTTATATTGAACTTGCTGTTACCCATAATTATAAGGAATCTAATAAAAATTACAAGTTACTGATACAAAATTTGTCGCTTTATTGAATCTCTAAATAATGTGCATGTTCTTTTTTTTTAACTTTATGGATCATTTGTGATAATCGTGGATGAACTTTTAGTGAGCGAAATAAAATAATGAGACAGCAATGTGCAAGTTTCTAATACGAGCAGGACAATGTTTCTATTTGTAATGGAATATTCTCCACTGCAAATTACTTTTTTTTTTAAATTGTAATTTGTAATGGAACGTGCATACATTACACATTACTTTTTTATTTGTAATGGAACACGCATCCATTACACATTGCTTTTTTTATTTGTAATGGAATATGCATCCATGACACATTACTTTTTTTATTTGTAATGGAACATGCATACATTATACATTACTTTTATCATTTGTAATGGCACATGCATCCATTACACATTACTTTTTTTATTTGTAATGGGACATGCATCCATGACACATTATTATTTTCATTTGTAATGGAACTTGCATACATTACACATTACTTTTTTATTTGTAATAGAACACCTATCCATTACACATTACTTTTAATGGAAAACTTGTCCAATACACATTGTTTAAAGTAATGGGTAATTACTTTTACATTACTATTTTCACAACTCTGGTATAAAATATATAAAATAGGGCTTATGTCCATCACCACGATTTCACCACTCAATAAAATTATTTAGGTTTATATGCGTAAAATGAACAATTCTGCAAAAAAGACTCAGAAACAAAGATGTTACTTTTCAATCCGTTCTATCCAGTTTAGAATTTAGTGCATTTTGGCTATTCCTTGGTGAAGTCTTGGAGAAGGTTTTCCTTAATTTGGGAAAGGTGTGATAACGGAGCAAGATATAAGGCCGAGTGAGAGGGAGAAAAAGGAAGATAGAGACAGACGGAGATGAAGAGAAGAGTCGGGTCCGCGGACCTCGCGGCTGGACAGTGACAGATGGGGTATCGGCTCTGAAATGCATCGATTGGCCGCTCCCTACCGGAAAAGAATGCAGCCACGACCAATACGTGGTCTTGGCTCTCAGAATGGCCGGCAAGCTCCTATCTTCGTCTATATATTACATATAACAATATATATATCTACATTAGGGTGGGTCAAATAAAATGACTAATTTTTTTTTCCTTGATATAATGAAAAAAGTATTGTTTGGCATCTCAAAGAAACCCTCTGCAAGTATTAGCTTTTCATATTTAAGTTAAGAGGTCCCTCATCGCAAATTTTTATTTCCCATTTAAATATAACATAGGAATTTTTTTTTAACTTTGGAATTTTATTCGACTTTAACCGCTGAGGATGGGAGAGTTTTTTAGCACATTTTTGTAGAACATTTGTTGCTCTACAAAAAAGCTCTCTTGTGTTTAATCGATAAAACTAACCGTTCAAAAAATAATCGCTGCTAAAGTTTAATTTTAATCGATTTTAATACTTTTTAAATTACTACGTCAAATTATATGGAATATGCTGCCAAAAAATATTAATTCTCTTTAATAATTTGCTTCAGAAGTCTCCGGGTGGAAAAAATATAAGATTTAAAAAATTTCGATGCCTTTTTTCGTGCAGCTATTTTCCTCGAATTTTAAACATGGAAAATGGGACAATTTTGAGCAGAATATTTTGTAGTTTAAAACGGTATTCTGGTCTAGAGACATACATTTTAAACGTTTTGTCAAGCTCGATAAAAAAAAAACAAAAAAATGTTTCAGTGTTTTTTTTTACAACATATTTATTAATATTTTGACAATAAACAAACAAAATTTCGAGAGAAAAAAACTGAAAATTAAATAAATTATAAAATTAAGTTGGGGGTAGAAAAAGGGGATGTTCTGATTGAAACGATTTCAAACTTTCTAGTCATCCGATACAAAATTTAAAAAAAGATTCTTAATTAGTAAAAATGTCGTTACAGCCCTCACCTCAGAAAAAAACAAACAAAAAAAAAATTCGCCAAATGGCGGCTGTCTGGACAAGAAAATGCGTTTTTCGACTCTTTGTTCATAGTTTTTAATTTTTTTACAATGGTAAAAAAAATAATTTTGACACGAAATTGGTACCTAGAGACGATAGAGGATTATACATTGAAGATTGGTGAAGAATTTAAAGTAAATTGATTGATTGGAACTTGAGATATCATGTCAACGATGGAGAAAAGTAGTTTTGAGAAAAACGCGTTCAAGGTCTTTGCTCCGAAATGACGGACGTCTAAAATAGCGATAACTCCGTAAATTATTGGAATTTAAAAAAAATTTATTCTTTTAAAATTCTAGACCAAAATACTGCCTCAAGTGTTACTAATTCCTCGTTAATTCGCAAATTAAAATAACTCACAAAAATCGTTTCATTAGGAAAATTATTTCGCTCTAAACGAAATGGCCAAGGCGTGTACTAAACTTTTATTCCTACAATCTAAAATGAAAAAAGGACGAATGAGAGAGAGACAAGGAGAGAGAGACGGAGAGAGAGTTTTATCCTTCGAGAGTCCTTTTTTCGCCATTCGGCTTCCTTCCCAATTTTCGTCCTTGGCGTGACAAATTGTGACCTCATTCTTAAGGCCCCCGAGAACATCCGCACCTAAAACGCGCCTCCATCCCGCTATATTATACGGCAAAAATACTCGATCGGTTTCCGGCTTAATTAGCTACCTTGGAAACAATTTTTTTTGTTCCCTCGAGCTTTTATTTTTCGTTATTTTTTTTTTTTTTTTGCGATAATACGAAGACGACTACGCGCCATACATCGACAAACACGTGAGAGAGAGACTCTGTCGATGAATCGTCGTGAAGGATACGACGAAAGCTCGAGCCTTAAAGGGTCCGAGATGGAGAAGGACGGACTACGACGAGTTTCAAGTTTTTTCTTTCATCATTTCGACAGACCGGAAATCGTACGCTACTTAAGGTCCAGCTGAAATTCTCGCATTTCTGATACGTCGGTTGGTCCGTTACCATCGATCGTTGAAATGACGTTTTTTTTTTTTTCGTTCTCTGTCGAACGTCCGGTGCCCGTTTGTGTGACTCATTGGAAATTCAGTGATTCCATTGTTTTTCTCGAGTTTCATGAAATTCAGGATTCACAATGCCTCTTATCAAAAAAATTCAGACCTTAAATAACTCGCAAATTCGATCAGGAGAATGATTAAAATTCTTCTGGGATCCTTCCGATATTTATTCCGAGTTGTCTAATATATTGTCCATTGTAGTTTGTTCAAGAAAATATTCGTTATTAATTAGAGGGTTTTTTTACGGTACAGGGCAAATAAAGAAGGTAGTCATTTATTTAATACACAAGGACGTATCAGATCCAAAAAAACTTGAATTTTTATATTCCTGAGAAGGTTGGTAGAAAGTGATCAATTTACGAAAACTTTTTTTCACTTTAATCGCTTTACTTTTTACGAATAAACCACCTGTCGCCATTACGAGCACCTTCGAGAACTCTTATGGGTTAATGGGTAAAAATTTGCAGTGACGATTATCGAATAATCGTCGAATCATACAATTTTACGACGACGAGAACAAAAGTATTCCAAAAAATTATAAAATTGATATAGCTGATGTTTGAAAATCCAAAAAATCCACAATGATATCGATAGATTTCTAATTTCATCTTTTTAATTGCTTTTTAGGTATATTCAAAAGTTTTTCTGGAAAATGTTTACCCGTTTACATTCGACTCCTTCCTATCTTTCCCTTCAGTTTGGCAACAAATTCAGTCATGAAATGACTGCCGTGAATCGTGGAATATATCGTCAAGACGTTTTCGTGTTTTTCTGACGATATATATATATATATATATATATATATATATATATATATATATATATATATATATACAGAGACATATAAATATAAAACTGGCTGGGACCTGGGACATCAGCGCAGCTGCCAAACTGCGCCGGTTCACCGGTGCAGTTTTTTTCCTTCCTTGTCGCCATTTTGTAACCTCTCGTCTCTCTTTCATATACATGAAACACGTTTTGTCAGTATTCGCAATTTAGAGGGCACGTGCTCTCCCAAGAGACTTTTATCGATCGAAGGGAATCGACGATCGTGGAATTGCGTATACCATTTCAATTATCAATAAATTCATTTTCAATTCATATACGTCATTCGCATATCGATATTATTGTTATACATTCGATGCTAGCTTGACATGAAACTAACAGAGAACTTTTCAAATTCAATTTCTGGGAAAACGAAAAAATTATCAAAGTCTCCAATTGAGCACCAAATTTGTAGCTAAAGGGCACCTAATTCTGGTATAATTTAAATTTATTTTGGAGACTTGTCTCTGCGAACTCTACAGAGGTGACTTTGACTTCGACCGACTTGAAACTTTGCAAAAATATTCCAGACATATTTTAGTATTGGATAAAAAATAAAAATGAATTTTCTGAAATTTTGAAACCTATTTAACCCCTTAATAGGATGAAGAGATAACACTTCTGCAATTTTTTTACTCAAAATATTTTTAAGCATTGTGACATTTCAAAATATCGTTTTGATTTCATTTCGTTGAGTCCAAGAGGATAAAAAATTCTTTAACAATTTTAAATGTTCCCAAAGCTTCTCCAGAAATATTTAGCTCCTTCATTGATTTATTTGACTGGAAACCTTAAAAAAATATTTAGATCGAATTCTAAATAAAAAATTTGGGTTCAGTCCGTGGGACTAGAAATCGGGGCTTGAATTGTCTTCTCAGTAATTGCCTCTACGGACCAACAGTTTTAGGGCCAAGAACCTTGAACAACCTTGAACCTTGAAAGAACCTTTGGCTGCTGCAGTATTTTTTTTTATGAATTTAAATCCATTGAAACCTTAAAAATATTCAATTCTAGGACGTGTCTGTTTTCTAGAATTACTTCGTCCAAACGAATTGTCGTCCTCGATGGAGTCGCTGACCGCTTACGACGCCTCGGTAGGATCACCTGGTGGACCAGTTCATCAGAGTCAGAGAACGAAGCGCATGCGAACGAGCTTCAAGCATCATCAGCTGAGGACGATGAAGAGTTATTTCGGCATTAATCAAAATCCCGATGCGAAGGATCTCAAACAATTGGCCCAGAAGACTGGACTATCAAAAAGAGTCCTTCAGGTTGTTGCCACGATGAACAAACATTACATCAAAATATTGAACACCAAGAGATCCTCTCCATTCAATTTTGTTTCTCAATTTTTTATTCTCACTTTTTTTGTCCAAAAGTCCCTTCTAAATGAGGAAAACAAAACGTGTGAAAGCTACTCGCTTCCAGAGACAAAAGCCTAAAATCGATGTGGAAGCAATTTAAATTTAGAATCTGCACGACTTGGAGTTGTTGTTTTGTTTCCTTCCAATAATGGAATATTTTGGCGATTGAAAGAATATGGCAAATTTGCACGTTGAATACTCATGTTTTTCGATAGTCAACGAAGCTTCCTTTTCGAGGAAGCCAAATTTGATTGCCATACTTTGTGACAGAGCTGGGCAGTACTTGAAAGTACTCGGTACTTTCAGATACTTGAAGTACAGTACTTGCAAGTACAAAGTACTTAAAAAGTACTTCAAGTATTGTACTTAAATTTTTCAAGTACTGCCTGTACTTGAAGTACTGTACTTGAAAATTTCAAGTACTTTTCTGTACTTGAAGTACTTTTTTCAAGTACAAGTATCAAGTACTTTTGAATGTGTCTTGCTGATGGTTGCACGTGCAAAGCCTTTGAATATGGGTCATTCCATGTCAAATCGACCAATATTTGGAATCGACCCCTTTCAATTTCGATGAAATTTGGTCAGAAGTTTTCTTTTATCATAAAACAAAGTTCTAACAAAGGAAAAAAATTAATTTTTTTTTTCGAAAATTAAAAATTCAACTATTTTTTCAAGTTTATTTTTTTAATATTTCGAAAACTGTTATAGTTACGGAAACATCGTTCTGGGTTCGTCTCAAAGAGTATACTTAGGGCTACGAAAAAAAAAAATTCCGAAACAAATTTTTGAAAAATGATGAATTTGGAGAATTTTGAATTTTTCAAAATCATGAAAATCCACGATCAACATTAAATTTTTTGTTTTATTTTTTTTATATAACACCTTGTACTGATATTAAAAGATCCTGACATTTTCAGAAATGGTTTTTTTTGTTTCAAAAATATGAATTTTTCATTTTGGGTAAAACTTTTTTTTACCTCTAAGTTAAGTGAAATTGATCAATCATGTAATTTTGACTGCTCAAAATTACAAAATTACATGATTGCTCAACTTAAAAAAATTAAACTTTTTGAAACAAAAAAACACTTTTCTGAACATTTCAGGATCTTTTCAAATCAGTACAAGGTATTATATTTAAATAATTGAACAAAAAAATTCGATGTTAATTGTGGATTTTCACGATTTTAAAAAATTCGAAATTCTCCAAATTCATAATTTTTCAAAAAAAATTTCGGAATATTTTTTTTTTCTCAGCCCCAAGTATACTCTTCAAGACGAAACAAACGATTTTTCATAACTATCATAGTTTTCAAGATATTTAGAAAAAAAAATTTGAACAATTGTTAAATTTTGAATTTTGCATAACTTTTGAAAAAAAAAGTTCAATTTTCTTTTCTTGGTAGAACTTGATTCGATGATAAAACAAAACTTCTGACTAAATTTCATCGAAATTGAAAGTGGTCGATTCCAACTCTTGGTCGATTTGACACGGAATGACCCAAGTATCAGAATTTACGAGACGTCACCAAAAACTTGAAAAGTACTTGATACTGGTACTTGATTTTTTCAAGTACTTGTGCTTCAAGTCTCGTCTTGATGAGTACTTGCAAGTAACGAGTACTTTGTACTTCAAGTACCACTGCTACTTGATACTTCAAGTACCCACGGTACTTTGTACTTGATACTCGAAGTACTTGCAAGTACTTTGCCCAACTCTGCTTTGCGATAAAGAAAACTATTGTGATTAAGATGAGGAAGCAATGTGCAAATGTCCAATTTGCAGGGCGTTTTTTTTACACAGAGCACATGTTGCAGGTTTGGTTTCAAAATGCACGAGCCAAATGGCGACGCAACATGATGAGACAGGAGGGAAATGGCGGTGCAAACAGTCTGGGCTGTCCGGGTACGCCGGTCCCATCGAGCTCAGGTGGTTCCCCGAGCATGGGCCCAAATTCATCGATGCTGGGTGACAGCAATAGCATGCCCTCGACATCGATGGAGGAACTTCATGCTCTTCATCATCTTCACTCGGGTGTCTCGTCGCAGGTATCCTTCGCCGATCTTTACTGACGACGGCTCGAGATGGAGGACGATAATTACTCCTCTCTCTCGAATCATCTTGCTTGAAAGATAAGACGTTGACGCACGAGCGTCGTTCGAAAAGTGCGCGTTCTTTTTCCGTCTCTCTTTCGATGAACGTCAAGAGGAAGAAGAAGATTACGAACGTCGCTGAATTTCGATGATCCGCCAATGAATCTTTCGAGGATACTCGAAGAAGAAAATTGATTCAGCGAATCGAAATTGATCGAACAAACGGTGAGAAACGTTTTTGTGGTCGCGATGAACTTGTCCGAGAATGAACGACGGAAGACTCAATTTTTTTGTATTATTTTATCGTGCCAATTTTTTTTTTCACGAGGAAGTTTCTCGGCCGTAAACTAGTCATCGGTGAAGGGAAGGAAAGAAAAGAAAGCGTGTCAACGCTGCAATAGAATAATGAATTGAGTTTTTTCCAGTGAAAAAAAATTGAAGGAATATATCCGAGTAAGCGATTGAGATAATTGATGAAATTCGGGAATTCTCACCTGGATCATTATTTTACATCTACTCGGGTGTAAATCCTTGACTATGCGTTTTAGAATGAAAGCGTAAAAAATCAGTGATAATAACCATAGTTCCATGCACATCCGAATTACCAAAGTATTATATAGACAAATATATTATGTGAGGATATGTGAATGTGTGAAATTGAATATTACGAGTTATATTTAAATATTGCAACATTGATGAGATATGAGATTTTTTATCAATGGTTTTTCATCCATCGATCGGACTCGGTGAAAAAAAATGAAGATTCAAGATTTTTCGTTCGATTCTTTGAGAAAATATAAAAAGGGTGCCAATGTTCTTGGAATAATCGTCGGAAGAGAATAGTTCATACAAATATTGCGAACAATTTTTTGAGGACGAAAATATCGAATTTCAAATTTTCTCGGCAGATGCGCAATTTGGGCGCATAATAAATTTTAAAAATACGAACGATTTGGTTTTTATACAAAAAAATCCATTATTATAAATCAACTGACAATGCTGATTAGATGCTTGAAAATCTCGGATTTTGGACGCCAAACATTTTTTTATTTTTCACGAGACCTTCAAAATTGAAAAGTACTTTCATCGTTTTTGTATTGTTGAATTTTTTTCGGTCAATTTTTTACAACAATGCAGAGAATGAGAATTTATTGAAAAATTCTACGTATTGCTGTCCACTTATTTTCAAAAACAATATATTTTTCAAAAATCAAACTGAAATTCTCAGTCATACCTCCTCAAGTACGTGAAAAAGAGAGTGAGTGATAGAGAGATGTAAGTACACGTGTAAGCGGGTCGTAGGCACTGATGTATAATCTCTGTGTATAGTTAAAAAAAAGAAAAATAATTGTGCTACAATTCGAATGAAATTATATTATTGTCTATTGAATAACAAAGGAAAAAAATCTCGTTTAATCTCAATTAAAAAATCCTCCATTTTGAATACACACATCCTCAACAAAATCCCAGAATAATTCTCCTAATTCCCCAAAATTACTCATTCCCTTAATTATTTTCTCATCACCCAAATCCAACTTATTTCCTCGCCTCAGTGAATTCAAACTCGAATAATTTATCTGCGAATAATTAAAAAATTCCCCATATTCGCTGCTTGCTAATTAAAAAAAAAATCGATATTCAATCGATTTTTTTATCAAATTCAGCGTCCTGAAACGTGTCTTCGTGAATCTCACAATCTTGTCTCGCAATTTTATCGCACGAGGGACGAGAAAACTCGTGTAGGAGTGAAAACTATCCTAATTAGCATTAAATTAGGTATTCCAAAATTTCACGTTTCTCATAGTCTCCTGTAATTAAGGGGGAAGTTCTTTCGAAGGGCCCAGAGTGGCGCTTTGGAAAGGGCGTCATGGCGAAGAAAACAATATGTATAAATAAATAAAAAAGAAGTTGAGGCCTCAGGGGTAGCGCATCTTTCGCGAGGGGCCTACTTAGAGCTTGTGCCAACATAGATAGAGGTCATTTTATGCGGGGGACTTATATCGGGCGTAAATTGTGGGTATCACGAGAGATGCACACATGAGGATTGCAAGCATATTCCGAGTCGCTCCTCATCTATCTATAGCTATATACATATATGTATGTATGGTTCCGTGGACTTTTTGGGTTCCCCGATATATGCTCAGGGCCGGGGATACCTGTATGTGTGCATGTTTTCTCCTGGCTCGTATAAGTTAATTTTCAATCTATATGCGCGAGCTTGGATGGCTCACCGGCGACTCATCAACGAAATGAAGAAATTGAGACTCTCGTTAATATTTAATGAACTACAATGGCGGCGACCAGTTTGCAAAGTATACATATATATGTTTATTATACATGGGGTATTCAACACGAAGTGAGAAGATTTTGGTCCAGAAAATTCTTGCATAGCTTTGCAACTTCGTCGAGCATTTAAGGCGGTATACTAATGTAGAATTTTGAAAAAATCGATTTTTTCCCTCATATTCTTTAAGTTTAGACCTTCATTCTCGAAAAGAAATTTTTTAATTCCAAACATTTACGAAGTTATAACCATTTTGGTCACGCGACACGGCTGACATGATATTTCAAGTTCTACTCGACCGATTTACTTCAAATTTTTTAGCAATCTTCAATGTATAACTCTCTATCGCCCCTGCCACTTTTGTATCAAAATTTTTTTTTTTTACTATTGCAAAAAAATTAAAAACTATGAAGAAACGAGTCGAGAAACGCTTTTTTTCATTCAGACTGCCGCCATTTTGCAAAAAAAAATTTTTCCTTTTTCTCTGAGGTAGGGGTTAAAACGATACTCTTACTAATTAAGAATTTTTTTTGAAATTTTGTATCGGATAACTAGAAATGTTGTAATCGTGTGAACCAGCACACACTTTTTTTCTAGCCCCAACTTTAACGGCTTATAACTTATTTAATTTTTATTTTTCTTTCTCGAAATTTTTTTTTCTTACTGTCCAAAAATTAATAACCATCTTGTAAAAAAAAAAAAATTAGTAAAAATATTCGTTGTTTTTTATTATGGAGCTCGACTAGGGATGTTCGATTCTTTGGAAACAATCGAATTTCTTGAAAAATCGAATCCAAAGAATCGATTTCGTGAGAATCGATTTTTAAAAATTGTAAAAAAAATTAATTGCTAATCAAAGCTTACGCAAGTGTTTATTGAGTCTTTGCTATGAAAAAAGATTAAACTGGATTAATTTATTTTTAATACAAAATAATGAATACAAACAGCAAATATAAAGCTATTCTGGCTAAACATAGTTTGATTCTTTTGCACATTTGCAGTTTTTAATATATTCTTAAAAATATTATGAAGATATTTAACAAATCAGAGTTTTTTCCAATTACACAAGTTTCTATTGTTTTAAGATATTTTGCATGTTTTGACTTTCGATTATTTTTTGCGTTAGATCATGTTTTCAATATTTTAACTTTTAATTTTTTTTACTCTTTTTCTCACGTTTTCACATTTTCACATACTTTTTTTTCATTGAACTTTGACATTGATGTTTCATAGACTTTTGTCAATCTTTATTTAATTGCTAGTCTTTAATACATAACGAATTTAATAATAAATCGAATTTTCGATTTTTAAGGACAAGAATCGATTCACCTAAAAATCGAAAAGGAAAGAATCCATTCAAAAGATCGATTTTTCGAACAAAAGAATCGATCTTTTTAAGAATCGAATCGAAATCGAACATCCCTAAGCTCGACAAAACACTCACAATGTATGTCTTTAGACCAAAATATCGCCTTAAATACCGAGTTAGAATTAAATCTGACGTCTTTCCTTGTTCAAGTTTTTCAGAGTATGTTTTTCTGAAACTTCAAACTCTGTCCTCTGTAATCTCGATCAGATAATTACATTTTTATTTTAGATCAAATTTTTTCAATTCAATTTTGTAATTCAAACATCTCTACCAGTAAAAACTTTGCATCTTCAAATATCGTTGATTTTCAACGAAAACTGATTTCAGCGTACTTTTTTTATTCGATGCTTAGAAATAACGATATTCGTTGATGCAGTTTGAAGGAACAGAGTAGAGGTTTTTGATGATACTGCTATAAATGTGCTAAGAAGCTCGGTTCCGTGACTGATTGAATTTTACGTTAATTAGCTAAGGGTCGTTGAGCGGCACGCGAAGTCGTATATATATAAACTAAAATACCCACACACATACACATGTATGTTTATATTTGTATATGACTTGGAAGCTGTAATGAGATAAGGGAACATGGTATGCGTAATGGAAAATGCATATGGAACGAAATTCGCCACTAATACTGACTCTCGGTGACTCTCGTAATAACTCGAATGTTCAAGGCCTACCTTAAGGCCGCGTAAATTCGTAGTCGTAGAACGAGAAATGATTATCATTCCGTTCGCGATACGCTTTTGACCGAATCGAATTTCTACCAGGCGTTAAAATCCTTTCTTCTATTATTAAACTCTCTTCGTTAAAGCCTCGCTCGCTTGACCACAAAGTCTCATTGACTCGACCAATTTTTCAACGTCTGACATACAATTCAATCGAAAAAAAAATCGTGAGTAAACTTTGAACATTTTATGAGAGGTAAACAAAATCATGTACAATATCAAAAGGAAAAAACGTATTTAAAAAATTATTAATAGACTAATTCGCAGAGAGGACTTTTTTACAAAAAAATACCTAAATTTTTCCAAGTTTTATTTTTTGTAAATAAAATAAAATAAAATTTACGGGTAATATTAATGAGATATCGTTTTCTAGGAAAAAAAAATACAAAAGGGGTGTTCAATAAATAGTTTTTGTTTTTAAGGGGGTTCAAAGTATCCCTAGATTTCTAGCTGAACTCCATCATTGGAAATTATAGATATGTGAATACAAATTTTCATTTCAATTGTAATAATCCCAATGATATTGTCAATTTGATATTTTTTCTCCATTTTATCCCATAATTCCTTGTAAAATTAATTTACTCTCAAACTCAAGTGATCGTACATCTCGTGATGGTCTGAACCGTAAAATAAGTTTTCGCGAACGTTCACAACGCTTCGTCGAAAAACTTCAATCGCCATACACATGCAATTTGACCCGAAACTATATACATATATATATATAGATATATATTTATCATGCGGGTAAATTTTCCCACGGGAGGGCGATCGAAATTCTCGAGAATCCTGACGCGGTCCATGTCCGCGGTGCAAATGGAAGGCATTGCACTGCCGTTTGAGTGAAAGAGAAGACGAGGAAAAAAACAGAGAGAGATCACCTCTAGTCCGTGGAATCATAAATCGCGTGTCGGGGGTTTTGAGATCCCGAAACGACGAATCGCTACTCGAGTTCCCGGTGCAGACGAAAACGTCCGCGAAAGATCGATCCGTCAGTTGCACTTTGATGTACCGGCAAGAAGCCTCGCATCGGTATTTTTACCACTGTTGCACACATATCGAACCAGGATATGGTATATCGGACCCTGAAAAGGCGAAAGGACTCGAGCGAGACGATTTAGCCCTTGGAATAGCGTTGTTAAGGTCCTTCTGCTCATGAACAACTCTGTATCCATATTTCGAGGCTTCATAACCAAAAGGGCGTCGGGCCCCGATTGTAGCCCTTTAGTTCGGAGATTCTGGGCCTTTTTTCATGTCAGCAGTCGATAAATATCCCCTGTGTGTGTTTTACGAGGAGCTAGCAAACAAAATGGCGTAAGCCGCGACACTCCGAATGCTCTAACCTCTTGGGTTGAGCCCTTTGGGTCCACTGGCCCTTCCTATAGATATTTGGGGACGTTGAATGACGAGGAGAATCGAGGAGTATAAAACGACACACTTGTATCCGCGTCCGGAGGCTGGACCACTCCGTGGTTGGCTCGATCTAACCGGAGATGAAAAAAGTGGACCAATTTTCGGTAATTTGTACGCCAGGGGTC
The DNA here is from genome assembly GCA_946863875.1 of Alloplasta piceator. Taxonomy (NCBI): domain Eukaryota; kingdom Metazoa; phylum Arthropoda; class Insecta; order Hymenoptera; family Ichneumonidae; genus Alloplasta; species Alloplasta piceator. The sequence goes on from OX333080.1 coordinate 14,012,339, forward strand.
TCTCCGCGCTCTCAAGCGCGAATGCCCCACATATATTTTATATATATATATATTTGTGTGTGTATATCGCGATTCACCAGAGAAGACTCTTTTGCGAGGCCCACAATCTGGACTGAATCCCGCTGACGGAGAGTCGATAAACTGAGCAGGATTCACTTTGCCAAACTTACAGAGCGTCTGATTCAGACTTGAGTTACCGGCAGATTTAGGAATTATTAAAATAACTCTTCCCTCTTTGTCTTTGATTGGAATGGGTGATATTGTGGTCCAGGAAAAGGATGCTGAACTTGCAAATGGTGCAAGCACGTAGACAAAAGTTAGGATATTCAGTTATTTCTCAGTTCCATTTCTGAAATAGGAACGGCAATGGGGCAATTAGAATTTAGTTTGGATTAAAGGGTAAAAAGCATATTTATTCTATTTTTTTTAAATATAATAACTTATTTCCTTCAAAATTTCAAGTATATTTAACATTTTAACAATATTTTATAAAAATTTTATTGAAAAATTTGGAAAAATGGTTTCGGGAGACCTCTCTAAAAAAAGTGCCCTCCTGGTGGTCAGGATCACTCATGATAGCTTTATCTGAATTCAAAAAACTAAATTTTATCTGTTAGTAGATAAATATAGCTATGATTGATCGAAGGATTTTAAATAAAAATTGAAATTTGAATTTTTTGCAGAGTTGTCCGCAAAACAATTCAATTTTTGGTACAATTTACGCATAGCTTTGTAAAATTAGTTGTAATCGACGAAGACTTCATTCGATCACTATAGTAAATCCAATTATAGTAGATCCAATCCAACAGATCGATCTATTAGTTTTTGAGAAATCGTGTCGGACTTCGAAAATAGTTAGATCCAGTCTAATGAGGACAATTTCCAAAAACTCCCTCACTTAGACTCTTACTTCGATTGACTTGAAACTTTGGAAAAATATTCTAGAATATTGTACTATAAAAAAATTGATTTTTTGACATTTTCAAACCCACACAATTTCTTAAGGTATCAGGCTACTTTATAAGGCCAAAAAAAAGCAAATTTTCAAGATTTTTTTTCCAGCTCCTTTATCAGATATGGTTGTAAAACTGTTATTACAACATTGTTTCATCCTTCGAAAGTACGAACCAAAATTTATTTTTTATTACGATTCTATGAATAATTTATAGAAGGCGCCAAAATCGAAAATGCCTTGTCCCATGGCCGACAGTTAATCTCAGAATTGGCAAGTTTGAAACAAAAAAATAAAAAAGCATTTTAAAGAGGAATGCTCAATTCTTACATGACAATCACCCACCGTTAATGAAAAATCGATTTAAAAAAAATGTATGGCGGATGTTTTAATGAAAATAAGAATTTAATTTTTCAAAATTTATTTCGAACATTCGCCATTTTTTTCAAATTCGATTTTTTATTAACGGTAGATGATTATCATGTAAGAAACCTTCCTCTTTAAAATGCTTTTTTATTTTGTTTGTTTCAGACTTTCCAATCCTGAGATTGCCATGAGACAAAACATTTTCGAAGACTCGACTTTGGCGCCTTCTATAATCTATTCGAAGAATCGAAATATAAAATACATTTTTGTTTTGTACTTTCGAAGGATAGAACAATGTTGTAACAGTTTTATCGTCATATCTGATAAAGGAGCTGAGAAAAAAAATCTTAAAATTTTTTTATTTTTTGGGGTTCTAAAGTAGACTAGTAATCTGGCAAGCAGTCCATTTTTCGGCAAAAAAAATATCAATTTCCTTCCTGATGGAAATGACTCCAACCATATTCCCCATATAGTGTTATTGCGTGGATGATATTGGCATGAGAAAAATGGTTGACGGTGTGTCGCCAAGAATAACAAGGACTTGATCGACGCTGAATCGAATCGTTGAGTCTCTCGGGATTGCGCCCTTTTTTTGGGCAGATCCCGGTTACTGTAGAATCCTTGAGGAAACCATATACGAGAGATGTGGAACATGCTAGTCATCCATATACATTTGCAAGTGCATTTGTGTGTGTGTGTGTGTGTGTGTGTGTGTGTGTGTGTGTGTGTGTGTGTGTGAGCGGCAGCAGAGAGGAGAAAATATCCTGGGCTCTTCGTGACGTCCATAAACCAACAGCGCGGCGAGGTTTCGCGTCACACGAACGTGCAATCGTGTGACGCGCATAAAGTATCGCGAGATCACAGCGAGAAGCTCAGCGCAGAGATTCGTAACGGAGTATAACTCCGTACGGTAATAATACGGTGATGTCTGGCATGTATTTATCGATCGAAGAGAGTCACAAGGACTCGTGCCACGAGCGTCCGATGAGTGATCCAACGTCGGTATACGTCCTTAAGGTTCTTGGCCATCGATGCGCATAAGTACGGAAAAACATGGAACCGAGTGAGCCGAGGAGCATCGACCATCCTGCATTGGTCCACCATGGCGGCAATCGACATAAAGAAATCTCCTTATACATCAATGCGACCGCATCGACCTGAATAATTTATCGGACGTGGACTTTCAAATTTGCAACTACTCGGAACATTCCGCCTGGATATGTTAATCACTCAATGATGAAAGCGCAGCAATTAGCTGATCTTCCAGAGTCGAAAATAATCGAGATCAGAATTTTGAGATTTAACATGCTGAGTCGCTAAATCGATTTATTGATTAATCGAGTCTCCAATTTGAAATATAATTGAAAAGTAAGAATAATAGAATAATATCGATTGGGGAGAGTCGAATGAATTTTTAGATTTGCAACTATACTTGAAAAATTTGTTGAAATGAGCAAGAATAATGGAATAATATCGATTGGAAAGAGTCAAAAGGATTTTTAGATTTGCAACACTTCAAAAATTTGATGCAGTGAGCAAGAATAATGAAATGATATCGATTGGAAAGTGTCAAATGGATTTTTAGATTTGCAACTACTTGAAAAATTTGATGAAATGAGCAAGAATAATGGGATAATATCGATTGGAGAGAGTCAAAAGAATTTTTAGATTGGCAACTACTTGAAAAATTTGTTGAAATGAGCAAGAATAATGGGATAATACCGATTGGAGAGAGTCAAAAGGATTTTTAGATTTGCAATTACTTGAAAAAATTGATGAAATGAGAGAGAATGATGGGATAAATCGATTGGAGAGAGTCAAAAGGATTTTTAGGTTTGCAATTACTTGAAAAATTTGATGAAGTGAGCAAGAATAATGGAATAATATCGATTGGAGAGTCAAAATAATTTTTAGATTTGCAGCTACTTGAAAAATTTTGCTCACTAATTTCTCAATTAGGAATAAAAAATGAGGGGTTACACAGGTTAGAGACATTAGGTTAGTAGACCTAAAAAATTATATCAAAAATTGTACTGTTTTGCATACGACTCTGCCAAAAAATTAAACTAAATTTTTTTTCAAATCCACCAACAGATGAAATTTGATTTTTCAATTTCGGATAAACCTATCATGAGTTATCCAGATTTTTTCTGAGAGGTCACGGAAAACCAGTTCCCACGAGTTGAATTGTCCAATTTTGTCAATGAAAATTTCACAAAATATTGTTCAAATATTGCAGTTTAATAATCTCTTTATTATATTTTTAAAAAAAAGAGAAAATATGCACTTGTAACCTTCAAAACCCATTTTTTCCCTTAAGAATAACAGGAATTAGGATTAAGAGGACAGCAGTTTGATTTTTATTAATTCTTATTAAACCTTACAAATCTTGCGTTGACCGTTAAAAATCACGTTTGGTTTTGGCTTGAAATGGCGGTCAATCGAGCTCTCTCGGTTGAGAAATGGCATCGCGGAGTCCGCAATTTTGGAGGCGGGAAGCCAAGGAAGTGTTTCATCCCGCTCTGAAAATCGAGTCTCTCGTCTCCCCCCGTTCCGACGGTCGATAGTCTTTTGTTCTGTCAAACATCGCGAAATGTGCAGAGAAGACCGCGCCTCCCACCCGGGATTCCCCTCTATCTCTCTCTCTCGCTCTCTCTCTCTCTCTCTCTCTCTCTCTTTGTCGCGAAACTCTCGCATTCGTGCACTCGTCGCCAAAGTCTCTTCTCCTCTTTTCAATCTCTTCTCCAGTGTCCGTTTCTACTGATCTCTCTCCCATCGTTTCGTTATTGTGCCTTCCTCATCCTCAGCGATGCGCACGCTCGCTTCTTTTCTTTTGTCCATCACTGAAGGACGATACACAACAATATCCAATCTCCCCTTCGCCGCTCTCTTTCTGTATTCTCGCACAAGCACACACATCCGCGATTCTTCAGTGGAAACTGCATCGTCGGTAGCTCTCCCGCTTCTACCTCTCAGCTTCTGTCTGTGTGCTCGTTTCTTCGCAATGGAGACGAGAATACGTGAGTTTTTATTGGGGCGGCTGCGAGCTTCTGCCTCTTCTTCTTCTTCGTCCTCCTCTTCATTCTCTCATTCTTTTGCCCTTGGATGATCGTCGTCGTTCCCAATCTCTCTCTCTCTCCTCTTCTCTATTCCACGCCGCTCCTCGAGAGAGACTCGTGCGACTCTTTCCTCGACTATGTCATTCGGAAGGGACGCAAAGATGCTGACAAACAAAAGGTCCGAACCCTCTTGAATCAGGGGTTAAAATAATGCTCGGATCGATTCCTTCTGAAGCTAAGCAATCGTGGAGGATTGTATGTCGAGTGACGGTCGTGTGTCCTAGCAAGAAAGAAGGGTTGTTCGCGATGCCCACAGGCCAGCTGCTGCTCTCATGTACATATATATTTATGTACACTCCCGCTCAAAAGTTTGGAAACACTAGTCAATAATTCGTGCCGCACTAGAAGTTGCATAACTCCGTCAAAAAAAAAGATGATCGAATTTTGAAAAGAGCATTTTGACGGGAAGGAAAACAGCTTCATTTTGCTTTTTTTTTTAAATATTTTTCATGATTTTTTTCGATCTGGTACGAATTTTTGTTCGTGAGCGTTTTTTGACTTTTTTTCGATCATCGCGAATTGGGCGCATAACTTGAGGATATTTTTTTTTGTTTTTTTTTTATCTACGGTACATTTGAAAGGGTTAGCAGATGCTCCATTTTCGACTTATATAAATTTTCGTACGATTTTTTTTCGCAAAGTTACTTCACTTTTGGCTGAAAAAGACAAATTTTGAAAGATAGAACGTAACTCAAAAACTATAGAGCTTAAGAAAAAATGTCAAGTATAAAAAAAGTAGCGGACATATACGAGGAATCGCCTGGAATTATTTTAGAATTTTCCTATGAAATTTTTTTTGTTCATTATTTTCGACGTCCCAGCGAAAAATTGTATCTGATTAAAATTTACGTACTTCGTCATATAATAAAAATCTGAAAAAATTCAGCAAAATTTAGCATATTATAATCAACAATTATCAATAATAAAATTGCCCAAAAGTCATTAACAAATTGTTTAAACAATTTATTAAGCAATAATGAACAATGATCAATAGTTATTATTGATCATTGTTGTTTCTATCATGCCAAATGTTACTGAATTTTTTCAGATTTTTATTGTATCAGGAAGTAGGGAATTTTCAATGAGATACAATTTTTCGCTGGGACGTCATCATCAAAATTTCGAGCGAAAATAGTAAAAAAAAAAATTTCATAGAAAAATTCTGAAATAATTCCAGGCGATTCCGTGTATACGTGCACTACTTTTTTCATACTCGCCATTTTCTCTCAAACTCCATAGTTTTTGAGTTACATTGCATCTTTCAAAGTTTGTCTTTTTTAGCCAAAAGTAAAATAACTTTGCGAGAAAAAATCGTACGAAAATTTTTTAAAGACAAAAATAGAGCGTCAGCTAACCCTTTCAATTGTACCGCAGATAAAAAATACACGTACAAAAATGCGTACCGGATCGAAAAAAAATCATAAAAAATATTTTTTTAAAAGAGAAAAATAAAGCTGAATTCCTTCCGGTCAAAACGCTCTTTTGAAAAATCGATTATCTTTTTTTTTGACGGCGTTATGCAACTTTGAGTGCAGCAAGAAATATTGACTGGTGTTTCCAAACTTTTGAGAGGAAGTGTATGTGTGTCTTACAGAAGGAAGACCTACCGCCATTGCGATCCACAAACGCTCTACGCTTCATTCTTTGTTTCTTTCAATCCCCCCTCGTCTCATTCCTCTCGCTCTGTTATTTATCCTCCGTTTCTTTCGTCCTCCGTCTGTGGTCCTTCTGGCTTCACCAACTTCCACTGACGATAGGCAGAGAGTCACAGAATTTCGCAGGATTCGCTTCGTCAACTATTCGCCTTTATTCCTAGATTTTTGCCACGGACACTTCACTTCTAATCTACCTTATTCCTCGTCAACTTTGCCCTATCAATGCAATCGCGGACGTGCTTCCCGAGAATTCAATGATAACGAAGCATTCTCCATTCCCTCTCGGTGACTTTCACGTGGGTTTTTTTCCTCCTGGTCTCGCGTAACAGCGGTGGCTCACCTGTTTCGTATACACGTACGTGACTATCAAGCCTCCTTTATACCGTTCTCTTTCTCTCTGTTTCATTCCCCTCATTCCTCTCATGTGTGTACACACGTTATTCCAAACGCCAGAGAGTGCACTGTGCTGTCCTCTTCGTCGACGTTTGCAAATAAATTCTCTTGCCTTGTCCCTCGAATCCTTCGTCTCTCTCCCTCTCTTTCTCTCTTCCTCTCGCTCGGACTTTTTTTTCCAATTCAAATGTACCGCGAGAAAAGCAACCGCCTTACATACATAAACCTCGCAAATATATACAGGTTTGTACGTACACGTATAATGCATGAATGAAATTTACTGGCAACGCTTTGAGATTTTATCGTTGAAAACATTGCTCTGTCTTTCCTATTTCCCGTGAAACTCGACACTCTGACGTATTTATAATCTCGCTTTGCCTTCTGCAGCGCGTAACAGTGAAATAGTAACTAGAAATTTCAAAGGTTATGAGTATCTGCAACTGAGACAAGTGCGACTGGTGAACTTTATCAAGCGGTATAGTGAAATATTATCAAAACAGATGATGACGTTTGGCTCTGGCTCCACTCTAATAGTATCGAAGCAACTTCGCTTTTACCAAAATCCTTCAATAATCCGAGGGTCAAAGCAAAATGAGGTACCGGGGTCAAAGAGGTCACCTTCATGATCATAAAAAAAAAAGTTTGATAATGCAACTATGATTTAAATTGAATTTTACCAAAAATCTAATTACTAAAAATAAGCCAAGCAACTTGGCTCAATTATCTTGGATATTAAGGTGATGTGAAATTCCTAGAAGGAGAATGACGATTTTTTAAAAAAATTTTGAACTCTTAATGGACAATTGTCATAAAAATGTCGAAATCTAGATCTGATTTTGCGGGGGAGTCTATTTAATTATATCTACGCCAATCATAATAATAATTCCTTCATTCAATAATTTTATTCATTTTTTTTCGATCCTCACACAGCAAAATTGATCCCGGGACCATCCTGAGACAGTCCCATTCGTGTCTTGCCAAGATAGTACGTCTTATGAATGTCTATGGGAGGTACCAGTAAGATATTGTTCTACCCGGGATTAATATAGGATGTCTTGAGGATATCCTGTCGCAACCGTGATTAGACGATCCCAACGGTCCCTCTTATAGACGTCTATGGGAGGTACTAGTAAGACATTGGTCTACTCGAGATTAATATAAGATATCTCGAGGATATCCTGTTGCAGCCGTGATTAGAAGATCCCAAAGCACTCTCTTATAGACGTCTGTGGGAGGTACTAGTAAGACATTGGTCTGCTCGATATTAATATGGAACGTCTTGGGGATATCCTGTCGCGACCGTGATTAGATGATCCCAACGCACTTTCTTATAGACGTCTGCGGGAGGTACTAGGAAGACATTGGTCTGCTCGATATAATATAGGACGCCTTGAGGATATCCTGTCGCGACCGTAATGAGACGATCCCAAAGCACTCTTTTATAGACGTCTCTGGGAGATCCTAGTAAGACATTGGTCTGCGCGATATTAATATAGGACGTCTTGAGGATATCCTGTCGCGACCGTGATGAGACGATCCCAAAGCACTCTCTTATGGACGTCTCTGGGAGATCCTAGTAAGATATTGGTCTGCTCGATATTAATATAGGACGTCTTGAGGATATCCTGTCGCGACCGTGATTGGACGATCCCAACGCACTCTCTTATAGACGTCTATGGGAGATATTAGTAATACATTGGTCTTCCCGAGATTAATATAGGATGTCTGGAGGATATCCTGTCGTTACCGTGATAAGACGATCCTAACGCACTCTCTTATAGACGTCTGTGGGAGGTACTAGTAAGACATTGGTCTGCTCGAGATTAATATAGGATGTCTTGAGGATATCCCGTGGTAACCATGTTTGGACGATCCCAGCCAACTCTCTTAAGGATGTCTGTAGGAGGTCAGCCATCGCGCAACATTAGTTCCAACCTTGCCGCGAGATGGCGAACGCTACTCACATGCGGATAATGTGAAGAGCATGCTTATATAGGCGAGCGCGAACACGGATATCAATTCGACACCGACAGAAGTCAGACCTCGAAAGAGGCTATATTACAAATACAAGGAGTCCTTGCTGACTCCCTCTGTACCGTACACATTTTGTTAACATTTAATTAATGAATTGAAATTAATTAAAATTAAATCGAAACAAGAATTATTATCGACTACTGCATTGGCAGTCCAGGAGACGTTCCGAAGATATCCTGAAGACATCCCGGGATGGCCGTGGGACCGTCCCATTCCGGTAAACACAGCGGACACTTTAGAGCCCATGGGTATCCCATGGGATCATCCAAAAGACGTACTTGGGACGTATTATTTTGTGACTAATAATTCTGGAATATCTCGGTGACGTCTTATAGGAGTCTCGGCAATATCTTACCGATATCTCCAGTCTGCTGTGTTTGCAGTCTCAGAGACGTCCCGAGGATATCCCGGGATGCCAATGGGACCATCCCATTCCGGTAAACACAGCGGACACTTTAGAGCCCATGGGTATCCCATGGGACCATCCCATTACCGTCACGGGACAATTGGTGTGATGACCAAAAGACGTACTTGGAACGTATTATTGTTGTGTGGGTCATTTTTTATGGTGTTCATTTTGCCTCCACTTCTCCTATGGGTCATTACATGTCAAATCGACCAATAATTGGAATCGACCCCTTTCAATTTCGATGAAATTTGGTCAGAAGTTTTTTTTTTATCATAAAACAAAGTTCTACAAAAGGAAAAGAATAAAAAAAATTTGTTTCGAAAGTTATGCAAAATTCAAAATTTCACCATTTTTTCAATTTCAAACGCAAATTCAATCATGTTTCTGTTTTTACATTTTTATGTTATTATTAGAGATTTTTATGGCTAAAAATTACACGATTACTGAACTTTACTTAACTGAGAGGTAAAAAAAAAATTTTTAACAAAAATTAAAAAATGCATATTTTTTAATTTAAATGAACCAAAAATTCTATGTTGATCGTTGATTCTCACGATTTTAAAGAATTTCAAATTCTCAAAAATCTTCATTTTTGAACATTTTTTTCGTAGCCCTTAGTATACTCTTTAAGATGAACTTAGAACGATTTTTCTATAACTATAATGGTTTGCGAGATATTAAAAAAATAAACGTCAAAAATTGAAAAAATTTTGAATCTTGTATAACTTTCAAAAAAAAAAATTTTAATTTCTTTTTTTTCGGTAGAACTTTGTTTTATGATAAAATAACACTTCTGACCAAATATCATGGAAATTGATGAAAGAAGTCGATTTCAACTATTGGTTGATTTGACATGGATAACCCATGTCGATTTCAACTATTGGTTCATTTGACATGAATAACCCATATATATAGATTCCACTATATTTTCTTGCAAAAATGGTCGGAATTCTAGCAAAGATTCTCAGAAAAGATAGTAGTTTCCTGTATTACCGACAGTGGCTCCCAACCTCTATCCGTGCGATCATTTTTCACTACAATGCCTTATCAGACTCTTCTCCGTCAACAAAAGACGATCTGAAGGAATAAATTCATAGTTTCACGACGGATAACACCCTGATAAAACAGCCCCTGTTTCCCCTGACCTTGGTCAAGCTCTTAGAGTCAACTCTTTCTGGAAGCTGCAGAACGTTACGCGAACCATCTTGATATCGAGCAAGCCTTTTCCTAGGTCCAGCTGCGCGTTATCCGTTGCGTGAATGTTTCATTCGTAAAAGTGTACTCGTAAACCTTGGCTCGGCTCGCGAGAGATTCGTGGTAAAAGCGCGTTGCGCGCTTGAGGAATGCATTTGTCGGAATGTTCATGGGGTGAAGAAGAGAGAAAAAAGAGATTGTCAAGGAAGAGCGGCAAATATCTCGCGACGAAACTCAACGAAGTACAGCGATAAAGGAGCGAGAGAGAGAGAGAGAGAGGATGAGGCTCAAGAAAGCAAGTTCTCTGTCTGTTGTCTGTATATCGAGACCGCACGTGCAGCAGAATGTGCGGATTCGACGCTATAAAGGGCGGTCCTCGGACTTACACGCAGCGATGATACCAGCAAACTTGCCGAGGAAAAGAGGGAAAGAGAGTAAAAAGCAGCGACGACACACAAGCGCTTATCCATGCGCGCACATATCGAATTTTCGAGCCTCCGAAAGGGCGTATTGGACGTCGCGAACCGTTTCGAAAGAGCGACGTTCGCTGCGTTCTGATCTTTACGGAATCGAACGAGGGATTCAGCGTTCAAAGCCCAATTCCGTGTTAAGCCCCAAGTTTATGATAACGATAGCAAAATCCCCTCCTTTTATTCCCACTCTCGACTCTTCGCATACTTTCGCACCCGATTCCTCCGCCCAGAGATATAATTTCTTTTCTCAGCGCAACGCTGCTTCTTCTTGTGCTTCTTCTTTCTGCTGTTTTACCGGGGCTTTTTTTTCCTCTTCAGTTCCGCCCGCGATTCCTCGCGTTCTCCGGACTCTTCGGGGAGGGCTATCAATATACACTTGAACGCGCGTTTGCTCTTGTAGGATAAAGCTACCCTTTTCTGCATGACCAAACAGCCGCGCACGAAGAATCGCCCTTGCTCTTTCCCTTGCTCCCTTCCCGCTCTTCCTCTCCTTCGTGGCTTTGCAACAGATGCTGTTGCATATGGAGAACGGAAAAGGAACGACGAAAGATGGCCGCGTGCTCCTTTTGCCGGTGTATACGTTCTCCCTTTCCTTCTCTCCTTCTCTTTCTGAGGCTCAGGAGAGCTTCTTCTCCGCCTCGTTCTCTTCGCTACGAGAAGACGCTTCGCCGCGGTTCGTGGCATTGTCTACCGGGGACTATGTTGTAAATAATGTCTCCACCGACTCTCTCTCTCTCTCTCTCTCTCTCTCTCTCTCTCTCTCTCTCTCTCTCTCTCTGTCGATGCAACCTTCCTCTCGAATGTGAACGCGAGCTCTCCCCCGATGCGTTCACGTGAAAGCCACCTTACAGTGGAAACAGTCGCCTCTCGATCGCTTCGCCTCTTTCTGTGCGCGCTCACAGACACAAACACGCGAACCAGTGTTCGCCATACCCGAGTTTTCTTCTACCTTTTATATCCACCTTTCGATCCTCCGACGAGCAAAACCGTCCGCGTAGCGAAACCTTCGCTGTATTGGTTACGCAGGTCCCGGATAGGGGAAACCTGTCGCGCATAAACTGATTCGCTCGAGGTTTGCCTCGGCCCTCTCTCGATGTCTTTTTTCCTCTCCTCTGCCGCAAACGCTTTTTTTTTGGGCCGAAGATCGCAGCGAAGAATCGAGGGACGTTGAAAGCACCGTTTTCCATCGTAGTTTCTTTTATTCTGCTTTGAGGATTATAGAGGATCATTCGATGATGGAAATCACGAAGATGGATTCGATAGCCAATGAAATTCGTTTGTGAAATTTGATGGCTATAAGGACTATATATTTTATTAAATATATTAATATAGATCTACACTGCTGGCCAAAAGTTTGGAAATACTTGCCCCGATTCCATGCCGCACAAAGAGTTTCACTGCTCTTTTAAATATGAAGATATTTTGATTCGCCAAGCGGCTTCTTGAAGGGGACATATTCAACTTCAATTCGCTTTTTCCAAAAAATTTTTGCGATTTTTTTTTAACCCGGTACGCCTTCGGAAACATGGTCGTTTTTCGGCTTTTTTTTGCACTGTAAATTTGGTGCACGATACATAAAATTTTTTTTCACCTGTTTTTTCGTATGAAAAACTTGTAGCGGAAAGTATTAGCTTGAATTTCGTTTTTTAAAAAGTTTCCTACGATTTTTTTTCGCCAAAATATTCAATTTTTCGCAAAAAACGACCATATTTATCAAATTTAGCGTAACTCTAAAACTTCTGAGTTTTCGTGACATCTCTGAGAGGGTAAAAAGTTGCATACAATAATTCTGGATTCAATGAAATTTCTTCAGATTTTTTCAAAATTTTTTTTTTTATAATTTTTCCTGTTAACGAGATATTTTTTTATCTTAAATAATCGAGTTTCTTACCTCATTTACACGGCTTTTTCATCGAAAAACCTCATCTACATGGCTTTATCATCGAAAAACTCGTGTGGATGGGATAAGAGACCCGATTGTTTACGATAAAAAAAATATCGGTTTACAGGAAAAACGAGAGAAAAAAAAATTTTGAAAAAAATCGGAAAAAATTTCATTGAATCCAGAATGACTGTACGCATCTTTTTACCCTCTTAGTGATTTCACGAAAACCCAGTAGTTTTAGACTTACGCTACATTTTATAAATATGGTCGTTTTTTGCGAAAAATTGAATATTTTTGGGAAAAAAAATCGTACGAAACTTTAAAAAAACACAAATTCAAGGTTGTACTTCCCGCCACAAGTTTTCCATGCGAAAAACAGTTGAAAACAATTTTTATGGGTTGTGCGCCAAAATTACAGTGCAAAAAAAAGCCGGAAGATGACCTTGTTTCAAAAGGCGTACCGGGTTCAAAAAAAATCGCAAAAAATTTGTGAAAAAAGCAAAATGAAGCTGAATATCTCCCCTTCAAAACGCCGTTTGGCAAATCAAAATATCTTCGTTTTTAAAAGAGCAGTGAAACTTTTTGTGTTTCGTGGAATCGGGGCGAGTGTTTCCAAACTTTTTTGGCCGGCAGTACATTAATGTATTAATTATTTCAATAATAATTTTAATGATAACGATATATTACTAAAAAAATTTGTTATCTCAAAAAGTAACATCCAAAGAAAATAATAATAATAATTATTATTATTAACATATTAAAATATCGCGTTACAGCTGCCATAAGGGCGTATCACCTCTTTTACGCCCTTATGGCATCCGGGAGCCATAAGGGCGTATTGAAATTTTTTTTTCAGGAATCGACGTAATTATGACCGAAACGTATAGAACCGATGAAAAAAAAATTTTCCCGATTTTTTTTATTTTTTTATACGCCCTTACGGCTTTCCGAGTTGGTGTCGAAAGCCATAAGGGCGTATCGAAATTTTTTTTTTCAGGAATCGACGTAATCATGACCGAAAAGTATAGAACCGATGAAAAAAAAATTTTCCCAATTTCCCAAACGGGATGTTGAAGCGTGAACGATTACGAAGAGAATAAGCTCTTGCTCAAGCCGCAATTCTATCTAGAAAATGTTTTTGTTTTTCGGGCCTTATATCGATGTATTTTTGCCCCCTAAATACGAATCTATCAATAGTTTTTTCAAGAAATCAAAATTTTCATGAATTTCGATAAAAAACTGTTTTGCTCAATTTTGGGCCTATTTATTTATTTTATTATTTATTATATACAAATTTACAAAAATCTATTGTTGAAGTTTAAAAATCTGCCAAAAATCGAAAAATGATCGTAATGGGATGAACCAAACGGGATTTTGAAGCGTGAACGATTACGAAGAGAATGAGCTCATGCTCAAGCCGCAATTCTATCTAGAAAATAAATTGCAGCCATTTTAGTGAACCGATTGAATTTTGGCCAAAATGCAAAAAAAAAAAATTATTTTTGTTTTTCGGGCCTCATATCGATGTATTTTTGCCCCTTAAACACGAATCTATCAATAGTTTTTTTAAAAAATCAAAATTTTCATTAATTTCGATAAAAAACAGTTTTGCTCAATTTTGGGCCTATTTTCAAAAACCTGAAAATAGCGAAATTTCAAGTGCTCATAACTTCACTTTGGTTCAACCGATTTCAAAATTTGTTTTTCGTACACAAAGCTTGTGACCAAACTTAGAGAATGCCGTTAAGTTCATCCCGATAACTAATTTTTTGTAGAAATGAGAGCAGTTTGAAAATCGCCGAAAAAAATGGAAAGGGGTATACCTTAAAAAATTTACAAAAATCTATTGTTGAACTTTAAAAATCTGCCAAAAATCGAAAAACGATCGTAATGGGATGAACCAAACGGGATTTTGAAGCGTGAACGATTACGAAGAGAATGAGCTCATGCTCAAGCCGCAATTCTATCTAGAAAATAAATTGCAGCCATTTTAGTGAACCGATTGAATTTTGGCCAAAATGCAAAAAAAAAAAAATTATTTTTATTTTTCGGGCCTCATATCGGTGTATTTTTGCCCCCTAAACACGAATCTATCAATAGTTTTTTCAAAAAATCAAAATTTTCATTAATTTCGATAAAAAACTGTTTTGCTCAATTTTGGGCCTATTTTCAAAAACCTGAAAATAGCGAAATTTCAAGTGCTCATAACTTCACTTTGGTTCAACCGATTTCAAAATTTGTTTTTCGTACGCAAAGCTTGTGACCAAACTTAGAGAATGCCGTTAAGTTCATCCCGATAACTAATTTTTTGTAGAAATGAGAGCAGTTTTAAAATCGCCGAAAAAAATGGAAAGGGGTATACCTTAACAAATTTACAAAAATCTATTGTTGAAGTTTAAAAATCTGCCAAAAATCGAAAAATGATCGTAATGGGATGAACCAAACGGGATTTTGAAGCGTAAACGATTACGAAGAGAATGAGCTCATGCTCAAGCCGCAATTCTATCTAGAAAATAAATTGCAGCCATTTTAGTGAACCGATTGAATTTTGGCCAAAATGCAAAAAAAAAAAAAAATTATTTTTGTTTTTCGGGCCTCATATCGATGTATTTTTGCCCCTTAAACACGAATCTATCAATAGTTTTTTTAAAAAATCAAAATTTTCATTAATTTCGATAAAAAACAGTTTTGCTCAATTTTGGGCCTATTTTCAAAAACCTGAAAATAGCGAAATTTCAAGTGCTCATAACTTCACTTTGGTTCAACCGATTTCAAAATTTGTTTTTCGTACACAAAGCTTGTGACCAAACTTAGAGAATGCCGTTAAGTTCATCCCGATAACTAATTTTTTGTAGAAATGAGAGCAGTTTGAAAAACGCCGAAAAAAATGGAAAGGGGTATACCTTAAAAAATTTACAAAAATCTATTGTTGAACTTTAAAAATCTGCCAAAAATCGAAAAACGATCGTAATGGGATGAACCAAACGGGATTTTGAAGCGTGAACGATTACGAAGAGAATGAGCTCATGCTCAAGCCGCAATTCTATCTAGAAAATAAATTGCAGCCATTTTAGTGAACCGATTGAATTTTGGCCAAAATGCAAAAAAAAAAAAATTATTTTTATTTTTCGGGCCTCATATCGATGTATTTTTGCCCCCTAAACACGAATCTATCAATAGTTTTTTCAAAAAATCAAAATTTTCATTAATTTCGATAAAAAACTGTTTTGCTCAATTTTGGGCCTATTTTCAAAAACCTGAAAATAGCGAAATTTCAAGTCAACGTAATTATGACCGAAACGTATAGAACCGATGAAAAAAAAATTTTCCCAACTTTTTTTTTTTTTTTATACGTCCTTATGGCTTTCCGAGTTGGTGTCGAAAGCCATAAGGGCGTATCGAATTTTTTTTTCAGCAATCGACGTAATTATGACCGAAAAGTATAGAACCGATGAAAAAAAAATTTTCCCAATTTTTTTTTTTCATCGGTTCTATACTTTTCGGTCATAATTACGTAGATTCCTGAAAAAAAAAATCGATATGCCCTTATGGCTTTCGAGACCCACTCGGAAAGCCATAAGGGCGTATAAAAAATTTAAAAAAATTGGGAAATTTTTTTTTCCATAGGTTCTATACTTTTCGGTCATAATTACGTCGATTCCTGAAAAAAAAAATTTCGATACGCCCTTATGGCTTTCCAGCCCTACTTTTGGCTGGCATACGCCCTTATGGCAGATGTAACGCGATATATTTTATCAAAATTATTATCAAGCGGTCTTTGGATGTTAGGTACGTTTCGAAACTGCAAAATTTTTAAATAATATGTAATTCCAATTTCTAAAAAAAATTACACTTCTTTCGCCTGAATCAGATTCAAATCCTGAGATCCTTCCGTCAACTTTGTTACAGCGATTTAGGGCGAAATTTGTCGCCGTTACTTTTATATTCAGCTCGACGGATCTCGGGAATCATTCTCGAGGAACATTTTTCGCAAAAAACTCAATTCTCGCCTCGTTAAATTCGCGGGTACCCGAGTTCATCCATAAGAACTCAACGCGTGAATGGAAAGCAAGGGAGAAAGCGCGAGAAGACCCGGCGGATGAGGTGAAATCTCGATGGGATTTATGGGTACGTAAGTTTTATGCGATCGTTAAAGTCCGAGGGAGCTTTAATCGGGCTGGTAGTCGCACCCAATACGTTTTCGTCGGAGCAACCCCGCGCGTGTATCTTTTCCGTTACGTATAGATTTTGCAACACGCGCGCGCGCGTCCAGCGAAGCTCCTTCACTCCCTCTACTTTCTTCTCTTTCCGTCGCGGTAAGGAAATATATATATGTATTTTTTTTCCTCGGAATCTCTCGCAGCAAACACACACAAAGTCTCGTCGTTCTTCGCTGCAAAGTTTTCGTGTTTTTTTCGCTCTTTCTCTCGGATTATCCAACCAGCGAATCGCTTATTCGTGTATCAACGGTCCTTCGCCCCTTATTTTTTTCCTGTTTTCTTTCGTTCTGTTCGAAACCCTTTTCGTGCCGTTTTCTTCGACGCGGGCTGCACCACGCGCGACCACAAGATTCTTTGTTTGCGATCGTTTCTTCAGCGTGTAGAAAAGAACGAGAAGAAGTTAAGGAGCGGAGGAAGGGGGAGAAAAAAAAGGATACACGGAAATAAAAAAAAATAAAAAAATAAGGAGGAGGTGGAGAAGGCGGACCGCGTGCGTACCCCTCTCGCCACCCCCTCGATCTCGTATGAAAAAGGAGGGAGCTTCTCTCCGGGGAAGATAGTGGCCATTGTGGCACGATCTGGACAAAGGTCGCCATAGCGACGGAATTCAAAGGGGACACGAAAATGGCGATTTATGCAAATTCAATTCCGTTACGCGCTCGCGCTCCTGGCTTTGCCGCTCTCTCCTCTCTCTTTCTTTTAGCCTCCTCTCTCTCTCTCTCTCTCTCTTTCTCGCTATCCCTCTCCTTCGACGACTCGAAAAGATTCACGGATAGGAAAGGGAGCGAAAACAACGAAAAAGAGAAAAAAACACGTATTCACGATTTCGTTCACAATGGAAGTTGAAATTTTTACGTAATTTCTGTATTTTTTTTGTCAATTTTAATTAAAACGTGACTCTGATTAAATTCGAAATCAATTTTGAGTTAAGTTCGACGTATTTTTTATTTTTATGTCAATTTTAATTAAACGCGTGACTCTGATTTAATTCGAAATGAATTTTGAGTCGATTTCAACGTATTTTGCATGGTTATGTCAATTTTAATTAAAACGTGACTTTGATTCATTCGAAATCGATTTTGCGCTGATTTCAAGGTATTTTGTATTTTTATGACAATTTTAATTGAAACGTAATTTTGATTTAACTTAAAATCAATTTGGAGCTGATTTCAACATATTTTGTATTTTTATGTGAATTTTGTTAAAAGGTGAGTTTGATTCAATTCGAAATAAATTTTCAGCTGATTTCAATGTATTTTGTATTTTCATGACAATTTTAATTGAAACGTAACTTTGATTCAACTTAAAATCGATTTTGAGCTGATTCCAACATATTTTGTATTTTTATGTTAATTTTAATTGAAACGTGACTCTGATTAAATTCCAAATTAATTTTGGGCCGATTTTAACGAAATTCGTTCAGATCAAATGAATAATCATTGGAATTTCAATGATAGTACTTGTTTTAAATTAATTTTGAATGTAAATTTTTTGTAAGTTCATTTTTTGTTGCTGGGAAACTATCTCGAAAGAATCAGCTGGAAATATTTAACTTTCTTGGTTGATAAAAAATCTTTTTTTTTAATACTTATTTATCCTAACTAAATTTGGCATTCGAAAAAACACTGTTGTATCGTTCCTGAGTTCTATGAGACTACGGAGACGAAGAGAGAACCCTCCTGCAACATACGCTCGAGGGGAATATGCCGGAGATTTTTTTTTTAATTTCTTTTTAATTCCGTCGCGACTTCGATCGAGCCGATAAAACCGAGGCACACGGTGGCCATGTTTCCTACCGTCTAGATCTCTTGCGACCATATTGCACAATCCACCTAACGCGATATATATTTAAAAGAAGAATCACGAAAGATGGAATTCTCTGATTTAGGAGTTTAAAATTAATATCGGGGTTGCGAAATTTTTAATGAAAAAGTAATGCATTAACCATTACTTTTTTAATCGTTAAAGGAAATTATTTTCATTAACCATTAACATTTAATGGTTAATGAAAATGCAAATGCATTAAAAAAAAGTAATGCATTATTTGCAACCCTGATTAATATTGATATATTCCTCCGAACATATTTCCTTCCCGTGTAGAAATGTGATAGGGCAACCATTAGTTGATTCTTGCCCCTGATCCGCCCTGCCTGATCCGATTTTCCTGGCAGGGCCCTGACATGGAACTTAACGACCTGGTCCCTAGTTATTACATTGAAATAATCACTTATTACCCGTGCCCTGCATGATCAGAATATGAACAGTTTCTGACGACGTTATTTTTACACTTTTAAGCAAAACATATTTTTATTTTATTACCCTGGCAGGGCTCTGATGTGAAAACTAATTGGATTGCCCTGAGTATTTATTAAAATAAAATTATTTGTATATCGGTTTTCAGTAGTATAATAATAATAATAATAATAATAATAATAATAATAATAATAATAATAATAATAATAAATAACAATAATAGTAATAACAATAATAATAAATTAACAATCATTGCCTCGTTTATTATTATTATTATTATTATTATTATTATTATTTAATTATTATTTACATTATCACTTTTATTCCGCGAGAATAACAAGCAATGGTGCGCCTGTCACAAGTTCGTTACGTAGGCAGAGGATTATTATTATTATCACGACGAACCGCATCGCGTTAGTTCCGAGACTTGGCGCGAGATGTCGCAGGACAGCAACCGTTGAACTCGCATACGGATAGTGTGTTCAGTATGCTTATATAGACGGGTGCGAGCACGGATGTTAGCAGAAGTCGGTGTCGGAAGAATCCATACAAGGAGTTCCTGCCGTCTTATGTAATTGTACTTATTTATTTAATTCTCGTAGAGAATTTCCGTTCACTCGGAATCTAATATTCTCTTCGAGGATTGCCAAAAGAAAAGTGTACCCTAAGAAAGGGTTGCCTCGAAATAAATAATAAGATGCATACATTGAAAAAGGAGTACCTCGTAAAAACGAATTGTTTAAAAAGCGCTTCGGTGTATGATCGTGACCGTGATCAGGGCCTTTAAGGGCATGATTCTAAAAATCTTAGGGGCCTGATCAGGATCTGCTAGGGCCAGATCATATCGTCATAGGGGCCTGATCATGATCGCCGGATCCGAAAATGGCCAGCCAGGTGTTACATGGCTAAACAGGGCCTGTTAGGATGAGCGGATCATTTCCCTACATTAGTTAGGGAGGGCAAGTCAGGGGCAGAAGTTTTTCCCTACCAAAATTTCTACACGGGTTGTTTTAATGATAATTGGTCTGCACAAAATACTCGAAATCAGATATCTATCCCAAAGTGGCGATTAAAAATATTTTTCAGACAAATAAAAAATATTTTTAAACATTAGAAAACGAGGGAACTGGATCCAGATTTCGATATTTTCGTGACCATCACCCAGAAAGAGCCGAAAATGTTTTTTTTTAATTATTAATAATGTTTGTTAATTTTCATTGAAATGTTAGGAACGAATCATGCACATCCGGGCCTGATTTTTAGTGATAATTATCGCGAGGTGTGCGTATAGGCTATATATTAATATCTCGCCGATGAGTCTCTCGAAAAACCAATGAACACTGTCCATGTTTTATATATTACCGTCGTCATAAATTTAAGAGAATAGTGATTTGAGAAACGCTTTAGCGTACCTTTTACGGACGATAAGCTGGAGGATCGATGGCCCGAGCTATCTATCAAACATTTCATATTCCAGGCTATCTCCGTCTCTTTTCTTCCAAATAAATGTGAGGCACATATGGGGCATTTCATGTCAACTCAAGCCACGTCTCAGTCTTCCTCGTTTGGATTTTGCTCATTATTTTTTGTAAAATTATCGCGACGCTGACCAGCGCTCTTTGATTTTTTGCGATTTTTTCCATTCGGTAAAAATAAAAATAAAAAATTGAACATAAGCCCTCAAAAAGAAATGCACAATTAATAAAATTAATTTTACGGCAATAAGAGAGTTATTAAATTTTTCAGAGCCTTCCAAAATGCTATTGCGGGATTTTGGATTTCATTTTCGATCCACTCGCCTCGTAATTTATAAGAAACATTTATTAGACAATCTACTATAAAATAATCTTGTTGTTAAAGTTGAAAAATTAAAATTTTGTTCTTTTCTTCGTTAGAAAAATCTGATAAAAATCAAGAATGCTCATTAGTCACAGTAGAATTGTAAACAAAAAAAAATCGTCGACCAAAACGTAGGGGATGTGAGGGTCATACGATGGTTGAATTGACATGGAATACTCGATATATAGAATAATATGAGCCTGGGGTTGCATAATGTGCCTCGAACTGCTGTTTAGTCAGCTTCGTGTATAAGCGGTTAAGCTTAGGCCACGGTTTTTAGTTTAAAGCGCTATAACTCAATGGCTCGATGAGATACGAGACCCGCCCACTCAACCCCTTTTCCTATAACTTTTTGAGCTCGCGGAGAGAGATACTTGAATGAGAAACGAGCGAGAAGGAGATAGTTAAACATAGAGAGGAAGTGAGAAGCACCCTTAGTCCGATCACTGACCGAATAACGTAAATAGTAAGTCCTCGGGGCCTCAAAGTCACACTCGTCAGATTCATCGCAAATCTCACACGAATTTTCGAAATTCTCATCTTTTCGATATATCTGATATATTTACAAAATTCGAATATTTTTATAAATATTTATAATATTTTTCATAATTTGTCTTGGCCAGTTACTAAAAATTATTATTTTTTTAAACCCAATAAATGTTTATTCGAACGGTTGATATTCAATTATTATTCTCAGATTAATAACTTTCAGAAAGGACAATTTTATGTCCATTCAGCGTAATGGATAATAAATTTGAGCTGCGATAAACAAACAAAAATAAATAAACAAAAAAAAAGCTCTCGAGCATTCTGCGTATGGCAAAAGTACGTACTAAGTCCATTGCTCGGTGCAATATTCAATATAATAATGCCCAGACTCAGAGAGCATTTGTCTGAAGCATCTTAGCAGGGAGAAAATTTTTCTTTCCCCAGCTCAAAAGTATTCTCGGGTCTCGAGGGTTCATTTGTAAAAGAGATTATGTTTTCTGCAACACACACACACAAATACATATACACACTTTCACACAGACATATTTAGAAGGAGAGAAGACACGAGCGAACGTAACCGGACGCACCAAGTTTCTTTCCTCGTCTTTCTTCATCCTTCTTCATCTTCCTCGCGAACATTATATCGCGAGTGACCAGAAGAGAGAAAGAGAGGAAGAGGCAAAGCGCACTTGGGCGATCGTAGAAGTCATCCCGTGGCAAAAAAAGTGTTCAACCCCCGGCAAACACGCGAGAAGAGAGAAAGAAAGAGAGAGAGCGTAGGTTTGTTTTAACAAGGCATTTAAAGCGTACTCGGTAAACATTCGGAGAGAAATATCGGTTGTTTATGGAACGGTGATTTATCACCTCGCGCGAAACAGTGAGCGAGAGAGAAAGCCCAAGAGATAGAGAGAAGAAGAGGATAGAGATTAAGAGAGGAAGAGAGGGAGAGAGAGAGAGAGGAGAGAAAGAACTGACCGAACGAAATGGAACCGACGATATGTGCTCATCGCATGCGGTTGGATATCTCTCGCGAGAAGATGAGCAAATGGAATGGGATATACGCGAAATAAGTTCAGGTGAGGCACTAGAGATTTTTTCTCATTCTCCGCGTCTTGCATCTTTATTTATTTTTTTTTTTTTGTTCCATCGCTTCGTTCGCATTATTTGCGAAGGAGTATTGTTCCTGCCCGCTGGCAGTGCATTGATCTACGCGAACGCCTCGAATAATGTGGAGAAAAGAACGAAGAACGAGAGACGGGGTTTAGAAATGAAGAAGGTGGAATGGAATGAGCGGATAAATTTTCAATGTGAATGGTTCAATTTAAATTTGAATTATTGAGAGAGCATTTTTCGAGTCGAGAACGCGAATGATCGGGCCATTTTTTTGAGACTTGAAAAAACAATCGCGTGAATAAAAAAATTTTATTTGTAATTTCCCGATTTTTTTCACCGTGAGATGAGAATTCTTCGTATTATGGATTCCGAATTTTTCGTAGAAGGGCCTAACAAAGCATGGACAAAATTAGAAAGTAACGTTAACAAATTTATGATTTTTGCCATATTTATCATAATTTGTATTATTTTGTTGTAATATTGAGTTGTAATCGGTAGAGATGTAAATTTGCCTTGGCACAAGCGAAATATGAAATTGAGGGGGTTAAAAAAAAGTTCATTTATGACTTCCATAAAGTAGTTATGGAAATTTTAAAAATATTGAAACTTCAAAAAATGATCTATGAAAATTCTACTGATTTTAACTAATTTTTGCCAACTTACGACTAAAATCAATTGATGAATAATCATTAAAAAAATATTTTCTCTCTTATTATTTCTTGAAAGAAATGGGAATACAATTGCAATTGTTCATGCAAACACATATTAACCCAAATTAGGAATGTTCGATTCCAATTCGATTATTGAAAGGATTGATTCTTTCGTTCTAAAAATCGTTCTTTCGAATCGATGTTTTCGTTCAAAAAATCTTTTTTTTGAATCGATTCTTTCCTTTTCGATCTTTAGGTGAATCGATCCTTGACCTTAAAAATAAAAAATTCGATTTTGGTGAAAAACGAATTTTGTGAAAATTCGAATTTGGTGAAAAACGTTCAAGATGTTCGTTCGCAAATTTTTTTTTTGAATTTTCGAAAAATAATTGTTAACACTAAGTTTCCTAATTTAGCAGCTATCGAGTTCACTTCTTTAGTACCAATACACTGGACGACAAAAACAATTAATAATGTAATTGAACGGAATTCATAAAAAATCATGCAAATTTGAAATTTGCACATAGCTTCTTCATTTGTTTCCGTCGCTTGTGAAGCTTCCTTTATGAAGAAGCCATGATAATAAACATACATGTCATCAAGATGGTCAAAGAGATCCTCATAAAGGAAGGTTGAGGAACGACGGAAGAAAATGAGGAAGCTATGTGCGAATTTCAAATTTGCATGATTTTTCAAATTGTAAGAGCAGAACGTTCTTTCATGTTTTTTTTTAGATAGCAGGTTCTTCTAGCACAATTTGAGAAAGAACGTTCTTCTATGCCAATTTGAGATAGTAGATTTTTCTCTCATAATTTGATATAGAATGTTTTTCTAGCACAATTTGAAATAGCACGTTCTTGCATACTACCGTTGATGTATTCATGGATGGAGAATTTTTTCTGTTGGTTATTCCGGACGATTTTGTTTACGTATCATAATATAAATACGCTGAGAACGTTTATTGAATATCGATATCTTGACGCAGTCAAAATAATTACTAAACACTTGAGGGGCCTGTATTCACACAACACTCAAAACAATTTTGAGATTTATTTTAGCAAATTATATGTATTTAAAAAACCTTCAAAAATATTGGGGAAAAAAATACCATTCTAACTAAAAATCTTAGGCTTTTTGCTTGATTTGATATTGCTATAATATTACGATTGATTCTTTTAGTAAGAACAGAACGATTTTAAGGTTCCAAGTTTGTAAAAGAAAAGTAGTAAAGAAAAATAGAAAACATATCCTATAAATAAAAACCTCTTTTTTGTTTACATCTAAGAAGATCCAGCATATGTCCAGTTCGTTTCTTGGGTTCAAGTGAAAATGTAAAAGTGAGATTAATAATTAATAGAAAATTGAATGATTAAATAATTTGGTTGTATGCCAATTCAACTCTGCCCAAACCATTTTTTTCGTCAACTTCTTTCATTATCTTATTTTCCCCACCATTATCGACGTCGAAAAAAAAAATTAAGCAGAATCAAACGAGTGTGCATAAGAAAAATAACACGACTACATGTCCATATTAATAAAGCAAGATTATTACCAATATCCTCAGACCGCAATCAAGTTTATTTCTGGGAATCATCACCGCACTTTTGCAGCTTGTGTGTGCGCAAGTGTGTCCGTATGACTTTCCTCAAGATTCGAGACTATAAAAGGTTGTCGCCAGGTCGTCAGCTCACAGTTGTCCGCTCAGCATTGCTCTAATCACGTCGCTGTATTTTTTCATTTTCTTATCGCGAGCATTTACGCCAACGTCGGCGGTTTGTTATTCTGAAGTAAAGGCAGACATCGAGACATCAAGGAAATGCTTTATCTCAGGGTGTTGCTATGCTTCATGGTGGCTTTTTGCACATGCCAAGGTAACGATCGGGCTGAGACCAAAGAAGTGTGCCTGCGAAATGGAAAAATTCGTGGTTCCACGATGACCTCCAGACTTGGAAAAAAGATTTATTCTTTCCGTGGATTGAGATATGCAGAGGCACCCGTTGGAGCGAGACGTTTTAAGGTGATTTTCTTCATACTTTTTTATGCACTCTTAGTAATTGCCTTTACATTCCTCCCTAATTGTAATTAGCTGTTCCCTTGGCAAATGACATTGTTGACGTAGGTACCTACAAATGCCCTGAGTCCTAGATTTATTGCCACTGCGAATGACCCAAAAATGAACCTTGCATCGAATTAGTTACTCCGAGTCCTTTCCTCATTGTTTATATCCCCAAGAAGTCATTGCAACCATGAAAACGCTTTTGTAACACGTGAACTACATTTCAGCCAGCAGTGCCCACTGTCCCTTGGACCGATGTCTTCGATGCTACCCAGGAAGGACCCTCGTGTCCTCAGCCAGGTGGAATCAATCAATCCGAGGATTGTCTTCGTCTCAATGTCTACACCACCAAGGTACAAAAATTGCCTGGCTCTCCTCGCGATGCACCCTTGAATGAGAAACAACGATGCACTATTTGATCTTACTCCTTGCTTCCTGACTCGCGTGGTCGTTGAGTTATTATTCAGTATTGAGAATTGATCAAATAGCGCAAGCTATAAACTTTCAGAAATCGAACTCAGACTATTAACAGAAGCTGCCACTGGATGAGAGAGTCAAAGTTAAGAGTGTTACAAGGTCAATGAAGAAGATTCATCCATATAGGCAAAGATGATGAGGACACAATGAGCAGATTACAATTGATGCGATTTTTTTTAAGCTGCCATCTGCGGGTCGCAAATGGGCGGAAACCTCGAAGAAGCCGGTCATAGTGTTTTATCATCCTGGCGCCTTTTACGTTTTTTCCGGGCAGAGTTCAACGATAGGACCGAATTACTTCATGGATCAGAAGATCGTCCTCGTTACCGTTAACTATCGTCTCGGATCTTTGGGTAAATTTATCTGAGAAGAAAAGACATCGCTGATAGTGAATCTCACATTGGGCGCAGATTTGCAAGCTCGGCGATGGACAACGTTTGTAAGAACATTCCAGGGTCTCACGATTTGTTCTCGTTGACGGTGTTTCAGGCTTCTTGAGCACCGGTGATGCCGTCGCACCGGGAAACTTGGGTCTGAAGGATCAGGTCGAGTCACTGCGCTGGATACGGAGGAACATCGCTAAATTCGGCGGTGATCCAGATTGCGTGACAATCACTGGTTACAGTTCTGGATCTTGGAGCGTTGGTTTGCATCTGCTATCACCGATGAGCAAAGGACTCTTTCATCGTGCCATAGGGATGAGCGGTTCGGCGATCTTTCAGACCCCACTTCAGCCTCATCAGATGAATTTGGCTAAGAAACAGGCGCAACTTGTCAATTGTCCTTCCGACACGTCGGCCAAGATTGTCGAATGTCTCAAGACGAAAAATGCCATAGACATCGCCGCCACGCTTGGTCAATTCTTCGTACGTACTCCCACGACTCCAGTATGAGAAATCATGGTCATCGATGGTGTTTATATTTTTTGTTGTCATTTTAGGAATGGTACGGAGATCCTGTTCTCCTTTGGGCACCTGTGATCGAACCAGAAATTCCCGGTGTCGAGAGATTCCTCACGGGTCAACCGTCGGATCTCATCAGAGAGGGAAAGATTCATCACGTTCCCTTCATAACTGGAATCGATAAGGACGAGTTTGGAGGTGTCGTCGTTCGTGAGTAGCCCTGCTCCATGATTCTTGCTCTCCAATATTGGCTTTGTGGCTTGTTTTTTTTTTTTTTTGACTACCGTACGGTTTCTTTCCTTTTGCTTAGCCGTGATCGAGCTCGCTCGTCGAGGGAACACGTCTATTATGGATGATATTAACGAGAATTGGTTCAGAATTGCTCCCATAAGTTATTTGTATGAGCGCGATACTCCTCGATCCAGAGAGATCAGTACAGCTTTGAAGAAGTTCTATCTGAATGGACAACCTGTCACCTTGAATAACATCGACGGTATAGCTCGAGTATGTTTCCATAAAAGAAGGAACAATGTCATTTAATTTACTATTCCTGATGTTTGTTCATTTTTTATTTTCCAAAAATAATGAAATTCATTTTCAGCTCTATGCAGATGCTCTTGTCATCTTTACCGTGAACAATTTCGTCAAGCTTTTCGCTCAAGCTTCAAGTGAACCTGTTTATCAGTATGAATTTACTTATCAGGGTCGTTACAGTCATACCGTTTGGAGTGATACCAAAAAACCTTACGGTGAGAGAACAGAAAGGCACCATTTATAAGAAATCTTGATTTTAATCCATTGTCCAAAACTCTTCGGTTTATCCTTAAAAAAGTATTTGACGATAGCTTTCAAGTAAATCATATTTTTAATTATAGTGACTAAAGTACATAAAACCATGTATACTTTTTTTTCAAACTGTTCTGCATGACCAAAAAAATTTGAGCATCATTCTTCATCTATCCGAATCTTGGTTTTACTGCATTTTCCAAAACTCTTCGATTCTTAAAAAGTACTTGACGATAACTTTCAAGTAAATGATGTATTTGTTTATAGTAACCCAAGTATTCCAAACCATGTCTACTTTTTTTTAACTGTTCTGCATGACTAAAAAATTTGGCTATCATTATTAACCTGATTGATTTCTCCAATCATTATTTAATAACTTGACCTTGCCAACAAGGTAATGCTAGTTTGGCATGCAGAATTTGGTGGTGTCATTGTATCGTAAAAAAATGTTTTGAAGAATCTTGGCGAATCAGAAATTGTACCAAATCGATAACACTTATTTCAATTTCTTTTTCCTCTGAAATAGCAAACTAATATTTTTATTTGGATTTGTAGGAGTCGTTCACCATGATCTTCTCTTGTATCTTTTCTGGGACTCATCTTACCCATACTTTAACACAACTTCACCGGAATATCCGACTGTTGAGAGAATGACGACAATGTGGGCGCATTTTGCAAAGACCGGTGAACCAATACCCCAAGGAAATCCGAAATTTGCTAATGTCAACTGGATTCCGTTTACCATTGATAACAACAAATATCTGGAGATTGGTAATGAGCTCGTTATGAAGACGAATCTCTTCAAGGACAGAATGGACCTGTGGGAATGTCTTTTCCCAATTCCAGGTGTCTCATCGGCGAGAAATCATGACAATCGTGATCATCATCATGAACATGATCATCATGATCATCACAGTCATCATCATCATCATTAAAATAAATGAGAGACTGCTTATCGCATCGTTGAAAGAATTATTATATATTGAATAATGAAAAAAAAACACTTGTCGAAATCCCTATAAAATTCGTTATCAATCGTCTACTTTTCCAAAGGTACTTTCTATTTTTAAAAATTCAGTACAAAAGTAAAAAAACATGTTTTTCGATCGATCGTTGATCGTATCGATCTTCAAACGATTATTTTTTAATGATGTCTAAGATAATATTGACACGGTTTGTATTGAAGAGTTTTGCCTGTATTTACTTAAAAAAGCACCACTTGGTATTCAATTAATGATGCGTAATGCTCTGGTATCATTTCTGTAAGTACATGATTGGATATTTCGATTTTAATGGTAATAATGTGTATTTTTGTGGAATTATTGAGAGAGTAACTTTTTTATCGACGTTTCAAAATGCCATCGTTTGAAACTTGAGCCTCACAAACATTTAAATAATTTATGACAAACATTATTTGTTGAGATGTTTTTAAATTAACAGGGATGTAGATAATATCTCGACAAAAAAAATTTCTTTCCATTGTCCCATTGACGTCTTGGAAAAGGATTATCTAAAAAAATCTGTAAATCAATATCAATAAAGCCATTTTTTTCTTTGATTATCTATAAAATGGCGATGAATCGAAATTCTTTTCATTTTTAAGAACCTTTCTCTTCAATCAAGCAGAATTTAAAAATAGTAATTATCCAGATTTTTGAATAATATATAATATACTACCTTGTACTGTTCTTAAAAGATCGTGAAATTTTCAGAATTACGTTTTTTTTCTTCATAAATATGAAGTTTTACTATTTTAAAATCCTGCTTATTTTGTTGTAATATTGAGTTGTAAGCGGTAGAGATGTAAATTTGCCTTGGCACAAGCGAAATATTAAATTGATGGGGGTTAAAAAAAAGTTCATTTATGACTTCCATAAAGTAGTTATAGGAATTTTAAAAATATTGAAACTTCAAAAAGTGATCTATGAAAATTCTACTGATTTTAACTAATTTTTGCCCACTCACGACTAAAATCAATTGATGAATAATCATTAGAAAAATATTTTCTCTCTTATTATTTCTTGAAAGAAATGGGAATACAATTGTTTGTGCAAACACACATTAACCCAGATTAGGAATATTCGATTCCGATTCGATTATTGAAAGGATCGATTCTTTCGTTCTAAAAATCGTTCTTTTGAATCGATGCTTTCGTGCAAAAAATCGTTCTTTTGAATCGATTCTTTTCGATCTTTAGGTGAATCGATTCTTGACCTTAAAAATCGAAAATTCGATTTTTTATTAAATTCATTATCCATTAAAGATTGACAATTAAATAAAGACTGACGAAAGTCGATGAAACATCAACATCAAAGTTAAAAGAAAAAAAAAGTACGTGAAAATGTTAAAATGTGAGAAAAAGAGTTAAAAAAAATTAAAAGTTAAAATATGGAAAACAGGATCCGACGAAAAAAATAATCGAAAGTAAAAATATACAAAATATCGTAAAACAATAGAAACTTATGTAATAGAAAAGTCTGATTTGTTAAATATATTCACAATATTTTCAAGAATATATTAAAAAGTGCAAACGTGTAAAAGAATCAAACTATGTTCAGACAGAATGAAAACTGCTTTATATTTGTTATTTTGCATTCATCATTTTGTATTAATAATAAATTAATCCAATTCAATCAATTTCCATAGCAAAAACTTAATAAACACTTGAGTAAGCTTTAATTAGCAATTAGTTTTTTACGATTTTCAAAAATCGATTCTTACGATTCTTTGGATTCGATTTTTCATGAAAATCGATTTTCTTGATTCGATTCAGAATCAATTCTCTAATCGATTCTTTCCAACAATCGAACATCCCTAACCGAAATATCCATTTAAAAAATCAAAATTGTCACGAATCCATCCTTTCGTCTTTGCAAATTCTTCACCATCGTTTCGTCAACGATAAAAAAAAATCAAAATTCAAAAATGAGAAGATTCTTTCGCTGCGTTGGGAGAGTTTGGATCACGAAGTTTTCGTAACACGTAACTTGGACCATACACAACCTTTCCACGAGTTCTCCATCGACGAACAATGATTTGTGGGGACGTACGCGATTTTTAAGTGGCGCGCGTCTCGCCTCTTCCGTACTGGGGCATTCCGAGCCCCAGTACAGTTATATACCTATAACTTTTTTTCGGCTACCAAAACGTGCCCATCGCACAATGTGTATAGGGTGAATGGAGGAGCAGCGATATGGGAGTGTTTTACGCAGGTATAATTCGAAGGTGCCATCGGGGAAAGAGCGCGAGCGGAAGCGCGATACATTAGTTAGGAGGGCACCCCGAAAAAAGGCGGCACGGTCACGCAGACGTTATTATAGTATTTGAAAAAAAATAAACTGACTCCGAAAAAAAAATATATATATATATATATATATATATATATATATATAATATGAAAGGCAGGGGTCAGGCATTGGAATGGACCGGGGTAAGAGGTAGAAAAATTCTCAGGGCTTTCATCGTCGTATCAACGGTGTTGGGACCGATCGTAGCTACCGTTGCAAACGAGATCTCGATTTATCCATCGCTCCCACAGATCTCGTGATCAAACCTCGAGATATACGCACACGCACACATCGATACACACTTCATACACGTTTATATTACTGTATATGCTACGGTACACGCGCGAGGACCTTTTTACGCTTTATCCCAGGCGCGCGCGGTCTTCATCCCGGTCTATCCGCACTCGGGGACTTAATTCCATCACGAGAATAAATTGACCGCGCATAGTGAATGAAATTCTCCGTTGGAGGTCTCTTCGCGAGCGGAGAAGGAAAGAGAGAGAGAGAGAGAGAGACACCGGAGATCGTTCTGGCAACCGAGATCGTAGCCTTGTGTTCGCACAGGACACTCGACGACGATTGAACAATAGGTCCTGACTTTTATTTGTATAAGCATACAGGACGATTCAGGGGTTATGCTACTTTTCCTTCGAATGTTCCGCTCGAAAATTTGCAAATTTTCGTCTTGAGGAAGCTAAAGTTGAGAAAATTGCTTGAGATTATTTTTTCTCACCAATGCATTTTTTTCGATAAAAACTCTATGTGATTTGCAATCAACGATGAATTTTCCATCGAAATAACGTTTGAAGACGATAAAAATATTTTTTTTTGCTGAATTTTGTCCCAATTTTCAAAAACCTCAAAATAGCGAAATTTCAAATGCTCATAACTTTATTTTGATTTGACCGATTCAAAAATGTATCACTCCTACTGGAAGGCCCTCACCTACCTTAGAGAATTTTTGTAGAAATGAGAGCACTTTGAAAATCACCGAAAAAAATGGGAAGGGTATGCAAAAATTCGCAAAAATCGATGGTCGATCTTTAAAAATCTGCCAAAAATTGAAAAATTATCCGAATTCGATGAACCAAGTGGCATTTTGAAGCTTTAACGATCCTGAAAAGAATCAGTTTAAGTTGAAATCGGAATTCTATCAAGAAAAAAATCTATAGCCATTTTAGTCAATAGATCTAATTTTGGCTAAGATGCGAAAAAAAAAATTTTCAATTTTTTTCTTTTTAAACCTTATATCGATGTATTTTTTCTCCCTGAACCCGAATTTACCAATAGTTTTCCCAAAGAATCAAAAATTCTAAGAAATTTTATCACAAACTTTTTTCGTTCAACTTTTGCCCTATTTTAAAAAACCTCAAAATCGCGAAATTTCAAGTGCGACCGTGTTCTTTGTGATATGCCTTTTTTTTAGCAAGTGATTTTACCCGAAATTTTGTAATCGGCCAATCTGAAGTAAATTACTTCAGATTGGCCGATTACAAAATTTCGGGTAAAATCATTTGCTAAAAAAAAGGCATATCACAAAGAACACGGTGTATTGAAAGTGATCCCGCGCGGGACAAATTTGACCCCTACGCGAGTTTACCGTAGTAAGCGAGTCGAGGTACAAATTTGTCTCCTATTCTAACCTGCAGCTCTATTCTAACTACTTCCGAGCTCTGAAATAGTGACAATAGTGACCAAATTTCGAAAATAGTGAGAAAAGTGACACGATTTTAAAATAGTGACCAATAGTGACTATAACTGGAAACCCTGGGGACCTTTATCAGAATTAATGCTCCTTCAGCAAGTCTACCAAATTACAATTCTGGGAAAACATAATTCTACTGGAGATAATAGGCGACATCTCTACCCAAAATTTCTCTACTTAATGGGAATTCTATCGGAATTGATGCTCACCCAGAGTCTTCCTAGCAGAAAAGTTATCTAAACGCGATAGTCCATCCTCATGTTCTAGTTTTGTCATGATAGAGTTGTGTCTTAGCATCGACTTTGACGTCAAGCTAGCAACTTTGCAAACTCAATTTATGGGAAAACGAAAAGAGCACCAAATTAGCAGCTAAAAAGAAAATTCTGGTATAATTTAATTTCATTTTGGAGACTTGTCTCTGCCAATTTTACAAAGGTCATCTGCCAAAATGCAGTCAACTTTGCCAAAAAATTGAAGTCAATAGTAGCCGAAGTCGATAGCAAGTAGAAGATGAGTAAACTTATGGATAACTCACTATCAACGTTAATAGAAAAAGCCCTTAAGTCATCTTGAACGGAGCGGTTCATCCACAAATTCAGCCTCCGACTTTTCTCTTTGTATTGATAACTCCGATCATTAAAAATCGGTGCATCAAAGTAGAAGGAAGAATTAAGCATCAAATTTTCGTGTTTCTCAATCAGAAAGCGACGAATGTGAAAGCATCATCCCTGAATCACTCTGTACACATAAAATGGGAATGCTACTGTGGTCAGGAAAAAATCTCATCGGTAAGAGAGAACGCGAGAGACTCGATCGTGATATTTTTTTAAAGGAATTCTCGGCATCGCGACTCGTTAGGAAGATGTTTTAGAAATGAGGCAAATCCCTCCCGATATTCTCTCGCTCTCTCTCTCATCTCTCGTCCAAGTGTATTCCCTTCGAACAACCCTTTGTCCGTGTATTCGTGGCTTTGTGTATCTGTGTTTGTGTGGAATCTTTTTTTCCCTTCCTTTTCTCTTATTCCGTTGGATTCTTAATCTTCATTAGTTCCATCGGCTGGGGATTTGCATACCAGAGGCCACCACACAGTCATCGTTTATCTGATCGTATAGCTCGCGGGAGGAGAGCACAAAACGCGACAAAGAGGAACAACAGGTGAAAGAATATATATATTAGACAGATTCAAAAAAGCGGCTATTTTTTGTTTTTCGAAACAATATGTTAAATACTTTCGGGGAGGTGAAAAAAGATGCCTGTTAAAAGCAGAGCTCTTAATATTAATATTTAGATCTGTCTCATCACAAATTTCTATTTCCCATTTAAATAACACAGAAAAAAAAAATTCAAACTTTGCAATTTTATATCTCAGCTTCAAGTCAGTGTACCAAAGTGAACGATACATATTTTTGTGGGGAATTTAACGCTCTACAAAAAAGATCTCTTATGATTTTTCAATAAACCCACTCCTTCAAAAGTTATTCAAGGTTAAAGTTGAGTTGAGAGTAAATTTCACTTTTTTTTTAGTTTTCGGCAAAATGTTGAAACTTATTACGAACTATCGTAAAATCTAACTTGAAACAAAAGTTTCAATTGCATTAAATTGCAAAAGTTTAAAGCATTAAATTGCATATTCGCAGTTTAATATACATTTATATTGGACCGTGAATAACTTTTGAAGGAGTGAGTTTATCGGAAAATCATAAGAGACCTTTTTTGTAGAGCGTTCAATTCCCTACAAGAATACGTATTGTTCGATACGGTATATTGATTTGAAGCCAAGGTATAAAATTTCAAAGTATGATTTTTTTTTCTCTGTGTTATTTAAATGGAAAATAGAAATTTGCGATGAGATATATCTAAATATTTATATTGAGAGCTTTGCTTTTAACAGGGACCTTTTTTCACCTCCACGAAAGTATTTAATATGTTATTTGGAAAAACGAAAAACTGTCGCTTTTTTGAATCAGTCTAATATATATATTTATATGGTCGTTCTTCTCTCGTTCCCATCCCATTTACATTCCCAAATATAAATGTGTAATACGTGATGCATCGGTGTGTCTGTATGCGTAAATATTCGCGAAAAAATGATGATGAATTTCGAATATTTTGCCACGATTATAACCGATCGCTACCGCTTGAAAATCAGCTCGAAAATGCTACCGCGAGTTCTGAGATATACGAGCTTGTATAAGAATATTTGTCCAATGAACAAAGAAGCGAAACCGCGGTGATGTCTTGATATCTCTCGCTAACTTGATTAATCGCTTTCTCTCGTCATGACATAATTATCAGTAAGAGAATCCGTGGGAACAAACAAGAGTTAAATAAGGAACGTTAATTCTACTTTTCACATGAGCTTAGCCGATCAATTTCAGACCCTTAATTGCCAATCCTTGAAACATTGAATACTAAGGAGAAAAACTTCTCCGAGCAAATTTGCAATTTAAGAAAGTATTTTAAAAAAATATGACCTTCGAATGACCCTCAAATTAATCTGCTTCAAAATTCTTCCTATCTGAATTAATATTCAATGTCGAATTTCACCAGATTTTTTAATAACAACGACGATATCTCGATATATAATTCAAAGGAAAAAAGGGGTCCGAGGCGATAAGGGATAATGCACGATTGCGAGAAACGTCGGTCGATCGGTATGTGAATGTAGTAGAACGCGCCCGTTATGCAGGATACTCCGTGAATATGCACACGAGGTTCCCCAGTTATTAGGGCCTCTTTTCTTCGTTGTATGAGAACGGGGGGTGGGGTAAGAGGGAAGAGGGCACGGGATACGAAGGATCTCGGGGTCCTTGAGCGTGATCCTCGCTAGGGAAGACGATGCCAAGAGAGAAAGAGAGAGGAAACAGGACGAGGAAGATGCACCGGTGCCGCGGATGTGTTACCACACACTCTGCATCGCGAGGCGCATTCGGTGATGCTCTCAGTGCATGGGATGCACTTTGGAGAGAGAACAGAGAAAGAGAGAAGGAGAAGGAAGTATAGCAACGAGAAAAAGCGAGAGAGAGGACAGATAGATGAAGAGAGAGAGAGAGAGAGAAAAGAAATCTCGTTGGGGTCGGTGGGGTCAAACTTAGCCCTCATCCCCCTCGCCCCCGCGCCCCCTCGCGGAGAGTATTCTCTTCGACCGCGGGGGCCACGCGGGTAACTCACCTTATCGCGCTTTGCGCCTCTCTTTCTCGTCCGGGTGGCCTACTCGGCCTTAATTGCGGGCCCATATCACGATTCAATATGGCCGCCCACCGTGCTTACTATGTATACAGCATATCGAAGACCGAGAGGAAAAAATAATCGAGAGATATAGAGAACTTGCCGAAGAAGAGTCCTAGCTCTCTTTGAACCCTTCTCGCTCTCCATTTGTTTTTATACTTAGAAATATGTGTGTATGGGGGTGGTTTTTATTATTTGACATTATTTTAAGCTTTTCTCTCTCTACTCTCTTTGCATGCGATTTACTTCGTTTGGGCCAGGGTCAAATGCATTAAAGAAAAATAAATTATTACATAGATTACCATTCCTCATTGATTTACTATCCATGATTTCAAGGTTTGGGTTTCACGATTAAAATAAGCAAAGAAGGGTTTCACAATTTCTTTGGAGCTGCATAAAGATCAATATAACCTTAAATAGTTTGTAAATAAATTGTCTGGAAGATGATTCGATAAGAAAAGCACGTCTGTGGAATTAAGGGCAGGCTAAAGACCCTCTCTCTCGCTCTCACACGACCCCTATAGGCGCTCTCTCTCGCACTCGCAAGAGCGGAAAGGCGGGGGGGGAGGGTGTTTAGCCTGCCCTTAAGGGGTACAAATGGCTCAATAGGATCAATATTTAATTGGATTTAATCACTCTTTTTGAAAAATAATATTTTTTCACTCGTCACTTGAATCTATATTTCGTTTCTTTTCTCTGATTGTTTGTTCGGGGAGAAAGTAGATATCGAATTATTTTGAGGGTAAAAAAATTGTTCGACGAGAGTCATTTCACCCAACGTTGACATAGGTCTCTCTCGCAATCTCGCTCAAAGTGTCTACGAGAAAATAAAGAAAACAAGATTCTTATCGTGACTTCCTCCTGTTCTCTACGAACTGAAGGAGCCACGACTTCTGACGAGTATATCCTTGTAAACGATTATATAGATTCCACGAGCGAGATTTCGGAGGTTTCTGACCGAGGCTCGACAAAATAAAGGAGGAACCGTGAAGTGACTGTCACTTTTTGTTTTCCGGAGATCGTTGGCATCGATTATACAGGGCTGACTATTTATCTCTATTACTTTTCACGAATGACAGACCAGCAATTTTCACCTCGTTAGTCAGAGTAATTTATTAATCCACTGCCTCATCGATTAAAATTAAATATCATTATCGACAACATTTATTTTTCACCCTCTGTTTATCGATAAACGACATGAAAATAAATACATTTTTCGTTGAAAATGCTGTTTCTCTCCTTCGCAATCCCCACTTTTTCACCCTTGCGATTTAAAGCCCAAATTCGAAGGGACATTTTAGAGAAGAAGGTCCCCAGTCGAGGAAGCTTTGTTTCA
Organism: Alloplasta piceator; assembly: GCA_946863875.1. Classification (NCBI taxonomy): domain Eukaryota; kingdom Metazoa; phylum Arthropoda; class Insecta; order Hymenoptera; family Ichneumonidae; genus Alloplasta; species Alloplasta piceator. The sequence continues at coordinate 14,049,160 of OX333080.1, forward strand.
CGACGAAAGGAAATTTTAGACTATTTCTCGACTACTTTCAATCTCCTCATCCCCCGCCCCCCACTGTTCGACCATTTTCATCACATATGGGGTATTCCATGCGTAGCGAGACAGGTTTTGGCCACGGGTCTCAAAATTTTTCGTCCGTTAATATGGTTTTCGTATATCATATAAAAACATTTTCATGTAGTTATGAACCCCAATTAGGACTTAACTTAACTTTTTAACCGAAAAAAGCGCTCTTTTCAATAAAGCTAAGGGAATATTAATCCAATTTGTAAAGAAAAATTTGTAGCCAAAAAACGGAGAAAAAACCCGTTTTTTGCCCTTTCTACTGAATTTTTTCAAAAATTTTACTGAACATAGTTCAACACCTGAGAAACGTTCGGTAAAATTTTCAGCTTGCCTTTTTTCTTTGTTCGCTGGAATTTAAATGTGTAGTTACTCCGTAAATAGACGACGCTTCCTTCCCATCGGAACTCGTTGAAGACAAAACTTATTAATTTTATTGCCAGTGAAAAAAAAAAAATAAAGGCAAGGTGAAAAATTTACCGTACGTGTCTACCATGTTGAACAATGCTCAGTAAAATTTTTGATTAAATTCAGTAGACCCTGAGGACCGAAAAAAAATAAAAACAGTTTTTTTCTCAGTTTTTTGGCTGTCAATTTTTTTTACATATCGGATTAATATTCCATTCGCTTTATTGAAAAGAGAGCTTTTTTCCAGTTAAAAATCACGGGTCAGATTTTAATTTTACTGCATTGACACTCAAGAGACAAACAATTAAAGGTACGTTAAGGGGGGAAACCCACATAAATGGTCGAAGATTACGAGGAATTTCGGGATTTTTTTTCCAACGCAACTACTGGACCAATCGTTTTAAACTTTGGAGGCTATTTTATTGTACATTCGAAGACTTGAAAAACATTTTTTTAATTTTGATTTTTCTTTGCCCGAAACTTTAAACGCGATTCACCCAAAACTACATTATTGCAAATTGCGGCGGCGATAAAAAAAAATTATTCATCCCATTCATTTCAACCAAATATTTTTAGACATATAATTGCAAACACTCGTCGACAAACCTCGATTTTCAAAAAAAAATTAATTTAACAATCATTTTTTGCATAAAAATGTTCGGTGAAAATTATATGGGTTTCCCCCCTTAAATATTTTATTTTTTTATTTTTCGATTAGAACTCAACAAAAACTCAGGTTCAATTGGCGTCGATAACTACGTGAAAATGTTTTTCTATGATATAAGACGATATTATATTGATGGACGAAAAATTTTGAGACCCGCGGCGAAAACCTGTCCCGCTACACGTGGAATACTCCATATGTTATACACAAAGGACACGCGTCCTGGTGCTCGTGATAACGCGATCGAACGTTTTCTTCGTTATTTGCGTCGTGGACGAATCGAAATGTGTGAAATTAAGTTGAATTTAATCGTTGAACGATGTGGGGCGCAACCGATCACGAAAACGCACCCTGGAGGACTGGTAGACGGGAACAAACTAGGCTCCTCACCAAGTGGGCATTGGTTTCTCGTTCACGTTTCTCTCTTCTTCTTTTTTCCTTCTTTTTACCCTTTTGCACACACACTCAAGTTGATCTCTCAGACGAAAGAGTCTCCTCTGATGTTACCCGGTTATGGCTATACGAGGGCTTGCGAGGTCTCTCGCTTTTATAAGCGATTTGTCCGTGTGTTTGTGTGTGTGTGTGTGTGTTCGTATCTATGTGTGTGCGTGTTGTGCTGCCCACCGCGCGGTTAACGAGTCTAATTAGCGACGAAAACGAAAACGAGTTTAAGCCTTTTTTTCGATGGCACAACGAGAAAGAGAAAGAGAGAAGGAGAGAGGTCCTTGCTACTCGGGACTTTGGCTCGAAGCGCCCTCTCTGACGAAGAACAGTTCAGCGTTCGAGGACGCACAGTTTCTTCATCAGAGGGCGCTAAACTTCTGCGATGATGACTCCTCGCAGAGAAGAGACGCTCTCGCATCCTCGCATCTTTGTACGAGGACGAATGCCTTTTTTCAGTGTTTGTGTGTGTGTTTGTATGTGTGTGTGTGTGTGTATGTGTTTTCAAAGGGAGGCCCTTTTTTAACGATCCTTCGAGGGTTGCCGCGGCGAGGGATCGCCCAAGAAATCGGGTCAACGGGACAGAGAATCTTCTCCGTGATGTTTTAGGCACCGCGGTCTCCTTAATTGGAATACTTTTGCGTTTCGAAACGGTTCCCGCAACGGGGAAAGAGTCCTGAGAAATTTCAATAGGGATAACCGAGCGAGTCGTTGAACTTTTAAGGATAAGCTTGAAATGTCACAGATTGAAAAAAAAAAATTAAAATAACGACCAAAGTCGAGTTCTACATTGTTTTACTTCATTTCCGTGAGATTTAAATTTTTTTGATGATACATTCGTTATCAGCGATGAATAAAAATACTTTTGCAAGGTTAACCCAACTTTTAGAGAAGTTGTAATAATTTTTTTTTCAATTTTCCGAAAGTCCCAATGGCTAAAAAATCTGCAAAAATTTGAGGAAGAGCATTGAAATATCATTTTATAATTAAATCAACTATTGTCAAAAAAAATCGATTAAATGTTGTTCACTAACGGAGGAGAGGCTTTAATCTTAGGTTAAAAAATAGATTGAAAAATGTCGATCATCATAATCATCGATTAAAGTGATAAGAGTTATTACATCGTAATTTTCAGAGGCTTAAGGGGGTGCTTTACTAAAGTGTGCCCTCAAAACGGTATCGACAACGGTATAGTTTTATCCAAGGTTGAATTCAATGCCGTTGAGTCAACAGAAACGTGTTTAACTGTGTCAGTGGAGGAGTCAACGAGCGCAAGAGGGACGACAAATAAGGGGGTTTGGCTCAATCGACACCTGTTACGTTAACAAGTCGAATTGGGATTAGCGCAGGGATTCTTCGTCTTTCTCTCTCTCTCTCTCTCTCTCTCTCTCTCTCTCTCTCTCTCTCTCTCTCTCTCTCTCTCTCTCTTTCTCTTATGCGCTATCTTGAGCCACGAAGAGAGATATGAGAGTACCGCTAACGAGGAACCTTGCCAACGGCGTTAAAAGAGGTCGGTAGCCTCGACTATCCTACCTCTTCTCTTCGTTTGAGCCTTTCCCTCTCCCTCTCTCTCTCTCTCTCTCTCTCTCTTTGGCTCTCTTCGCTAATTAACGAAGCGGAAGAATACTCTCATTTTCTTCCCATTCTGCCGGAGCTACTCTTCCCCTTTCTCCGCCAGATGACTCCTCGCGTACGCGCGTCCACTCACCCTCGTGATCCTCATGCGCCACTACTTTCCCTCTCTGCTCAAACCCTTTCAATTCATCATACCTACTCAAAAGAGCTCTGAAAGAAATAGTTTAGCATATTTATGATGGTTTGCGAAACGTTTTTAGTTTTAGCAGCTCCAACTAAAAAAGGGTTGTCATTTTTTGATTACTTTGTATTTCAAAATTTTTTGAAAACCGAAGCACTAAATAGTTTACCATAAGTTTACTAATTAATTAGTTAAATGAATTTAAATTTAATTAAAATTAAATTGATTTAATTATGAAACGTTTTTACTTTACACCGACCCCAAATAAAAAGGGATGCCATGTTTTAGTGTCAAGGTTATTACAGAATGTAGGAGTTGTAATGTATTATAATTTATGGCAGAATAATATGCACTACCGGCGAAAAGTTTCCGGGCAAAACTTAAAAAAAGTCCTGGTACGTTTTTTTATGCCATTTCGCCGGAAGTCTTCGTAAAGTAATTGAACGAACGGCATTTTAAAGGGGAAGAATTCGACTTCATTTCCTGTTTTTTAAATTATTTTTAAAATTCGTTTTTAGTTTTGAAATCTATTTTGAAATCAACTGTTTTTCGCCTCTTTTCCCCTCTCTTCGGGTGCGCCTATCTTCTAGAAGATTTTTTTTTACATTTTTACGATTGGATTCATAAAGACCAAAGTTTGAGCTTCAATTTCCTTTTTTTTTAACTTTGATCGATTTTTTTTCCCAAAGTTATTCTGTTTTTTGTGAAAAAAGAGGAAATTTGAAAAATCCTAGAGTCATGACAAACTTGAAGATAGCAAAAAGTTGCATCTATTTTCGGTGAGTTCCGAGTTCCACTTTCTGGGTCGGAGCTCAGATAATTCAATTACCATAACTCGAGAACTGTGGGATTATTGATGAAATTTCAAAAAAGGAAAATACTTTAATCCACTATTTTCAACACATTGAAATTTTTTTTCCAATTTTTTCCCCAAATTTTTTTTCCAACCTCAGCATGAGAAAATAATCTGAAAAAAATTCTCAGAACTCAACGAAAACAGACACAACTTTTTGCTATCCTGAAGTTTTTTACAAATACTCTTTGTTTTCGTGTTATTCGGGATTCGTCCAATTTCCTGTTTTCTTCAGAAAAAACAGAATAACTTTGGAAACAAAAATCGCTCAAAATTTTTGAAAAAAGGAAATTGAAGCTTAAACTTTCCCCTTTAAGAATCCAGTCATAAAATGGATTTTTAAAAATCTTCTCGACGATAGGTGCAACCTGAAAAGAGAGGGGGAAAAAGGCGAAAAACAGTTGTTTTCAAAATAGAGTCCAAATCTAAAAACAAATTGTAAAAATAATTTTGAAAAACAGGAAATGAAGCTAAATTCTTCCCCTTTAAAATGGTGTTTTTTTATATTAGTTTACGTTGACTTCCGACGAAATGGCATAAGAAAACGTTCCAGACCTTTTTTTGAAGTTTTTTTTTTTTTTATTTTAAACACTCCACGATTTTTTCTATATATTTAGATAAAACCATTTATACATTTGGTATACCAATAACAATGTAACCGTGGTCGAGACGTGAATGGTCGATAGGTGTTCTTCTTGGTGTCGTGTCTCAGCTTTGAGACTTTAAAGAGGAGCGCGAGAAGCGCATCGGATGATGGAATGACGAACCCCACGGGCGTGTCCGAGAGAGTAGCAGATATGCCTGAAAAGGGGAAGGAGAGGGAAGGACGCGTGATCGCAAGACCTCCCGGGGACCGACCACCCTCGAGGGGCCACGAGGTCGACTTGTTAGGTCCTCGCGATATCGAGGGGCCAAGAAAGTAACGGGGGTTCCGTAGCTCCATCAATTGCGACCATCCATAAATATATATATACATATATATGAATTGATTTGGTCCGGTTGAAGTTCACTCGAATCAAACCAAATCTTATTTGTTACCGGAATGAATTTAACAATGTCTACGATCCCAAACCTCTCCATAAAAATAAATATGTTTATGGATATTTGGAGTATCAACTTGATTTGAATTGATTCGATTTTGATTCGCAGTAGTCGATGATAATTTATCAATTCTAGACAACCATAAACGATTTCAACGGGTGAAAATAAACATCAATCTTGGTATCACCCATATTGATTGATGCCAGAACGTATATTTTGTGTTCAATGGACTGATAATAATCTCAAGATAATATATGTAAGTAATTTTCCTGCGCATGAAATCTGCACGGAAATTAATGTATTCACGAAGAGTTGTCGTTTCAATCGAACGTCGAACGTTGATCGATGTTACAGCACAAATAGAGTGTAAACTCAATCTTAATGTCACTCGAGACTCGTTACGCGATATGCAAATCTCGATACGCACATTCAATGTCAAATGTATCGCACTTTGCATGTCAACGTGGATACATGACAAAGTTGTTGCAGGAAGAGTTTTACGATAGAAAGATGAATCGTTATCTCTTAGCCTAGATCCGTCCGATCGGTCGCTCCGAGCAAATGCAATTTGCATGGAAACTTCGTGAGTTATGTCGACGATCAATCGTGTCAAAGGGGCGTAAGACGTTGGACTTTTAGGATCGAAATTGTGCTGCGAGGATCCTTCTGTCTGTGAACGTTCGATAGTGTCGGTTCCAAAAGGGAATTTGGCACGAAATATAGTGGTTTTGTCGTGTATAAATTTACGACGAGTGAAAACTCGTCGTAAATGTGTACAGGGAAACGATTCATTACGGTCAGCCTTTCATAAATGAGCTCGACCTTCGTAATAGAATCGTGTATGTCGACTAAAGAATAGCCCGCGACACAGGAAGAAAGAGGAGAAGAGATAGAGAGGGAGAGGTAAGGCAGAATTGAGAGGCAATCAATTATCGGCTTGTAATTGATCGGAATTCACCATGCGACGTGATTAACATTGATCTTTGCTGGCCGCGAGGATCGATTCGCGAGAGGAGACATTCGTCTGCAAAGTGAGGCTTAATGCCACCGGTGATGCTGCTTCGTATATATAAATATAACGATCGTAAAAATCTCAATCGCTTATTCGACCAAATTACGGCTAATTAAATGATGAAATTACGATTTAAGAACTCATCGATTAATCCTTGGATTTCGGTCGAATTTTTATTTTTGAGATTCAAGAAAAAATGTAGGAAGGATTGCTCTGTGCACCATCAGGCATAGCTGATTAATCTAAGCATAATTTTTTTCTACAAAATCTATTGTCAAAACTTTAGACGTGTTTTTCTCGAAACTTCGGGGAAGCACTGACCAAAAAGTATTCAAGCGATTTGGCTAAAAATTTAACCCATTATTTTAGACACACGACATAGCTAAATACCTATCCGTTGAAACATTCAATTTTTTAATAATAAATGAATTTTTTTAAACAATTTATATAAATAAATTCTATTTTGAAGACCTTTTTGTTCACAAGTCCGCCATTTCGTTTTTATTTCTTAAAATATGCATATTATAGGTTACAGACCTAGAATTAAGCCTACAAAAGAATAATTTCTTTGCATTTTTTATTTCAGATGACTACGGAATAAGGCTGTGTGCTTCCCAGAAACAAATCACTTTTTTTTTAAGAACTCAACTTTGACGTACAAAATCATCAACAAATTCATGTAAAAGTAAATAAAAAATTTTTTTTTTGTAGTCTTCAAAATACAAATAACAACATATAAAAATTTCAAAACGATCGCATTTTATTTTGTTATTTAAAAAAAATAATGAAAAAACGTGGAAATGTCGGTCCTCACAGTGGACTACTGCCTTAATCAAAATTAAAACTAATTAAATAATCAAATTACCATCGACGAACTAATACATTGTCTATTCGATTTTCGTCTAATTTAGATAATTGAAAATCAATTTTACAAAAACGTACGAAGTGAAGTCAATTTATAAATATTCTAATGGAATACTTTCGGGGAGTTTAACTCGGATTCGAGTTTAGGGATTTTTTTTCTCTTCCTGAGAAATAGGAATGAAAATTTTAATGGTGTCAGCTTGTGTGGATAAGTAATAATCCAAAAAAAATCTGAAACGTTCATTAATCAAAATTACAGGTAATTAAATAATGAAGTGTCGATAGAAAAATCCATCGATTATCCAATTAATTTCGGGTGAATCTTAATTTTTGAAATTCAAGAATAAAAAACGTACATAGTGGAGTCAATTGATAAATATTTTAATGGAATGTTTTCGGAGAGTTTATCTAGTTTGAGTTTAGGGACTATTTTTTTCTCTTCCTGAGAAACGGAAATGAAAATTTAAATGACGTCTCGAGAATCGTGAAAATCAATTATCAATGTAATTGCAAGAGGGTGCGTGTGTCAGACTAGTTAGTTGAGTTGACATGGAATGTCCCATATATATATCACGCTTTATACGACCAAGTGTAGTTCCCACGCAAGATTCCTCCCACGATTTCATACGAGGTGGAGGCGTGTACAATGATGGAAGATTCTCCCATCGACGAAGAAAAAAAAACCCTCACACACATGCACATAGGCTTGCAGCGTACATTTCCGATCGGACCAAGCAGACCTGCCAGGACGTTTTTTTCACCCTTTTCCTCCTTTCCATTATTCGCCCCCTATTGTCTTTATCCTGAATGCGCGAGAGAATTGCATACGCTCGATGCACGCATACGAGGTAAACACAGCGAGATCCGTCAGCTCGAATTTACCGAGTAAAATTATCGTTGCAGTGTGGAGAAAAAGGTCGCTACGTTAGAACGAACGATTGACATTTCGTCCTATTACGAAAGTCTCGAATCACCGCAAATCCATCTCGTAATTGGGAATAATCGTTGATAGATATATTTTCTCCAAGAATAATCGTCGATAGATATATTTTCTCCAAGAATAATCGTCGATAGATATATTTTCTCCAAAGTCTCAATCTCACGATTTCCAATTGCATTCGCGACATTCGTACACGACTACGATTGAAGACAATCGTTGTTTCTCTCCAACTGTGATTCAAAATAATTAGTCAAGCACTGCGCAAAATTCTTTGAAGAATTTTAACATCAAAGGTTTTCGTGACTCAAGAAAAAATTTTCTCCCTGAAATCATGTTACGAAAAATAATTTTTTTATTGCCCAATCGATTGCGATTAGCTTGAAGTATTCTTATTATTATTTTTTTCATAATACCTTGTGTCTACTCTCACAATAAATTCCGAAAAAGACTCTGAGACTTCGATCCTCGAATTGCGCGCCCCATCCCTTGTTTCGCTCAAAATTTCAAGGCGGTCCAAATTGCCCCGAACTATCCTGCACTTCGCGAGCTCAAACGAGACGAAACGAAAGACAGGAAGAAAGAGGGTGAAGAGTGGAGTGAGAATAAAAAAACGTGTGTTTCACGTCGTATTAGTGGTGCTTGTAAGTTAACCCTGCTAACTGTTGAGGGTGGTATATATGGGAGTTTCGGGGGTGGGAAGTCGATAATGGGGGTGGGGGTAAAAGCCCCCGGGGGGCTCACCGCCGTCGGGGGTGTTCGTTATATTCCGAGTGAGTCCTTTCAATGGGTCACGTGTGCCCGTTGCCTCTCTCCCCCACCTTTTCACCCCCCAATTGTTATGCCTCCTCTCACACCCCCTTTCAAGCCGATATCGTATTTGTACAACCCGCACATCCATTATTGCAATCCGTTGTTTGTGTATTTTTGCCCTCTCGTTTCTACCACCGATCGCTTTATACGTGCATCTCTCTTCCCCTCTCTCTCGCTCTCTCCAGAGCTGAATTTTGCACACTTGTCTCTCTTTTGATATATAAATATATATATGCCGATCTATGAGGTGTATTATAAAGCGAAACAATGCACTCACCATCGATATCGCAGCATGAACGAGCACAAATACGTGAGCACGCGTCTGCAAAAGTTGCGCGTTTCGGTGGATCACGTGGGAATAAAAAGAAAATATTTTTTTGCCCCGCCAATTTTTCGGAATCTTATTTTTTTAAAGGGTACACTGTAAAAAATGTTATTAAATTTAATTTACGGAAGTATATGAAATTTCAATAACCAAGTATACGAAAGTATATTATACGTAAGTATATTCAATAACAAGTACACGAAAAAAAAAATTCAATTTTCAAAAATCAAAAAAAATAGTAGTTATTGAGATCCCACGATCGTACTAGTCTTAAAAATTGTTGAATAGACAGATGTTTGAAACAAAAAATAAGAAAAAATACAATTGACACTCACTTTTAAAAACGCAATTTAAAGTTTAAAACTCAAAAAACTCATTCAAAAACGCGTCGAATATTTTTGTTGTATTTTTTTCTGAAAAGGCCATAAAAAACAAAAATTTAAAAAAAAACTTTTAATTTGGACCATTATTAAAGTTACGACCAAAATACCAAAAAAAGAGTGGTTTTTTTCTTGTTAATTTAATATCTTTTGAACGGATAATCAAAAAAATCTCAAAATATAACAGGAAGGGTCTTTTGATGGGTACTTAAAAATATTAAAAAATTGAGGAAATAAAAAAAAAGTTTTTCAAGCTGTTCGATTTGGGATGGATGCCCCATATGCATAAAAACTTGATATTTTTTTATTGAATTTAATACAAACATTTTTTACAGTGTAAAACGCAGTCAGGATTTTCGAAAAATCGATTCTTTTTAATTTCATTTTTGTAATGTACATATATTCAAGTATGTTCACGGAAAATTAATATTTTGCTTATTCCTTCGATCAAATACCAGATAATATATTATATTAACGAACTTGTTTTGTTTTTTTCATTTCGGATGATCCATTTTTAAATTGTGCTCACTGTAAGACGAAGAGAAGCTTCCGAAGATCGGCCTTAGCAGCTTAAAAATTATTATTTTTAGAAATAAAAAATATCAAAATAAAGTTGAAAGTTACCACAATCTGTAAATAAATTTTTACATCAATGAATTAAAATGTTTATTCAGGAAAAATTCTTGAATTGATCGTTCTTTCTCGACCTCCTGACTGCAAAAATCCCTTAATGCTTGTTTTTCATCTAAACAGATTTTTTGGGTTTGAAAAAAAAATAGTTTAGTTTAGATATTCGGAAACATTAATCGAAGAGCAGTATAATTTAGGTTCGATTCTCAGCGTCAATTTTTTGAAGATTTTGAAAATCGGGGCTATTGTTTACTATAATTGTTTCGCGAATTTCTTTTTAACTTTTATGCAGGTATAACCTCTTATCATTTCCATTAAAGGCCTAACACCCGGAATCAATGACTTAATTAATGAAATTACATGCTCACATGAGGGAAGATTCGCCAACAGAAATAAGGGATGTAATGTAGCTTCAATTTGCAAGAATTTTAATCATTTTTTTTCTCGTCTTTTTATGAAGAAAAAAAACATGACTGGTGCCCTGAGCAAATAAAATATATAGAATAGAGGGATTACACGCCACGGACTTAACGGTCGTGTAGCTTTTACAAAAAGTCGATGCCCAAAAACCTCTTTTATCACTGTACACACCAAATGATGGCAATTTACCACTTGTAAGGACACGTGACCAAAACGAGAGAATACTCGTCACTATAATAGTTTATATATGGATTTGTACACACACCCACACTCTCTCTCTCTCTCTCTCTCTCTCTTTCTCACTCGCATTTCCATTCTCCTCATTCAGTAGCTTCGGTACACTTTTACACGTATAAACCTATGCCGCATATCGAGAGCCCGAGAGCTTCATTCACCCTCTTCCAGGACGACCCTGCCACAGGACACGTAGCAGCCCCCTATTGAGAGAAAAACGAGGGTGTGCGCGGTGCGTTGACACGGTATTAATGACGTCTGTATTGCTCCGGATTTCTTTCATTGCTCTGAAAATCGTAAACGATCGAAAGACATCGAGAGTGAAAAAAAGTGTGAACCAAATCAATTTGGAGAAATATATACTTTTTTACGTCGCTTAGGGAAAAAAATATCGCTCTGCCTGCAGTGATTTCATTACCATTTTCGTTATGCCATAACGACAGCATTTTTGGAGAGAAAATGATATCATTATATTGCAGGGATTTTTTTATATTGTTAATGTATGAGACACTCACAGAAAAATTGTTCCCATGCTTGTCAATATAAATTTTCAGTTTATCAAGCATTCGAAATTAAACATTTTTTTATATTTAGTGAAATAATTTTTTTTATTTTTATAGTGGAATTTATGTGATCGAAATTCTGCTATTTCGATTTGCCATTTTTGATTTAAATTAAATAATTTACTGTACCTTATTGAAATATAATTTGATGGTTCATATTTTTTGCTTATTTTGTTTTTATTTATAATTATTCTTTTTCGTAATTTAATTTTTAGTCATTTGATATATTGCAATCTTTTTTTGAAATAATTCGATATTTTAATATTTGAATGCTGGCTCGGAAGTTTGATGGAAAAAATTTTGGAAATCCAGTTCAAAACCATTGCCGGGAAAAGAACGAAGCGTATGATTGTTATCGCGCGTCGTACGTTTTAAAAAATCGCGTAACCTCGACGTTTGACAGAAAAAAAACAGGAATGGACTATCGTATGAAATAAACCATATTTTGCTCGAAGCTACCGGTGCAGTTGCATTTTTGCCGCGTCAACCGAGTTAAGAGGCGCGCAAAAGGCGGTATCTTATATATACGCGCCGAGAACGCGTATATATGTTTAAACGACGGGACTATCAATCTAATGGTGACTTTGCTCGATCGAAGAGGGCGCATGGAAGCAGAATGGGCGCGCGCCAGGCGCAACTTATGTTCCTCGCAACCTTATTCGGGGTAATATGGTCCGGGGAAGTATTTTTTCTCATAAAACGATCCACGTCCAAATTCCTCTCGACAAAATGTGGTATCGAATCTTAAAATTCGTTTTACAAAGCTCCGGGATCGAAATATCTTGTGGAATCCTTCCTTCATTGAAGCCGCAAAAAGTTAAACACAATTTTTTTTTTTTTCAGGAATGAAATTCGTACTAAGAATTCTAAAGGAAATGAGTTCGTAATCATTTAAACGTTTATAACATTTCACGATATTTTATATAAATATTAGTAATTTTTTTTTAGCGTTTTCATTCAGGTTTTTCTCCTTAACCAATATCAAATCGTTCGCTCACTAATCCCACGTTATTTATACAGATAATTATGAGGATTATAATATCAAAGGTATCTTGAATTTGAGAAGAGGTTCTGTTTTTACCAACCTGGGTCATATTTCCCGTTATTTTATTCCTCATGTATATCTAAGACGTTACAAAAGTTTGCCGCCACGTTGCGCACATTACTACTTCGTAAATTCTTTAATGCGCCGATTTATTTAAACCGCGTGTATATATGCACAAGGAGAAAAAAGGAGAGAGGACGAGTGAATGCGAAAATGCTCCCGGGGATTGTGGCGATCTTATATATGTCGCCCCGAAGACGACATTCCGCCGAAGAGTTTCTTTCGAGGCTTTTACAACGTGCATACGGGAGCAAAATTCACGTATCCCGACTGCGAGAAATCGCGAAACGAGAAATTGCATACTTTTTGGTCGGATGATAGAACGGGAACGATAGCGGATCTCTTTAGGCAAAACCAACCTCCGTCGGCGATGACATGTGCGATTCATTTTTTTGAAATCCCTCAACCTCTTCGCCACGGTCTTGGAATTCACCGCAATACCAAGTTTCCTCTTAAGCATGGAAGTATGCGACGTGTATGGAAAATATATTTCGGATGTATTGAATATAATTATTATACGCCAAAATTGAATTTGCTGTACGATTGAGTCCGAAAATCAGTTAAATAAATTTTTTCGATGAAAATTCATAAAAATGTTGATTTTTTTGGAAAGTATTGGTAGATTCGTATTCAGAGAGACAAAATACAGCGGTATAAGGTTTGAAAAAAATTCATTGAAAAAAATTTTTTTTTTGCATTTTGCCAAATTTGAGTTGGTTCACTAAAAGGGCTGTAATTTTTTTTTCGAATGGAATTTCGGCATCTACATGCGCTCATTCTCTTCCTGATCGTTAAAGCTTCAAAACCCCGTTTGGTTTATTCACTTTCGATCATTTGTTGATTTTTGGCAGATTTTTAAAGTTGGACCATCGATTTTTGCAAATTTTTGCATACATACCCCTTTCCATTTTTTTCGGCGATTTTCAAACTGCTCTCATTTCTACAAAAAATTAGTTATCGGTATGAACCAAACGGCATTCTCCAAGTTCAGTCACAATCTTTACGTACGAAAAAAAAAATTCCGAATCGGTCTAACAAAAAAAAAGTTATGAGTCCTTGAAATTTCGCTATTTTGAGGTTTCTGAAAATGAGGCCAAAACTGGGCAAAACGGTTTTTGATGAAAATTCTTGAAAATTTCAATTTTTTTAGAAAAATATTGGCAAATTCGTGTACAGAGGTACGAAATACATCGATATAAAGTTTGAAAAAACAAAAATTTAAAAAATTTATTTTTTTGCATTTTGGCCAAAGTTGAGTTGGTTCACTAAAATGGCTGTAATTTTTTTTCCGAATGAAATTTCGGCATCTTCATGCGCTCATTGTCTTCCTGATCGTTAAAGCTTCAAAACCCCGTTTGGTTTATTCACTTTCGATCATTTGTTGATTTTTGGCAGATTTTTAAAGTTGGACCATCGATTTTTGCAAATTTTTGCATACATACCCCTTTCCATTTTTTTCGACGATTTTCAAACTGCTCTCATTTCTACAAAAAATTAGTTATCGGTATGAACCAAACGGCATTCTCCAAGTTCAGTCACAATCTTTACGTACGAAAAAAAAAATTCCGAATCGGTCTAACAAAAAAAAAGTTATGAGTCCTTGAAATTTCGCTATTTTGAGGTTTCTGAAAATGAGGCCAAAACTGGGCAAAACGGTTTTTGATGAAAATTCTTGAAAATTTCAATTTTTTTAGAAAAATATTGGCAAATTCGTGTACAGAGGTACGAAATACATCGATATAAAGTTTGAAAAAACAAAAATTTAAAAAATTTATTTTTTTGCATTTTGGCCAAAGTTGAGTTGGTTCACTAAAATGGCTGTAATTTTTTTTCCGAATGAAATTTCGGCATCTTCATGCGCTCATTGTCTTCCTGATCGTTAAAGCTTCAAAACCCCGTTTGGTTTATTCACTTTCGATCATTTGTTGATTTTTGGCAGATTTTTAAAGTTGGACCATCGATTTTTGCAAATTTTTGCATACATACCCCTTTCCATTTTTTTCGACGATTTTCAAACTGCTCTCATTTCTACAAAAAATTAGTTATCGGTATGAACCAAACGGCATTCTCCAAGTTCAGTCACAATCTTTACGTACGAAAAAAAAAATTCCGAATCGGTCTAACAAAAAAAAAGTTATGAGTCCTTGAAATTTCGCTATATTGAGGTTTCTGAAAATGAGGCCAAAACTGGGCAAAACGGTTTTTGATGAAAATTCTTGAAAATTTCAATTTTTTTAGAAAAATATTGGCAAATTCGTGTACAGAGGTACGAAATACATCGATATAAAGTTTGAAAAAACAAAAATTTAAAAAATTTATTTTTTTGCATTTTGGCCAAAGTTGAGTTGGTTCACTAAAATGGCTGTAATTTTTTTTCCGAATGAAATTTCGGCATCGTCATGCGCTCATTGTCTTCCTGATCGTTAAAGCTTCAAAACCCCGTTTGGTTTATTCACTTTCGATCATTTGTTGATTTTTGGCAGATTTTTAAAGTTGGACCATCGATTTTTGCAAATTTTTGCATACATACCCCTTTCCATTTTTTTCGACGATTTTCAAACTGCTCTCATTTCTACAAAAAATTAGTTATCGGTATGAACCAAACGGCATTCTCCAAGTTCAGTCACAATCTTTACGTACGAAAAAAAAAATTCCGAATCGGTCTAACAAAAAAAAAGTTATGAGTCCTTGAAATTTCGCTATTTTGAGGTTTCTGAAAATGAGGCCACAACTGGGCAAAACAGTTTTTGATGAAAATTCTTGAAAATTTCAATTTTTTTAGAAAAATATTGGCAAATTCGTGTTCAGAGGTACGAAATACATCGATATAAAGTTTGAAAAAACAAAAATTTAAAAAAATTATTTTTTTGCATTTTGGCCAAAGTTGAGTTGGTTCACTAAAATGGCTGTAATTTTTTTTCCGAATGAAATTTCGGCATCTTCATGCGCTCATACTCTTCCTGATCGTTAAAGCTTCAAAACTCCGTTTGGTTTATTCACTTTCGATCATTTGTTGATTTTTTGCAGATTTTTAAAGTTGGACCATCGATTTTTGCAAATTTTTGCATACATACCCCTTTCCATTTTTTTCGACGATTTTCAAACTGCTCTCATTTCTACAAAAAATTAGTTATCGGTATGAACCAAACGGCATTCTCCAAGTTCAGTCACAATCTTTACGTACGAAAAAAAAAATTCCGAATCGGTCTAACAAAAAAAAAGTTATGAGTCCTTGAAATTTCGCTATTTTGAGGTTTCTGAAAATGAGGCCAAAACTGGGCAAAACGGTTTTTGATGAAAATTCTTGAAAATTTCAATTTTTTTAGAAAAATATTGGCAAATTCGTGTACAGAGGTACGAAATACATCGATATAAAGTTTGAAAAAACAAAAATTTAAAAAATTTATTTTTTTGCATTTTGGCCAAAGTTGAGGTGGTTCACTAAAATGGCTGTAATTTTTTTCCACATAGAATTTCTCCCTTGTGTTTAGCCTATTCTCTTTGTAGTCATTCAAGCTTCAATCCATTTTTCCATTTTTGGCAGATTTTACAAGTTGGACCATCGATTTTCACCCACCTTTCCGATTTTTTTCGGCGATTTTCAAACTGCCCTCATTTCTACAAAATTTGAGATATCGGGATGAACCAAACGACATTCTCTAAGTTTAGTCATAACGTTTACGCAAAAAAGAAGAGTTTTCAAATCAGAAGAACAGATAAGAAGTTATGAGCTCTTGAAATTTCGCTATTTTGAGGTTTCTCAAAAGTCGACGAAATTAAGCAAAAAAATATATATTTTCTCGAATCGTTCCATATTTTGGTGAGAAATTCACTGCTGATTCACATTGACATCGTACAATCTTATCTTGAATGATTTTTAAAAAATCCTTCGCACGATTACGTTAATCGAATTCTAAAAGGTGAAGTGGGAATCTATTATGAAAATATGAAGAAAAATACGTATTTTTCTCGTCGTTAATATACCCGCGTACGAAGATACGGACTCGAGCGATAAGAATTATATACGAGTGCACGAGGCTCGCGCGGTTACTCGCGAATGATCACCGCGAATATTCCCAGCGGCAAAAGCTGTACATACACTTATTAAGTTCATGCAAATTTGCCACACGATAATCATAATGTCCATGTATATGTGCGCGCGTATTATGGAGATTAAATTATCGTATGAAAAAAAAGTAGACAGTGGGAAATGTGGTACGATAAATTAGCATTATGACGAGGTCATCAAACTCTGAGAAAGATACACGTACCGAAAAATTTTGCATCATTTATATTTTCTTTGCACGATCAATTAATTTTTTTTTTCAACCGAGCGATTCTGAATGCAAATTGATTTTTTCAATTAATCAACTTCAAATATTATCTTTTCGAAAAAAATTAATAATCGTTCGATTGAATAATCATAATAATCAAAACGATAAAATGCACGTCAGCGAGTGTAATTCTGCCAATAATCAATGATTTTTTATTTCTAAAATTTATTTGAGAAGTTGAAAAAAATGTCTTATCAGTGTAGAATAAAAGAAATGCCGAATATGCATTTGTTTGGCTGCCAAAAAATTATTAGTGACGTCTAAGAGCGGTTTAGCTTCTTGATTTGGACTGAGGAGCTTTTTAGTGACGCGCTGCTTTTTTTTCAAACAGTGCTCGATAGTTCCGTCGTTTGCTATGTATTTTCAATGTTTGCATTGCGCGTGTTTCCTGTATACAAAGGGCGATTGACATGAGAAGCTCAACACTTGCGTGTGTCAGTTTGGCTTCCCTTCCTTGTTTTTCATACTGACGTGGGGCATACAATCGCCCCCTATTGCTATCCATAAACATCCATTTGTGTGTCCAAGGGTCTACCCTCGTCCAGGTAAAATATTATGACTCGGCGAATGAAAAAAAAGGCTCATAGCCACGATATAAGCAAAGATGTCGTTACGAGTTTCCCCTTCGGTGTACGTATTAATTGTTGAAAGGTGGCAATGAAGAGTCCTAAGTAAAACTATTTGTTTGGACTGTGTTGAATTACAAAAAAAGTTCTAATCGTGCTATTTAACTCAATTTTACAACGACCTCTCTCTCTCATCAGAACTGTCTCTGTGAAAAAAACGTTTCACCTTTCTGATGAAACTTTTGAAAAAAAATACAAGTTCTTGGCTCACGGCGAGCCTCGACTAACGAGAGAAACGCGATAATTGAAAATGACGGGGCAGGTGAGGTTCCTCTCGCCAACGTGGTCAACTTGTATCTCATATTTCACTAATTGGCTCGCTAATACTGACGCGATAATTGTTTCACGCGACGATTAGTGATAATAACATCATTGACACTCGGTAATCGATAGTTATTACTCATGTCAAAGCTGTTGCGGCGAACTAGACGTTTTTTTACCTTTCTCGATTCTTTGATTAATTAAAATTCTTCATTAATTCATTGCGACTTTTAGTGAAAAGGTGGGAATGTAATGAACAGGAAGTGCTGACAAATTAATAGTGAATTATTTAAATAAAAGTTAAATAATCAAAGGGTAGTCCCCAGATTCAATTGATTAATGAATTAATCAATCGATTGATTGATATATCAGTTGATTATTGGATTAATGAGAAGATTAATTAATGACCATAAATTTTAAAAGAAAAATAATAGTTTTCAATTTCTTTGACGAACTATAGACTTGGATTAGCATCAATAAAATGATTGACCATTCTAGAAATCATTTATGCGTGGCTTAGAATTTTTTTTCTTACAATTTGCATCGCCTCGTACGTTTTGTTTGTGGTAGACCAAAGAGAAGTGATTCCCCAGATTCAATTGATTAATCGATCAATCAATTGATATATCAGTTGATTATTAGATTAATCAGAAGATTAATTGATTACCATAAATTTCAAAAGAAAAAGAATAGTTTTGGATTTCTTTGACTATAAACTTGGATTTGCATCAATAAAATAATTGACCATTCCAAAAATCATTTATTCGTGGCATAACATTTTTTTTCTTATAATTTGCATCGTCTCGTACGTTTTATATGTGGTAGGCCAAAGAGAAGTGATTCACCAGATTCGATTGATTAATCGATCAATCAATCGATATATCAGTCGATTATTGGATTAATCAGGAGATTAATTGATTACCATAAATTTCAAAAGAAAAAGAATAGTTTTAGATTTCTTTGACTATAAACTTGGATTTGCATCAATAAAATCATTGACCATTCCAGAAATCATTTATCCGTGGCATAAAATTTTTTTTCTTACAATTTGCATCGCCTCGTGCTTTTTATACGTTGTAGCCCAAAGAGAAGTGATAATTCTCATCTCGATTCCTCCCGGTTCCCCTTCGAACCCTCGCCGAGGAATAACATAACTCAGGGAGAAGGTTTATACAGATTCATCGCGGGATTCGGGGTATTGCGGTCTTGGTATATACGAAATTGGGAAACGTCGTTTGCCTTATTAAAATAGTTCGTCGTCTGGGGACTCGATTGGGTCGTCGCTGCTCAAGCCTTCTTTTTCTCTCTGTTTTTCTCTTTCTCTCTTTCTCCCTCTCTCTCTTTGAAAGCAAATTCTGGGGTTTCTTTTCGCGGATCTAGATGCAGTGGCAAACGTCTCTCTGCTCAAGCGTTATAGGAGAAAAAATGTGAGACACACAGAAGGAAAGAGGGAGAGAGAGAGAAAGAGAGAGTGAGAGGGCCAATTTAGACATACCACTGAAAATCGATCGGAACAAGTTAAGTTCGCGCTCTCTTCAAGAACGTGAATTCGGGCTCGCACCTGCGACTCTGTTCCCAAACAAATTGGTGAAATAAATCGAATTTTGACCAGGGAAGATTTTTTTAAAATTTTTTTCTCTCGATCCTCACTGTAAGTCGCTGCTGTTTGTGGTCCTAACACGAAGCACCCAGTCTCAGGACGCTCCTTTTGGAGCCCGGTACAACCGACAGGGACTCGATACCGTCGATCAATATATTAACAGTTTTTTTTCATCGACCGGCCTCACCGAGACCGCGGTCCCCAGATAAGGATGAGGTAAGGCCGAAGAGACCCTCGGGAACAACCGCGAAAATTCATCGATAGGGAAAAGTATTTAGAAATACTTTTTTAAAAATTTTAGTTTTATGAAAAACGTTCATTCCTTTTTTTCGACGGAAATTCAGCAATTATAATAAAAGATATCTTAAAATTTGTTTCCCAAAACTGACAAAAATGTCTGAACGAAATATTAATCGCTCATCGTGAATGATAAAGAAAGCGTTGGATGATAATAATTATTTTAGGTGCACTGTTATAATGAAGAAATTATTGTTTTATGAAAAAACTCATGGCGTATTGATTAAAAATGCAATTTTAATCCATTGAGAGGAAGAGTCCCTCGGAATATCGATTTTGTGAAGATCCTGGGGAATAGGTCAAATTTCAAGGTTTGTTTTCAACTTTAACAAAATGTCAAGGCCTTGATCGTTAATTCCTCGCCGATTACGAATAAAACATTTTATTCAGCATAAATCCCAAAGAGACATTCTTGAAAGTCGATAAATCATTCCGCGAAGGATTTATCGATTTTGTCTAGTCATGGAGAATAAAAACACTAAATCAAATTCATTGAAAAACCAACCAATTTGTCGGGAATCTTACTGGACTTTGCATGCACGACGATTCGGCATATTTGCATCACGAAATTATTCGAAGACTGAAGAAACAAGTGATTCTCATTTGTAACCGCGAACGTTGTCACGATTTTTTCCAAAATAATTTCAAGCCCGACTCAGGATGTTTTATCGTGGAGGAAAATATCCGACAAAGTACGGTTGCTATCAAATAAGCATTACGATTATCGAAGCCCAGCATTTAGCGCAAAATGGAAATCCAATGGTCGTCGTAAAAGTGGGAAATCACAAGAAGAAAACGAGTGTTCGAGAGAGAACCGATTGCCCATATTACAACGAGGTTAGTTTTTTTCAAAACAATTTTTTTTCTTATAATTTTACACTATTTTTCCTTGCATTATATATTGGCTTCACCTTATTTATTTCGTGTATTTTTTGCAATATTTTAAAAATTCCCATTTCTTTTTCCAGTATTTCGTTTTTAATTTTACGTGTCATCTTGACGAATTGCTCAGCACGAGAATATCCATATCGGTCTATCTTCGAAATAGACTGAGGCAGCTCAAGTTTTTCAGTGGAATATTTTTCGAGATTGGCACCGTCTGGGATCAACCGAGTGAGAGAATCTTTTTTTTTTTTCAGCCCCTGTAACAAGCTTCTTCGCATGTAATTATCGATTGAGAAACGACGCAGGTCGCGTTATCTAACGGTAAAAATTGAAATTAGAGAAAAAGCAGAGTTCAATTTCATTTACCGACTCTAGCGTTGCAGAAAAGTGTCTTTGCCGATTGATGGTAAGGCTGCAGCAGTCGGTAAATTACCATCAGTCGGTGAAACAAATTTCCCTGATTATTTTCTCTTTCCCCTTCGAGTACTCTATCGATAATGAAGAAAAATATATATCTTATAAAAGTTATTTTATAAATTCGTCTCATTTGAACGCAAATTTTGTTGCATCGGGATCGTCCTTTCAGTAAAAATTCCTCGATGCAATCAAAATTCTGCTTATTCACCTAAACGATATCTCAGATCACGAGTATTATCACAAATGGGCGATGCTGACGAATCCAAAGGATCAAACGCCAGGACCAAAAGGATACGTGAAGTGTAATATTACGGTCACCGCGAAAGGTGAAAAATTGAAGGCTCACGCGGAATCGGACGGTGAGGAAGATATCGAAGGGTTGGTCATCAATATTCACATGTTTACACATGTTTCTGAATGAATTAAGACGGTATTCTGGTCTAGAGACATACATTTCAGCGTTTGTTGAGCTTGTTAAAAAAAAAAAAACAAAAAATATTTTTACCATTCTTTTTTTCACAACATATTAATATTTTGACAATAAACAAACAAAATTTTCGAGAAAAAAGATCCTTAATTAGTAAGAATGTCGTTATAGCCTCTACCTCAGAATAACGGAAAAA
The DNA here is from genome assembly GCA_946863875.1 of Alloplasta piceator. Lineage (NCBI taxonomy): Eukaryota > Metazoa > Arthropoda > Insecta > Hymenoptera > Ichneumonidae > Alloplasta > Alloplasta piceator. The sequence goes on from OX333080.1 coordinate 14,070,721, forward strand.
AAAATTTCGCAAAATGGCGGCGGTCTGAAAAAGGCGTTTTTTGACACTTATTTTCATAGTTTTTAATTTTTTTACAATAGTAAAAAAAAATTTTGATACAAAAGTGGTAGGGATGATAGAGAGGCATTCATTGAAGGTTGATAAAAAAATTTAAAGTAAATCATGTCAACCGTGTTGGGAAAAGTAGTTTAGAGAAAAAGTCTATTGTCGGAATTGCTCTGGGCGAAGTTGCGGCGTTACTATAAAAGATATAACTCCGTAAATTATTGGAATTAAAAAATTTCCTTTCAAGGATATATTCCTAAAAGTTTAAGCTTCAAGAATATGCAAAAAAATTAATTTTTTCAAAACTTTAGACCAGAATACCCCCTTAAGATTGCGCTCCGACGTGACGGTCGTTCGAGGGTATATTCATAAAGGTCTAACCTTCAAGAATATGCACAAAAAATTATTTTTTCAAAATTCTAGACCAGAATACTTAAGAGAATATACGAAAATGACCGTTGTTTTAAGGAAAATAATCAATTTCCCCCGATAGCAAGAAAAATTTAGTTATTGAAAATAATTTTAATTAGATAAGCAAATCATAATGCTTATTATTTACGAAAATAATTAATCATCGATCCTCTTTTTCTAATGGAAATTATTTCATTGAGCACTGATTATTTTCGTAGCTTTTGTATTCAAATGCAAATCTTCGCTATTTTGGGAAATCGATTAGACTCGTTCTCTGCTGAGGCTGAAAATAGACGGAAAATCGTTGAGACTGACCATGCAATGTACCTCTTATCACACGCGAAACATTGGCATTATCGCGAAGGGGCAATCGTCCTCTGAAACACTGTACTTTCCAGAAATTTATTGCTCCCTATCGTGGACCCGAGCATTTCAACGAGGCTAAGAGCCCTGTACATATTTTCCGTTTATCGCGTTGACGGTTTACCCACAATCGAGAAAAGTGCCGCTTGCAACAGCGTCTCGAGGAACATAAAACCTTTCGTCGAGATATCGTTCGCCGGTATGAAGGTTCGTTCAGCTTTTTTTTTGTTTATAAAATCAAAACTTTCAATCTTTCGCCTAAATGACGCCATTCGCCAAAAGTCACGAACCACCAGTCTTTGATTTCCACTAATGCCCAAAACTCTCAGAAATTCACAAATGACTCTTTGTTTCTTACTGTCACTTATCCTTCAATGTGTATTTTTTCAGTCTCTATTTTCATTCTTTTTCTTTCGCTCTATAAATATCAAAACGACCGGGTAATTACGTTTAATGATCGATACTCCATTGCTCCCCCGTATCGCAACGTTGTACATATATAAGGGCAATTCCATGTCAAATCGACCACTTTTTACTTTTCGATTAGGCTGAAATTTTGTTTTCTTTTTCCACCCCATTAAAAACATTTTTCAGAAAATTTTCAAATTTGTTTACCCAACCCAACATTTCCTTCTATTTTTTTTCACTTTTTTGAAAAAAAAATAAAAATTTATCCGAGGATTACCACTTTTTTTTTCTTCTCAATCTTTTAAACTCTGAGGTCCTTTATAAATCCTCAAAAATTTCCAGAGTGGTATTTTGCGAAATAAGCCCAGCTGGGAAATATTTTTTTTTCAATCAATAAAAAAAATCGAAGGAAATGTCGGCCCACTCCATGTTGAGCGACATTTTTTCCGGAATTTATCAAAGTACATATTGTTTGAGTGAAAAAAAAATTTTAAATTGCCAATTTCGAGGAAAAGATGATTTTTTTCGAAAAAGTGACAAAATTTCATAGATTTTAATGTCTTACAATTTTTTTGTATTTTTTTTTCAGAAAGTACATTCAAAGACGAAAATTTTGAAATAGAACGTCCCATTTAGTCAATTTTTGAAAAAGTTATAGCTATTTGAAAAAAAAAGTTTTTTTTAGTTGGCTAAAAAATTTGAAAATTTCGTGAAAAATGTTTTTAATGGGGTAGAAAAGGAAAACAAAATTTCAGTCAAATAGAAAGGGGTCGGGTTTAAAAGTGGTTGATTTGACACGGAATGCCCCATATACAACTCTTATTCTGCCTCGACTGACTGTAGCGGGGTTAATGCTGTGACGGTCGATATGATGGTAACGCCAAATGCTAGAGCTCGTTTTCAACGAAATCGATCACTCCTGAATGTACGATATTAATATGTATATTTTTTTCCTTTTCATTCTGCTTCAATTCCCTATGAGAGAATCTACGGTAGACTTTAATCCCTGCAATTGTTGCTTTGTTGCAAAAACTAATTCCCGAAATGCCCTTTAAAGGGCTTTACATGACTTTCGAAGGTTCTCTCGCCTAGATTTTTACTCTGACTTGAAACTTTGGACAAATATACTTGACATATTATACTATTAGATTGTACTCTTAAATAAAAAAAATTAGAATGTACCATTAGATTAAAAAAAATAAAAAAAATGATTATTTGGAATTTTCCAACCCATGTAACCCCTCAATTATTCTGCCACGAAAAGGCTTTAATAATATCGAGGAATTTCTTTTTATTCGCCATAATAACGTGCCGCTGTGGCACGGAAAATTTAACGAGGAGATAAAATCAATTTTTTTTTCCAGGCGACTGCTCGATTGAGCAAATCCAATGAAAAATTAATTGCTCTATTTTCTGTCCTCCGCCCCAATGCCAGGCATCGACCAGCGTGCATTTCACATCGACATCGGCGGCTCAATTTAACGAGAGAATATTATTCAAGGAAATGTTTCCGCCGATGTCGCCGAGGGTTAGAATCGCCGTAAAGTCCAAGGTTCACGGTGCCCTATGCTGCACTTGTAATTGCAGCAGCGTCGTATTGGCAATTCACACTTTGAATTTAACGAACATCTCAAATTCCGGTGAATACGGTTAGTCCTACTAATCAACGCCGATATGAGAACGTAAAAAGTCATTTCCTCCTTTACGATTATTCATAATGATTGTGGAGTCTGCATAAGCTTGAAGCTGGGAGAACCGATCGATTTTCAATATTTTTTTTCTGATCAAAGTAATGGAATTACGAGGTCGAGATTTTATGTGCGATTGATAATATAATCATGCCAAGTATGAATTTTTTTAAATTAAAAAATATCAATGGACGATAAAGTTATCATTATTGTGTGCGGGTCAATTTTTGATATTTGTGATAAACTCTGTTTTTAATTGAAGTCAAGGTTCGACAATTTTAGGAACACAATTTTTATTTTCAAGCAGCAATAGTCAAAAGATCTTTCAGCCAATTTGCGTATTTCTCAACTTTTGAGATTCCCATTTCGAAACGTTTTTTCAAATATGACACTTGTGTCCAATTTAAGATGAAACTGAAAGATTGACTGTTTTTTAATTATTACTGGCGAATCCTTCGTTCGTGACCTTTTTGAATTTCACTGATGATTAAATGAAAGAACGATTTTTCACTTCTCGCAAAAATTTATTTGAAGGGCTTGAGGATTTTGCCAATTTCTCATGTCTACATTTTGATTGAAGACTAATTTTTGCTGTTCCTTTCTCTTGATGCTTCTCTCACGAAATAGGATTTCTTCCGACTTACGGTCCATCATTCATTCACCTTTACGGAAAAACCAACGACGAAAAATGCTGCAGCTGTCGTTGCGTGGGAAAGTGTTCGACGATGCGACCCATTTACCGTGGCAGGGTGCTTCTTTCACTAAAGACAGAAATTGATGATCCAGTCGGATCTTCAGGCAACGCGGTCGAGACCGAACCCGCTGCCCCCATCATCGAAGTATAAATAAACACGATCTACCATTATTCATTATCCATAAACATGAGTGATTTTGTTTCCTAACATCTTGCACGCAATCGTCACTAATCATACGTATATGGGGCCTTCCTCGTCAACCCAAGCACTTTCCGAACCCCAGTCTATTAAATTGGGTCCATGATTTTTTTTCTATCAATTCTTACCTAAAAAACACTCGAACAATGCTGCTAAAGTAATTTTACTCTGAAATATTTTCAAAACTTTAATTGTAGAAGTTTTTAATGTACAAATTTTTTTTTTTCAACTCGTTATTTTATCGCGGTATTAAATTTAGATTTGCAACAGCATTGACGTTTGAAATTGAATAAAAATAAATTCGACACTAAAATTAGGTGGACAAAAAAAAATTACGAAAAATTAGGGAAACCTTTTTTAACCGTGTATGTAAAATAAATGTTTCAATTTAATCTGGGATGAGAGTTGCAGACTGTTTTAGGTTTACTCTCTAATTTCGTCGACACTTCGCTATATCAATCAATCAATTCTTCGTCAGAGTATCATTTATCACAATCCTGGGATCGATGGAATATGAAAACAGGTTTAAAAAAATGAACCAATCGAGATGATGTGACGTAGATTTTTTATCGACAAGTTTTTTTCAAAGTCATTTGTAATGTCAGAAATAGAGACCAAATAGAAATAACAAAAACTGTCACTCAAAATTTGACAAATTTGTTGGGGCATTCGAAAGTCATGGTGTTTTCTTGAACTGAAAGATAAGTGTGTTATTATTTGCAGAAGAGCCTGTGGAATACCGAGGAATATATTCTCGTTGGCATCATTTATGACGTATGCATGATCGATCGTTCGCGCTATCGAAATAAAGCCATCAATTTTGAGATCAGTTTGGGCAACAGTGGCAATCGTATTTATCCGCACAATCAGTGCATCGAGAACGACGATGGTCATGTTGGTAAGCAAACTGAATCATCTATCATCGATTAGCAAAATGTGGAAAAAAGTAAAAAATTCATTTAATACAATCAAAGCATAATAATCAAAACGATAATTTTTTTTATTTAAAAATTTTCGAATTTTGAAATTCTCAACCGGTCCAAATATTTTTGTAATATTATCACGAATTACAGATAATAAGGATATTGAGTAGAAAAATATTCTCTGTCAGACTTTTTGAAATTCTGAGAGGGTGTTCGATGATTTTTCAACGAATTTCGAAAGCGAGAAAATGTTCCCTTCGGCAATGTTAGTTAATTGAGTTTTCAAGGAATTTATCATTCACGTATTCACGTGACACACGTCTATGGGGCATTCTATTGTAAAGCACTGTTGTCTGATTCCTTAAATTCAATTTGTGATTTTTCGCACAATTGGACTTAAAAAACGTTTAATTTTTTCTAGAATTCCACTCACAGCTCTACTAAGAGAAATATCTTACGAATAGTTAATAAGTTGGTGCAGGAATTTATTAAAAATAGGCCATAGCGGGCAGATTTAATTTTTTCTACTGAAAACGTCACAGGAGTTCATAACTCTGTTTCCCTTGTTGTCAAAAAACACGAATTCTAAAATAATTTCGTAATCGATAATGTAAAGAATCCTCAATAAAATGGATCGAGTAAATTGAAATATTTTAGTTCTTGATATCAAATTAAATTTTTTAAACATTTTTTAATCAGTCCTGTGGTGAAAATTTTTAAATTAAGATTGTCGACAAAAAATGAGAAAATTGGAGAGTGCTCCGGCATCTGAGTATAATTATAATTTTTAAATGTAATTTGTAAACAAAAATTATGAAACTGAGTTAAGGGTCGAGAGGGTCAGAGGTCGCGTCAGTTGGCATGGAATACCCCATATATATACGTGCATTTAGCACAGAGAAAATGGTGCAAGAGCGCGGGTGGCATGCCGGCTGTGGACGGCCTTTTCCTGTTTGACGAGAAACTGAGAGAGAAAGGGAAAGAGAACTTTCGGTGAAAAGCACTGACAGATATTATTTCCCCTTGCGCGAAGTACGAGTCGTGAGAATTGAAGTTTATAGCGACTCGCGCGAATGCCCATATCAATATATAGACATCATATATATAAAAGCCTCTATTTCTCGTCGACGGCTGCGAGTTCGAAATTTTCGTCGATAAACGGAAAAGCCTGAACAGTTTTGATGCATCGTCAAACGCCCCGTATAGATGTAAGAAGCATATCACATAAAGTCGTAGGACGTTTTCTTTTTTTTATCGAGGAAACTTCTCACGTTCCATTCTTCAAAGGCACATTTATAGCTTGAAAAAATAAAATTGAGAAAAAGTGGAAAAAGAAATATTTTTGATGGCCATTCGTTTAGAAGTCAGCGTGAAAATGAATTTTTGATATTAAACAAAAAAATGACAACCTTCGAAGCAACCATTTTTCTCAATAAATTCTACAATTTCTGTAAAATATTTCTAAAAAAATATTTAGAATTTAGTAGAGAGGATTTCTTATGTTTTTAATTTCCAAACATAGTGTAAATTTGAATTCAGAATTTTTATTTGAAGTCAGAATTTAAAAAATGACAACCTTCGGAGCAAGCATTTTTCTAAATAAATTCTACAATTTCTGTAAAATATTTCTAGAAAAATATTTAGAATTTAGTATATAGAAAGGATTTCTTACGATTTCAATTTCAAAGCTTAGTTTCAATTTGAATTTAGAATTTTTATTTGAAGTTAGAATTTAAAAAATGACAACCTTCGGACCAACCATGTTTCTAAGTAAATTCTACGATTTCTGTAAAATATTTCTAGAAAATTATTTAGAATTTAGTAAAGAGGATTTCTTACTTTTTAAATTTCAAAGCTTAGTTTAAATTTGAATTTGGAATTTTTAGTTCAAGTCAGAATTTAAAGAAAGACAACCTTTGGAGCAACCAATTCTCTAAATAAATTCTACAATTTCTGTAAAATATTTCTAGAAAAATATTAAGAATTTAGTAGAGAGGATTTCTTATGATTTCAATTTGATAGCTTAGCTTCAATTTGAATTCAGAATTTTTATTTGAAGTCAGAATAAAGAAAATGACAATCTTCGGAACAAGCATGTTTCTAAATAAATTCTACAATTTCTGTAAAAGATTTCTAGAAAAATATTTAGAATTTAGTAGAGAGGATTTCTTAATACGTTTTTAATTTCAAAGCTTAGTTTAAATTTGAATTTAGAATTTTTAGTCGAAGTCAGAATTTAAAAAATGACAATCCTCGGAGCAAGCATTTTTCTAAATAAATTCTACAATTTCTGTAAAATATTTCTAGAAAAATATTTTGAATTCAAAAGAGAGAACTTCTAACGTTTTTATTTCAAAGCATAGTTTAAATAAAAATTTAGAATTTTTATTTGAAGTTAAAATATGATTTTCCAATACTTGAACGATTATTATCAATCACAGATGAAATAATGCCGGAAAATCGGTCGATATTCGAGAGTCAAACATTGCCAAGACTGAGCGGAAGTACAGATGGTAAATATAATTATATACCTCTGGGATCGAGCAAACCGTGCATGTACGTCAAATCTTGGTGGCCAAATCTCGAGTGGAGAATAACGAATACCAACAGTCTACGTTTCATCGCAAATTTTTTGGTAAGTAATTTCGATCCCACGACGATTCTACCTCAACATATATAGTGAAAGAATATAATGAGCGTGCGGGATGTCTTGATCCTGGAAAATGTTAAGATCACAAGAAAAGTTAGACATTCTTCCCTCAGTCGTGCTTTTGAGATCCTTGAATGTCCCTCACCGTATTATTCCCTTTCAAAACTATGATGAAATACGGGGAAAAAACGTAGACAAAAGGCTCCTTTCTTCTTCAAGAAACACTCATTCTCTATATTTCATCGTTCATCTTTGTAATCGTGAAAATTTTAACGCTCCGGTAGTCTCACGTAACCTGATATATATAGTAAGCCTTTTGTATTGTTCGTTGGATGTAGCAAGAGAATCCTCTCTGTGTGAATAAGAAATTGCCCTAGAGTTGTACTTCGATGTATACATGTCTTTACATGGGATATTCCGTTTCAACTCGACCAAAATTTGAGTCATATCCTCTCAAAATAAATACCCATTTATTTTGATGATTCTATCGAGTGTCTAATCAACATTCCCCAATTATTTTATTTATTTAAGTATTTATTTTATTGCGTTAATTATTTAATTAATTTGATTCATTAAATTTAGGTATTTTATTAATTTCTTTATTCAATTATTGTTTTTACTAGAGTTCAAATTGAAAAAAATCTTTCTATAATTTTCTACAATTTTTTATAAAAATTGATCCGCAATATTTACTAAGATACTTCAATACAACGAAATCTGGGAGAGCTTTGGAAAAATGAAAAGCCGAGGATTTTTATTGCGAGTAAAAAAATTGAATTTCTTTAATGAATTAATTTGATATCAAATTATTTTTTTTTTACAAATAAGGGTTGGTGGGAAAAATCACAAAAAAATATTCAAGTGCTCGTATAGTCCTCAGTAAAATTGTAGAAAAAATTCTAAATTCGAGAGGATAACAATCAGACGGTGGTCGATTTGGCATAGATTGCCCTTTACATAAATATATTCAAAGAGGAGAGAAACGAAGAAGAAAAGATATCGCTTTGGAGATCTTCCCTCGAGATTATATGCTCCAGCTCGGGGCTCGTCGTTGTCGTTGACGACGTTTTTCAACATTTAAGTAGGCATTCGCGAGACGAAAGGGAAAAGCTCTTGCCTCAATGTTCCCTCGTCCCTCATCCGTCCTTCATCCCTCTTTTTTTTGTCGCCAAAAAATTCGGAATTTTCAACGTGTCAGAGGACAAGTCTCATTTGCCCGATATTGCAGTGAGTCCCAAAACCGCGGATGACCCAAATATCTCCAATAACAAAATTGCTCGCTTCATCATGACCTTGAAACCTATTATCACGCGAGAGTGCTTGATGAGCAAATCGAGCTCAACTTCCCCATTCCCGCTCTTCTTCTCCCTTTCCATCTGTCTTTAGCCTTTTTTTTCTTCCGTCACATTCATTGAACTTTTGTCTAAATTTGCCACTTTTGGGGAAGTCGAGCGACTGAAGTTCACGTTCGTGCACTCGAGTCGTTCAGTCGAAATTGTTTGTCTTGCACCAAACGAAGAACGCGACACGAAGCACGGTTGCGGGTTTATGGACATTAAAATTTTACCTATCGTGGTTGAGGATCGATAATTATGACCATAAGAGGAGAATAGTCGATTATTTCGATTTGATAATTGGATGAAATTACAGATAAACGAAGAATCTTCAATAGATTAAAAATTTGATTAAATGGTTCATCCGCAATTCGGTTATACGATTATATTGAAGTTTGCATCGTTTAAATGCAATGGAAATGGTTTATTTTCAATAAAATTCATTTTTCCCAAGAAAATTTCAAAATGAAAAATTGTTGCCAAGAGTTTTGGGGTCTTTATTGAGGACTTGGACTAAATGTAAGAGCAAAGTGTCAATCTCACTGAAAATAAATTAAAAAAATGTATTTTCATTGCATTGCAAGTTCGATCCAATGAAATATGACCAAATTGATTACCATTCCAAATTTACGTAATTTTCTTTTGTGTTGAAACAAAATTCGTATCGTTAGAGACACTATATTTTCTTGCTTTTGACGTTATGCTCAAAATTCCGAAGTTCGTATCACGACAATTTCTCGAGGGTTTAGAGAGGTCCCTTAACGACTTACAGTGCTCGAGGAAACGAGGTTACGGTTGTAAATCTTCCGTGAAACACGAAATGCCCACGTTAATGTTTCGGTTTTAACGACTTTGCGAAACGCGAAACTGAATCCTCGATAACCGACCATTGTTTTCGACAAAATGATTTTCGTGAAGTAACAATGATGTTTCGGGTTATTTTGAGGAAAAATGTGAGGAAATGACTCCAGAAGTTTTTGGCAAATTCATTTTTCAAAATTGCTTTAATCGGTGTTTCCCACATTTGAGAGAATTTAATCAATTACTATTAATTTGAGGAACATTATCAACTTGATTGATAAATCGATTTGCAAAAATTGATTTTTTCGCTAAACTCATTTTTTTATTTCTTTACTGAAAAATAATGGAATAGTTGATAGTTTGTAGGATATACTTTCTTCACTAAAAATCCATTACGGTTCGATAATTACGAATGTAAAAAATTCAGGATAACGAGCTCGGAAAATTGGAAGCGTTTATAGCGATCGAAAGTCGCGAGGCTCACACAATGTATAATGAAATAATCGCAACTCTGAAACGTTACTGCACGGATTATCTTCATATATTGGATACCGGACGTTACGACGACGAGGGTGGAACGACTAAGCTCGATCGACATCGCGTGAATCTTTGCCGGGGAATGATCGAATCGATACTCAAGATGGTCAAAGTAAATGGTTACCTCCCGAACAATCATTACATAAAAATCGCGATGATCCACGCGTACAAGTATCTTCACAAAATTCGTCAACTTTGCAACGACGTGAGTTTCATCGATTGATAATTAATAACAATGTAATAAAAACCCTGAAATTTAATAAATCATTTTCTCAAATGATTTATAAAATTTAGCACCAATATCTTTTAAATAAATTGCGCAATAAAAATGATATAAAAATGATAAATACGATTCACAAATGACAACAAAAATATTTAAATAACTTTGAAAATTTTAATTTAAGAATAACTCAAATATTTGTTCTTTTATCTGCGTTGAAGTAGCCGATAATCTAGTATTTATCGTCAATATCATTTTTATTCAACGAGAAAGAAATACTTTTTCGCGCGTGAACCCACGTCAAAATTGTTATTTTGTTTTAACAAAAAGCCGCAGGACGATTTTCCGGACGTGTTTGTGTGGATGATCGCCGGATCAAAACGCGTCGCATACGCTCGGTTATCCGCCGGGCAAATAATCTATTCGGAGGAAGCGACATCGCGAGGTGCCAAATGCGGGGAGAGAATAAATTTGTTTCTGATTGATCCCGAGGACGAGACCGCCGATATCGAGACACAGAATTACAGCGCTTGCAAGCTCGAGTTATTTCTCTGGCTCGGTAATGCAAAATTTGCGAGCGCCTGCTGGAGTTCCATACCGTCGGGTTACGAGGTCGATCATACCTCCAGCCTCGATACTTTTCCACGATTTTTCAAATACAACGAGACATCGGTAATAGTACATTACGATACTAGTGCGATGAAACTTTTTCTCGACGAGTGTGAGTTTGCAGCATGAGCCAAAGGCGAATGCTGCAATCACACGAGTTGAGAAAAAGTTTCTCGCACGAGTATCGTACAAAATTTTATCGCACGAGTGCGTAAAGTACCCGCTTCTCGCACGCGCAGCGAAGCGAAGCGTGCGAGAAGTGGTCACTTTACGCACGGAGTGCAATAAATTTAATTTTTGTAAATAAAAACAAATTAATTTACCCCCCATTTTCGACTATCGACGTTCGGGAACCAATTAATCGAGTAATATCATTATAATCAGTCAATTAAAATTAAGTTTACAAAGAATAGTTATGAAATTTAAAAAAAAACTAATTTATTGATCCAGGTATTTTATTTCTATTTTTGTTTAATTGATTTTTTTAAATATCTTAAATATTTTTGGATTTTGAATTTAGATTGTTATTTACGAATTTATTTCGAGCTGGATTAAATAAGTATAAAGAATTTTGAATGGTTCGTAGGTCACTTGAGAATTATTTTCAAAAATTGGTTGTGGACTTTGAAAATATCCTTTTTTTTGACAATGAAAGCTCTTAAAAATGATTGATCTCGCGTCGAATTCTCACGAGCGTTATATTTCTCTTTATCATGTGAATATGCTATATACAGGGTGTCCCAGGAATGAAGGGCAATACTGTGAGATTCGTGATGCAATATCAAGTACAAAAGTCCTTTGCCATTTTTCGATATTTTGATCCCCCGAAATTGTTATAAATTTAATTAATTATTAACGTAATATTGAGTAGAAAAGTCCTTAGCCATTCTTTGATATTTTCAAACCCCTGAATTGTTATCAATTTAATTTACTATTAACGTAATATTTATTAGAAAAGTCCTTTGCCATTATTTAAAAATATTTTTAACCCCTGATTTTTAATTAGTTTGATTAATTAATAACAATTCAGGGCTTCAAAATATCAAAAAATGGCAAAGGACTTTTCCACTCGATATTACGTCACGAATCTACCTTCACGGTATTGCCCTTCATTTCTGGGACACCCCGTAGAGTGTGAAGATTATGAGTGCAAAATAATGATTGATTGCGAATTACGAATTCTAGAAATTTCAATTGAGAGCCCACATATTCCAAGGGCGTTTTGATCCTGGTATGGACTCCTCGGGTCTGATGGATCCTTTTGTGAGGGTGATTTTTCGCGGCTACACATCAACGACGGAGGTAAAGTCCAGCCTCGATTCTCACGTGTATTTTGTGGATCGATTTGAGAAAAAAATTGGGGAAGAAAAAGAGAAAAACGAGAAAATTTCGTTATTGAATTAATGGAGACGATGATAAAATCGGGGACAAATGGAGGTCTTGGATTAAAAAAAAAATTTGTCCACGTTCTATAGAAATGTTTGCCATGAAAAATTACAAGAATGTATACTAGTTTCGTGAGAGGAATTCTCAGTATCGCGTCAATTTTTCATTTAAATACCCCTTTCAGAAATATGCAAATGTTTGTGGTAAAAAAATTCGTTCTCAGATCAAATCTGTTGGATCGAGTTTCTCATTCCAAATTTAATGCCGATCAATTTTATTTGATTCAGTTAATTTCGAAAACCATTATTTTCACTGTTAAAAAATCTTATCGTTGTAATTGTTTTTTGTACAGGTTGTAAAGCAGAGTCTCGACCCTTTTTGGGACCAAACTCTGATATTCCCACCGATGGATTTGTACGGAACACGAGAGGATATAAAGGAGTTACCTCCAAAAGTTGTGATAGAAGCTTTCGATTCAGACCTGTGTGTGAGTAGCGATAAATTGAAGAATGTTAAATTATAAACAAATTAAAGAAGGTTGCCAAAAATATCGTATAAAAACTGTGGTCAAAGATCAATTTTTCTCAGGCAAATGATATCTCGATAAAGGATTCAATAAAAAAAATACATATGGGTCATTCAATGCCAAATCAACCAGATCCTGAAATTTTCAGAGGGGTGTTTTTTGTTTTATCAAAAATATGAATTTTTGAATTTTTAAAAATCGTGTAAATCCACGATCAACATTAAATTTTTGATTACATTTTTTTTACATAATACCTTGAACTGATCGTTTAATTTTTGAAACAAAAAGACAACTTCGTGAAAATTTCAGGATCTTTTAAGATCAGTAAAAGGTATTTTATTAAAAAAATGGAACCAACAATTTAATGTACAACTTGAATTTTCAAGATTTCTGAAAATTCAAAAGTCTCCAAATTCATCATTTTTCAAATTTTTTTTTCGGAATATATTTTTTTTCCCTAGCTCCAAGTATACTCTTTACAACGCATTTAGAACAATTTCTCGTAACTATAATAGTTTCCGAGATATTTAAAAAATAAACTTGAAAGATTTGAGAAATTCTAAATTTTTGGTAACTCAAAAAAAAAATGCAATTTTTTTCCTTTGGTCGAACTTCGTTTTGTTAATAACGAAAACTTCTGACCAAATTTCATCGTAATTGAAAGGGGTCGATTCCAACTCTTGGTCGATTTGACATGGAATGACCCATATTGTTTTGAAACCCCTCAATGGCCTCATTGCTTTTTCCGAGTCCTTATGAATATTTGCTCGAATCCAGGATAGAAAAGAATTCTGCGGACGTTGCATCGCGACTCCGATTGTTAAACTCACAACCGAGACTTACACTCCACCTGAGTTTCCACCCAGACTCGAGTGGCACAAATTCAAGTCACAGAAGGATTACAGTGGCAGTGTCCTCGCGGCTTTTGAGCTTATAGAGGTGGGTTTAAATCCCCCTCGAGTTATGCATACACGTCATAAGACGAAAACGAGGAAAATGAATTTATATCATTCGCATAAAGTTCATTCGTGCAGATGAATCTTCATTTTATTCGGATAACAATTATTTCAAATATAAGCGTGCATTCGTTTAAACAGATTTTATGATAAAATAAATTCAAATGTTGCAAATGGAAAATTTTGCCATCCACAGAAATATGTGATGAAAATCATGAAAATACATTTTAATCGAAAAGTGATACTGATAAATTATTAACAATAAAAAATAAACATTGGAATTTCATTGTAAATCTTATAATTTGGATATTCATCAAACTCGTGATTCTATAAATATTTTTAACGAGTAGAATGAATCATTGGATGAGAGATAAACATCGTTAGAAGGATGCGAGTCGATAAAATTTGTCAACGGATTCACGCGTGCTTGAAAAAGGCTTTCTTCCTCGTTCGTAAATGTCTCGTCGCCTCTTTATTACCGTTTTTGGCACGAGAATGAAACAAATAAACGAGGAGTGAACTTTTAACGAGCCTGATATCAACGTTCGTGCGTAACTTTCAACGTTCGTTTCGCATCGCGTTCAAAGACAGGTGAAAACGAGCTTGCGGATGTTCCGTCGATCGATACGTCAGCCAAGAGCAAGATCTACAATCTACCCGACGACATAAGACCCGCGATGACGAGCCATCGCATGGAGGTGATCTTCTGGGGCGTCAGAGACATGAGAAAGATTAATTATGCTCACGTCACCAAACCCCGAATCGTTCTCGAGTGCGGTGGCGTTTACGTCAAGTCCGAGGTTATGCAGAATGCGAAGAAATTTTCAAATTTCGAGGAAAATCATGTCATCGTTGATTTGGTAAGAAAACGAACAAAAAAAATCTCTATTGAATCTTGCTAATTTGAATTTTCGAAATTTTTTCCAAGTATAATAAGTAATGAGGAATTGAATTGCTTTCTGCAAAAATTTCGTGGAAAAGTGACTTTTTCAAAATCTTTATCAATTTGAAATATCTACTTCTAAATGAGAAAAAGTCTTGGCAGATCGATATTCAACACGTTGAAAAGTCTTTTGGAATTTAGAATCAATTCTTGAGGAATTGAACGATGGTTTTCAGGACATGCCACAACTTGACATATATTTTCCATCGGTCGTTGTAAAAGTTTACGATTCCCGAGGCTTCGGTTGCTTCAAATACGCCGGTGTCAGTGTCGTTCCAACGGCGTATGTTTTTTTGCAACAATTGATAACCGAGGATGAATATCAATCGATGATATACGACGAGAATTGCGCGACAAAGTTTGGGTGCAAGAAGAGAAAATCGTCGGCAGTATGTGAGGAAAAAAATTCGATAATAATTTTAATTCGATTCGAAAGATTGGTTCTCTAGTATAATAATAATAAAAAGAACTTGTGCAAATTGCTCGGAGCTTCCTCATCGTTTTTTGCCATTTAAAAATCTCTATTTATGTGCAAAAATTTTCGTCAACATTTATTTCTGCATCAAATAAGTTTTATAAATAAAGGCAAATTATGTTTATCATTATTGTATATTTAAAAGTATTGGATTGATAATTACAAGAATACAAAAGTTAAATTGATTTTGAAAAAAAAAAATAAAAAATTCCTTTTTAGTTCCTCTGCCGATCGAGTGCGGCGAAATCGAATATAATTTTTAAAATAATATAAAAACCTCGATAATAATTTTATTTTTATTCAAAAGATTGATTCTCTAGTACAATAAAATTAGAAGGAACTTTTGCAAATTGCTCGAAGCTTCCTTATTGTTTTTTGCCATTTAAAAATCTTCATTTATGTGCACAAATCTTTGCCAACATTTATTTTCCCATAAAATAAACTTTGTAAATGAAGGAAAATTATTTTCATCGGTATTGTATATTTAAAAGTATTGGATTTATAATTACAAGAATACTAAACTTGAATGGACTTTGAAAAAAATAAAAAATTCCTCTTTAGTACGTCTGCCGATCGAGTACGGGAAAATTCGAATATAATTTTAAAAATAATATTAAAAATTCGATAATAATTTTAATTCGATTCAAAAGATCGATTCTCTAGTACAATAAAAATAAAAGGAACTTTTGCAAATTGCTCGGAGCTTCCTCATTGTTTTTTGCCATTTATAAATCTCCATTTATGTGCACAAATCTTTGCCAACATTTATTTCTCCATGAAATAAGTTTTGTAAATAAAGGAAAATTATTTTCATCGGTATTGTATATTTCAAAGTATTGGATTGATAATTACAAGCATACTAAAGTTAAATGGAGTTTAAAAGAAATAAAAAATTCCTTTCTAGTACCTCTGCCGATCGAATACGATCCCGAGAAGGAAGAGAGCAAAGGTTTGATCGAGTACAAGAAATTGGCGACTGCCGACGCGCATCCGAGGATAACGAAATTCTTAACGATCCTAAAAAAATTCATACGCGGTATGAAATTTTTTCGTAAAAAAGTCGAGGAGAATTACGGCAACGACGAGGACGAGAGTCACGATTGGTGGAGCAAGTATTTCGCGTCTCTGGAGGTAATTCGTAATTTTTTTCTTTTCCACCGTGATGTAAAATTCGCTATTTCTTCTATGCTTCCCGAGCAAAAGTTTTAAGTTTGATCTCTCGCCAATATTATTCTCTCACAACGCCAAGAGGCTTCATAAAGCTTCTCGGTAAATAGCGAGGGTGGAGGCGGAAAAAACATTGAAAAACACGGTAAAACATTTACCGCGAGGATCTTTCGTGATCGGAAAATACAGTCTGAGTGAAAACTTTTGAAAGCCACGCTTTTCGCAAACTTCTTGACAAACATGGCGCCCACGATAATGTGGAATTTTCAACACAAGGATGCATTTTTGTTCACGTTAATAAACATTGAAATATCGGGCTATTTTAATCTCTACCGGATACAACTACACCTCCGAAAAAGCGATGTATCTCCGTAATTTTTAAATTCTCTCACACAATATTTCTGGTTAATATAATAATAATCTTTTCCAGAAAACAAAGGTTCAGTGACAACTCTACCGAATAACAAGTCATCCGGACAATAACTCCGAAGAGTGAGAACTCTACCGGAAAACATTTGTCCTGAATATTTTAGAGATGTTCTCTTCCCGGAGAGATTTTTCCTGATAGAGATGTTTGTTAGGGAGAAGTGTTATTTGGTAGAGTTTTTTTTTCAAACATTTGTTTTCCAAGGGAAAAGTTTTTTTTACATTTGGTAGAGTTGTCATTCACTCCAGTCTATAAAATGGTGGAGAGCTATATTTTGATTGATTTTTGAGAGGAGAGTTTTAATCGGTAGAGATGAAAATGTGCCGAAATATTTATTCAGGAGGAGAGACATCTCGAGCTTGGAATATCAAAGACTCTTTTGCCACGTCAGATTCCTATTGCCACGTTCAAGGTACATCGCCCACAGGCTTTCCCCAAAGAGACAATTTTTGTCTTCGTAATTAATGAAATCAGATTTATCCTATGGAATTAGAGATGCAGCCGGAATTCGACGGTTTCAACGATCGTTTATCGACCTTCGAATTGTGGAAGGGCAAGAAAACAGGCGATCCCCATGACGATGAAAGAAATTTTTCCGGAAAATTCAAGGTGCACTTCCATCGACTTCGATCGATATTGCACAGGTTTTTAGGGCAGAAATCTTAATTGAAAGAATTTCAGAGACAGAAATTGTAACTCCCGAGTCTAAATGGGGAAAAAATCATTCTGAGAACCCCGAACGCTCGGACTTATTTGCTTCTTTAATTTTTTATTCCCGTTGATATACTTTTGCCGCATATCGCTGAATATTTAATGACCCTGCATCATAACTGACGACGCTTTGGACGAATGCCAACAGAACGTTAAGGCCATTCGATCAATTTTGGATAATAACCGCAAAGCGTTTAATCGCGGTAACTGACACTCGTTGATTTATAATTGCTGTAACAGTCACTTCGGGAAAATACAAGAATCAGCGATTTTCGTATCTAGCAATCCAAATTTGCAGCGACCAAATTCGTGCAGTGCAATTATTTCGGGAATGACGATTTTTGTTTTTCCATTGTATCACTCCGAAATTTTTCTCTCTTATAAAAGGAGCTCAATGTTCTGGAATTTCATTCCAAAATGTCCCACAACGTGGCAAAATAATTTTGAGAAAAATCTTTGGGATTTCAACAAATTTTGTGATTTTCCTCAGGAAAATTCGTTTACTAATTTTGAAGTTACGAAAAAAATAAAGAATCTGTGTGTAAATGTCCAATTTGCACGATTAGAATTTTTAATATTTCGGAGGAATGAAGGGGCAGGCAGAGATGAAAATGGATTTTATCCGCAGGGTCACATTGCGATATACCGTTGGCCTCATCCCGACCACTTACGATGCAAAACGAAAACCGGAAGGGATGCAGCCGATGGCCTGTGTAACGACTATCCTCCGCAAGAGCCCCTCAAAGTGATAGTGCGGCTTTACATTGTAAAAGGTAATTCGCCTCTTGGATTGTCCGCGACACATTTCGAAATGGGAAAATTTTCACATCCCCTTAAACCCTCTGGTGCAAGTTGAATAGAAGGTGGCACAGTCGTATTATTATTCGGGGTGAAATAACTAGATATTTTGGGGAGTAAAAGAGAGTATCATCTCGAACAATCTGATGTAATTTGATACTGGTGGAATAATAACGATAATTTCGAAGAAACTCTCTATACTTTTCCCTCAAAATCATTATCGACCATACTGAGAAAATAAAATAATTATGAAGATAATTCCAAAAGAATTATTCTCTCCAATAGGCTTTGCTTTACGAAAAAAAAAAAATTGAAATTAAGACGGCATTCTGGTCTAGAGACATGCATTTTGAGCGTCTTGTCAAGTTGAATTTAAAAAAAATAAACGTATTTTTACCATTATTTTTTTACAACATATTTATTAATATTTTGACAATTAACAAAAAAAAATTCGAGGAAAAAAATGAAAATTAAATAAGTTGTAAGCTCGTGAAGTTGGGAATGAAAAAGAGAGGTTTCGACTCTTTTTTCATAGTTTTGAATTTTTGTACAATAATAAAAATAATAATGTCGATATAAAAGTGGTAGTTTTAAGAAAAACGTCTATAATCCGATTTGCTTTAACGTGATGATTGTTGCATCACTAAAATCGCTATAACTCCGTAAATGAATGAAATTAAAAAATTTCTGTTCGAGGATATATTCTTCAAGGTCAAAACTTTAGGAATATGCGAACAAAATTATTTTTTTGAAAATTCTAGACCAGAATAGCCCGTTAAACAATTTTAGGATATTAATTAAAAATAATTATTTAATTGAGCGGTAATGATTAGCCAGCAAATTCGAAAATAATTTTGTATTTTCAATCTTTAACGATGTTGAGTCCCTATGAAACTTTTTAATGTTAATTGTTAAATAAATAGCTTCTTGATCGTCGTGCAATTTTTACACGACCTCCTGAATACTTCATGTAAGAACATACCAAATTTTCAGAATTCTATCATCATTACTTCAACCTCCTTAAGGGTTAAATGAAAAATGTTGAGAAAATTCTGAACATTTGTTATGTTTTTGTATGAAGTATTTAAGAGGTCGTGTAAAAATTTCACGACGATTAGGAAGCTCATTATTAAAATATTAACATTTTGTTAAGAACAATTTTTGAAACCAATACAAAAAATATTTATTAATAAACTTCGTTTTGTTTCCGTTGCTTTCAATATATTGTAAATATTAAAAAATTGAGAGGTCAAAAAAAAAAGTTATATCAGTTTCCATAAGACTACATTTAATTTAATTTGATTTGTTAATGTTAATTGTTCGATAACAAGCTTCCTAATCGTCGGGAAATTTTTACACGACCTCTTAAATACTTCATCCAAAAGGATACCAAATTTTCAGAATTTTCTCATCATTTGCGATTTGGGACTCAACATCCTTAAGGATCATCCTTTCTTTTTTAATTATTTTTGGAATCATTTGATGCACGTGATAGTGAAAATAATTCTGAAACTAAAATTTTGAACGACCACTTTGAGGCACTATTTTAGACTTTAATAGTTCCATACGCACGCTGAAAAATTTTGATTGATTCGATTCGACCGTACGGCGTTAAATCGCGCGCTTTATTACGTGACGTGAGCTTGACAAGAGATTGACGCCTTTCGTGAGTCCACTATATAGATTCTCAAGGCACGAATCCCTCCCCGTTTCTATTGGTCGTATCGCAAAACGGAAGTCCCGGTTGGAACCGCGTTAAATTATTAACTAAGCATCGGCTTGGTTCATGCCCACAGCCGGGATCTGGGTTAATGAAATCTGATCCTCATCATCTGATCCTTATCAGCGCGATAACCTGATTGTTCATTATTCTTTCACAGCGATAAATTTACATCCGACCGATGCACTCAGCGGAAAATCCGATCCGTACTTGAGAATAAGGCTCGGCAAGAATGACATCGACGACATGAAGAATTATAAACCGAATCAGTTAAATCCGGTATTTGGAAAGTCAGTGATGTTTTTTATTAAGGGGTTTCTAATTAATTTGGTTGAATTTTGGGTTAGAATTAAAGCTAAATATTGATGAAAAATTGCCTAAATAATTTCTAATTTTTATTGGCACATTTACAGCTGTATCGATTCCAGGTTTTTTATTCGGTAGAGTTTTTTCCCAACACTTTTTTCTGGATTGCGAAATAAAAGAAAAAAACAAAAAATTAGTGCAGATGTTATTCGATACGATTATAAAATGGAAGAAATGTACGAAAGGAACTGAAATTTGGTAGAATTTTTCAACATACGAGTTTTAACCGGTAGAGATGTAAATGTAGCTCTTTAAAGGATTATGGTTGTTTACTCACGTTTGCTGCCTCAGATGCGGGTTCAACTGAAACAAAATCCTTTCCATTAGAAAGATGAAATTATTATTTATGGTTATTACAAAAAGAATTTTTGAAGGTGCATTTTTCGAAAAATTGCAGTTTCCAAATTTCAAACGACGTTGCTCGATGGATTCTTAAAATTTTTAAACAAACTTGGGATAAGACCATGAAATTATAATAAAAACGCCCACATTCGGATTAGGAAAATTCAACTATTGTAATGGGATTTAAATGTGTACTTTTGCGGATTAAGATTTTTCGAGCTGGACGCTCAGTTTCCAAAAGACTACATGCTGACGGTTCAAGTATGGGACTACGATGCCGGATCGACCGACGATCTCATCGGCGAAACGAGGATAGACATTGAAAATCGTTTTTACAGCACGCACAGAGCGCACTGTGGATTGTCAAAGACTTACACCAGCACGGGTTACAATGCGTGGCGCGATCGAGAGAGACCCACGCAGATATTGGATTATCTCTGCAAGAAGAATAATTTACCATCGCCGGAGTATCTCGAGGATCGCGTGAAAATTGGGAAACAAGAATTTCCATTCGTCGCGTCGCTCGGCGTGTGCTCGGACGAGTCGGGTCTGTGGAAAGATACTTTTTACGAGGAATGATGTAATCAATCAATTCCCTGATTAATCAATTAACAAATCGATCAAGGCGGCATTCTGGTCTAGAGACACAAATTTTGATCGTTTTGTCGAGCTCGATTAAAAAAAAATATATATATTTTGACCATTTTTTACAACATATTAATAAAATGTATGAGGAAAAAAATGAAAATTAAATAAGTTATAAGCTGGTAAAGTTGGGGCTAAAAAAAAGAGCGTGCTGGCTGACAGGATTGGAACCTTTTTAGTCATGCGATAAAAATTTTTAAGAAAGATTCTTAATTATTAAGAATGTCGTTAAATAGCTTCTACCTTAGAGAAAACAAATTTCGCAAAATAGCGACTGTCTGCATAAAAAAAAGCTGTTTTTCGACCCTTTTTTCAGAGTTTTTAATTTGTTTACGATAGTAAAAAAAATAATTTTGGTACAAAAGTAGTAAGGGCGATAGAGAGTTGTACATTGAAGATTGGTAAAAAATTCGAAGTAAATCGGTTGACTAGAACTTGATATATCATGTTGGGAGAAGTAGTTTCAAGAAAAACGTCTATCGTCCGATTTGCTCCAACGTAACGGGCATAGTTGCTGCGTCACTAAAATAGCTATAACTTCGTAAATTATCGAAATTCAAAAATTTCTTTCCAAGGACATATTTTCTTAAAGGTCTGAACTTGAAGAATGTGGAAAAAAAATATATTTTTTCAAAATTCTAGACCAGAAGAATACCCCCTTAAACTTACGCTCCGACATAACGGGCATAGTTACTGCGTCACTAAAATAGCTATAACTTCGTAAATTATCGAAATTCAAAAATTTCTTTCCAAGGACATATTTTCTTAAAGGTCTGAACTTGAAGAATATGCAAAAAAAATATATTTTTTCAAAATTCTAGACCAGAAGAATACCCCCTTAAACTTACGCTCCGACATAACGGGCATAGTTGCTGCGTCACTAAAATAGCTATAATTTCGTAAATTATCGGAATTCAAAAATTTCTTTTCTAGGATATATTCTCAAAGATCTAAACTTGAAGAATATGCAAAAAAAATATTTTTTTTAAATTCTAGACTAGAATACCCCCTTAAACTTACGCTCCGACATAACGGGCATAGTTGCTGCGTCACTAAAATAGCTATAATTTCGTAAGTTATCGGAATTCAAAAATTTCTTTTCTAGGATATATTCTCAAAGATCTAAACTTGAAGAATATGCAAAAAAAATATTTTTTTTAAATTCTAGACTAGAATACCCCCTTAAACTTACGCTCCGACATAACGGGCATAGTTGCTGCGTCACTAAAATAGCTATAATTTCGTAAATTATCGGAATTCAAAAATTTCTTTTCTAGGATATATTCTCAAAGATCTAAACTTGAAGAATATGCAAAAAAAAATATTTTTTCAAAATTCTAGACTAGAATACCCCCTTAAAGTCACGGTCCGACATAACTGGCATAGTTGCTGCGTCACTAAAATAGCTATAACTTCGTAAATTATTGGAATTGAAAAATTTCCTTTCAAGGATATATTCTTAAAGGTCTCAACTTCAAGAAAATGCAAAAAAATTAATTTCTTTAAAATTCCAGAATACTTTCTTAATTAAAAATATTAATGAACTAATCAACAATTTTTTGCTTTCCTTCTTTCTGCTCCAATTCAGCGAAGAATCGCTTGAGCTGCAACAAGATAAAGATAGATTTCAAGTAACTGTAATTATTTTCAGAGAGAGACGAGTGCATGGCACTCAATGTACTTCATCAATGGGAAAAGTTTCCTATCTGTGGGACGAGTCTCGTTCCCGAGCACGTCGAGCGTCGTCCTCTCTTCAATTTCAAACGACCCGGTCTCGAGCAGGTTAATTTAATTTTTTCAAATCATATTATTTTTACCACAAAAAATGTCAATTTTTTTGTAACATGAGTTGAAAACTTTGCGGCTCAATCGAATTGACGACCGTGAGAGGTATTTGGAAAAAGTGTTGGTCTCGTAGAATCGTGAAAAATTTCACAACTCTTTTCAGCGGTGTAATAATATTCAAGCTACAGCTCACTCATCGATTTATCTTGTGTGATGGGTAAAAACGAGCCATAAACACTCGTAAAACTCGTTGATAATCCATTATTCATGCTCGTGACTCATTGCCGTGCGTTGTCCCAGGGCAAATTGGAGCTTTGGCTCGATATGTTCAACATTGACGAACTGCCACCGAAACTTCCGATCGACATTACTCCCCAAGTACCCGAGGACTACGAGCTTCGAGTCACTATCTGGAACGTGGAGGACGTGCCCCTCGTTGATAATCAATTTCTCACTGGGGAAAAATGCTCGGATATATATATCAAGGGGTAATCGAATTTCGTTACTTTCTCCTCGTGGCAAAACACGGGGTGAAAAGTATATTCCAATCAATACGACCTGAATGAAAAAAAAAAAACATCAATATTTTATTTACGAAGTTTCCGGGTCTTCGAATCATCGACAGAGAAATATTTCGCAAAATTCATTTGAACTTTTTCCGTGTTAAATTCATCACCGACGCAGATGGATCATCTACGAGGATCACCAGAAGACCGATGTTCATTACAATTCTCTGAACGGCGAGGGAAACTTCAATTGGCGTTTCGTATTTCCTCTGAAATATTCGAGAAGCGAACATCTCATGATCGTGAGAAAAAAACTTTCGATTCTCGCCAAGGATCATACGGAACAGAAGATGCCCTGTAAATTGAATCTTCAAGTGTGGGACAGCGATCATTTCTCGCCGGATGATTTTTTAGGTGAGATCACGAAATTTTCTCGGATCGATGAATTATTAGAAAAATGAAATTATCACGAAAATTGTGTTGCTGATATTCATTGGCAGAGAGTTGTAAAAATAGTAATGTAAAAGTAATGCATTACTTATTACTTTAAACAATGTGTATTGGATAAGTTTTCCGTTACAAATTACAAAAGTAACGTGTAATGAATGTTCCATTACAAATAAAAAAGTAATGTGTAATGGATGCATGTTCCATTACAAATAATAAAAGTAATGTGTAATGGTTGCATGTGCCATTACAAATAAAAAAATTACGTGTCATGAATGAGTGCTCCATTACAAATTACGATTGAAAGAAGAGTAATTTGTAGTGGAGAATATTCTATTACAAAGAAATGTGTTTCTACGACAATTTGGAGCACGTACTATTTTGCTCAAAGGTAAGTCTATTAATTTTTCAATGGAAATAATTTGTGTGTATCAAGTTTTTGTTGACTTTACTATCGTAGTGGTAAATGTATGAACAGTGATTATGTGGAGTACTTTTTTCTCCATTCTTGAATTGTAATTTTCACAACAATGGAGTAAAAATTACTCGAAAAAATAATTGTTCATAGGTGTCAGTGTATATTAAGTTATTATATGTACTCTGACACCTATAAGTTTTTCTTGAATTGTAATTTTTACAAGAACAAAGTAACGGTTACTACGATAGTCAAGTTAACAAAAACTTGACACACACTAATTATTTTCATTGAAAAATTAATAGACTCAACTTTGAGCAAAGTAGTACCTGCTCAAAATTGTCGTAGAAACATTAATTTGTAATGGAAAATTCTCCAGTACCAATTACTTTTATTTATTTATAATGGCACATGCATCCATTACACATTACTATTTTTATTTGTAATGGAACATGCATCCATTACACATTACTATTTTTACTTATAATGGCATCCATTACACATTACTTTTTTATTTTCAATGGAACACGCATTCATAACACATTACTATTGTATTTTGTAATAGTACACTTGTCCACTTTACATTATACAGTTTAATGTATAATGAATACAGTAATGCATTATTTATAACTGTGTTCATTACTCTCTTTATCAGTGAAACTTTGGTACTTGCAATTTAAAAAATAGAATTTCATTTCAAACTCAAAATCTTGAAATTCCATTTGAATCGGAAATAAAATGATTTTTTGCAATTTTTAGAGTTTTCTAGCACCGCCGAAAATTTAAACATCGCCATTTTCCTACTTTTCGCCCGTTCTAAAAATTCTAGATGAGGAAAAAAGTTAATAATTTATTTAGCCAGATTATATTATAGTGTTCCATGTTCCCCCAAATCTCTCGTTTACAGTATTTCCGCCATCTCTTAGACAAATACGAATCTATGTCCGGAAGTCTCTCGTTAAAAAGCGAGCAATGATACAAGGAGGAAAAGATTCTCCCATAAGAAAATCCCCACTGGCTGAGGCTAAACTTATTTTTTTTTCTACTGCTCTCCGACAACCACTTTATCTCATCCAATCTTTTTTTTCCCCTCCACGTTACTTTCTCCCTTCATCTGTCCTGTCTCACGTGTGTCAATGCGTCTTTTCTTATCGCTCTCGATGTCCTTTGCCAGGGAAGAGGTGGATTGTTCTCAGGGTGTGTGATTTCACGTGCTGACAAAGCACGTTGTTTTCCCCTCTTCGTTGACCGATCTTGGCGCCATAAGGGACGAGATTTCCCACGTAGGATTCGGATCTTTGGATGCACGACCCCACGATATATCAAATACTCCTCCAATCCGATCTCTCCGCTGATTTGACCCCGAAGAATAGCTAAATTAGAATGATCCGAGATGACAAATTTAACGCTGTACGTTTCATCAAAAGGCTGCGGATTGTAATTGGCTTGTTTATTCCGTCTCGCGATAAATTACAGAGGCCATTCATGTCCCTCTTTCTCTGCATCACGTCGAATTCTTCACCTCGAAGAAAGAGTTGATCTCGAATTTCACGGATAATAACAGTGTCCGATCGATATTTTGACCCTCTCGTGGTCTGTAATTGCCCGATTTCCAGTCTGTAATTTGACTCGAAGCGCGTGCGACAAAGTGAGAAACAGAAACAGTCAGAGTTTCACAAAGTGCAACTCTTACTTGTCGGAGCGTGGAGTTTAATTTTCATTCGAAATTCCACGTTATACGGTTGTACAAGCCGAATCTTAATTAAACGGCTCGACGCTTCGTGCACTTCAAATATCACGGATGCGTGGGCGAAACTTATCGTAGCGACGAATTTACTTTTACAGGCTCATTAACTATGGATCTCTCGAGAATGCCGAAGGGAAGCGCGAACGCGAAAAATTGCACGCTTAAGGTCGTGCACCCCAAGTCACCGACGGTCAATCTATTTAAAGTGATGCGCACGAGGGCATGGTGGCCTTTCTCATGCACCACGGACACGGGAAAATACGTCCAAGCAGTGAGTAATGTCACTTTACTTTGGTAAAATTTCGTGCACGGAGAAGCAAACAGTGATCAATCATAGGCAATAACAGTGATAATTACTGGAGTATACGAAAAAGTACAGAATTGTAAATATGGAAAAAAGGCAGTAACAACTTACTTGTACCGCGAGCAAAAGTGGAAATTACCGTAGCTCCTCCAGTAATATTGAAGTTTTTGCTCCATTTTTCCCCAAAGTACTGCACAATCTAGTACCAAAGTACTGGATTGTGCAGTAATCACTCCAGTAATTTTCCAGTCATTACAGTATTAACTTTCCAGTAATTACTGTGTTAATTTTTCAGTAATTTTCTAGTTACACTTCATAAATGTTCACTAGACAGTAATTTTTACTACGAGCAACAGTGGAAATTACTGAACTGGTTACAGTAACTTTCACTATTGCTCGCAGTACAAATTACTGTCCGGTGAAAATTGCAGGAATGATAAAGTAGTTATTACTATCCAGTAAAAGTATTGGTCTAGTTACAGTTTCACTATTGCTTAAAGTAAAAATTACTCCGGTATTTTTTACGATGCAGCTGGACGTTTTAGCCCGGGAACTTTCCTCTGATACTTGCATTATGGAAGATACTTGAGTAAAAGTAAATTACCATAATACTATTAGAGTATGTTGGGCTGTTTTTTTAAATGCCATGAGAATGATAATTTTTTCTACGTTTTTTTCACTCTTGATAGTCAATTACCATGAAAATGTCAGTATCTGGATCTGATTAAGCTTGGAGAGTCTCTTTTAGAAATGATTACGCTCATAATAATAATAATTCCCTCATCTTCTAGATTTTTGAATTTTTCTCTAGAATTCCAGTTGAAATTTCTCTACAGAAATATATGGGGCATTCCACGCTAATTCGACCACTTTACAACTGTTTTTGAATGTTGTTTTCGAAAAAAATATAAAAAAAATATTGAAACGCATCTTCATCGTTTTTTTTAGATTTTTGGAAAAAATCGAAAATTTCTCGATGATTACCATTTTCAATTTTTGTTTTTATTTGTTTTTTTTTTGTTTTTAAGTTTCGAATCCTCCGAACACCCTCAAAAAATTTGCAGAATGGTGTTCCGAGAATTAAGGCTAGTTGAAAAAAAGTTTTTTTTTTTCCATTGGAAAAAAAAATAGAAATCGAAAATACACCACTCCGAACAAATTTGACGATTTGCAGAAAATGTCAAAAGTTTGATATAATAAAAAGAAAAAAAATCAAAAATGGTAATCATCGAGAAATTTTCGATTTTTCCCGAAAATCTAAAAAAAAGGATGAAGGTGGGTTTTTATAATTTTTTTGTATTTTTTTTCAAAAATTACATTAAAAAACAAAAATTTTGAAAAAAAAATCGTCCCGACACGTCAAATTTTGAAAAAGTTATAGTTATGTAAAAAATAAAAAGCCAATTTTTTTGAAATATTTATAACTTTTCATCGGCTGAGTGTAAAAATTTGAAAAAATTCTGAAAAATGTTTTTGATAGGGTAAAAGAAGATAAAAAAGTTTCAGCCAAATCGAAAAGGGTCGGGTTCTAAAGTGGTCGATTTGGCGTAGAATGCCCCATCTATAAACCATTTACATTATCATACTTTGTTCTGATAAATTTCTGACTTAATTTATATCATAGTTGTACTCTCCTTGGTCTTGGATAATCGATTGGACAAGAATCGATTAGAGAAAAAATATATAAATAATCTTTAAAAAATCTTCATTAGAGTCATCGTTACATCATCTGGATGCAATAATAATTCCAGTTGGGCTGAAAAGTTGTTTCGTAAGTTACCAAAAGCACCTTACTAATGAAAATATTAATGTTTCCATTATCCAAAGCTGACGACCCAATTTGATGACGGAAACTGGGCATTCATGCGCTCCAGATAAAGCTTTTCAAACGTTGGAATTCCCACTCTCGTTGTAACAATCGACTATAAATCGAACACACTGAACCTTCGAGTGACTTCAATTAGCGTTTCCATTCACGTCGATGATATAATTACCGCGGGTTCTTCCACGAAACACGTTTGCATAACAATTGCGGCTTGGAACCGGGGAGTGGATTGTTAAGATTGTTCGAGTCAAACAGTAAGCAATCATAAAGCGACAATACGAGACTCGAATTGGCACGTGTTTCTCAAGTTCCATTGTTGGGAAGCAAAGCCCCGAGATAGGCGCGCACACAACAATCGTCGAACGTTGCTCCAGTGGCACGTGATCTTTATCACATATACCGGGGTTATAAGACGCATTATAAATTCGCGCGAAGCTTCGTACATGTTTGGTACAACACTTATTGATCCATGTTCGACGTGTCGAAGCCGAGTGTAGCGTATTCCACGATCGAAGCTTCAATTTCGGCGTTAACCACGTTTGTGTCGACGCAGTGCCAGGCCCTAGATCCGAGCAACGGTGTCCTCGAATGAGACTTTAATGGGAGAGGGAGAGCAGCAAAATTATGCATTGAGATTGCATGTTCGTATTGACCAACAAGTACCGTCGACATCGTCAGTAAACACGCTCATAACGTTCACCGATGACTCCTCGGGGCTTTGACTGACCACTAAACCAGTTTAGTGGACCCATTCGACGCAGTTCCATGGGTGGAATATTCCTGCTTGACGACATAACTAACGGTAGATCCAGAATTTCAATGTTTTCAAATGAGAAATAGAACTCACCAGGATTAACCTTACTTTCTTTGCATCCCATTACAATCTAACTAAACCCCGAACAAAGATGACAATGAACATATTGTCAATTGAAGTTCAAAGCCTGATCACAACGCCATGTATGCTCAGTCTTTCATTCAAACCTCCCAGGTTGAGGCTAATTCGAATAGCGGCTTCTTGTTTAATTGGTTTAGACGATAAACCGGAGATTCATAATTAGGACCTAAACCCTGTTTGATGCTTCGAACGAGGCATTCATAATCCCGCAACCATCAGTCGCGCGTGTTCGTGAGCTGCGCTGCTTTCATCGTCAATGATAGTTGAGTCTTCCTCTGCTAAACCATAGCTCGGCTAATAGCTATAGTTAACCTTGCTGGGTTTTGCTTTCGAGATTCGTTCGACTAACTCCCTCAGAAGCCGCCTCGTGCGCAGCGGATCACGTTAGGGAGCTTTTCCTCGTTGCTTAATGTAATCTCACGGTAACGTTGATTACGTTGGGCTCACATATGCACCGAGTTTCCGCCGATATACAAAGGTGGCGCTCGCCCATATATTACCGAGCAAGATCCTCACCTCATTTCATCTACAGAGGACACCGCTGCATCGGTAAACCCCCTTAACACTGGCATACGCGATATATAGGGGAAAATCAAACGAGATTAGCCCATAAGGGCTGCAGGACACGGGCTAGGTTACCCATTTTCGAACGGAGAGCCAAACCATCCCCTTTGAAGCAACGAGGAATGCAATGAATTACGTATTCGGCTCAGTGATCCACGACGATCGTATGGTGTAAGTGGATTTCGGATATTTGGCATCTTACCAGACTATCGTCAGCGTTACAACGAATAGTCGACGGAGAGTGGGGCCGATTTCTTGACAATAAAAAAATTCATTTAGCAGCATTTTATTCGTTAGCTCGATTTAGTTCCAAATAAAAAGTTGATTTGTTCTAAACAAAAATTCATTTATCCCTAATAAAAACTTGACTTGTTCCAGAAGTAAAAAATTTATTTGTAGCATAAGTTTACTAACTTATGCTACAAATACACGTGTCCTCATGATATCCGGAATGATTAAATTTTCTCTGAACAGAATTAACGTGAAGTTTTGCGATACCATTTTCAAAGACGATAAGTTCGACGCTTCAATGATCGCGTGTCTCAATACTGTATCGATCAATCGCTCTGGTACTTTCATCGGGTTTTACGATGATCACGCTATGAACACGATCGGTAGTTCCACACGATGGCGAAGCTTTCGATATTTCTGAGCAAATAAAGACACTGTTGAAGAGCGTTGATCGTTCGCCACGATGTCAAGCATGAAAGGTCAAAAGTTTCGTGTTACGGCGCTTTGTGTGACACCTTTTATTGACACGCGCGTTTATTGTCGCTAAAACAAATAACGATGCAAGAGCGTTGTCCTTTGAAGGCAGGAAAATTGTCACAAGAAGAATGACCAAGAATGACTGGCTCGTTCGCCTATTTTTCCACTTAGACGATCCAGTTCAATATTGATGTCAATGACACACTGATCCAGATCACTGTATGACCGAGTACGTGACTAAAAACCGATAGCGATCTGTTTGGATTGGCGAATGTGGGTCTGTGTTTGATGTTCTCCCACACAAAGAGTTTATTTGTATCGTGTCCTCCGCATGTGGGTACGAAATTGCGATGAGCTCTTGGAGTTCAACTCACTGAGCTATATCTTGGTCATCACCCTTCTTTTGGTGGGACCCTTGGAGAATTCTCGGGCAGGCATCCGAAGATCGATCTCAGACGCGCCCAAGCGATTTCGACGCTTTTCGGCTTGATATCCAAATCCCTCTCACGTGGGTTTACTAAGCTACCGAGTATTATCCCGAAGGATTTCACCGAAGCATACACGCGCCTCTCGGCTTTCTCCAGTGGATAAACGACGATCGGCCATCCGAAAATGGGCACTTTTCATCAGAGTTGTGAATAATGCATTATTTTGATAATGCATTGCTGCATTCATTAACCATTACACTGCATAATGCGAAATGGACAAGTGTACCATTACAAGATACAAAAGTAATGTGTAGTGGATGCACGTGCCATTATAAATAAAAAAAAGTAATGTGTAATGGATGCACGTGCCATTGCAAATAAAAAAGTAATGTGTAATGGATGCATGTGCCATTACAAATAAAAAAAAAGTAATGTGCAATGGATGAGTGCTCCATTAAAAATTACAATTGAAAAAAAGTAATTCGTAGTGGTGAATATTCCATTACAAATAGAAAAATGCGATTGTCCGTGTGCGTTAGTTTGTTTCTACGACAATTTGAGCAAGTACTATTTTGCTCAAAAGTAAGTCTATTGATTTTTCAATAAAAATAATTTGTGTGTATCAAGTTTTTGTTAACTTTACGATCGTATTGGTAAATATATGAACAATGTATATTAACTTAATACACAGTGACACCTATAAGTTTTTCTTGAATTGCAATTTTTACAAGAATGAAGTAAATATTACACCAAAAAATCACTGTTCATACATTTACCACTACGATGGTAAAGTTACACTGAGAAAAAAAAAATTTTGAATGAACTAAATCATTAGTCGCATACGCACGACGAAATATTTAGTTGTACAATTCAACATTTTTTTGCCTGAATAATATTTTGGTCAACCGAAGCGCAGAATTATTCAAGAAACTAATTATTTAATTCCACATAATAAATATTTAGTCGTGCGTATGCGACTAACGATTTAGTTCATTTAAAAATGTTGTTTCTCAGTGTTACAAAAACTTGATACACACAAATTATTTTCATTGAAAAAATTAATAAACTTACCTTTGAGCAAAATAGTACCTGCTTCAAATTGTGGTAGAAAAACACTAATTTGTAATGGGATATTATCCACTACGAATGACTCTTTTTTCAATTGTAGTTTGTAATGCAGCAGTCATTCATCACACGTTATTTTTTCATTTGTAATAGCACATGCATCCATTACACATTACTTTTATTATTTGTAATGGAACATGCAAACATTACACATTACTTTTTTATTTGTAATGGAACATTGATTCATTACACGTTACTTTAGTAATTTGTTTTAATTTGTAACACGTTACTTATCCAATACACATTGTTTAAAGTAATGGGTAATGCATTACTTTTACATTGCTATTTTCACAACTCTGCTTTTAATCCTGCTTAATGAGCCTACACGTGCAATTAAGCGGAAAGAAAGCTGATACGAGCATCGATTCCAAAGTTCGCTGCGATTATTCGTCCCAAAGTAGCTCGGGTTACATCAAATGCCTAAGGATAAAAAATTCAGGCAGATTCCTTCAGCTATATCGTGCAAGAAGCTCTATAAAGCTTAATGTGATTTCTTTCCGCGGAAATCTTTGTTCTGAGGCGACACCTCGAAGGGAGGGACAAGGTTTTTTTTGTCAATGACCTCAGTGCTCTCGATGGACGTCCTAAGATTGTTCTCCTAGAGCGTCTGAGGGTATTCTTCCTCGCTTTTTCTCCCTTCCTTTCTTGCTCTCGCCCACTCTTTCTCTTCCTCTTCGTCGTATACACAAAGTTCTTGAGTATAACGTGGGCTAGAGGGATGTAAAAAATTCACGAGCCACAGGGGAATATTGGACGTAGACGAGAAGCTTCTGCTGCAACGCTCGTATATCCTCGAATACCTATTCCCTATTTTCTCCACGAGATTTCAGTTCACGCACACAGGTATATCCGCACATGGACGAACACAGATGTGTGCTCTAAGTCGTCGTTGTGTTTCCAGGGCAAAGTGGAAATGGAAATGATCGTAGTGCCAGCTGTACAAGCGAACGAGCATCCGGTCGGCAAGGGACGTGATCCTCCTGAGCCACTTCTACCGCCAAAGTGAGTATTCGATCGCGAAACATAATTTAATTGATTAAAAGCAATATGCCGCTCTGACGAGTCGGAAAAATTGATTTGAATTGAAAATGTGTAATAGACGCATGTGCCGTTACAAATAAAAAAGTAATGTGTAATGGATGCTTATTCCATTACAAATAAAAAAGTAATGTGTAATATGCACGTTACAATTACAATTGAAAAAAAAAGTAATTTGTAGTGGAGAATATTCCATTGAAAAATTGATTTTGTACAAATACTTTGCAAATTTTTCAAATAGAAAGAATTTGTTAAAAAAAGGACGTTTCTTTAGTATGCAACGAAACCCTCTAAGGTTTTTATTGGCATATTTGGAATAGCTGTATCAATTTTCGTTTTCATCGATCAAGCTTGTACAAATATGTAGATTTTCCAGGCGTGAACGAAGAATTATAAAAAAAGTAAAAAAGTGTTTTTTTTTACGAAAATTCATACAAATTTTGAGCTTTTGGGAAAATTATTGGTAGATTCGTGTTCAGGGGGGGAAATTACATCGAAATAAGGTTTAAAAAAAATAAACTTTAAAAATTGATTTTTTTGCATTTCGACCAAATTTGAGTTGGTTCACTAAAATGGCTGTAATTTTGTTCTTGAATAGAAATCCGGTCTCTACATGCGCTTATTCTCTTTGTAAACGTTCAAGCTTCAAAACCCCGTTTGGTTCATTCGATTCTGATCATTTTTCGATTTTTGACGGATTTTTAAAGTTGGACCATCGATTTTTACAAATTTTTGCATACATACCCCTTTCCGTTTTTTTCGACGATTTTCAAATTGCTCTTATTTCTACAATAATTAAGATATCGGAATGAACCAAACGGCATTTTTTAAGTTCAGCTACAACCTTGATGCACGAAGAAGAAATTTTCAAATCGGTTAAACCAACGAAAAGTTATGAGCACTTGAAATTTCGCTATTTTAAAGATTCTAAGAAGTTCAAATTAGTGAACTAAAAAATATTTTTTTTCAAATTTTGTTTCAAAACCATATTTCGATGGGAAATTTACCGGCGATTTCGAATAACATGGAGATTTTGTGAAAAAAAAATCATTCGCGAGGGAATGCGAAAAAAATACTTTAAAAACTGTTTTTGAGTAAGACAAACATTATGAGAGAATTCAATCATATCATTATGGTTCATACATCCAAAAGCATAATTTAATTTTAATTTCAAGTTGAGAATTTCGTGAAAATACGAGATTCTTCAGCGTCTCGATCGGGAATCGAAATTAAGACAAATCAAGACGAGGAAATTCTCGATCTCGTCGAATCTGGCTGAAATCACTTTCTGAAGTATTTCGCATCTATCTTTGAAGTCACGAATATTTTTGCGCTATCGATTACGATCTGATATTCCGTTAAACCATTTATCCATGTACTTAATCATGTATTGTCGAGAAGAACTTTTAGTCCAAGTTCTGTCGTAATTTGTAGCGTCATAAAATATTCTGACATGAAGCTAAAAAACGTTCTCCTTCTAGAACAAAATACTGGAATACCTTCTTCAATTATCATTGACAGGGGCGCGGGAAATTTTGGGCGTTTGAATGTTCCACCAATAAATTGAAATTGCACGTCATTCAACTCACGGAACTAATCGACTCGAACATTATAATTCGTTTGCGATAAGGCCATCTACGTTCGTCTTTAATTCATGATACCGTTTTTTGTAAACAGTGACAACCCGGAGTTAAAGCTTGACGGAAGTTTGCGTGAGTTTTCCCCTCGTCATTTTTCATTTCCACCCTTATCCTTCAACCTTCAGAACGAGCGTGTCTGTCTTCGTACGCCGTTTACATTGTTAATTCGGTTATTGTCGAAAGTCAAAACTCGACGGAGCGTGGTGACAAGCATTACAACCCCTCGAGGGCCGAAACTTGTCTCCCTCGACAATTTTCCTTAAAGGACACAAAATCGTTACGCCGCGACGGTGCGTGATACCCGTCACTTTTCAAAGCTTTTTCGTCTTTATAGCCGGAAGGTGAATGTGGCCTTTCGTTTCACCATTTCCCGTCTGCAGCGAAATAACACCGGGACAAAAATACGTAGTTTCTTCATAAACCAACCAGAAGGACTCGAGCCCCAAAAATAATTCGACCCTTTACGCCCTTTTGATCGATACGAATCGCTGTAAAAAAAAAGGTTGGGAAATACGAAACAGGAGTTCAGGGTGGAAATCTGGTCGATAAAATGGACCACGGGAAAATTTGTCTACAAAATTATTATGAATGATTGAAAACGTGTTATCGTAAATAAAAGACTTTCAATTATATTGCAACCAGGGTTGTGAAAATAGTAATGTAAAAGTAATGCATTACACATTACTATAAACAATGTGTATTGGATAAATTTTCCATTACAAATTCCACAAGTAACGTGTAACGAATGAACGTTCCATTACAAATGAAAAGAGTAATGTGTAATGGATGCGGGTTTCATTACAAATAAAAAAAAGTAATGTGTAATGTACACTGAGAAAAAAAAATTGTTGAATGAACTAAATCTTTAGTCGCATACGCACGACTAAATATTTAGTTGTACAAACCCAAATTTTTTTTGCCTGAATCATATTTTGGTCAACTGAAACGCAGAATTATTCAAGAAACTAATTATTCAGTTAGACCCAATAAATATTTAGTCCTCATGTTCCATTACAAATAATAAAAGTAATGTGTAATGGATGCATGTGCCATTACAAATTGAAAAGAAAAAATAACGTGTAATGAATGAGTGCTCCATTACAAATTACAATTGAAAAAAAAAGTAATTTGTAGTGGAGAATATTCCATTACAAATTAGTGTGTTTCTATCACAATTTGGAGCAGGTACTACATCACATTTACGACTACGATAGTAAAGTTAACAAAAACTTGATACACACAAATTATTTTCATTGCAACATTTACAGACTTACTTTTGAGCAAAATAGTACCTGCTCCAAATTGTCGCAGAAACACTAATGCACACGGATAATCGTATTTTTCTATTTGTAATGGAATATTCTCCACTACAAATTACTTTTTTTTTAAATTGTAATTTGCAATGGAGCACTCATCCATTACACATGACTTTTTTATTTGTAATGGAACACGCATCCATTACACATTACTTTTTTATTTGTAATGGCACATGCATCCATTACACATTATGCAGTGTAATGGGTAATGAATGCAGTAATGCATTATCAAAATAATGCGTTATTTACAACTCTGATTGCAACCATGAAGCAAGCGATTTGCAGAATTATTGTAGGATTTTTTCAAATTGGCCATTTTACCCCACCTCGGCCCTAGACAGTTGTAATCGTGTGAAAAAAGTTACACAGTGTAAAAACGTGTGCGTATGTGTGCATGATTTTGAGAACTCGCTGACAAAAGCGAGGCAGAGGGCAAAAATGTTTCACAAGGCGAGACACGAGCGCGTGACGGCCGGCTTTTAAAAGCTTGACTCTCGTACCTTCTGGCTGGATATTACAGTCGCGAACGTTTTTTTTCCCCTCTCGCAACATCCGTTTGGTTTTCTTCGCGGCGAAAAACGTCTCGTGTACATCTGAAGCGAGACAGTCCAACGATTCTAATACCGAAGAAACGATCCAAGAAATACAAGCTTCTCTTTTTTATTGTGCCGTTTCTTTTTATCCCTTGTCTCTCGCGATTGCAACGGCTTCGTGGACATAAAAATCGTCATATCGAAATAGCAGAGATGGAAATTGGGAAAAAAAAAATCTTGAAGCTCTTCATCGTGTCGCAGAGTGGCAAATGGCGTGGAAAATGTTAGATTTTTTTTTATTGGGAATGAAGAAGATTTATTTCGTTTCAATAAATTATTGTGCATTCCAATGGAGTAAAATCAATCCAGCCAAGTTTTAACAATCGTACTTTTGTTAGTTAAATGGATATTGTTAAATTTCATGAAATGCCTTTCAACCATTTTTTTGTATCATCCTTATAAATGGGTCTGCAGAATTGAAGGTTCATATCTTTGTACTATTATTTATTTACTTATTGAATTTATTTATTTACTTATTGAATTTATTTATTTACTTATTGAATTTATTCATTCAATTTATTTAATTTAATTATTTTCTTATTACATTTTTATGATCTTTAAAGGGGGATAAATCTGGCTCTGGGACATATTTATACTCGCAATATTTTCATTCCTCGAATATCTTTTTTCATCATTTCATTTATCACACATATGGGGGTATATTTGCGTGAGTACGTCGTTCCATTTCCTCTGCCCCCTTTTTTGCTCCTAAATTTCAGGAGTAGATTGCAAAGCTTTTTCGCCCACACGGAGGAAAAAAAAACCACAAAGCACCGTTTGCTCGTTTATGCGAAGCGATGCTCTTTTTCCTCCCAGGGGGAAAGTTCGAGTTACGGTTACTGGCAAAAATATATTTTTTTTTCATCCGCCATATTCGATTTTTATACGAGAATAATGCATTGTACGGAGGTCGCGCGTTGTATTACTCGCGTGAGAGCTATGGCGCTCATATATTGTACGACCGATCTTGATAAAGAGACAATCGACCCACGAGCCTTTCCATATTACGTTTCGCCTATGTACATAACCGAGAGTTATGCCAGAAGAGATGGGATATCGTGGGGAAGATAGAACAGGCCTGTCTCATCGATAAATCGATGAATTGGATCGTCTTTGTCGAAGTCTTCCGATTATTTAAAGTATTCTGGTCTAGAGACAAACATTTTAAGCATTTTGTCGAACTCGATTTAAAAAAAAATTATTTTTACCAGTCTTTTTTTACAACATATATATCAATATTTTAATAATAAATAATAAAAATTTCGATAAAAAAAATGAAAATTAAATGATTTATAAGCTGGTAAAGTTGGGGCTAAAAAAGGGATTTCCTGATTGACACGATTGTAACCTTTTTGGTTATCCGATACAAAATTTTAAAAAAGATTCTTAATTAGTAAGAAAGTCGTTACAGCCCTTACCTCAGAAAAAACAGAACAAAAAAATCGAAAAATTTCGATTGTCTGAACGAAAAAAAAAAAAAAACATTTTTAGACTCTTTTTGTCAGTTGGTTATTTTTTTAGAGAGTTATACGTTGAAGATTGGTAAAAAAATTTAAGTTAATTGGTTGAGTAGAACTTAGATATCATGTCAGCCGTGTTGCGTCACTAAAATAGCTATAACTCTAAATTATTGGAATTAAAAAAATTGCTTTCTAAGATATATTCTTAACGGCCTAAACTTTGAGAATATGCAAAAAAAATTTTTTTTTTCAAATTCTAGACCAGAATACTCCCTTAAGATTTAAATCTTATTTTCTATTATTTCCAGACGTCCTGACACATCATTCTCTTGGTTTCGTAATCCGTGGAAGGCCTGTTGCTTTGTGGTATGTCGTCATTACAGATGGCGCATAATATGCTGCTGTTCGATGGTTCTGCTCATAATGTTAGCAGGATGCGCGATCTACGCGTTTCCCGGTTATCTGGTCAAGCGTTTGCTCGGCGCTTAATTCACACCAGACGGTGAATAACCGCTTAATTAACTAATTAATTGTCTGGAGCTGTAAGTTTTTTTATCACTATTAAACACGTGGCAAAAGAATAACAGTGAAAATAAAGTGAACGGAGCTAATAAATTCTTTGGTCTTTTAAAGTATTATAATGAGCAAATAATTCGCGGTTTTGCTTCTTCATAAAGGAGAAATATCTTGAAACGTTCAAGAATCAAAATTTCGAATTTTTTATTAAAAGTTTTTGGTTACTGTAACTTTTGTAATGATGTAGAAAAATAAACCTGATTTTTTTTTACTCATTCACTAGATAAAAAAAACAGTTGAGAATGAATTTTGGAAGAATTGGTCAAGTTTTCAAATTTTGAGAAAATTCAAAATTTAAGTTTTTAATTTTATAAGGGAAAAATCATTTACGGAGTTCGGGTCCGACAGAATCGTTCGAAAAACAATTAAAATGCGATTAATATCTTCATTCATCATAATTCGAGTGGACGACGGTTTTGAGAATGTATTTATATTTATAACATTTTTAAAAATCAAAAATGAAGTTAAAAAACAAATGGGGTTTCGCAGAAACTTCTCTTAATCAGCCAAATTGACAATTAACTTTTCCATCTGTACTTCCAATTCAATTACAGGTTTCAGAAACCGGTTACTGCCATAGAATGATGATCCTATAAAATTTAAATGTCAGGCAATCTACCCTCTATAATTTCAGCCACGTTAACTTCTTCGGTTTTTATACTCGAGTTTTTCTAGATTAACCTCGGATATTAAAACCTCCGGAGCTTCGGAATTTCTTATGCTATATGTATATGGGGCATTCCACGTCAAATCACGCCTGACCACCTCGGATTTTGATGTCCAATGAATTGTGGGTTTCGTTTGGCCCAAAATAAGACCTCAAATTTTTGGAAATTTTTATTTCATTTTTTAGGGGTTGACTGAGCTAAAAAATCATTAAATTTAAGGAGAACATAAAGAGGAGCCGTTTTTAAATTAATGAAATTATTTTCACAGAAACTGGGGCCCGAAACAGATATTTTCGTCATAGTTCGATAATGGGCCAAAAATACTTACTATATTTTTTGTATTTCAATTTTTTTGGTATAATTTCTTCATTTGATTGTTTCTTGTAGTAAGAATAACAACAACAAAAATATTTTTTTAGTCAAACTTGATTTTTTTTCTTGGTTCAAGAGTGAAACGACAACATTTTGCAAAAATTTATTAGCCTCGACGACCTGAAATAAAACGGATGATTCAAACACAACAAAAAAATTAAAATAAAAAAAATTGTAGTTATTTTTGGTCTTTATTTTTGTAATAAAAAATTTCATTAATTTGAAAAAGGCTCCTGCTCTGTGTTTTCCCTCAATTTAACAATTTTTTAGCTCGGGCCTAAAAAAGTGAAATAAAAAGTTCTAAAAATTTGAGGCCATATTTTGGGCGAAAAGAAATCCACAATTCATTAGACATCAAAATCCGAGGGAGTCAGACCGATGACCCCGCGGTTTCACGTGGAATGCCCCATATACGTGGAATGCCCCTGCATACGTAACGAATGCAGGGGCACAGCAAACTTTATCTCCTTAATTATTAATTTCACAGCCTCTTTCAAACAGTCAACATTTGTTTCTCAATTTTGCTTTCATTAATTTTTTCGAGTTTTATTCCGAAATATCTGCGGATGGACATTTTGCATCAATGAAAACGCTGATTCTACAATCTCGAGTTCATTGACGCGTGTCGGCGAATCAGCGTGATTTCAATGCTTGCCGGAATATTTGTAAAATGCCATTCGTACTAACGAGATTGGGTGCGACGAAAATCGTATATTGAAAGGAACACGCAAAAATAAACATTCCCATGGAATATATTCGAAGGTAGAAACGAGCAGGTTTGCAGGTATGTGCAGTGCAGCTATTCGTGAGTTCAGAGAGTCGTCGTTCCAGGGGTGGAAGAACGTGACCCAACCAAGAAAATCAATAACCCAACGTTTTACACCTGAAGAGGGCACACGATAATCCAACGTTCGTTCCATGCCCTCATGAA
Organism: Alloplasta piceator; assembly: GCA_946863875.1. Taxonomy (NCBI): domain Eukaryota; kingdom Metazoa; phylum Arthropoda; class Insecta; order Hymenoptera; family Ichneumonidae; genus Alloplasta; species Alloplasta piceator. Next base: position 14,111,408 of record OX333080.1, read on the forward strand.
AACACATCGTTTTTTTTTTTTGCAAATATGAAATTCTCCAAAACGAGCAAACTCGTAGCACCTGCTGCGAGAAAAAAAAGGAGCGTTTCAATCGCGGTACAATGTAATTTAGGTCGATGTCATATCGACTAAACTGCAAATCAAATTTCGCGCGCCTCACTTTACATCGACGCTGATTGACCTGATTCTGAATACAATCAAAAATCCTGCACGCGTCCCTGCACTGTTACTGACATAAATCGATAACTTGAGCCCTGTATCGATCACACAAATACAGCTCATAGAAACACTGCAAAAACAAAAAAGTCTGCGGAGAAAAAATAGCGGATCGCTTGATTAAGGAAAATCTGCAGTACTCGTGACTGAAACTTTACATTCCATCAAACTTTTATTCCCAAGTTTCTTCTCGGACCAGTGACCTTTGCCGCGTACCAGGAACGACCTACGAGAGATGAACGAAAGTAGGAAAAAAGTGAGTGAAGAAGAGAGTGGTGGAGTACAAAAGTTTGACTTCTTTGTGCTGTTTCTTTCCTTTCGATTCAGCAGAAACGAGCGAGGCCACGAAAGCTTTGAAATCGAAAGATGCAATCGAATGCCGTTGGACTTTACTAAAAGTTTGAGCCTTTGGTATCGAATGAGATATCAAAATAAATACGCGACGCAAAAAGTCATGAAGGGCAAGATAGGATATTAGTTCTAGCGATGTACTGAAAGGTATTATAGTTAATAATAATTATAAAGGTTGACCATAATTGGAGTAACCGTAATTTTAATGGTTAACCATAATTTAAGGGTTAACCATTACTATAAGGATTAACCATTATTAGAAGGGTTAACCATAATCATGAATGTTAAGTATCATTATAAAGGTTAACCACTATATAAGAGTTGGCCATATTTATAAAAGATAACCATAATTATAAGGATTAACCATTATTATAAGGGTTAACCATAATTACGAGGGTTGAGCATAATTATAAAGGTTAACCACAATTATAAGAGTTTACCATAATTGTAAAAGATAACCATAATTATAAGGGTTAACCATAATTGTAAGAGTTAACTATAATTATAAAGCTTAAACATAATCATGATGGTTAACCACAATTACACTTAGAAGAGAGTTTACTGGATAACTACTTAGTTAGAGTTATAATATTTATAGTTGCAGTAACCATCTTGTTAGTTAGGGTTACTATGATATCCGGAGGTTCCTTAACCCACTTGAACTAAACTTCTATCGACGCGAAATCATGTTACTGTGTTACCGATCGAGGTTCAATGTTCTAAACCAACGATACCGAGACTATAAAGCATGGAAAGCTGCACTGGTTTGACCTCGTGACTTCTTCTGCGATAGACGTGACTGGCCTACCTGACACTGCTAAATCACCCCCCGATCGTTCGCCCTCTACGCCCAGCATACAAACACACATGTACCTCGAACAATCGCTTTTCCAGAGGTTTGTACGATGCGAGATACACACGCCACGCTTATACAGGTTACGTCGTACGTATTTCCGAGAGTTTGAAGCTCATGAACCTCGCGTGCAACCTATTCTTACTTGGCACTAACGTATATGCATATTTCTTTCGCTTCAGCATCGAAGGTATGTTACCCTCGTTCGTATAACTCCATTCTACTCCCGCAAGTACGTACCCGGAGCTATGTTGAATGCTCGTAGTACGCCAGAGAGGTGGATGGCCTGGCACGATTCCAATTACGGCCTGGTCGCGACAGTACCGGTCTAAAATCCGGGCCACCGTGATTTTTTTCCTCTTTCCACCCTCCAGCCCTTCCCTCCCGAAACTATCCTCCCATTGCAACGAACTTCCGTAACCACCGCGCTTCCTGTCATCCATTTTGCAGAACACGAAGGTTCCAAGGGCCGCGAGGTAAAAGAGACGGTGCGAAGGGAGTTGAAATGTTTCACCGTGGTACGAGTCTGTCCTAAACCCCGGAGGCAAGAGTAGCGGTGAAAGGTATACGAATTACAATTTAGTGGAATCCTCGAAAATTTATCTCGTGGTGTACGTCATCAACAATACAGAATGGGAGGAAAAAAAATATTAAAAATCGTGGACTATTTCAACGAGGATAGGAGCTGTGACAATCCTCATGGTTTTGCCAGATAGGAAAACACATTTCATTGCAAATGTTCCATTTGGGTCTGCAATGAAAACAAAAAATGGCTTACCATATTTATGGGAGTTGGAGGTACTCCTACTTTTTATAGTACGCTTAAACAAGAAACAAGATAAACACAACTATGATAAATATAACTTTGACTAAATTAGTATTATCACTTTTTTGGTTAAGGTTAGTTTATAGTTATTGTAATCATATTCTAAAAATTCGGGCTTACTATTAAATATAGGGGTACCATTAATTTATGCCAGAATGGTGGCATAATTAAGGGGTTATTACCCAGGCATTTTTTTTCATTTTTATTGTTTGAAATAATGCATGAATTATTTAATATTCAACAAGTATTTTAGAGGGTAAAGATTCCAAGCAATTATTTTTCGAGACATTCTCAAAACTGTTTTCCAAATTTGTGTACAGCTCGTTGAATTTTTGTCCGATTAATTTAAAATGCTACATGCAGCTTCTCAGATAGATCATTCATCGAACTTCACACTATTCTTAAAATTGATAAATAATTACATTTGCAATAAACAATTTACGGTCGGTTAAAAAAAACATGATTGCAATTGTTGAATTTTAAAAAAAAAAATTAAATCTTGGGTACTTCCAAAGAAAAACTGAAGTCGATTGGGAAAAAAAATTGTCCGAGTATAATCCCTTAACCACAATTTTCTTCGGTGTACCAATTTGCATCGATCGCCCAAATGTACGATTGACCAGTGATTGACCCATTTCGGATACGCAAGGACAACCAGGCATTGTTCTCCGTTCACGCCAGTTAAAAAATTGTATTAACCATATTGACCATATTGATATTGATCGTATGTGAATTAAATCGTGAGCCACCAAGTTGTCACTGTCCAGACTGGAGGAAGCATCTCAGATGCGAGTAGGTCAGCGTTTTACGACAGTCGAATCAATTCCCAATCAGGAAGAATGATCGTGTCACCTCGCGGCACCATGATCGATCGATCTTTCACTCGGACGAGCACGCGATGGGACAAACGGAATGACGAGAGTCGATGCGGGACGCGACGAAGCGCGAGGCAGAGAAAGAGGTCGACGAAGGACGGAGATAAAACGGAAGAGAGAAACGCGAAGAGTGGTGGCGCGGTGAAGGAAGAGCGTCATGGACAATGGATCGCCGTTGTTTTACGATGATCGTAGCTTACCCATGTGGCGAGGAAGAAGAAAACCCCACGAAGCCCACCATCTAGGGCAATTCTCCTGTCGACCATTTCGAACCTTCCTGCTGTCAACCGAACAGACACAAAGCGATGTCTGTATAAAACGGGCTGAAGAGCACGAAGCTCACGCGAAGCTTTCGTTACTGTCCCGGTCACCGCCGGTTCTGGTCGTCAAAGTTATGTATTCCACGAGCTAGACTCTTCAACACTGCGGATTTCCGCGGTAATGGGGCGTTCCATCCCAAATCGGACAGTTTGAATTTTTTTTCATTTCCTCAATTTTTTTATATTTTTTAGTATCCATCAAAAGACCATTCCTGTTAAATTTTGAGATTTTTTCGATTACCCGTTCACAAGATATTAAATTTTTTTTAAACCGCTGTTTTTTGGATTTTTTTGTCATAATAATGGTCCAAATTAAGTGATTTTTTTGTTGACATTTTTTGTTTTTTCATGGCCTTCTTAGAAAAAAATACAAAAAAACATATTCGACCTGTTTTTGAATGAGTTTTTTGAATATTGAACTTTGAATCGTGTTGTCAAAAGTGAGTGCATATTTTTATTTATTTATTTTATTTTAAACTTCTATTTATTCAACAACTTTTAAGACTAGTCCGGTCATGGGCCTTCCATAATTATTATTTTTTTCGATTTTTGAAAAGGAAAAAAAATTAATTTCAATAAATTATTATGAACATCAATTTTTGTTACTGTGTACAGTGTATGGTCTTTTTTAATTATTTAGAAATTATTTTATGTTATATTTATACTTTTTTATTGTTAACAGGTTCATAAAATTAGTAATTAATCGTTAAGTCTGTTTATGAACAATAATAACAACAGTTTTTATTTATACACGTATTCTTTTGAAAATCTTACGTATACGATTATTTCCTGAATTAGAATATTTCTTTGCCAATACGTTTCCGTTGCTCATTGGAATAATTAAATGAAATTTTTGTGTCTCTGTGATTGACTTAGCTGCAATATTGTATCGCAAATAAAATCTTTTTTTTTGCATTTAGTGTTTCTTAGGTGAAAATTTGACAGCAATATTCGATAGACTATTTGGGTTCGATGCCCAGTCAAACAATTCTTGAACTGTTGTTATTTGTTCATCGATTAATTATTAATTTAAAAAATCTGTTAACAATAAAAGTGTCAAAATTAATTTAAAATAAGTAACAAAAATTCATGATTATTTACAAAAAAAAAAAAATTTTCAATTTTCAAAAATCGAAATTAAATGGTAATTATGGAGGGCCCACGACCAGACTAGAATTAAAAGTTGTTGAATAACTAGAAGTATAAAATAAAAAAATTTCAAAAAAATCAAAATATGCACTCACTTTTGAAAACACGATTCAACGTTTAAAACTCAAGAAGCTTATTCAAAAACACGTGGAATTTTTTTATTTTTATTTTTTTCTGAAAAGGCCACAAAAAAAACAAAAAGTTCGAAAAAGAAACACTTAATTTGGACCATTATTAAAGAAGTTATGACCAAAAACCGAAAAAAAGAGCGGTTTAAAAAAGATTTAATATCTCATGAACGCGTAATCGGAAAAATCTCAAATTTTAACATAGGAAGGGTGTTTTGATGGGTACGAAAAAATATAAAAAAATTGAGGAAATAAAAAAAAATTTCAAACTGTCCGCTTTGGGATGGAACGCCCGATAGATATAAATTCATAAATACACGTGTATGCATGTACGTAGAGTGTTGAAGGAGGCTCGAGCACACAATGGGGTTGGTGGAAGGTATTGTGCAGCGAGCTTCGCGACTCAAGTCCATAGGCTTTTGATTCGAAACGCTTGAACGTCAGACCAGAATGTGTCGCCACTGAGGGCCGAGAAATCGAGAGACATACGGTGTACGTTGTTGTATCGGATTTTACGCGCACGGAAAACTCCGAGGACAGACCACGCACACTGGCGAGGTTTTCGGTTGACCGAGGGATCGCCACTGAAGCTCGTTCTAAGCTGCGAAACAAGCGACGGAACCTCGAATAACGTCGTAACGGGAAAAGGTCGCTCCTTAAGCCGACACGTTCCGCAGAGATGCGAGCACAGAATCCCTAAAACTTGCTACTAATCTTCTTTCGCAATATGGCCCAGCAGAGTCTCGTTAAAAGTTAAGTTATGACTTCCCAGGCTGATAGACCCCTATTTTTTCTCCGGTAACTCGCCTTGTTACTTCAATTGCTGCGATTCACTTCAGTGAAGCGGATTTCAAATCGATCAGACTGTAAATCTGTTGATCCGATGGTTCTGTCGGGATATGCGGGTTTGCTTGGCAAATGGAATTTCTCAGGAGAAACCTCGATCAGCGATGAGATCTTTCGTCGCAGAATCCGGAGCATTAATACTTCCTCGCTGGCGTTCTCTTCATTTATCTGGATTTATCGCTGCGTGCTTCCCCTGTTCTGTCCTTTTGTCTCAGCGCGAAACGCTCCTCCATGATATTCAATTTAGCGTTGTCGGATTACTATGCGCGGGCTTGTTTACGGTTTCCTCTTCGCTGTGTTTATCTCGACCGGAGTATCTTCGTTGTAAGCATTTCCCGTTTGGAGTGAAACGCGGGCAAAAACACGAAGCGATAGACTCGTTGATGATCAACTCTACGATTATTAAACATTTGAACAAAAAACGATAAAACTCGAAAATTATCGTCTTGGAATCAACGTTGATGATTATCTAGAAACATTTTCACTAGAACTAGGGCCCAAAAGTCCCAAAACATATATTTTCGTCATAGTTCGATAATGAGCCAAAAATAATTACTATTTTTTTGTATTTTAATTTTTTTTTTTATTATTTCTTTTTTTGATTGTTTCTTGTAGTGAGAATAACAACAAAAATATTTTTCTAGTGAAACTTGATTTTTTTTTCTTCGTTCAAGAGTGAAACGCCAACATTTTGCGACAATTTGCTAGCCTCGACGACCTGAAATAAAACGGATGATTCAAAAAAAATTAAAAAATGAAAAATAACAAAAATAGTATTTATTTTTGGGCCGTTATCGAACTATGACGAAAATATCTGTTTTGGGCCTTAGTTTCTGTAAAAAAATTTCATTAATTTGAAAATGGCCCCTCTTTATGTTTTCTCTTAATTCAATGATTTTTTAGCTCGGGCAACCCTTAAAAAATGAAATGAAAATTTCTAAAAATCTGAGGTCATATTTTGGGCCATGCGAAACCTTAATTCATTGGACATCAAAATTCGAGGGGGTCAGGCCAATGATCGCGTGATTGGACGTGGAATGTCCCATATATATAATAGATAGAGGAATGTAGAACAAAATGGGCAACTCGGGGCAAAACAGACCACCTCCAAAATTATCGAAAAACATTAAAATTTCAAAAATAAGAAAATGAGCAAATCATTATAATAATGAGCGTAAAGATTCCAAAATAGACTCCCCACGCTAAATTAAATCAAGATAATTACATTTTCATGATAATTAGCCATTGAGGGTGAGAAAAATTAACGGAAATTCCCATTCTCATCGCATTTTAAAAAAACAGCTCAATATTGTCCAATAATATTATGGTAACTGTAAGTAAAATATATTGGATAATACAAGGATCAAAGTAAAATGAGATAGCGGAGGCAAAATGGTAACCTCTATAACCTAAAAGGAAAAAATTAAATAATGCAATTACGATTGGAATTGAATTCCGCAGAACATCCAAGTTTTTTGGATATTAAGGTGAAGTGAAAGGCATAGAAATGCCACATTTCTATGCCTTTCGTTTCCTCGAAATCATTTTTCATCGCTTACGTGATTTAGAAAAAAAAATTTAGGGCGGTGCCCATTTTGCCCCACATTACTCTACATATATGGGGCATTCCACACTGATTTGTCCTGGGTCTGACCCTTCACCTCTCCGATTTCGTCCGCAATTTTTTATAGTTTTGTAGTACCTCTGAAAAGCACTCAGGATTTTTTTCAGATTGATTTGGATCGATTTGAGTCCACTATAATTTTATAAACAAATTATTTTTAGCCAAATTTAAAAATCGGAAAAAAATCACAAAAATCCCGTTTTATATATGAAAAATTTGAAACGTTGAACCAAAGTGGGCAGGGGTTTCCTTCTGTTCTTAGTAAGCTTTTTCGAACAAATTTTTTTGTGTAAATTGGAGGTGTTCAAATAAATGTTTGCATAAGGGCCCACTCAATTCAAGTTTCTCTTTCTATTTTTTTATTTTTAATTTTTTTTCGTAAAGGCTTGTTATACACAGAAAGAAACCTGCCCACTTTGGCTCGACGCTTGAAATTTGTCATATAAAAAAAGGGATTTTTGTGGTTTTGTCGGATTTTTAAATTTGAGCTAAAAATAATTTGTTTATAAAATTGTAGTTAAGTCAAATCGCTCTGAAAAAATCTGAAAAAAATCCCGAGTGCTTTTCAGAGGTACTTAAAAACTATAAAAAATCGCGGAGAAAACCGGAGAGGTGAAGGGTCAGACCCAGGTCGAATCGGTGTGGAATGCCTCATATATAAACACTGTACTTTACGTAAAATCCTGTTCACCCGCTGGGATCGTCCATTACCGACGAGTTTGCGAACGCGAAACTCGATGATATTAGGGAATGCGAATGGATTACTCATAAAAGGATTTGACAGAACAGTGTAACGGAATACAGCGCGAGTTCGGATCAGCTTCAGTCGAGAGGTCAGTAAGAAAATCCCATGATCGAGCTAATTCAACCCTATCGTCTCTCGTCCGGCCAATCACCGATTACTTTATTTAATTACTTTTCTTCCCTTCGTGGACGCAATCCTGGGATATTCTTCGATCCATCCGAACGCCTGGACAGTTTGATTGAATTTTTTTTTCATCAGACAACGGCGATTCAGCGACGTTGTATTCTAGAGCAAGATGAAAGTTGGCCGCAATTTTAATCAGGGGATAAAAAAAGATGCGGCGGTACAGGAAAATCTGCCAATCGAATGGCAATTAGGACAATTTATGCGTTCCAAGGATCTCGCTGTAAATCGTAATGCGAATTATAATCGATGTAATGAGAAAATCATCGCGCATTCGATGGGGTCACCTTCGATATCCGTTCAGTCTGGATTTCATCCCCTTTACGTGACATTGCAGATTGCGCATTCGTTTTACGATTATCTCCGTCATTAGCATCAGTTCGATGCAGTTTACATTTGAAATTGATTGGATTTGAGGGAGAGCAATGAAACAAAAGTCTCTCCGGTATTTCGTCGTCAGGGCCAATCTAATAGAGTATCGATCTTCGAATTGGAAAAAGCGAGAAACTGCAGTATTTTCGATTGGACCCTTTCTCAATGGCCCTTCGAAGCTCTCTCGACCTCTGCGACTCCGTTCGTCGGGATTCTTTCAACAATATTTTATTGAACCGTCGACAGGAAGTCACGAGAGGTCTCGGGTATTTTTCGACCCCTCTTTGTCCTTCTCCTCAATCTCTCTGGATCCGCTACATTTTCTCATTTTATCACGGTCCATCGTTTCCCCTATTTACCACAATATTGAACACGTGAAAATGGATTTTTCCAATTCAATAATCGCGCAGGACTCGATACAAAAGTCTCCAAATATTTTGTCCCATCACCTTTAACTTCCTCGTGGCGATTTTCCACTCTCATCGTCATCAACGACACACAAACACAGTTACAAACACACGCGTCGCGAATTTCGAAACGAAAGAAGCCGCCCTTATCTCTTCGCCTTTCACGCCAGAGCTCGGGTCAATTGATTTTTCGACGTGCCACAAAATCCGCTGCAACGCTTGAATCGCCGCTTTCATTATCTCACCGTCGTCGTGCCAATGCACGAGGCGTTTTTCTCGTCTGTTTTCTCAACTGCATTAACGGTTACCGGATGTTCCATTTAGATTATCGCGAAGCGTTATTTCGTTCGACGAACGACAGTAATTTATGCGGTTCGAACGACGCCCGCGTTCAATCTGAAGCCTGGAAAATCGTTTCGACCGTCCGAACGATACGTTAAGGTTGTTTAGAAGCTATGAAACCTTTGATTGTTAATTGTTCAATAAATAGCTTTTTAATTGTAGTGAAATTTTTACACGACCTCTTGAATACTTCATGTAAGAACTTGCCAAATTTTCAGAATTCTCTCATCATTACTTCGACCTCCTTAAGGGTTGAAATAAAGAACAATGAGAAAATTCTGAAAATTTGGTATTTTTTTGTATGAGGTATTTAAGAGGTCGTGTAAAAATTCCACGACGATTAAGAAGCTCGTTATTAAGCAATTAACGTTTTGTTAAAAACAATTTTTCAAACAAATGAAAAAAATATTTATGAATAAACTTCGTTTTCTTTCCGTTGCTTTAAGTATATTGTGGATATTAAAAAATTGAGAGGTCAAAAAAAAACTTATCGCAAAGTTATATCAGTTTCCATAAGACTTCATTTTATTTTATTTGATTTGTTAATCTCAATTATTCGATAACGAGCTTCCAAACCGTCGTGAAATTTTTACACGACCTCTTAAATACACTCAGTCAAAAAATTAAAGGAACAGTAAAATTTTCGAGATTTTTCAGCGATTTTCCAAAGGCTGTAACTTTGTTAATTTTGGTCGTAAAAATTTTTCAAAAAAAGCATTTTGAAGCTTGAATCTTCTACTTTTGGAATCTTAAGTCAAAAATTTTTTATGGGCATCACCCTCGACGCAGTCGAAAGAAATATCACGGTAAAAATTTTCTCGAAATTTTTGCTTTTTTCAAAACAGTCGATGGGCTTCAAAAAATTTTTCCGAACTTAACCAATCTATGGATCGTTTAGCTGAATTCTTTGGCTTCAATTTGCTTTTTTTATTTTTGTTCTACGACCATTGTCCGCTGAAATATCGGTGATTGAACAAAAATTCGTCTTTTTTTTTAAATCTTCGATATATCTGGAACTAATGATCGTACAGCGAGTAAACGGTGAGTTTCGGAAACTTGAATCTACCCTCTATAAGTGCCTGTTATTGTCAGAAACGAAAAAAATTGTTTCTATTCTTAATTTTAACTTGAAAAAGTGCAAAAAATTAACTTTTTTTCTTGTTTTAGAAAATCTACCACAACTTTGCAGATATTGCGAAAAATACCAATGTTTTAAGGTCCTTTTTTAGCTCAATACATACCTAAAAACCATGCCAATTTTCAAAACAATCGGTCGAACCGTTTTTTGTGACCGAGTCATCAAACTTTTAGAAAAATTGAAGGAACACGTTTATTGATCCTTAATGACCAATTAATGTTGTTAAAAATTTTTGAAAAAAGTTTTCTTTTTTTCCCCCTCAAATTTGCATGTAACGAGCGGGGAAAGCTAGAAAAAATCCAAATTTCGAAAACAAAATTTTTTTTTCGAAATTTCGATTTTGTTTTATTTTTTAATTTGAAAAAAAATTGTATTGGCATTTTTTTTACAATTTTGCATTCAATATGTAATAAATATCGAAATAAAATTTTGAAAAAAATGCTAATAAATTTTTTTATTCAAATTTAAAAAATAAAAAAAAATTTAATTTTGCAAAAAAAAATTTTTTTCTTTTTGAAATGTGAATTTTTTTTCTTAGTTTTCACGCTCATTAAATGCAAATTTGAGAGAAAAGAAAGAAAAACTTTTTAATTCATTTTTAACACCATTAATTAATTGGTCATTAAGGATCAATAAACGTGTTCCTTCAATTTTTCTAAAAGTTTGATGACTCGGTCACAAAAAACGGTTCGACCGATGGTTTTGAAAATTGGCATGGTTTTTAGGTATCTATTGAGCTAAAAAAGGACCTTAAAACATTGGTATTTTTCGCAATATCTGCAAAGTTGTGGTAGATTTTATAAAACAAGAAAAAAAGCTAATTTTTTGGACTTTTTCAAGTCAAAATTGAGCATGGAAACAATTTTTTTTCGTTTATGACAATAACAGGCACTTATAGAGGGTAGATTCAAGTTTCCGAAACCCACCGTTTACTCACTGTACGATCATTAGTTCCAGAGATATCGAAGATTTAAAAAAAAAGACGAATTTTTGTTCAATCGCCGATATCTCAGCGAAAAATGGTCGTAGAACAAAAATAAAAAAAGCAAATTGAAGCCAAAGAATTCAGCTAAACGATCCATAGATTGGTTAAGTTCGGAAAAATTTTTTGAAGCCCATCGACTGTTTTGAAAAAAGCAAAAATTTCGAGAAAATTTTTACCGTGATATTTCTTTCGACTGAGTCGAGGGTGATGCCCATAAAAAAATTTTGACTGAAGATTTCAAAAGTAGAAGATTCAAGCTTGAAAATGCTTTTTTTGAAAATTTTGTACGACCAAAATTAACAAAGTTACAGCCTTTGGAAAATCGCTGAAAAATCTCGAAAATTTTGCTGTTCCTTTAATTTTTTGACTGAGTGTACTTCATTGAAAAACATACCAAATTTTCAGAATTTTCTCATTAAACGTGATTTGCTTCTAAACAACCTTAAGGTAGCAGCTCACTGTGACGTGTGCAAAAAATTGATTTTATTTTTACATTTTTTGCAAGATAAACATCTTTAGAAAATACTGCGAAAGTTTCAGACCGAAATTTAAAATATTTTTCAAGCTATAGCCAAAAGAAGAGAGCAATTAACTAATAAGTTAATATATTAAAAATGACTAATTATTACGGTTTGACAATCACCAGAAACTGTAAATCTCTCGAAGAAATGAAGAGAGCTTTGAGATAACTTTCAGGAAACGGAAGGATTGCTCGGTGCACCGAGCATAGCTGATTAATGTATAATTTTTTTAAATACAAAATCTATTGTCAAAACTTGAAACTTTCTCGAAACTACCTTTACGAAATTTCGGCGAAGCACTGACTAAAAACTATTCAACCGATTTTGCTAAAAAATTTACCCGTTATTTTAGACACACGTAGCTAAATACCTAACCTCAAAAAGATTCAATTTTTTAATAATAAATGAATTTTTTTAAGCAATTTGTCAAAAAAAAATCGATTTCGGAGACCTTTTTGTTCACAAGTCCGCCATTTCGTTTTTTTTTTCTTAAAATATGCATATTATGAGTTAGAGCACTAGAAGCAAGCCTGCAAAACAATAATCTCTTTGGATTTTTGATTTCAGATGACTACGGAAGGCTGTTTTTGCTCCCCCGAAACAAGTCACCTTTTTTTCGAGGACTCCAATTTGACGTACAAAAACATAAACAAATTCGTGTAAAATTGACTAAACAAAAATTTGTTTGTACTCTTCAAGATACAAATAACAATATGTAAAGATTTTGAAACGATCGCATTTTATTTCATTGTTTAAAAAAATTAATAAAAAAACGTTGAAATTTCGGTCGTCACAGTGGGCCTTAAATTCAGCTAATCGTTTTTTTTTCTAATCTGCGAAAGAAGCGACACATCTTTCATCTCAACAAAGTAATAGGCCAAGTAATAGGGCCTCTTGGAATTTATTTCATTTGTCCTAAGAAAAACACAAGAAAAACTACTTTGGTATAGAACAGTCATCACCGACGATTTTTTTCTAGTGCAATATTGGATCGATTTTTTAGACGCAGCGAGCAGGTGTTCGCTGCATCCGAGACGCTTTAAATTCCGCAAAGTTATCGAATAGGATGAATATTTCACGATGAATCGCGAAGGGTTGAAATTTACTGAGTCTTGAATACGTATCGCGCGCGTTACATCAATCAAGCGAAAGAACGATATCGTAGACGCATTATTTTGGGTCATGAAATTGTCGCTGTTATGCTTTTTATTGGGATTTTGTAATGACATTGAAGTTTCCATCATCTTAGAGCAAAAGAAATACTTCGATTTTTGAAAAAAAATCATTTTTCCTAAAAAATGTACCAGAAAAAATCGTTATCTATTTTGAGGATTTTATTGAGGATTTTGGAATATTTCAATTGAATCTCACTAAAAGAGAATTGAAAAAAAATATTTAAAAGTGAAATTACAAAAGCTTAAAATTATAAAAAACATTAAACGATTAAAAACAGTTTTTCTCAAAAACGATTCAACGTAGGAATTTAAAATTTGGCATAATTTTGAGTTTTTACAATGTGTACATGCATCGCCATTACATGATTAAAAAAAAATTATTTTAGATCCAAATTTGAGGTCCGTCCGATCGAAAACTTTTTTTTCAATTAATGTATCTTGTGTGGTATCATTTAAAAGAGCTTTACAAAAGTTGTAAGAGTTCAGGATTCTAGATATATCTTTTTTATGATTTTTGGTTCAATGGCCTTAATAATAAACTGAAAATTTGTTAGAAATAACCGTCCCCCCAGATGAGGATTCGTTCCTTAAACTAAAATTCAGATTTTAATAGGATTAGTAGATATTGAGTCACAGATAACAAAAAAATTACCTTTTTTCGACAGTGACGATTCTAAAAATGTTTTCTTAAATAATTTTTGGCCCAACGATCTTTATATATAGTTTGAAATTTGCTAGAAATGATCGTTCCACCTCGACCTCTTATGTTTCTGAAACTAATATTTACATTTTAATAGGATTATTAGGTATTGAGTCATGGATTACCAAAAATCCAGTACTCTTTTTCAGCCTTGTAAGAATTAAAAAAATATTTTGAATTAAAAAAAAAATTAACTAATGTATCGCGTGGGATGTTATTCGAAAGAGCTACTTCTAAAAATTCTAAATTTTTTTTTTTATTTCTAGTCCAGTGGTCTCAATATATACTTAAAAATTTCTTAGACCATTTCCTGACCATCCCCCTTCGATCTCTTACGTTTCTAAAACTAAAATTTACATTTTAATAGGACTAGTAGATATCGAGTCATGACTTACCAACAAACCAGCACTCTTTTCGGCCTTGTAAAAATTCAAATAAATATTTTAAATTTTTAAAAAAATTTGACTTATGGATCGCGTGAGATTTAATTCGAAAGAGCTACTTCTAAGAATTCTAAAAATATTTTTCTATCATTTCTAGTCCAGTGGTCTTAATATGTACTAAAAAATTTCCTAGACCATTTCCTGACCATCCCCATTAGATTTTCTACGTTTCTAAAACTAAAATTTATATTCTAATATGATTAATAGATATTGAGTCATAAATTATCGGAAAACTGCTCGTTTTTTCGAGCGTAATAGTTGCAGAAAAAAAAATTTTGCAAATAAAAATACGTGTTCTGTAGCGTTGGTACAGAATTGTGCGAGCCACCCTTAATTTTTTCTTATCATCAGAGATCGTCGTACAAATTACCCGAGATCGCGGATGCATTAGAATCCTTAATGCGTAGGGGTCACGAACGACCCAGACAGAAACGAGGAGCAAGCAAGACGCGGTGAAAATAGTTGCCGAGGGTTTTAATAAATATTTCTTATTCGGGTTCTCAGGTAGCGATGGGAAAGGGAAAATCGATCGATGCGAGCACAAGTGGTGCTAAGCATTGAACGAGAATCGGTTGAAACAGCGTCGTGCAAAGGTAGCCGATACTCCGAGGGAGGAGGGATGAAAGTGGTGTGTCCGTGTGTAGATGTAGGTTTAGGTGTAGGTGTAGGTGTAGGTGTAGGTACTGAGAGTGCAGTCGCGAGGAGGTGAAGGTAAAGACATTGGGGGTTCGCGCGCAGGTGGAGGGGCACGAAACAGGCGGAAGAGGGTTTGCATGCATGTGTGCGCAAACCCAGGTTCATCGACCCTTTTGACAGTCGCCCGGTGGTAAACTGCAACTGAGTGCGAAAACGAGAGAAATAGCTTGGACGGCTTCGTGCACATTTTTCGACCCATCCATTAATACATATATACCGATGTGTATATATTGCCTTAATCGTTCCCTCTCTCACTATATTTTTATTCGCAGATTTTAGCGACTTGATTTCATATATTTTCTCTCAGCAGGAGCGAAGCGCTATTTGGTCGAAAAGCTTTTAGTGATTTATCTTTGTGAGTGTCTCGCCCTCTTCCACGATCGCGCACGAGATCTCGTCTATTTTTACTCGGCACGTCCGATTCGCTGATAATCCGAACCGAGACAATTTCGACCTTTTTTTTTTTTGCAATAAAAGAGTATCGAGAATTTGTGAGAATTGAGGATTGGAGGTTGGAAATTGAGGATTGCAATTTTGAGCGGAGTTTGGAAAAACTAATCAAGCACCACTTCATGGAGATGAATTGGACGGCTTATTTTTCAGAGAAACCAAGGAATTTTTTTTTTGAATTTACATCAACATGGTTCGCTTTTGACAAGATCTTCTTTGCCTTTACTTTGCTCTTTAGAAATTGAACTTAAAAGCTCTGTAAGGGACGGTGACTTGTGGATTTTGGAGATTAAGACGTATCGATGACAGTAAATACAGATTTTTTTTAAGTGCATCCCAAACAACTTCTTCTGTCTCTTTTCTCGATTATCCTTCGGGGACCCTTTACGAATCTCCTCTGGAGCTTTTAGGGTCACAGCGCATCTCTGATAATCCAGTAAGAGCGCAGGGCGTCGCGATGACGCCGGTCGTCGCGACGTCGCCGGAACGCGCGTATATTTTTGAGTTTACGTTGTCATGACAACGACGCGCGGTCGCGACGCGCATCCTCGAACTTTGTACACCGTCTGATGATACAAACACACGCGCATGCACGCATGTCTCTCCGTGCAACCTAGAAATATATATATATATATATATATATATATATATATATATATATATATATATATATGGGTTCCTTCGAACAACGCATACCTTTAAAAAAAAAAGATCCGCCGCGCGAGATGAAATGAAATGAATATGAAATCCTCCGATCTTATTGATTATGAGGAAACAAAACTTTTTATCAATCCTATGGTCGCAATTTTTTCAAATTTTTTCTTAAAGTTTAAACGAATAAGATAAAATAATGAGAGGTAAGGTGCTCACAAGCATTTTTTGAAAATATTTATCAAAATTGAATTTTCGAAGCGATTTTTTTGAAATAAAAACTAAATCATTCTTGTCAGTAAGTGTATCTGTAGAAAAAAATTGATTCTGATAATTGTAAATGATAATTCTCAAAGATCTAAACTTCAAGAATATACAAAAAAAAATTGATTTTCTCAAAATTCTACTCCAGAACACTTCCTCACTGAGAAAAATAATGGTTGAATATGCAAAATCGTTTAGTTGAATACGTGCAACTAAATATTTAGTTGTACAATCCAAATTTTTGTTGCCTGAACAATATTTTGGTCAACCGAAGCGCGGAACTATTCAAGAAACTAATTATTTAGTTGCCCGTATTCAACTAACGATTTTGCATATTCAACCATTTTTTTTCTCAGTGCTTAATTAAAAAATTTTCCGAAAAGGCATTTCTACAAATTTCCGGACATTCTCAACACACTGGCTCAAACCCCCACCAAAAAAATTTCCACAAATTCTCCACAAAATCCTTCGCTCATCCAAAACGTAAAAAAGTTCAAAATCGAGCCACCCTAATATGCACGGAAAATAGAAGCGGTGTACTAGCGCCAATAGGCGTCAGTGGTAGTTGTAGATACCGCGAGAGAGGGTGAAAACTGTAGTGAGATACAGTTGGGAGGGGAAAAATAGAGAGAGAGAGAGAGAGAGAAAAAGCAAGAGAATCAGAAGCAGAAAGAGAGAAAGTGAAAAATAGAATGTTGAGAGCAAGAGAGGGAGAGAGAGACTGGAGACGAGGAATGAAAAAGACAAAGAGAGGGGATAGAGGGTCTGGGGGAAAAATATGGAGTGATGGAGTGGGGATGAAGAATGGAGGGTGGGGGAGTGGGTGAGCGCAAGAGAGGGTGGACGATGGAAATAGTGTGAGAGCACGATTACAGACGCGAACGTCAGCCGTGAGCCGGCAGACGCCGCGTTATCATCCATACACACATATTTATATACACATATATATATTGTATACATATACATATATATATATACATTTGTATACGTATATATACATTTGTATACGTATATATACATTTGTATACGTATATATACATTTGTATACGTATATATATATACATTTGTATACGTATATATACATTTGTGTACGTATATATACATATTTTTGTATATATACAGTTGCATATACATAAATGGCGTACACACCTTCACGAGTATGTCGGCCGAAGGTGCTCGACTTTGGCCGAAGTGGCGCGATTGCGTCGCGAGGGCAACCACGTTTCTCTGCGCTGTCTACTACTACCCTCAGTTTGTCGTGCGGGCGCGGGTTGTGAATTGCGAACGCCGCGCCGCCCGGTCCTCGACGCGCTTTAATCTCGCCTCTCTCTCTCTCTCTCTCTCTCTCTTCATTTTATTCTTACTCTATCCCTCTTTATCTCTGTCTCTCTTGAATGTGCGTTCGTTGAACGCACGACGAATTTTTTCCGGCGTTTACAGAAAACACGAAAAATCAAGGAAAACTCAAAGGGACCTTCAGGAACAAGAAACGACGTGGGAACAGAAAAAAAACGTCCTAACTTGCGGAAAATGTGTTTGTGTGTGTATTTTGTGCGCGTGTGTTTGTCAGTGCGTGTTTGTGCGTGAAAAATTGTTTCGTAGGCTCTCAAAATGTTTTGAAAATCGTAACCTTCAAAGATTGTAAATTTTGGGAATGCTTTTTGGGTGAATAGAGAGGGCGATTCTTTCGTTTCAGCGCGAGAAATGCGCCTGAACGAAGTGCGGACGTACGGACCGAAAAACGAGGATAATTTTGAGTGATTCCGATTTTTGTGCAAGCTGCTTCGATCACTTAGTCTCGTGATGGATGACGCTCGAAGAGATTGAAACTGCTGTTGAGGTGAGTGTGGATTAAAAATTTAATCATGTAAAATGCAAAAGCTCGATAGAATGTTGATTTCTCTTCAATGTCATATCTTTTTTTAATTTAATTTTTATTTTATTTTACACGAAACTGCTGACACTTACTGGGTGCTTTTCGTTTAATTTCGAAAAATGTTCAAATTCCAATTCAAGAAAATCCTCTCTAGATTCACTGAGAAAATGTACCAGCACTTCTAAGAATATTATTAAATTTCATGTACAAAAGTATATGAAATGTTAATAACAAGTATACTAAATCGAAATTAATATACATGGTATTGGAAAATGAACAATTTCATCTTAAATTTAATATTTGTATATTAAAATTGAAAGAGTAAATATTGAAAGTTAATATCCCCATATGTAAAAATGGTTGAAAATTTATATGAAATTTAATATACTGTATATGCATAAGAACTTCATATTTTCTAATCAAATTTAATACAAATTTTTTTTACAGTTAACCGTTAACAAATGTTTGAATATGGCAAAATCAATTATTTTTGAACAGTTAATAAATTAAATACATATTTCTTAACGACCAACGAATTTCGTAACAGTTGAGAAATATTTGGGTAAAAGTGCCAACCAATTTCTTTACTACAAATAAACTATTTTCTTAATATTGAATCGCCGAGCTTTGTTTTGATAAATGGAAGATCTGGGGGCACCGGTGCTTTTTTGAAATGAATGGATATTGTCACAAAGCACGTGGGTAGCGTTGAAGGCGGCGGCGACGGAAGTGGCGGCGTTAGTAGTGACGGTCGTCGTCGTGTCGGACACAGAGTGGCTTTACCTACTGAACCTGCAGAGAGAGAGAGAGATAGAGAGAGAGAGAGAGAGAGAGGGGGAAGCCGAGAGACGAAGGGAGGGAAGAATTGAGTGCAAGAAGCGACAGGCATCACGCGAGACTCTCGAGTAATATAAGTCGATACGATGGAATTTCCATTAACGAGGAAATTGAGAGGAGAGAGAATAATGCTTCTTTGGAGGACATTTAAAAAAAAAAATTTCGTCAGTTCCATCTATCATTTACGTCCTCGTTTTGATGATGTATTTATGACGGTGAGTGAGGAACCTTTGTCTTGTTTTTTTTTGTTTCGCTAACTGACGCTTCAACTTTCGCTCGAGAAAATCCGGCCAGTGACAGTAAAGTTCTATTTTTACGCTTCTTTCTCTGTCCCGCTTCTTTCTCTCTCTCGTTTTTTGTTTTATTTTCCGGCACGTCGATGATTCAAGTCGACTCGGGGAATAGCCAACACGTTGTGCTCTCTGTGAAATATTTGGCAGAGCTTTGGGCTTAAACGCCATCGTGTCGATGCACTCGCGAGAATTTCTTTCTCTCTCCCATTTTTGATCTCTCTCGATTTTAGCTCTCGTTCGCGCTCACTATTTTGTTGGTAAACTTGAGAAAATGTCGGAATTTCTCGTGCCAACAAACTTTCGAAAAATTGGCTCTGTCTCTCTGATCTGAGAACTGAATGAGAGACGATTTATTTCGAGGCAACGAAAAAAAATCATTTTATCGCTTCAACGATGACGGAGGAGGAAGATTCTTTTTTTTTTTACTTATGTTTTTTGGTTATGCTCGAGACTCAGCGGACTTCCTCCATTTTTTTCATTACTTATATTTTGGTGCAGAGTTATTTTTTCCAGTGACCTTTGAAGGCTTTTTTGCAGTGAACTTTGCACTTCTCTTATCTCGAAAAAAATTCTTTATCGATTGAAAGAAAAAAAAAATCCCGGAAAATGAAGGCTTCATTTTCGTAATTATTTTTCTCATGAAACTTCCCTCATTTTGATGATTTTGAGGATAAAAAAATATCGAATTCTGTGAAAATTACGAGATAGTGTCTCGTTGAAATATGATCCGGTATTTCTTCAATGTGGAAACTTTTTACAGAGCTCTGATGATGTAATAATCGAGAAATCGTATCCTTCCAACAAACCACTTCTTTATCAACTCCGTTATGCACTCTCTCGTCTCTTTCCCTCTTCATTCATGATCGAAAATACACGAGAGGACATGGAATTTTCTCACGATAATAAGGCCAGGCTTCTCGCATGAGTGAGCATGTTTAATGAGTTGCCCTGTCCAAGAAGTTATTCCCAAATCTCTTCGTCGAATTTGCAGTGCTTTATACGCGAATAAAATAATTCCAGCAGAGATGGAACGTCATGAAAAGGAAACAGCCCTCTATCCCTTAATTAACGACGTTTCAGCCCTCTATCCCTTAATTCAACGACGTTTTATCCGTGGCCTCCTTCGATTTTTTTTAAAATGCAAATTTAAAGTTATTATTACATGCAAAAAAAGTATCCATGTAAATTTTAAGCTCTCTACCCCGAAGTTATTGATTTTTGAAAAAATATTTAAAAAATAATCATGACTTCTACAATAACCAAGATATTCTAACTTGCTAAGAGGTCAGTTTTTGTTTTTCAATGTACTTTTTGAAAAAAAAGTCGAAAATTTAGAAAGAAAAATTTCACTGTCTTTTTGGCTGTTTTAAACTAAAAAATTTGATTTTCTTTTGAAGGCTCCTTCGATTTTGTTCCAAAAAAAGATATAAAATTCTACGCAAAAAAGCAAAATTTTTGAGATTTTACTGAAGATGGGATTCAAATAATTTCTTATTTAAAAAAATGGTTTTTAATTTTTTTTCGTAATTTCAATCTTTTTTCTTTCTATGACTACGATAGTTGATTTGAATGATGATAAAATAAATAATTTAACTTCTATCACATATTTCCTTTGTAATTTATAGTTAAAATTAATTCAAGTGCGAAACGTACTTGAATTGTAATTCTTAATGTTAATTATTATAATTTATAAAGGAAATATGTGAGAGAAGTTAAATTATTTATTTTAACATCATCGAAATCAACTATTGTAGTCATAGAAGGAAAAAAGATCAAAATTACGAAAAAAGAAATCGAATTTTTTTTTTTAGTAAGAAGGTATTTGAATCCCATCTTCGGTAAAATCTCAAAAATGTTGTTTTTTTTTGCGTAGAATTTTATAATTTTTTTTGAAAAAAATCGAAGAGATCCCATTGCAAGACAATCCAATTCTTCAGCTTAAACGGCTAAAAAAAGTTTAAAATTTTTTGTTTCTTAATTTTCGATATGTTGTGCAAAAACAAAAAAAAATGACCGCCTAACGAATTAAAATATCTTGGTTATTGTAGAAGTTATGATTATTTTAAGAACATTTTTTGAAAAATCAATAACTTGGGTATGGTTTGAGATAGAGAGCTAAAAATTTACATGGATACTTATTTTTGCATGTATAATAACATATTAAAAAATATAAAAAATCGAAGGGGGTCACCGACAAAACGTCGTTGAATTAATAGCGAATGACACATATATAAATCCTCGAAGTACAAAAGCAGTTTCTACGTGTAAAATCGAATTGACTCAAATACAAAGAGCCTGGAAAGCTTAAATATGTTACGTGTTCATAAAAGAAGCAGGATTTCTTAAATCCCTTGCAATAGCAGATAACAGATGTTGCTTTAAAGCTCTCGGAGGTCACCCAAGGTTATATGAAATATCTATAAATTTTTGTCGATAAAAAAAAGTATTCCGCCTGTTTTCTAGCAGTATATTCCAAAATTTAGATCCACAAAGCCTTAATAAATTGCGGGACACAAATGTAACTTCTTTCCAATCGAAATTGAGCTTAAATTGAATTTCGCCATGTCCGTAATTAAGTACACGAAGGTTTCGGTGTTAATCGACTAATTGTTCGATTTAGCTGATAAAAAAACAACAATGTTAGTCGGATAGCGTGACCTGGGAGTAAAAAAAATATCCCCTGTTCAAACACATCGCAATAATAATCGATAGATAATGTAGATTGTACTTTGTAGCTAGACTACACGTAAATATCAGAAAAACAACAAGAAATAACGATCTGTACACGTGATCGTCATGATTACTAATTTATAATTTAGCCAAAAGATCCGCGAAACCAATGAAACAAAAGAAGAAAATTACCTCTAATTGCCAAAGCCATTTGATAATAATTTGTTGGAAGGATCTAAGAAATATCCTTTAAAAAAAACATCTTCAACGTTAATTTTAACTTATTTTAATTTAATTAGTAAATTAATTACTTTATTATTATTTATTAATTCATTTAATTTAATTCAAAAATGAATTAAAGCAAGAAAAAATATTTCTTTCGTTCCAATGGACTGTTTTTAAAAAATGATCCGCTATTTAAAAAAAAAATGCCACCCTTATCTTCTCCCAAAGAAAAAAAAATGTTTTTTGGAGGCCGGATTTCCACCTGCTCGAGGGTGCAACGTAAAACGTGGAGGGATACAGAAAAACTTTCGAGATATGCATCAGTTGCGCAACCGCAGTTATCGAGTTGAAATTTCTGTCGGGTTGTCTCAGAGTTCGGAAATTTATGGGTTTCTGCGAGATCGTGTTTCGGAACACCGATCGCATATGCAGAGGCAAAAGACCCCGAGCACGCAAAGCCCTCAGTCGCTCTACAGACAATCGGGGAAGGGGTTGAACGAAAAGCTAACGAACCCTCCGTGCATATAATGAAGGTTGGCAAGTTTTCCGATGCTCAACGGCACTGTGTAATTTTCTACCGAGATTTTCATCGACTAAGTACAGATACCCGTGTAAAGTAATAATAAAGTGAAAAATCACCGAAAATCTGATAAGCCAACAAACCGCCAGTCTCAGACTCAAGATAAAGTCTCGCACGTTCAGCGAGAGCCAATTAGTCGGGGATTTTTATTTCTAGGCGACATTTCCCAGAGAAGGAAAATTATACTCATGTGAAAATAGAGAAATTCCGAAATATTGATATGACGTTTATGAATAAAACTTTTGAAACAAAATAAGGTAAATGTCCCAATTATTGAACAGATAAGGATCCGGGGATTGAATTCGGTGAGAAAAAAATATAAAATCAAGAAAAAACCATCGCTTTCGTGTTCAAATGATACTTTTACTTTCGAAAAATCACCCTTTAAATTATTTTCAAATGATTTCAAATGAAAAAAAAGAATAACAATGTGAAGCATGCAAATGTCCTAATTATTGAACACTGGAAGTGCCTATGTCCCTGATATTGAACGGGCATGTCCCAGTTATCGAACACTCTCGAGAATTATTTTTCCGTTCTGAAAATATTAGTTTGGGTACGATATTAAAAAATAAAAGCAAAATCAAACGCTTAAATAATCTTTTATTAATCATGTAAAAAAACAAAAATATATATTTAGTCTCTTTTGACAGGTTTTTGGTTCATTCGCATTTGGTTTATTTTTGCTTTTCAACTCGAACTTTATTTTATTTTTATTTTGAGCTTCCTCGTTTTAATGTTCTGTTGTTGTTTGATTTTGTCGCAGCTTTCTTTTTTTTTCGACTGAAATATCGGAGAGCACAAAATATTGAACATTACATTCGTATTTTTAGATTACATTTAGGTTATATTCTCTTTTTACTTTTCTTTTTATGTTTATTGCACGAAAATAGAAATAAAAAATATATTTGACGATCTTAGAGTTGTTATTAAACAATAAATGTAAGTTTATTCAGGAACTTACAGTTTTTGTTTGAATTAATCCGATTCACACGATCTGTCACGTGTTAACTGTCTCGATGTTTTGATGGGTTTTAATGACGCCATCTTGGAGAATTAGAGTGTTCGATAATTGGGATACACTACATTTTCTATGTCCCAATGATCGAATACCGTATTTTTTGACAAATAATTAATCAATTTTTTTTTTTTTGTTATTTGTAAGAAATTTTCTGAGGAACCTAAAACGCTTTTACTTTTTAAGATGCGACAGTTTTTCAATTTTTTATGCCCTTGCGCATGAAGCGGAGCGTCTTAGCAAAAATGATAAGCAGTTATTACGAGACGTCAAAGCGGGTCACCGTTGCTGATTAAATAATTTTTTTCTCTATTAATTAAAGCTTTTTTTGCACAAGTAAGGTAACATTTCGATAGCTAAAAGTTCCATATATGTAATGAATCGTTTATAAATGAGTAAATGTATGCAGGTGAATGTGAAATAATAAAAATACAAGATAGTATTCAATAATTGGGACCTGTTCAATAATTGGGACATTTACCTTATATTCAAGGGACTCTGGTCTGGAGACATACATTTCGAGCATTCTGTCGAGCTCGATAAAAAAAAACATATTTATTCTTTTTTTTACAATATATTTATGAATATTTTGACAATAAGCAAAAAAAAATCTCGAGAAAAAAAAAATGAAAATGGAATAAGTTATAAGTCTCAAAGATCTAAACTTTAAGAATATGCGAAAAAAAATGGATTTTTAAAAATTCCAGACCAGAATACTCCCTTAATATATTCCCATTTTATTGTTCATACGTATATGTATAATATTCCTATCGGGGTAGTCTCGTTGTAATCATGCGAAAATGAATAAAAGCTATTATCTCTCATGTTTGGAGCTATTATTCAACATGAACCATTGATCCGAAACCTTCAATCACTTCCGGCTCATTGTTCGGCGAATCATTTACGATCCGTCGTTTTGGCGAGCCTTTTGTGTAAAAATGAAGCAAAAGTCATTTACTTCCGCTACATATGATTCGTTTTTCCCCACCAAATATTCCCCGTTCTCGGACTCCGCTCTCTACTTGTCAGAATTCGAAAAAAAATCTCGATTTTTTGTGAATTCAATTATAATTCCATTGCGACGGGAAAAGAGGGAAAAACTGAGCCCTCGCGAGACTCTAGGGTGCGTGTGGCAGAAAGAAAAAATTGCACTCGCGTGAGCTTTTGCACAATCGCAGATTTTGCTCTGGATCGCGGACTGAATCTAAATTTGCGGAATTCAAATGAACGCGTGGCGATAATTTCGCGATAAGAGGAGGCAAAATATTACCACAGGGGTAATCGCTGCATGAAAAAAGGAAAAAGTCACGAACGATCGCTATTCGTGATCGACTTGAAACAAAACAATCCGACGCATTGAACGATTGCGGCAATGAGAAAGAAATTTAATTTCCTTCTTTTTTTTCAATCATTCTCGGTTAACTGGCAAAATCGTTCAAGCTATACAGTCACGGTCGGAAAAAACGATTCCGCGTTTCGAATCGTTCGTACATTGTCCTTTGGGATTTTTTTGCGGTCAACGAGAGTGGCAAAATAGACAAAAAAAAACAGCCGGAGGTAGAACAAAAAACAGATCGTGCGTTCCGTGCTCTGTAGATATACCCTCGAATTAAAGGGTGATGGGAACGAACATACGAGGGCCAAGGGTGTGTTTTTTTGTGCGTGTGTGTGAGAAAGAAGAGACGAGAAAAAAAAGCGAACTCGAATCGGGGAACCACAAGAGCTCGAGACGTCCATCTCTACCGGTTAAAACTCTACCAACTATCTTCAACAGAATACGGCTTTGCAGGTAGATTTCTACCATTTGCAACTTTACCGAACATAAAAAACCTAATAATTGCTCACGAAGAGAGGTACATTTCCATCTCTACCGGTTAAAACTCTACCGATAATCTTGAACAGACTACGGCTCTGTCGGTAGATTTCGACCATTTAGAACGATACCAAAAATCAAAAAACTAAAAAATGACGAAGGGAAGTAGATTTTCATCTCTACCTGTTAAAACTCTACCGGTTATCCTCAATAGAATATGGCTTTGCCGGTAGATTTCTACCATATAGAACCCTACCAAAAATCAAAAACCTTAAAAATGATGAAGGGAAGTAGATTTCCATCTCTACCGGTAAAAACTCTACCGACTATATTCATCGGAATACTGCTTTACCGGTAGATTAATACCATTGGCAACTCTACCAAACATAAAATCCTAATCATTAATTATGAAGAGAGGTACACTTCCATCTCTACCGGTAAAAACTCTACAGATTATCTTCAACAGAATGCGGTTTTGCAGGTAGATTTCTCGCATTTGCAACTCTACCAAAAAACAAAAACCTAAAAATTAATAATGAAGACGGGTATATTTTTATCTCTACCCGTTAAAACTCTACCGATCATCTTCAACGGTATATGGCTCTACCCGTGGACTTCTACCGTTTTCAACTCTACCAAAGATGGAAGATCTAAAAATCAATTATGAAGAAAGGTACATTTTTTCATCGGTACTGGTTGAAACTGTATCGATTATCTTCAACAGAATATGGCTCTGCCGGTAGATTTCCATCTTTACCGAATAAAACTCTATCGACTATCTTCAACAGAATACGGCTTCGCTGGTAGATTTCTACCATTTGCAACTCTACCAAAGATAAAAAATCTAAAAATTAATTATGAAGAAAAGGACATTTCCATCTCTATCTATTAAGGGGGCAAACCCATATAAATGGTTGAATATGATGAGGAATTTCGGGATTTTTCTCCAACGGAACTACCGTACCAATCGTTTTCAACTTTGGAGGCTATTTTATTCTACATTCGAAGACTTGAGAAACATTTTTTTAAATCGAAAATAAGTATTCATCAGCAGCCTGCAACCAATCGTTGCTGAACGAATTTTTTCTGCGATGTCGAATTGCGGCAGCTGTAGTTTTTTTGTTTTTCATCCGAAATAAAAAAAATCAGAAACCTTCACATTCTGTATGAAAATATTGGTTGAATATAAGGTTAAATATTTTAATAAGATAAGATAAAAAAAGATCGAATTTTCACCGAACATTTTTATGCAAAAAATGATTGTTAAATTAAATTTTTTTTAAAAAAAGGAGGTTTATCGACGAGGGTTTGCAATGATGTATCTAAAAATATTTGGTTGAAATGAATCGGATGAATAGTTTTTTTTTTTATCGCTGCCGCAAATTGCGAAAATGAAGTTTCGAGTAAATCGCGTTTTAAAGTTACTCAAAGTCCCTGGTACCTTAAAAAAATGTTTTTCAAGTCTTCGAATGTACAATAAAATAGCCTCCAAAGTTGAAAACGATTGGTCCAGTAGTTGCGTTGGAAAAAAAGTCCCGAAATTCGTCGTCATCTTCGACCATTTATATGGGTTTCTCCCCTTAAGAATTTACAGATTATCTTGAACGGAATACGGCCCTGCCGATAGATTTCAACCATTTGCAGCTCTATCAAAGATCAAAGAGCCTGAAAATTAATGATGATAATTTTTTTGCACAAAAATACTAAGTGACAAGGAGGTTTTATATTTGCAAAGAATCATTCACAAGGTTCGACACTGATGAAATTAAATTTTTTTTTTCGAACTACGAAGAAAATATTCTGACAGAGATGTCCATCCGTAGAGTAATGATCGGTAGAGGAACCAACGGGAATTGACGTATTGTGAACACACTCGAGTATAGAAGAGTCGATGTAACTGTGAAACGCAGACACAGGCAAAAAATCACCAAGGGACAAGAAGTCAGAGAGAGAAAGAGACGAGAGGGTGAGAGATAGAAAGAGTAAAGTGGATAGGGCAATGGAAAGAGTGTCGGTCAGAATCGAACCCCTCTTCGGTTTCGTAATGGACACTTCGATCAGCGGGTTTATTCCTCACATTCCCTGTAAGAGTTGGAGCTCTTATATTGTAGGTCAAGAACGAGAGGTGCCGCGAACGTGAGGAATGAAAAAAAAAGTCGTTCACAGCTCGAGAGAGTGTCAGACTGACAAAGAGAAATGTGTTTTCCTCGTCCACTGGGTGTTCCTCCCTTCGTGGTCCCACTGGATAAACAAAAGAACGTGCCAATGACGAAAATCACGAGAAGAAAGAGTGCGGAGCACACATTGGACAATTTCCGTATTCCAACGATCTTTGGGATGACAGTTACGAGACAACAGGGTCCATAATCTTAACGCGTACAACAACAAATATCCTAAAGTGGGAAATAGGCTTTATATTGGGGCTTTCTTCGGCTGAAAGATAAATGTCCTCTGCCCAAATCCGAGGTAGATTCTCCGATGAGAATTTCGGCACGTTTCAGGATGCATCTGGTTTGTTTTGATCTTGGTCCATCCCTTGTTGCAGATATTCGTGTCCTGAACATTTATCCTGCTTTCTAAGTGAATGTGGATCCATTTAGGAAATGTCTACAACAAACATTCGAGTCTCATCAAGTCACTTCCCAAGATCTTGGCTGAGATTCTGAGGGTTGATGGTTTCTCAGCAGACTCTGTTCTCTTTCTGAGAAGCTGTACATGAAAAATGTAATCTCCAAATTTGCCAACAAACGTCTGTCCTGATGTTTAGGATGAAATTCATTATTTTATTTCAACTTGGCTCTTCAGCGAATTAGGAAATCCCAGGAAATGAGGAAACAAGATCAGCGACTTGTGTTTCTCGTCCAAAGCTTTGTCCTCTTTTTATATGCATTGAATTTGCTTCAAAGTTCCGATAATCCACCGAGGCCAGCGACATCGGGATTTCAATTGCAGGATATAAAATAGTCTCTCGAGGAGAAAAATAAAAGAGCCAGCGGTTCGAGATAATCGAAGAATCGTCGAGAACGTCACTAAACGATGGTGAGAACAGATGGTCGACCCCCGACCAACTCTTGTGATTTATACGGAGGGAAAGAATTTCGATTGAAAAGTTTCGAGTGGCGCCGTCAATTCGGAAATTGAGAATCATCGCTGATTTCGAGCGGAAGTCGATAAGATGAACAGTGAAAAAAAAAAGTAGTTTGGCAAGCAAAGCTTCTTCTTTAATTAATTATTAATGATGATTATTATTATTTTCTTTAATTAGTAAGGAAATTGAAATTAGGTTAGGAAAGAGCAAGTTCAACTCTCTTTGAATCCAAATTTGTGTTACAAGGTCATTTTTTAGCCAGTTTCGAAATTTTGGGATATGACGATAACTTATTGTTAGGCAAAAGTGGACAAAGTCGAACGTTATCGAGGATATAATTTTCAAGTCCCGACCAGAAACCAACCTGGGAAATAACGTACGCGCTGCACTGGTTCAAGATGATTTATACCGACGATGGAGATTTCACATGCAGAAATCCTTAATGGCTTTGCTATTTCGCATAACTATACACTTCCGGAAATCCGCGAGAGCTGGAAATATGCTTTTCTTCGGCCGAATTTAATGATTCACGACGAGAGAAATACGAAAGCGGAAGACGCATCCGCATTACTCACGGTTTGACGGATCTGAAGATACAGAGATTTTCGAGCTATTGAATTGTGACGCTAGAGAGTAAATTCTCTCGCTCCAATTAACGGGAGATCGTTTGTTATAACAATGAGAATTTTTTTCGCTCATATCCGCTGCGCAATAAAAATAATTGGAAAATCTGAAAGCTTGGATATTATTATGCGCCATAAGTTTGAAAAATATTAATTTTTAAAAATTGGCACACACTTCTGAGCAATTAAAGCGTTGTGATCATAATTTTTTACATCAACTGCACTCGTAAAAATATCATTCTTTTTTGGCGTTTTTTCATCGCTGGAACACGACGTCAAATTGATATTTAAAAAAATTTTGGCGCAATATTCGCGATCACAATTAAGCCTCTGCTGGAAAAATTTGAAGTGAAGTGAGATTATTTGCTTAGGCGAGGCTTTATTAATCATTTGATCGAGATTGCGATGTGCATTTGAGAAATTGAAGATTAATTTAGCACGAATATTTTGCGGCTCGTAAAAACTTTGCCGAGTGATTCTAGACATAGGTAAAATTTTCTATCGGTCCTCTCGGAGTGTTGGAAACTTTTCTTTTTATAATGCAAAAAATATAAACCGAGGAAGAGATAGGAGAATAAATTTTCCGATGCGATAACACCGGGATCGCTTCGCGAAATTGGCAATTCAAGAAGAAAAAAGTACTGAATTATACAGGGATAAAGGTCAGAGCGATACAGCTGCGAATGAAATTTTGATTGAGCAAAAGCGTTTTAAAGTTTTTTATAGGCACCGCGTCGGAACGAGAGACGAATGTGTTTTCTTTCCCGACTCTCATCACTCGCGTCTTCATTGAAAACTACCTCAGGCCCCGCTATTTTTTTCCTCCCCTTTTTTGATCAAATATCTGCAATCTGTATGCACTCTCTCGTGCAGATTTTCCCTTTCTCTTCGAAAATTCACTCTCGAATCATTGGAAAAATATGCGAGAAACCGGGAGAAAAAATCGTTCGTAAGATTGGAGGGAAAATTCTACAAAAAAATATCGTCAATATATCACAAAATATTTAAATATACGTTTTGGTACACTTCCGGCCAAAAGTTTGGAAACCCTGATCCTGATTCCACACCACACAAAAAGTTTCACTAATCTTTTAAAAATGAAGATATTTTGATTCGCCAAGCGGCGTTTTAAAGGAGACATATTCAGCTTTATTTCCTTTTTTCCAAAAAAATTTGCGATTTTTTTTTAACCCGATACGCCCTTTGAAACATGGTCGTTTTTCGGCTTTTTTTGGCATTGTAATTATGGCGCACGACCCGTGAAAATTTTTCACAACTGTTTTTCGCATGAAAAACTTGTGGCGGAGAGTAGTAGCTTCAATCCCGTTTTTCAAAAAGTTTTGTACGATTTTTTTTCTCAAGAATATTCAACTTTTCGCAAAAAAAATGACCACATTTATAAAATTTAGCGTAACTCTAAAACTGCTGGGTTTTCGTGAACTCACTATAAAGGGTAACAAGTTGCATACGATCATTTAGGATTCAAGGAAATTTTTTCAGGTCTTTTTCCAAAATTTTTATTTTCTAATTTTTTCTGTAAACCAGATATTTTTTATCTCAAACAATCGAGTCCCTCACCTCATCTACACGGCTTTTTCATCGAAAAACCTCATCTACATCGTTTTTTCGTCGAAAACTCCGTGTAGATGAGGTAAGAGACTCGATTGTTTGAGATAAAAAAATATCTCGATGACAGGAAAAATTAAAAAAAAAAAAAATTTGAAAAAAAATTCTGAAAAAATTTCATTGCATCCAGAATAATTGCATGTAACAGTTTACCCTCTCAGTGATTTCACGAAAACCCAGTGGTTTTAGAGCTACGCTACATTTTACAAATATGGTCGTTTATTGCGAAAAATTGAATATTTTTGCGAAAAAAATCGCACGAAACTTTTCAAAAAACGAAATTGAAGCTAATACTCCCTGCCACAAGTTTTTCATGCTAAAAGCAGTCGAACAAAATTTGCATGCGTCATGCGCAAATGTTACAATGCCAAAAAAAAGCCGAAAAACGACCGTGTTCAAAAGGGCGTAACGGGTTCAAAAAAAAATCGCAAAAATTGTTTGGAAAAAACGAAATGAAGATGAATATGTCCCCTTTAAAACGCCGCTTGGCGAATCAAAAAATCTTTATTTTCAAAAGAGCGGTGAAACTTTTTGTGTGACGTGGAATCGGGCCGAGTGTTTCCAAACTTTTGGCCGACAGCGTAAATCGAATGGTAATATATCATAAAATATTTAAAATTGATCGCATGTTCACGGCCATTATTAAATGACATTGTAATGGACCTCTCGGCAAATCGCTTGTAAAATTGTAATGTCCGCTCGGCTGTAACAGGAAGAACCAGAAAACGGAAGAATGAAAAATTGATCATTGCATCAATTTTAATTCGATTTGCACTTTTTTACGTCACGATCACTGGATAAATAAATCGGTGTCACGGGAAAACGCTCGCTAGTCGAGAATCGGAGTTTGGTCGATGTCTAGATATATGTTCACGGTTCGTTGGCACGTTCAGCGGAAATTCAGTGATGCCGATCCCTCCTCAATGATCAATGTATCATCTTCCCAAATAAAAAAAAAAAAAGAGAAATGGCAAAAAACTCGTCGGATTTGCATTCATCACAATGGCGTTGTAACGCGAC
This sequence comes from Alloplasta piceator, assembly GCA_946863875.1. NCBI lineage: Eukaryota > Metazoa > Arthropoda > Insecta > Hymenoptera > Ichneumonidae > Alloplasta > Alloplasta piceator. The sequence goes on from OX333080.1 coordinate 14,143,337, forward strand.
ATATATCTGTGACGAGAAGTATATTTATTTGCATATATCGGGGCGACAAAAAAAAACTCTTTTTTCTCGATTGTCTTGAATCATCCCTCATCGAGATTTCCACGCCTAACCTTTGCAATATAAATCCATAGCAAACTAAAACCTTTACAATTTTTTTGAGTACTCACTCTGCAAAAAAAAATCAAAAGAACGAATAAAAAAAATATGATTAAAAAAATGAAGATGGCGAAAATTTGGACCGCGACAATTTGTTTGAAAATATTTGCACCCGTTTTGGGATCGACGTGAACTTTTGTTGCTTCACAGATATGAAGTCTTCGAAAAAAAATGTCTGAATATTGAAGTTCCGACAAATGGCGTTTTTCAAAATTTTTAACGTCCTCAAAAATTAATTCAAAAAATAGATGTTAATGAAAAATAATAAAAGCAATAAATAAAAAAAATTAAAAATATAATAATAAATAAAAATAATAAATAGTTCCTGAAAAAGTGTGCAATGTCGATTTTTTTTTTAAAGAAGATACAAAAATCTCGATGATCGGCGCAATCGGAACGAAAACTTATTTTTCCCAACTACCCCAATATATATGAGGCATTCCACACCGATTCGACCCGGGTCTGACCCTTTACCTCTGCGATGTTGTTCGCGATTCTTTATAGTTTTGTAGTACCTTTAAAAAGCACTCAGGATTTGTTTCAATTTTTTTTTTGCACGATTTGACTTAACTATCGTTAGATTCTTTTTTTCAACAAAGCTTTTTATGGACGAAAGGAAACCCCTGCTTACTTTTGCACAACGTTTCAAATTTTCAATATAAAAAACGGGTTTATTGTTTTTTGTCATTTTTTTAAATTTATAATTGAAGTAATTTATTTATAAAATTATGATTTTATAACAAATTTCAAGCATTGAGCCAAAGTGGGCATGAATTTCCTTCTGTTTATAAGAAGTTTTTTTGGATTTTTTTTTCTTTTCTTTAAATAGAAGGAGAAATCTGAATTGAGTGGGTTCTCATACAAATATTTTTTTAAAGACCTTTAAATTAAACAAAGATGTTTGGATAATGACCCCCTAAACTCCGGTTCCTCCTTCTATTTTTTTCCCCCGTTCCAAAACAAAAATCCTGTTTTTTATATGGAAAATTTTAAGCGTTAAACAAAAGTCAGCAGAGGTTTCCTTCCGTCTATAACAAACTTTTTCGAAAAAAAAACTTAACTATAGTTAAGTCAAATCGCTCCAAAAAAATCTGAAAAAAATCCTGAGAGCTTTTCAGAGGTCTACTACAAAACCATAAAAAATTGCGGACAAAATCGAAGAGGTGAAGGGTCAGACCCAGGTCGAATCGGTGTGGAATGCCTCATATGGATATAAATACATATATCTATAAATGGGTAGCGTATCGAATATCGATATGTACGACAGAGACGGGTCGATTAACGGAGTGGCTCTTGTCGCGCGATGTTCAAACACCCCTCTAGTTCATCGGGGTAGCAGTGTGCAGGTACGAGACCGGCGAGGGGTTGCAAAACCATCAGACAGTACTATTTATAGTTTGCGCAAGTGATGGACTTTTTTTTTCACCGACAAAGCGATATGAATGAGATTCTTCGTCAGTTTTAGGCTGTCCGTTATTTACCAAGTTGCAGTTTGTTTTTTTATAGCCCCCCCCCCCCCCAATTTTTAGTTCATGACCTAATAAAAAATATCAGACCAAAAAAGCCCTCAATATTCACATTAAACCTTGCCTCAAAGACGATATATTTCCCGTTTAAATTACATTGGATTTTTCCACGCTTTACCTTTAATTTTTTTACTCCGAAACAAGTAAATATATAGGAATAAGATATGTATTTTTGTAGGAAATTGAACCCTCTACAAAAAAGCTCTCTTATGATTTTTCGATAAACTCATTCCGTCAAAAGTGATTCAAGGTTAAAGTTGAACTTATAGGAAATTTTTCAGATCTTCCTACTTTGACGGCAAAATTATTATTATTTAGATAAAAACTAATTGTCAATTTTGAAAAATATCTGATTCTGACTGTACTATAATTGAAACGATTGAGAAATAATTTCGAAGAATGGAAAATAATGTGGCTAACAAGTACACAAGTAACAAGTTTGACCGTGAACAACTTTTGAACCAATAATATTATCATAAACTGATAAGAGAGCTCGTTTGTAGAGAATTTTTGCAAATAATAACGTTTTTACTCATTTATATCACTCTGAACGACCTCTCATAATTCAAATTCTTACTCCTCACCGATCTATTCAAAATTCCTACGGAATGTACTAAAATGTACTTGTTAGCCACATTATTTTCCATTCTTCAAAATTATTTCCTAAGCATTTTTATAGTCAGAATCAAATATTTTTTAAAATTAACAATTAGTTTTTGTCTAAATAATAATAATTTTGCCGTCAAAGCAGAAAAATCTGAAAAATTTCCTATAAGTTCAACTTTAACCTTGAATAACTTTCGAAGGAGTGAGTTTATCGAAAAATCATAAGAGACCTTTGTTGTAGAGCGTTCAATTTCCTACAAAAATATGTATTTCTCATCATGATATATCCAGTTGTTTGGGAGAAAAGAAATTAAATGTAAAGCGTGGAAAAATCCCATGTTATTTAAACGGGAAATATATCGTCTTTGGGGCAAGGTTTAACGTGAATATTGAGGGCTTTTTTTGGTCTGATATTTTTTGTTAGATCATAAACTAAAAATTTGGCAGACGCTATAAAAAAAAAAAACCAACTTGGTAAATAACGGACAGCCTAATACACATATTTCTCTATCTTCCCCAAGAGCAGGGGTTGAAAAAAATGATAGCGAGTTCTAAAGAGATTCTCAAAGTCTTCGAGAATTTCCGGAAGTCAAAAAAACTTTTTAAATGTCCTTGAATTAAAATAGAAAAATGTCTGAAATAAGATGTAAAAAATAAGAATTTGCAGCCGGTGTTTAATAAAGTTTTCTTTGTCCAATCATGCGTGAAACGCTGGTTGGTTTGATTTTTTTTTTTTTTTTAAGGTTATTATCAAAAAAGGACTTCACGAAATTCCCGCAGTTGTGGATGGAAGCGAGAGGAGATTTTCTTGTTTATTGAGATGCCAATGATCGTTAGAGCATGTCGAACTTTGCCGGGAAGGAGATATCGTCGATTGCCTATTACCATTTGAACGACTCGTGTAGGCATTGGTCAAAGTCGAGAGGATAAGCTCTTGAAACGGTAGTTGTAGCATCCTCGATAGCAAAATTGGCACAGAGTACTGATGAGAAGGGTCTTTCTCTCTCTCTCTCTCTCTCTCTCTCTCTCTCTCTCTCTCTCTCTCTCTCTCTCTCTCTCTCTCTCTCTCTCTCTCTCTCTCTCTCTCTCTCTCTCTCTCTCTCTCTCTCTCTCTCTCTCTCTCTCTCTCTCTCTCTCTCTCTCTCTCTCTCTCTCTCTCTCTCTCTCTCTCTCTCTCTCTCTCTCTCTCTCTCTCTCTCTCTCTCTCTCTCTCTCTCTCTCTCTCTCTCTCTCTCTCTCTCTCTCTCTCTCTCCCTCTCTCTCTTTCTTCCCTCTCGCAATGAAGGACCCGACCTCCCCCTTTTGATAGTTATTTCATCGCGATCGGGCGAGTTCCAAGTCCTGAAATTCCTCGTCGAATTCCCAGAGTCCTCGTTCAATTCGCGCGATACAGATATACGATTGATAAGGAAAACTCGGTCAAGAGTCATCTGTTTTCTCGTTCTGAGCCTCGAGCATTCTTCGATCCTGCCGACTATTTTTCTCGATCTGCGAGGTGGAAATAATTGTGAAGCCGATTTCATCGTTCTTCAAATTCATCGGCCACAAACCAATCTCTCGTTGCAATAACGATTAAAGCTGCATGAAAAAAAAAAAAATTATTCCCCAAACTTTGCTCCGAAAGGACGAGTCGAGGCTCAGGAATAATTTGGAAGAAAAAAAAATTAATTCTCCATAAATCATCGTCATTATGAGAATAGATACTTTGAAAATACGATCCCTTGGCGCTCGGCCAATAGTGCAAAATTTATTTTTACATCAACCTCAAAGCTTCAGTGTGTTTCGTGTCTATGATCTATGATTCGATCAACATGCCGAGAATAATAATCGCGAATAGACAATCGTTGGGAAGAAACTTTGGGCAGGAGTTTGCTGGAAAATGGAACGCCAGATTCTGGCGGTAAGATACCGAAACGATTCGATAATTAATAGGAAAATAATTCAGTGATTGATCTCTATTTCGGCCAAGGCAGAATCCTTCGCAGCTGAAATAGAAACCGAGACTACCGCGACGCTTTTTCAATCACGAAAAGTTTTTCAAGCTCACGATCGCGTTCGAATGATTCTCGTGGCTTAATTCTTCGGTATCGCGGTAAAACGTAGAAGGAATATAGAGCTCGACATTGACTCTTGGAAAAGACAGAAAAAATATTCAAATGTAGGGTCGAAACGGCGAAAACGTGCCAGCTGTCGATGACTCCGTTGGAGGAACGTTGCCAAACTTTTCCGCCGCGAAAGACCTCATTCCAATGGTACTTCTGGTTCGGCCCAGTATTTTAATCGAATCACCGACATCCCTCGTCAACAGGGCGATGAATAATAAAATTTCCCGGGAATCCAATTTCACTCGCGAAAATTAGAAAACCGAGCGCGCGCGAATAATTTCCCACGACATTACGCGATTTCTCAGATTTTCCGCTCGAAATTTTGAAGAACGTGTTTTATCCTTCGGCCTGCAGTCGTGACATTTTCTTTCCTTTGAACTTTGTGACAAAAGATCCTCTCATCCAACGATTTTAATGACTACCGACGGACATTACGTACTCTTCATTACTCGGCGAACGTTGGAAGAAATAATGAAGAAAAATTTCATCCACCTTGATCTTGACAGAGCATGCTCTCATTAACGGAAGTACCGTGGAATGCTCGTACACACCGACAATGAGGGCATACGCGTGAAAAGCTTTTCGCTGCCAGCTGAGAAAATCTCGCTTTGTTCCCATTGAGGGAAAATTGTCCAACCTCTTCTCAATGATGTGGCAAAACGTGAACGAATCTTGAAACTAAAATACACCAGGAATTATTTTTCCCTATTAATAAGAATTCAAATATTTTTACCGAGCACTGAGAAAACATCTTATTTGCAGTAAAGAAATATATTTACTTGGCACTTTTACTTGAATATTTCTTGAATGTTACAAAATTTGTTAGTCGTTAAGAAATATTTTATTCGTGTCAAAATAATTTATTAATTGTTAAAAAGTATTCATTTAATTTATCAACTGTTGAACAATAACTGATTTCAACATATTCAACTTTACATTTGTTAACAGTTAACAAAACCTGGTGCATTGTTTTCTCAGTGAGAGAAAAAGCAAAAAGAACCGCCAAGAGCGAGTCAGGTTCATGTAAAAAAAGGTTACCAACACTTCAAATATCTATTTCTATTTCAAATATATATATATTTTTAACTATGACAATGTCGAAAAAACTGTCTATGACTCAATATCTACTAACCCTACCAAAATCTCAATTTTAGCTTTAGAAATCTAGGAAATCAGAAGGAATACTTATTTCTAGTAAATTTTGAATTTTACACGATATATTTAATTAATTTTTTTTTTTAAGCCATACTGACCCCTTATTCTAATCTAAATTTTTTTTTCTGATCGTTAATTGGCGATATATGTACACTAGGGTGGTTCTTATTTAGGACTCAGACGAATTTTTTATTAGACGCCCCCGCAATAAAATATAAATAATTCAAAAACAATACCCTAGTTTTTTCAGATTTTTATCTAAACTCTAACCCCTAATTTTAGACGAATTGCAATTCGTCTACATTGATCCAAACACTGAGAAAAAAAATCGTTGAATGTGCAAAATCGTTACTTGAATACGTTTAACTAAATATTTAGTTGTACAATTCAACATTTTTTTGCCTGAATAATATTTTGGTCAACCGAAGCGCAGAATTATTCCCGAAACTAATTATTTAGGTCGACCAAATAAATATTTAGTTGCACGTATTCAACTAACGATTTTGCACATTCAACGATTTTTTTTCTCAGTGTATAATTATGGGAATTTTTCCTCAAATACATAGTAGTACTAATGAACACTAAAATCTTACAGTTACAGATTTTTTCAAAAATGATTACACTTACAATAAAATATATCTTGAGGAGAGAAATCTACCCTCTTGGTCGGAGGGTTTAGAGTCTAGATAAAATTCTGAAAAAATTAGGGTATCGTTTTTGAATTATTTGGAGTTGATTTGGTGGGCGCCTGATTAAAAATTCGTTCGAGCTCTAAATAGAGACCACCCTAATGTACACGTCATGATCACCTAAAATTATGCCAAATTTTTAATTCCTACGTTAAGCAGTTTGTGCGTTTCTCCTTTTACGTTAAGGAACCCTAAAACGACCAGAAACAATTACGTCGTGATGGCCAAGAAGAAATACCTCGGACTTGACCCTGAATAATCCGTGCAGAGAGAAAAAAATCTCGGTGACGAAAATCGTTACCCTGTCCGATCATCGTGACGTCCAGGTTATTTTTCCGACCTTCCCCTCGCACACTAAAAGCTTCAATTCCGTGACTTGCATCTCTGTTGTCACGGGGAAAAAGGCGTCGAGTATCCCGCACGGAACGTTTCCTCGGCTCGAAAAAAAAACTCAAGAGTCTGCGAACGTGATATACAGTGATACGAGACATTATCTCAGGCTACTTGAACATTTTTTTTCACATTTTTTTTTTTTTTCGCTCTTCACCTTCACACTCTGGAGAAGGTAGTGAGAGAAAGGAGTACCGATGTATATCTTAATTTTTTGCACGTATTCTTGCACACAAACACACATACTCGTATGTGATGTGAAAAAGAAAAAATCTCCCGGATGGATGCAGCGAGATTCCGTGCATTTTCGAGAATGAGGGCCGTCGGTACTGAAACTCGGACCCACTTTCTTCGTTCGCGTGGTAACACGTATTAGCGAGTCGGGGGATGATGGAAAGAAGGGGTAGTTCCTCGTGGATTGTCCGCGAATGAAGCAAGCAGCATGAACTAATGAGTAGGAGAAAACGGGCTGAAAGCATCCGGTCGTGGAATCTCCTTGCGTCATGTCATCATAGTTTTTCTCTCTCCTTCTCCTTCTCTCTTCTCCACTTAGCGCCTTTTTTTCCCTCGGAGACCTTCGCACGGATTTCACCAAGAGCATTGTTGTTTTTCAACCCCCCTCGACTAATTCTTCCAGTTTGAGTGGGAATGCTCGGCCTCCGTCTAACCATGAATTATTTCACTACTTTCGAGCTGCACTAAACGACGCAATACGCGTGAGAATTTTACATGGCATTTCACTCCATTTTTATTTAATTTCTATTTAATTGTATTTAATTTCTGAATTTTTATTGAATTTCTAAACGATGTTAAATCCTAATGGATCTTACAATTCATTTTATCTCATTTTTGTTTAGTTTCTATTTACTTTCATCTGATTTCCGGATTTTTATGCAATTTTTAAATTTTTACTTAATTTCTCAACGATATAAAATCGGTTAGAATTTTGAGATTTCGGAAACTTTAGATTTAGCAATACTTTAGGAATGTTTAGAAATAAAGTACTTCATCATTAAAATCCAAAATATAGTTTTCAATATGTTTTTAGAATTTTTAGATGTTTACTTCATTTCTAAACGATGTAAAATGGGTTCGAATTTTGAGCTTCAACAAATTTTCGATTTAGCAAAACTTTAGGAATGTTTAGAAATTAAATACCTTATCATTACAATTCAAAATAAAATTTTCAATTACTTTTAACTATTTTTCTAGAATTTTTAAATGCTTACTTAATTTCCAAACGATGTAAAATCGATTAGAATTTTGAGATTTCGGAAACTTTACACTTAGCAATCCTTTAGGAATGTTGAGAAATTAAATATTAAAATTCAAAAATTAAAAATATAATTTTCAATTAATTTAAACTATTTTTCTAGAATTTTTAAATGTTTATTTAATTTCTAAATTATGTAAAATCGGTTAGAATTTTGAAATTTAACAAGTTTTAGCTATATTTTAGGAATATTTAGAAATTAAAAACCTAATCATTAAAATCCAAAATATAATTTTCAATTAATTCAAACTATTTTTCTAGATTTTTTAGATGTCTACTGAATTTCTACACGATGCAAAATCAGTTAGAATTTTGAGATTTAACGAATTTTAGATTTAGGAAGCCTTTAGAAATCTTCAGAAATTAAATACTTCATCATTAATATCCAAAATATAATTTTCAATTAGTTTAGACTATTTTTCTAGCATTTTTAAATTTTTACTTAATTTCTAAACGATATAAAATCGTTTAGAATTTTGAGATTTAGCAAATTTTAGATTTAGCAAGCCTTTAGGAATCTTTAGAAATTATATGTCTCATCATTACAATCTAGAATATAATTTTCAATTAATTTCAACTATTTTTCTAGATTTTTAAAATGTTTACTTAATTTCTAAACGATGTAAAATCGGTTCGAAATTTGAAATTTAACAAATTTTAGATTTAGCAATCCTTTAGGAATGTTTAGAAATTAAATACCTTATTATTAAAATCTAAAATTAATGTAAACTATTTTTCTAAAATTTAGTAATGTTATAAATAATGAAACGAGACGATTCGTCTTTGAGAACCGCAAAATACTTTTCTACCTCGTCCTGATTTTTCCTCTATTATTTTTTAAGAAATTTTTTAGAATTCATAAAAAAACATTGAACAAATGCACCGATCGAGTTTCATTTTCATTTGCGAGAGAGATGGAACAAAAACGAGCGTTTGAAAACTGACTCACGTATTACGACAAATTCGAGCTGAACGAAACAAAATTTGCATAATGACGAATGCGTGTCACGTTTAATAATGTCCATTTATGATAATTGAACGAATCGAAAGCCCGATCGATTACAGCACACTGTAAGCGTTGAAACGCGACGCTCGGAAGCTCGAAACGTGTCAGTTTTGAATTACGCTAACGAGCGACGCGGATCGTTGCTTTTGAGAATCGCGTTAATTCTCGTTGACGGAACATGATTGATTGAACGCTCTCCGGCGTTAGTCTCGTCCTTTCTCGTTTTCCCGGTGCAAATAGATCACCGTGTATACGAGAAAAACAGTGCTTGTTCGCCTGTTAATTACTTTATACTATTAATTACTATCAGGACGAACGGCCATTTTCACTGGGATTTTTAGACCCATGGTGGAAAATACCGCGTTTGGTGGTTCGGTCCGCCAAAAGTGACATAATGGGGCGCCTATAGAAGTCGAGGGAACCGCGTGAAAGAGCCAACGATTCAATGATTGAAGGCTACAAAGTACCCGACAAGTGACTTGTCTCTCACGACGCTTGACGTGGCCTTTGACTGCGAAACGTCCGCGTCAAAACTTGCTTTTGGAACTCCAACTCAACATCATAATCAAACGTCAAGTAGCATTCAGAGACCGCTTTGGGGCCTCTGAATGGCGCATTGAGAGAAAAAAAGGACGCCGATAATCGACAGTGAACGTGAATCTTCTTGGATTTATCAGAAGATTCCTGGATAAGAGAGAGCCCAAAAAAAACACGATGACAAACGTTTTGGATGAAAATTCATGAAAATTTTGAATTTTTAGGAAAATCGTTGGTGAATTTGTGCTCCGATAGAACAAATACATCGATATAAAGTTCTAAGCAAATAAATTTAGAGAAATTTTTTTTTTGCATGACCAACATTGAATCTGTTCGCTAAAATGAATGTGATTTATTTTTTAGATAGAATTTCGACTTTGATCCAAGCTCATTCTCTTCTTGACCGTTGGAGCTTTTGAATGCCGATTCATGCCGGATCATTCGATTCCGATCATTTTACGATTTTTGGCAGATTTTGAAAGTTGGACCGTCGATTTTTGCAAATTTTTGAAGGCATACCTTTCCATTTTTCCGGTGATTTTTAAATTGCTCCCATTTCTACACAAATTGAGTTATCGGGATGAACCAAACGAAATTCTCTAAGTTTAGTCACCACGTTTGCGCACGAAATAATTTTGAATCAGTCAAACCAAAGCAAAGTTATGAGCACTTGAATTTTCGCTATTTTTGGGTTTCTCAAAAGTCACCAAAAATAAGCCCGAATTTTTTTTTTACGTTTTAGAAATATATTTCGATGTGAAATTTAATGCTGATTTCAAATCTCGTATAGTTTTTATCGAAAAAAAATGTATTCGTGAGAAAAAGCGAAAATCCGTTTTTGATCAGTCAAAAAGATGACAAAATGCACTCATATCATTTTAGTCTACCAAGAACACTCCACTTTCAGAATTCTACTTTAAGGAACTTAAATGCAGTTAAGCTGTAGCAATTTTAATCGCGTAAGTTAACGTTATGATTACCGTTCCTCAATTTTTCGGATGAAAAATGTTTCTTCCAACTGAAAAAAAAGCTGAATATTTTATTTCCGTCCCACGTGGTACCATACCCCTAACGAGTTTTATATATTCCGAACGACGCTGCAAAAGCGAACAGCCCAGTTTGCCAATAGTTCATGCGAGTCTGTGTGTGCCACTGTGGAAAAACATTGCAAAACATGGAGAGTCGCGAACGGTCAGTGGTGCGCGAGCTAAATCAGCGGCACAGATCAAAGCTCGCGATGGAGTCTGCAGAGCGAGTGAGGGGTTGAAAAAAAATCAAGCAGACACACACATCGATCGCAATAGGAATATTATACTGGGTCATTCCATGTCAAATCGACCACGAGTTGGAATCGACCCCTCTCAATTTCGATGAAATTTGGTCAGAAGTTTTCGTTTTCAATAAAACGAAGTTCTACCAAAAAAAAAAAAAAAAACTCAATTTTTTTTTTCGAAACTTGTGCAAAATTCAAAATTTCAAATCTTTCAAATCTGTCAAGTTTATTTTTTAAATATCTTAAAAACTTTTATAGTTACGAAAAATCGTTCTGTATTCGTTTTAAAGAGTATACTTAAGGGTACGAAAAAAAAAAATATTCCGAAAACAAATTTTGAAAAATGATGAATTTGGAGAATTTTGAATTTTCAAAAATCGTTAAAATCCAAGTTCCATATTCTATTTTTGGTTTAATTTTTTTTATATAATACCTTGTACTGATCTTAAAAGATTCTGAAATTTTCAGAGAGATGTTTTGTTTGTTTCAAAAATATAAATTTTTGAATTTTCCTGAAATTTTTTTTTTTTTTAATGGTCATTAGTTGACATTTTTACTGTTTAAAATTACACAATTACACGATTGCTCAACTTTACTTAGAGGAAAAACGAATAATGTTTATTTACCGAAATTCAAAATTTTTTATTTTTGAAACAAATACACACCATCCTGAAAATTTCAGGATCTTTTAATATTAGTACAAGATATTATATTTTAAAAAATCAACCAAAAATAGAATATGGAACTTGGATTTTTACGATTTTTGAAAATTCAAAATTCTCCAAATTCATCATTTATTTAAAAAAAATTTCGGAATATTTTTTTTTTTCGTATCCACAAGTATACTCTTTAAAACAAATTCAGAGCGATTTTTCGTAACTATACTAGTTTTCAAGATATTTAAAAAATAAACTCGACAAATTTGAAAAATAGTGAAATTTTGAATTTTGCATAACTTTCGAAACAAAATTTTTAATTTTTTTTCCTTTGCCAGAACTTTGTTTTATTGAAAACGAAAACTTCTGACCAAATTTCATCGAAATTGAAAGGGGTCGATTCCAGCTCTTGGTCAATTTGACATGGAATGACCGACTATATACAAACATGTGTGTGCACTATAAATACAAATGGGAGGATGAATATCGATGGGCAAACTGAGCGATTAATCACGTGTATTTTCACGATATATTTCCTCATTGCGGGAATGCGATTCCCCGCCTCGTTGTACCCGTCAAATATCTCAAACGAAAATTGCAACCTTCCCCGATTCTTTGTAGCGTGAATTTCGTTCAAAGTCCAGAGCGTATCATGCGAAAGCGTTGATTTTTTTTACCATTATCGCTCAAACCGGATATAAACATTGAAATATGGCGATGACGATTTACAATTTTATCGCTGCGATAATTTGAGGTTGGATATATCGATTAATCAGCGGTTGAATTCGTCTCGCTGATTTTTGTGCCACGATTTATTTGCTCGGCCAAAATGAGAAACTCGGTAATTCGTTATTTCGAAGGATCCGGAAGCGACTCGCGAATTATTCGTCTCCTGAGAATCGACGTTGGAATTTCTTGTCACTGGAAACTGTGCAGTAGGTAACTAAATTTGTCTTTTGACTCAAACGTCAGGTTTCGCATCGTTTCTCACGGTAATTGCTGTTCGTATTTCCACTGCTCGTCATTATGACAATGCGAGGCTGCGGTTATATCTACGTGTACACGAGGAGATGATAAGGGGAAGGAATTCGTACTGCGGGGGCTTTCTGTACAGAGGCAGAATACACCTTCGAGAAACCGAGTGCCTGGATCATCATGGTCTTTGTCAAAGGTCGTCCTACGTTCATTTTGAAATTGCACGAAATTTACTATATCGACTGTCAGTAAATATTGTTATCCACAGTCTACATTCACTCTGATGTACACATCTTAAAATTGCCTGGCTTTGGGGCCTCTTGTTTTCCCCTACTAAAATGTTTAAGGATGTTGAGTCCCAAATCGGAAATAATGAGAAAATTCTGAAAATTTGGTATGTTTTTGGATGAAGTATTCAAGAGGTCGTGTAAAAATTTCACAACGATTAGGAAGCTCATTATCGAACAAATAAGATCAACAAAATAAATTAAACAAAAGGTAGTTTTATGGAAACTGATATAACTTTGCGATAAGTTTTTTTTTGACCTCTTAATTTTTTTATATCTACAATATATTGAAAGCAACGTAAACAAAACGAAGTTTATTGATAAATATTTTTTTTATTTGTTTAAAAAATTGGTTTTAACAAAATGTTAATTATTTAATACTTCCTACTCGTCGTGAAATTTGGTATGTTTTTTCATGAAGTATTTAAGAGGTCGTGTAAAAATTTCACGACGATTAGGAAGCTCGTTATTAAAATATTAACATTTTGTTAAGAACAATTTTTTAAACAAATAAAAAAAATATTTATCAATAAACTTCGTTTTGTTTCCATTGCTTTCAATATAGTGTAGATATTAAAAAATTGAGAGGTCACAAAAAAAACTTATCGCAAAGTTATATCAGTTTCCATGAGACTACATTTAATTTAATTTAATTTGTCAATGTTAATTGTTCGATAACGAGCTTCCTAATCGTCGTGAAATTTTTACCCGACTTGTTAAATAATTCATCCAAAAACATACAAAATTTTCAGAATTTTCTCATCACTTGCGATTTGAGTTAGTTTTCACGAGAAACGCGTTACTCTCGACTCTTATGTGCTCTCGTGTAACGTTGAATGTGCCATACGAGGGCCTCGGGGAGTACTTTTCGCGTAAATTACGAGCTTGAGAATTGAGGTTAGATTGGAGTTTCCGCACACGTCCATTTGTTGTCGGAAACAGAACGAAAAAAAAAAAAATATATATATATATATATATACCGCTCAGTGCTTGCATGAAACTTGCATGTGTGTGAACACAAAAAATGCATTCGTTGCTCGGACTCACGTGGGCAATTGTGTTGGAGGGAAAGAGGAGTGCAAAAAAAATATATATGAAATTGCTCACTTGAACTCGAGTAATGAGACCTACGTCTGTATTTCCTTGCCCTGAGTTATTATTGTTGCCTCGCGAGTACAATACGTACTTTTCCTCACCCCTCTCCCTCCCTCAAATTCCTCCCGGGTGTCCCTTTCACTGCCACATTGCACGAAACGGGGTGTAACTTGTTACGAGAGGATGCATTCGTACGTAAGAACCGTAAAAGCGACCATTTGCTGTAATTGGAAATTTCGTGCTGTCGGACAATATAAAACGCGTGACAAGAATTCTTGCATTAAAAAAAATGTATATATTCATATCATACGCGCATCTTCATTGCAGATAACGATCGATCATTAATCATCACTGTTTTTGTTAATTTAACCTTGAATTTCCACCCTGACATTACTCGCGACTGAGTCATTAGGATAAATGCAATTCAATGTTCTTTTTAATCGGCTGCACAATGCTTTTATTTACTTTGGCGAGCCTCAATTTGTCCCTTAATTATTCTTAAAGTTTATACGCAGTCGGATTTATCGCGAGTGACGAAATTGTCGGGGAAAATGAAATGCTTCGACTCTTCGACGAATTGCCATGATGAAAATGTCAATTGGCGATGCACTTGCGAACCTTTCGACATCCCACAGAGTGGTTTTTTTATCACTTGCTGCAAACGAGTGGCTTCCTGGACATGATCAATTATACTAATGGAAACGAAATGGAAGGTTATTCCCGGTGAAGGTTGAAGGGACGGAGGAAAAATGGAGAAAAGTCGGATTCATTCAAAATTCAAAGACCTCATCAAAATTCAAAACGGAGAAACGTTAGATCAATTCAAAATTCAAAAATCCTAATCATTTTGAAATATTGATAAATAGTCCTCTATGAACAAATAAATTTATTAATTTTAGCCTCCTCTCAAAGCTTTGTCAGTAAACAAAAATGGCGTCGAATCAGTCTGCAGATTTTGTATTTGCGCAACTTTTTTGCTAATTGTATGTCAAAATAAAGTTCAAGCTTAATGCATACATTGTTTTTAGGTTCAATCTTCCAAGCTTTTTCAAGCCTTTGCTGAAAATAATTTCCTAAAAATAATATCCACGTTAAAAAATGAAAAAATTTTGACCTGCAGAAAAATAATTTCTGCAACAATGAAAGCTATGAGTTTTACTTTGTAAAAAAAAAAGAAAGGGTTCATGTTACGAAATGGTGGAGACGATGGGTAGTTTGTTATGGAAGAGAAGAAAAAAAAGGTACGCTAATAGCGCATGAGGGAAGATGTCACGGACGCCTGAGCATTATTACCCCCGAGCTATATACTCTAGAATCGCGATATTGCACATTCACCGCGGTAATACTTTCGCCAGTTTTTTTTTTTTTTTTTTAATACACGTGCAACTCTCGCACAATGTCCACATGTAAACTAAAGTGGGAGAATATGGCCCACTCACGTCGAGAGAGCCCTCCAGTTCCTGTTTTGGTTTCTTCTTTGACCTTTTCACAATTTCAGAATATCAAGCTCAACTATTGTATGAACTTAAGGGAGTATTCTGGTCCAGAATTTTTAAAAAATCAATTTCTTTATAAATATTCTTTAAAAAGTTTAAAGTTTAGACCTTTCTTTTTTTTAATTTCTTTTTTTGAATATTCTTAGAAAAGTTTAAAGATTAGACCCTCAAAATTGTATGTTATTTTGGTTTTTTTTTTTTTATCGAGCTCGACAAAAAGCTCAAAATGCATGTCTCCGGACCAGAATACCCCCTTAACAAAGCCGTTGGAGTCATGAACTCTTTTTGTGAAGATTTACATTTTTGTATCCTCAAAATTGGATGCAATTCAAGATATATGTCGATTTGAAGAATTCACACTAAATTTCTCTCAATAAATTCGAACCTACAGTGTTTGCTTTATGGACTTCCAGAACCGATTTTATCGGATATTATTCGGTGGCCCATTTTGCCTCACTTTACGTCGTAGACGAGGTTGAAACGCTGGCGAACGTGGAAAAGTCAACGGAGATGGTTTGAGTTGGTGGATGAAAAAAATGCGAATCGTGCCCGTGTATGAGATAATAGGAGAATATATTTCGCTTCGCGACAGCCACTTTGACTATAGTCGTCATAGCGCCGTGTGCGATGATGGCCGACCATTTGGAAGTGTAACTTTTGTCGTTTGACCTCATCCTTGCTCGCGAGGAAAGACACGCGTTCGTCCCCTCCCCCCCCCCCCCCCCCGTGTGTCGGTCGTTGTACGTCGTTATCGTAAAATTAGAATGCGGGCATGTCGGCAATGTTGTAAAAATAGCGAGGTAATAGCTCAACGGGTAAAAGGGCCTGGAGAAACGGCGGAGAGAGAGAGAGAGAGAGAAAAGCTCAGAGATAAACGGATCTTCGAGAGAAGCGCCACATGTTGCGAGATGTGTGATGTAGCAGAAACGGAGAAAAAATTCTGAGATAAAGAAACAAGCGATGGAGAAAATTGCCCGACGATTTGGGCGATAAAGTGCCTGAAATAATTTTGGAATGATTTTTATGGTCGAGAATTGATTCAATAAAATAATGAATTATTGAATCGATTGAATGGCATGTGATGGGAAAATAAAATAAATCATCGAAGGATTAGACGAAGGAATCACGGATATTTGTTCGATGAATTTATAGAAAAATCAATCGATTTTCAAATAGAAGAAAAATTTAATCATCGGCGCTGAATTGAATCATTGAATCTAAAATTCGAGAAAGGAACGACCTGAATCATTTTTATTTTTTCTCGATTACGAAAACATTTGGTAGTCAATAGATCTTTAGGAATTTTCAAGGAGAATATTGAGTCAGTTATAATTTGAATTCTATAATTTAAATTTGAGGAAAAAATTCATGAACCTTTTCATTTATCATCAAAAAAATACTTTTTTTTTGTTTACCTTGATTTTTCTAATGAACTAATTTTTTTTCGACAAAAACTCTGCGTGATTTGCAATCAGCGGTGAATTTCCTATCAACATGACGTTTGAAAACGATAAAAATAAAAAATAAATTTTTTGCTTATTTTTGGGCGACTTTTTCAGAAATCTCAAAATAGCGAAATTTCAAACGCTCATAACATTACTATCGGTACACTGATTTTTAAATTTCTTTTTCGTACCCAAAGCTTATGACTAAACTTAGAGAATGCCGTTTGGTTCAACCCAATAACATAATTTTTGTAGAAATGAGAGCACTTTGAAAATCGCCGAAAAAAATAGAAAGGGATATGTGTGCAAGAATTTGCAAAAATCGATAGTCTAAGTTTAAAAACTGCCAAAAATCGAAAAAAGATTCGAATCGGATGAACCAAACGGGGTTTTGAAGCTTGAACGATTACAAAGAGGATAGGCTAAAGCAATGGTTGAAATTCCATCTGGAAAAAAAGTTATAGTCATTTTAGCAAACTGATACAAATTTGGTCAAAATGCAGAATTTTTTTTTTTTTTTTTTTTTAACCTTATATCGATGTATTTTTCCCCTTTAAACACGAATCTACCAATAGTTTTTCAAAAAAATAAAATTTGTTAGAAATTCTCACAAAAAAATATTGTTCATTTATCGAAAACGTTATCATGACTAATTTTTCGTAGAAACTAGAGCAGTTTGAAAATCGACGAAAAAATAGAAAGGGGAATGCTTTCAACTTAATTACAGCTGACTCAATATTCTCCTATGAATATTCCAAAAAAAATATTGACAAAAAAAAACAAAAAAATGGTCAGTCAATTTTTTTCTCTGGCTTTTCGATTGAACGGTTATCGACACAAAATATATTGGCATATGTCGATCAACTCAGCAGATATATGCTAATTTAAAAGCAAAGATAGGAGGAAATGTGCAATTTTAAATTTGCACGATTCAAATCCCTTTTTCTTGTCAGATAATCGAGCTTTTTTTTACCCTTAAAAAATAGCACGTGTGCGAACGGATACTGAAATGAAAATTACAATTTTTCCATCACAGTTGAAAAGGCCAGTAGTGGTAGTGGACCAGAGGCCGCTCTTGCCTAATAATAGCATTAGTGAAGAAGCAACCTGTGCTCTCGAGCACATACTCGTACACACGTGCATGAGACAGCCTGACAGGTTAGCAAGTTAGCAAAATATGTAACTCATCACGAGTTTTTGAAGGCCAGATATTCTATTTTATTTTTACCCGAATTTTTTTTCAGCGTCTACGGAGGCAAGGATATAATTTTGGAATGTTTACGTCAATGTGGACGAAACCGTCTGACGCAGGGGTGAAGAAGTTCACTCCGCAAACTAATGAACTTTTTTTTTAGAATCATTTTTTTCCAATCTCACATTTGTTTAACATCATTTGTCAATTTTTCGTACGACTTTGTACTACTTTTTTCGATATTTATTTCAGCAATAGAATGGATTTGATAATTCGATGATAAAATTAAGGGTTTGAACCTGAATTTAACATCTTTACACCTGAAATTTTAAACGATTTTTGAAACAGCAGTTGGGAAACAAAAAAAAATTCATTATTTATTATTGAAATTATTATTATTAAAAATTTAGGGGCGGGGTCGAAGAGTCGACTAACCAATATTTGGAACGGCCTAAATCCCGAATTTCACGATTACGAGCGTTCGAATAACGAAGCGCCGAAATCCCGAACGCCAGAAAAGCGACAGCGGAGAGAGCCGCCCCATGCGTAAGAGAGAGAGAGATGCGCCTCCTCTCTCTCTTACGCATGGGGCGGCTCTCTCGACTTTCTCTTTTCTGGCGATCGGGATTTCGGCGCTTCGTTATTCTAACGCTCGTAATCGTAAAATTCGGGACTTCGGCCGTTCGAAATATTGGTTAGTCGACTCTTCGACCCCGCCCCAAAATTTATCAGACTCTTCCCATTAATTTCCTTTAACAAAATTAATTATTTTGGGATAAATTAGAAAAAAAATACATTTTGATAATTTGGTTTATCGCCTGACTCATCCCAGAGCGTGGAATATTGTTTTGTGTTACATGCAGTTAGGAAAATTGGTATTCTCTCGCTGGGAAAGAAGCGCGATACTCGAGAGCGTGACGTTGAATAAGCTTGCGTATATTTCGCAACGAGTTCAACACAAGAAGACGCGGATGATGATTTTCAGAGTGTATACGGGACTAACATTGCCACGAGTGCTTGGGTTCGGGCGAGGCAGGAGGTCAAGTGCGTCGAGGGAAATTCACCCTACAGCGATGTACACGTACTCGTATATACGTCATGTAACTTCGCAACATAAATTATTTCGGAGTAAATTAGCCCAATGAATAAAAACAGGGGGTTGAAGATCCTTGTGCTGTGCGTATGAGCGAGAAGGTTTGAAAAAATATCGAGGTTCATCGAAAGCAATCTCATTGACGAGGCAATCTTTTGCCTGACCTCGGAAATTCAAATTAACAAATTATTTGCTCTAATTATGAAATATGGAATTTTTCGTCTTTGATTTGATCTCATTTTTCATCAATTTATTCATTTAATGCATTTTTTCGTTAGGTAAATCAAAATCAAAGACTTCTGAAATTAACAATATATTTTAACAATCAATATATTATCAACAATAGCCTTTTGTAAATGGATTATTTATATACAAAAATTATTGTTCAATTATATAATCGACATTTTGTAAAATAATGATTTTTTGGGGTAATAATTTTTTTTTAGATGCTACAAACAAGCCCTGGCAACGCTAATTTTTAGTTTTCAACCAAATAATTGAAAACAATTGAAATTATTTTCTACTTTGATAAAAAATATTCTACTCATAATTTATGCTCATGCATTTTTTTTTTAATTTTTCGTATATTTCGATACCGAATATTTTTCAATGGTTCGATTTTGTCAATTTCCAGCATGTTTTTCTTTGATTTGATCTAAGTTTTATTGAATTTATTCATTTAATGAAATTTTATCTTAGTTAAATTAAAATTAAAAACTTCTGAAATCAACCTTTTGTAAATGTATTATTTATATAACAAAATTATCCTTTAATTATCTGCTCGATATTTTGTAAAATATTGATTTTTTGAGGTAATAATTTTTTTTTTAATACTTCAAATAAGCCCGGGCAACGCTGATTTCTAGTTTGCAACAAAATCATTGAAAACCATTAAAATTATTTTCTACTTCAATAAACAATATTGTACTCATGATTCATGAGTATAAATTATATACTCTATTTTTTTAAATTGTTCGTATATTTCGATACCGACTATTTTTCAATGGTTCAATTACGTCAGTTTCCAGCATGTCTATCATCGATTTGATCTCATTTTTATTGAATTTACACTGTAAAAAATGTTATGAAATTTAATATACTGTATATGCATAAAAACTTCATATTTTTCAATTAAATTTAATACAAACATTTTTTACAGTGTATTCATTTGACGTATTTTTTCTTAGTTAAATGAAAATCAAAGACTTCTGAAATTAACAGTAACCTTTTGTAAATGTATTTATATGAAAAAAATTATTGTTCAATTACCTGATCGATATTCTGTAAAATAATGATTTTTTGAAGTAATAATTTTTTTTAAATTCTACAAATATTAAGCCATGGCTTCGCTAATTTCTAGCTTGCAACAAAATAATTGAAAACAATTCCAATTATTTTCTACTTCAATAAAAAAAATATTATACTCGTAATTTATGTTCAAGCATCTATTTTTTAATTTTCCGTATATTTCGATACCGAATATTTTTCAATGGTTCAATTTTGTCAATTTTTAGCAAGGCACTTCCGGTATGCATTGTTCGATATCCCGCGTTATACCTGAAAAAAGGGGACAAACAAAAATTTCTACTCTGTCAAAGAAGCTTCAATGAAGATAGAGTCCAATTTTTGCAATTAAAATTCCGAGTTTAGGACGACAGAAAAGGGAGTTCAGGGATCGATGAATACCAACGATGTAATAAATGTAAAAAAAAACGATAAGCATGCATCGCGAATATAAAATTCAAGGAATATCAGCGAATAGTCGCGATATTCGCGATTATCGGGTGGAAAAATTCAACAAGGATTTCATCGCACAATCGTGTTTTTACATTCGAACGTTGTTAATTTCGGTCAAAATGTGGTCGCCACCGATTAAGGAGTGTCTCATACGTGACTGGGCAAACGATGATGCGCGATATGAATAATCGTCGAGGGGAAAAAAAAAAACAAAAAAAACACACATACTTTAATCACGCGATTATAATTCCCGCACGTCGAAATTCATTCCGTGCGCTATATTGTCTCTCGACCGTGTGGCAAAATACATTGTACGATGTTACATAACACGAGAGCATGCACTGTCACTATAAAAAAAAATTTCAAAAACCCCTTTTATGGATAAAATATTCCGTAGCGCTTGAATTGAAATTCCCGTACCGCGAAACTCTGGCTTATAAAAACTCCACGAACTCGGAATTCATTTGCACACCCTGTTTCACGCTCGTACAACCTCTGTATGGCCCACAGATATTCGTACATTCACAAAACGACGATAGTGAGCGCGAAAAAAAAAACGTCAACGAAAATACGTGGGTGAAAAAAAAAAATTTTTTTTAATTCCACTATTTCGCGAATGCGGAGAAAACCAGGGCGAAATGGAAGAGAAAATGAAAAAGCCCACGTTCGATGAAACACCAGCGGAAACTCTGACTTTATGAATTAATATTAAATTTCCATGTCCCTGCTTCTCTCTGTGAACTTTGCCAATGAAAGGAAATATCATCGGCGTATGCTTTTTTAGCCCCCTCAATGTTCATTATCGAGTCAACAAGCTTTTCCATATTTCTCCATGATTCTCCGGTTGATACGAACGTGAAAAAAAATCGCTATAAATATTCCACTTCCGGTATAATTGAACGAATATGCACGAGCAAGAAGAAATAGCTGTTTCAAGATTTCTCATTTTCAATTGGAATACATTTTTTCCTGTAAAATATGCAGCAATGTATAAAGAGCGAGGGGACGAAATATCTCCTGCCAAAAAAAAAAGATTGGCACGTGTTCGAGCGGTTTTTTTTTTTTTTTTTTTTTTTTAAATCCAGGAAGACCTCGAATAAAGTATCAGCGGCGTTTTTTGCTCGTTGCCGATACTTCCATTCATCTAAGTCGCGAAAATTTTGGCAATACCTCATTTCTCCCCTATTTCTCATTATAGAGTCGCAAATTCAAGGGGATGCGGAAATAAGGGTGAGGACAAGGGAAATGTTCGTGTCCCGAAGCGATAAAGCTGTCCTCCGAATGTTGACATTTCTGGAACACCGAACATCCCTCTCGTTCCTCTTAATTTATATCACCCTCTTGATCTTTCTCTCACCCCTCCTGGATTCAACTTCATCCATGACTCTCGCCATTTTTCACCGAATTTCGCATATTCTCATCATGGCAATTGATGGACGAGCGTGATTTATGAGAATTTTGTGACGATTGAATAATTTCCCCATCAAATAAGAATAATCTGTTGGATATTTTCTATACGCATCAAAATTGTGCTCCTCAAAAAATCTCTACATTTTCGTCTCTACCGAATTTTACGATACAAAAATCGTGTCAGAATTAACAGCGGATTGTCATCTCTATCGATCACAACTCCACCGTCGAACAACTCTACCGAGACACAACTCTATCAATAAATTTATTTTTCGATGAAAAAGCAAAAATGGTGATGAATGTTAGAAATAGCCATGCGGAGTTTCTTTATGAATATGCAACATACACTCCCGCTCAAAAGTTTGGAAACACCAGTCAATGTTTCTTGCCGCACCAAAAGTTGCATAACTCCGTCAAAAAATAAGATTATCGAATTTTAAAAAAGTGTTTTGACGGGAAGGAAATCAGCTTTGTTTTCATTTTTTTTTAACTTTTTTTCGATCCGGTACGCACTTTTGTACGTGACCGTTTTTTGGCCTTTTTTCGAACATTGCGAATTGAGCGCCTTACTTCAAGACATTTTTTTTTCTTATTTACGGTATATTTGAAAGGGTTAGCAAACACTCCATTTTTGTTTAAAAAATTGTTGTACGATTTTTTCTCGCAAAGTAATTTAACTTTTGACTAAAAAAAAAAACAAATTTTGAAAGATTCAACGTAACTAAAAAACTATAGAGTTTAAGAGCAAATTTTCAGTATGAAAAAAGTGGTTTAGATATACACGGAATCGTCTGGAATTATTTCAGAATTTTCCTATGAAATTTTTTTTTTTACTATTTTCGCTCGAAACTCTGATGATGACGTCCCAGCGAAAAATCGCACCTGATTGAAATTTCCGTACTTCAAGATAGAATAAACATCTGAAAAAATTAGAATAAAAATCTGAAAAAATTCAGCAACATTAAACATGCTATAAATAATAATGATCAATGATATTTTGTTGATCATTGTTCATCATTGCTTAATAAATTGTTTAAACAATTTGTTAATGACTTTTGGGCAATATTATTATTGATAATTGTTGTTTATAGCATGTCAAATGTTGCTGAATTTTTTCAGATTTTTATTCTATCACGAAGTACGGAAATTTCAATCAAATACAATTTTTCGCTGGAACGTCATCAGAGATTCGAGCGAAAATAGTAAAAAAAAAAAATCATACGAAAATTCTGAAATAATCCCGGACTGTTCCGTGTATACTTACGCTACTTTTTTCATACTTGAAATTTTCTCTTAAATTCTATAGTTTGTTAGTTACATTGCATCTTTCAAAATTTGTCTTTTTTAGCCAAAAGTGAAATAAAATAAATAAAAAAGATAACAAAAAATGTCCTCAAGTTATGCGCCTAATTCGCGATGATCGAAAAAAGGCCAAAAAACGGTCACGTACAAAAATGCGTACCAGATCGAAAAAAAATCAGAAAAAATATTTTGAAAACCCAAAATAAATCTGATTTCCTTCCCGTCAAAACACTTTTTTAAAATTCGACTTTGGCCGTCGTTTCATACCCCCTTAACGCTTTTTCTCATCTCCCTCCTCTCATTCAACCCCCAAATCACCGAGCGCACTTTGTCCAAAGGCACGTTTGTGCCAAAATCTCTCTTGATCTGCCATCGTTTCTACACGTTTGACGTTTTCAAGTCACAGTTGCGCAAAAGCCGAGCTCATGATGAAGCTGAAACTAGCAGCCAAAGCTAGCAGCCGCGCGAGCCCGCGCGCAGTAAGTTTCGAATGTGACTGTACGCGCCTCGGTGCCCCGAGAGAGCGCGCATTGTCCCAGGTATACGACCGGCGCCAGCATGGCTGAAGTATGGGAAAAACCAAGTTTTTCGTGAGAAAATGAAAATAGTGCCAACGGTAATTTATACGTCGATCGATTCGTCTATATCCGATGATCAAACGTATAATATATCAGGTTTCTATCTTCATAGCTACCACAACAACAAACATTTAAAACAAGCTAGCACACACGGATCTCAAATCGATCACGGGCAAAAAGTTATTTTCGCGAATAAATTAAATAAAAAATATTAGCAAGGCCGTCAACGGAACTGCTGATATGTCATTTTATTCGACTAATGACAGAGAATTAATAGGTCAATTGTCAAATAGCCACTGTCATGCGTATGGCAGCAGAGAGTCTTGACATCAGCTAGTACATACGGAGCTCAAATCTACCGCGCGAGATATATTCTTTTTCGCGAATAAATTAAATAAAAAATATTAGCAAGGCCGTCAACGGAACTGCTGATATGTCATTTTATTCGTCTAATGACAGAGAATTAATAGGTCAATTGTCAAATGGCCACTGTCATGCGTATGGCAGCAGAGAGTTTTGACATCAACTAGTACATACGGAGCTCAAATCTACCGCGCGAGATATATTCTTTTTCGCGAATAAATTAAATAAAAAATATTAGCAAGGCCGTCAACGGAACTGCTGATATGTCATTTTATTCGTCTAATAACAGAGAATTAATAGGTAAATTGTCAAATCGCCACTGTCATGCGTATGGCAGCAGAGAGTCTTGACATCAGCTAGTACATACGGAGCTCAAATCGACCGCGCGAGATAAATTCTTTTTCACGAATAAATTAAATAAAAAATATTAGCAAGGCCGTCAACGGAACTGCTGATATGTCATTTTATTCGTCTAATGATAGAGAATAAATAGGTCAATTGTCAAATCGCCACTGTCATGCGTATGGCAGCAGCAAGTTTTTATATGACCGAGTTGAAGCTAGCAGCCACGAAATCTCAAGTGGGCCGCTCGCAAATAAATTAAATAAAAAATATTAGCAAGGCCGTCAACGGAACTGCTGATATGTCATTTTATTCGTCTAATGATAGAGAATAAATAGGTCAATTGTCAAATCGCCACTGTCATGCGTATGGCAGCGGCAAGTTTTTACATGACCGAGTTGAAGCTGGCAGCCACTGAATCTCAAGTGGGCCGCGCGCAAATAAATTAAATAAAAAATATTAGCAAGGCCGTCAACGGAACTGCTGATATGTCATTTGATTCGTCTAATGACGGAGAATTGATAAGTCAATTGTCAAATGGCCACTGTCATGCGTATGGCAGCAGCAAGTTTTAACATGACCGAGTTGAAGCTAGCAGCCACGAAATCTCAAGTGGGCCGCTCGCAAATAAATTAAATAAAAAATATTAGCAAGGCCGTCAACGGAACTGCTGATATGTCATTTTATTCGTCTAATGACAGAGAATTAATAGGTCAATTGTCAAATGGCCACTGTCATGCGTATGGCAGCAGAGAGTCTTGACATCAACTAGTACATACGGAGCTCAAATCTACCGCGCGAGATATATTCTTTTTCGCGAATAAATTAAATAAAAAATATTAGCAAGGCCGTCAACGGAACTGCTGATATGTCATTTTATTCGTCTAATAACAGAGAATTAATAGGTAAATTGTCAAATCGCCACTGTCATGCGTATGGCAGCAGAGAGTCTTGACATCAGCTAGTACATACGGAGCTCAAATCGACCGCGCGAGATAAATTCTTTTTCACGAATAAATTAAATAAAAAATATTAGCAAGGCCGTCAACGGAACTGCTGATATGTCATTTTATTCGTCTAATGATAGAGAATAAATAGGTCAATTGTCAAATCGCCACTGTCATGCGTATGGCAGCAGCAAGTTTTTATATGACCGAGTTGAAGCTAGCAGCCACGAAATCTCAAGTGGGCCGCTCGCAAATAAATTAAATAAAAAATATTAGCAAGGCCGTCAACGGAACTGCTGATATGTCATTTTATTCGTCTAATGACGGAGAATTAATAAGTCAATTGTCAAATCGCCACTGTCATGCGTATGGCAGCAGCAAGTTTTTATATGACCGAGTTAAAGCTAGCAGCCACGAAATCTCAAGTGGGCCGCTCGCAAATAAATTAAATAAAAAATATTAGCAAGGCCGTCAACGGAACTGCTGATATGTCATTTTATTCGTCTAATGATAGAGAATAAATAGGTCAATTGTCAAATCGCCACTGTCATGCGTATGGCAGCGGCAAGTTTTTACATGACCGAGTTGAAGCTGGCAGCCACTGAATCTCAAGTGGGCCGCTCGCAAATAAATTAAATAAAAAATATTAGCAAGGCCGTCAACGGAACTGCTGATATGTCATTTTATTCGTCTAATGATAGAGAATAAATAGGTCAATTGTCAAATCGCCACTGTCATGCGTATGGCAGCAGCAAGTTTTTATATGACCGAGTTGAAGCTAGCAGCCACGAAATCTCAAGTGGGCCGCTCGCAAATAAATTAAATAAAAAATATTAGCAAGGCCGTCAACGGAACTGCTGATATGTCATTTTATTCGTTTAATGACGGAGAATTAATAAGTCAATTGTCAAATCGCCACTGTCATGCGTATGGCAGCAGCAAGTTTTTACATGACCGAGTTGAAGCTAGCAGCCACGAAATCTCAAGTGGGCCGCGCGCAAATAAATTAAATAAAAAATATTAGCAAGGCCGTCAACGGAACTGCTGATATGTCATTTTATTCGTCTAATGATAGAGAATAAATAGGTCAATTGTCAAATCGCCACTGTCATGCGTATGGCAGCAGCAAGTTTTTATATGACAGAGTTAAAGCTAGCAGCCACGAAATCTCAAGTGGGCCGCTCGCAAATAAATTAAATAAAAAATATTAGCAAGGCCGTCAACGGAACTGCTGATATGTCATTTTATTCGTCTAATGACAGAGAATAAATAGGTCAATTGTCAAATGGCCACTGTCATGCGTATGGCAGCAGAGAGTCTTGACATCAACTAGTACATACGGAGCTCAAATCTACCGCGCGAGATATATTCTTTTTCGCGAATAAATTAAATAAAAAATATTAGCAAGGCCGTCAACGGAACTGCTGATATGTCATTTTATTCGTCTAATAACAGAGAATTAATAGGTAAATTGTCAAATCGCCACTGTCATGCGTATGGCAGCAGAGAGTCTTGACATCAGCTAGTACATACGGAGCTCAAATCGACCGCGCGAGATAAATTCTTTTTCACGAATAAATTAAATAAAAAATATTAGCAAGGCCGTCAACGGAACTGCTGATATGTCATTTTATTCGTCTAATGATAGAGAATAAATAGGTCAATTGTCAAATCGCCACTGTCATGCGTATGGCAGCAGCAAGTTTTTATATGACCGAGTTGAAGCTAGCAGCCACGAAATCTCAAGTGGGCCGCTCGCAAATAAATTAAATAAAAAATATTAGCAAGGCCGTCAACGGAACTGCTGATATGTCATTTTATTCGTCTAATGACGGAGAATTAATAAGTCAATTGTCAAATCGCCACTGTCATGCGTATGGCAGCAGCAAGTTTTTATATGACCGAGTTAAAGCTAGCAGCCACGAAATCTCAAGTGGGCCGCTCGCAAATAAATTAAATAAAAAATATTAGCAAGGCCGTCAACGGAACTGCTGATATGTCATTTTATTCGTCTAATGACAGAGAATTAATAGGTCAATTGTCAAATCGCCACTGTCATGCGTATGGCAGCAGCAAGTTTTTATATGACCGAGTTGAAGCTAGCAGCCACGAAATCTCAAGTGGGCCGCTCGCAAATAAATTAAATAAAAAATATTAGCAAGGCCGTCAATGGAACTGCTGATATGTCATTTTATTCGTCTAATGAAAGAGAATTAATAGGTCAATTGTCAAATGGCCACTGTCATGCGTATGGCAGCAGAGA
Organism: Alloplasta piceator; assembly: GCA_946863875.1. NCBI lineage: Eukaryota > Metazoa > Arthropoda > Insecta > Hymenoptera > Ichneumonidae > Alloplasta > Alloplasta piceator. The sequence goes on from OX333080.1 coordinate 14,171,234, forward strand.
GTCTTGACATCAGCTAGTACATACGGAGCTCAAATCTACCGCGCGAGATATATTCTTTTTCGCGAATAAATTAAATAAAAAATATTAGCAAGGCCGTCAACGGAACTGCTGATATGTCATTTTATTCGTCTAATGATGGAGAATAAATAGGTCAATTGTCAAATCGCCACTGTCATGCGTATGGCAGCAGCAAGTTTTTATATGACCGAGTTAAAGCTAGCAGCCACGAAATCTCAAGTGGGCCGCTCGCAAATAAATTAAATAAAAAATATTAGCAAGGCCGTCAACGGAACTGCTGATATGTCATTTTATTTGTCTAATGATAGAGAATTAATCGGTGAATTGTCAAAACGCCACTGTCATGCGTATGGCAGCAGCAAGTTCTTACATGACAGAGTTGAAGCTAGCAGCCACGAAATCTCGAGTGGGCCGCTCGCAAATAAATTAAATAAAAAATATTAGCAAGGCCGTCAACGGAACTGCTGATATGTCATTTTATTCGTCGAATGATAGAGAATAAATAGGTCAATTGTCAAATCGCTACTGTCATGCGTATGGCAGCAGCAAGTTTTTATATGACCGAGTTGAAGCTAGCAGCCACGAAATCTCAAGTGGGCCGCTCGCAAATAAATTAAATAAAAAATATTAGCAAGGCCGTCAACGGAACTGCTGATATGTCATTTTATTCGTCTAATGACGGAGAATTAATAAGTCAATTGTCAAATCGCCACTGTCATGCGTATGGCAGCAGCAAGTTTTTATATGACCGAGTTAAAGCTAGCAGCCACGAAATCTCAAGTGGGCCGCTCGCAAATAAATTAAATAAAAAATATTAGCAAGGCCGTCAACGGAACTGCTGATATGTCATTTTATTTGTCTAATGATAGAGAATTAATCGGTGAATTGTCAAAACGCCACTGTCATGCGTATGGCAGCGGCAAGTTTTTACATGACCGAGTTGAAGCTAGCAGCCACTGAATCTCAAGTGGGCCGCTCGCAAATAAATTAAATAAAAAATATTAGCAAGGCCGTCAACGGAACTGCTGATATGTCATTTTATTCGTCGAATGATAGAGAATAAATAGGTCAATTGTCAAATCGCCACTGTCATGCGTATGGCAGCAGCAAGTTTTTATATGACCGAGTTGAAGCTAGCAGCCACGAAATCTCAAGTGGGCCGCTCGCAAATAAATTAAATAAAAAATATTAGCAAGGCCGTCAACGGAACTGCTGATATGTCATTTTATTCGTCTAATGACGGAGAATTAATAAGTCAATTGTCAAATCGCCACTGTCATGCGTATGGCAGCAGCAAGTTTTTATATGACCGAGTTAAAGCTAGCAGCCACGAAATCTCAAGTGGGCCGCTCGCAAATAAATTAAATAAAAAATATTAGCAAGGCCGTCAACGGAACTGCTGATATGTCATTTTATTTGTCTAATGATAGAGAATTAATCGGTGAATTGTCAAAACGCCACTGTCATGCGTATGGCAGCAGCAAGTTCTTACATGACAGAGTTGAAGCTAGCAGCCACGAAATCTCGAGTGGGCCGCTCGCAAATAAATTAAATAAAAAATATTAGCAAGGCCGTCAACGGAACTGCTGATATGTCATTTTATTCGTCGAATGATAGAGAATAAATAGGTCAATTGTCAAATCGCTACTGTCATGCGTATGGCAGCAGCAAGTTTTTATATGACCGAGTTGAAGCTAGCAGCCACGAAATCTCAAGTGGGCCGCTCGCAAATAAATTAAATAAAAAATATTAGCAAGGCCGTCAACGGAACTGCTGATATGTCATTTTATTCGTCTAATGACGGAGAATTAATAAGTCAATTGTCAAATCGCCACTGTCATGCGTATGGCAGCAGCAAGTTTTTATATGACCGAGTTAAAGCTAGCAGCCACGAAATCTCAAGTGGGCCGCTCGCAAATAAATTAAATAAAAAATATTAGCAAGGCCGTCAACGGAACTGCTGATATGTCATTTTATTTGTCTAATGATAGAGAATTAATCGGTGAATTGTCAAAACGCCACTGTCATGCGTATGGCAGCAGCAAGTTCTTACATGACAGAGTTGAAGCTAGCAGCCACGAAATCTCGAGTGGGCCGCTCGCAAATAAATTAAATAAAAAATATTAGCAAGGCCGTCAACGGAACTGCTGATATGTCATTTTATTCGTCTAATGATAGAGAAATAATCTGTGAATTGTCAAAACGCCACTGTCATGCGTATGGCAGCAGCGAGTTCTTACATGACAGAGTTAAAGCTAGCAGCCACGAAATCTCGAGTGGGCCGCTCGCAAATAAATTAAATAAAAAATATTAGCAAGGCCGTCAACGGAACTGCTGATATGTCATTTTATTCGTCTAATGATAGAGAATTAATCGGTGAATTGTCAAAACGCCACTGTCATGCGTATGGCAGCAGTGAGTCTTGACATCAGCTAGTACATACGGAGCTCAAATCGACCGCGCGAGATGAATTCTTTTTCGCGAATAAATTAAATAAAAAATATTAGCAAGGCCGTCAACGGAACTGCTGATATGTCATTTTATTCGTCTAATGATAGAGAATTAATCTGTGAATTGTCAAAACGCCACTGTCATGCGTATGGCAGCAGCAAGTTCTTACATGACAGAGTTGAAGCTAGCAGCCACGAAATCTCGAGTGGGCCGCTCGCAAATAAATTAAATAAAAAATATTAGCAAGGCCGTCAACGGAACTGCTGATATGTCATTTTATTCGTCTAATGATAGAGAAATAATCTGTGAATTGTCAAAACGCCACTGTCATGCGTATGGCAGCAGCAAGTTCTTACATGACAGAGTTGAAGCTAGCAGCCACGAAATCTCGAGTGGGCCGCTCGCAAATAAATTAAATAAAAAATATTAGCAAGGCCGTCAACGGAACTGCTGATATGTCATTTTATTCGTCTAATGACAGAGAATTAATAGGTCAATCGTCAAATCGCCACTGTCATGCGTATGGCAGCAGCAATTTCTTACATGACAGAGTTGAAGCTAGCAGCCACGAAATCTCGAGTGGGCCGCTCGCAAATAAATTAAATTAAAAATATTAGCAAGGCCGTCAACGGAACTGCTGATATGTCATTTTATTCGTCTAATGACGGAGAATTAATAAGTCAATTGTCAAATCGCCACTGTCATGCGTATGGCAGCGGAGAGTCTTGACATCAGCTAGTACATACGGAGCTCAAATCGACCGAGCGAGATATATTTTTTTTCGCGAATAAATTAAATAAAAAATATTAACAAGTCCGTCATCGGAACTACCAATACATTATTCTATTAGCCTAATAATATAGAATGAATTTTTTCATATTGCCACTGTCATGCATATGGAAGCAGCAACATTTCTTATAAGCTGTTTAACAGAAGCAGAAATGAAATTCCAGGTATTCTGCATGTTATGGCGTCCGCTTGTACATTGAAAAATCTTTTGGAGTAAAGCTGTTTTTCGTGGACGCTTTTTATCGTTAACTCACCTTACCCTTTTATCGTCAACTCATCTTATCCGTTTAGCTGGGATCACTTTTATCACTAATTTAGCAAATTTATCTCACATTTTATACATTTACACGAGTGAATGACGCGATTTTTTTCATACCTACTGATCGGAATCGTAAATTCGCTATTTGCTCATGTTTTTTTCACAACTAACATGCCCAGTGTATCGAATTCGATGTAGACGTTTTGTTTAAGAAGGAAACTACACCAGATTTCGGACAATAAGAGAGCCTACGCGCATAGTATACGGTATACTGTACTGTTCAGACTGTTTTTATGCGTTTAACGTTTTTCTTGGGTTTTCTCGTGGTCGTCGGTTATTCCCCACTCCTCCATCACTCGCTTTGGACTCTCTCTCTCTCTTCTTTTTCGCACCCTTATGTACAACTGTAAAAGATGGCGGTATTTTTATTGTTATTGTACCGCAGGCGCCTAAAAGTCGCTAAGATTATCCAGCCGATGTAACTCGATCGTATTTTCGAAAATGTTAAAAATGTATACCCCTGACTCTATTTTTCTTTTGCGAACGTGTTATCTCCATCAGTGGACATATTTTCATTGATACGGTACTGCAATTTGGGGTACTTCAGTATAGAGAGAACTTTTTCTGTTAGGTTATTTGATTTCTTTAAATAATCTAGCGCGATAATATTAAAAAGTAAGATAAGTTTTTATAAACGAATTTTTTTTTAAATGTTCAATGTACGTTATTTGAATGGGATTTTTAGAAGCTACAACTGCAGTATTTTGTGAAAAAAAATATGTGAAGACATCTTCAGTGTGCAGGAAAGGTATTTATCTTATTATACAAAATGAACAATTTTTCGGAGTGTAAAAAATAGAGTCGCGAAAGTGAGTCTTTTTGCTGCAAAAACTTTTTTTCCTCCAAAACGCGTTTTCGTCCCTCCTTCAACACTCCGAAAAATTATCCATCGGGTAAAATGAGATACTTTTCCTGCACATTGAAGATGTATTTTTTTTTTCTTATGAAAATGTCTTCACACATTTTTTTACCAAATGCCGCAATTGTAGGTTCTACAAATCCATATAAATAATGTTTATTGATAATTTAAAAAAAACTTCTTCATATAAAAGTTGTTCATGCTGTCATACGCATGACAGTGGCGATTTGACAATTGACTTATTAATTCTCCGTCATTAGACGAATAAAATGACATATCAGCAGTTCCGTTGACGGCCTTGCTAATATTTTTTATTTAATTTATTTGCGAGCGGCCCACTTGAGATTTCGTGGCTGCTAGCTTCAACTCGGTCATGTAAAAACTTGCTGCTGCCATACGCATGACAGTGGCCATTTGACAATTGACCTATTAATTCTCTGTCATTAGACGAATAAAATGACATATCAGCAGTTCCGTTGACGGCCTTGCTAATATTTTTTATTTAATTTATTTGCGAGCGGCCCACTTGAGATTTCGTGGCTGCTAGCTTTAACTCGGTCATATAAAAACTTGCTGCTGCCATACGCATGACAGTGGCGATTTGACAATTGACTTATTAATTCTCCGTCATTAGACGAATAAAATGACATATCAGCAGTTCCGTTGACGGCCTTGCTAATATTTTTTATTTAATTTATTTGCGAGCGGCCCACTTGAGATTTCGTGGCTGCTAGCTTTAACTCGGTCATATAAAAACTTGCTGCTGCCATACGCATGACAGTGGCGATTTGACAATTGACTTATTAATTCTCCGTCATTAGACGAATAAAATGACATATCAGCAGTTCCGTTGACGGCCTTGCTAATATTTTTTATTTAATTTATTTGCGAGCGGCCCACTTGAGATTTCGTGGCTGCTAGCTTCAACTCGGTCATATAAAAACTTGCTGCTGCCATACGCATGACAGTGGCGATTTGACAATTGACCTATTTATTCTCTATCATTAGACGAATAAAATGACATATCAGCAGTTCCGTTGACGGCCTTGCTAATATTTTTTATTTAATTTATTCGTGAAAAAGAATTTATCTCGCGCGGTCGATTTGAGCTCCGTATGTACTAGCTGATGTCAAGACTCTCTGCTGCCATACGCATGACAGTGGCGATTTGACAATTTACCTATTAATTCTCTGTTATTAGACGAATAAAATGACATATCAGCAGTTCCGTTGACGGCCTTGCTAATATTTTTTATTTAATTTATTCGCGAAAAAGAATATATCTCGCGCGGTAGATTTGAGCTCCGTATGTACTAGTTGATGTCAAGACTCTCTGCTGCCATACGCATGACAGTGGCCATTTGACAATTGACCTATTAATTCTCTGTCATTAGACGAATAAAATGACATATCAGCAGTTCCGTTGACGGCCTTGCTAATATTTTTTATTTAATTTATTTGCGAGCGGCTCACTTGAGATTTCGTGGCTGCTAGCTTTAACTCGGTCATATAAAAACTTGCTGCTGCCATACGCATGACAGTGGCGATTTGACAATTGACTTATTAATTCTCCGTCATTAGACGAATAAAATGACATATCAGCAGTTCCGTTGACGGCCTTGCTAATATTTTTTATTTAATTTATTTGCGCGCGGCCCACTTGAGATTTCGTGGCTGCTAGCTTCAACTCGGTCATGTAAAAACTTGCTGCTGCCATACGCATGACAGTGGCGATTTGACAATTGACTTATTAATTCTCCGTCATTAAACGAATAAAATGACATATCAGCAGTTCCGTTGACGGCCTTGCTAATATTTTTTATTTAATTTATTTGCGAGCGGCCCACTTGAGATTTCGTGGCTGCTAGCTTCAACTCGGTCATATAAAAACTTGCTGCTGCCATACGCATGACAGTGGCGATTTGACAATTGACCTATTTATTCTCTATCATTAGACGAATAAAATGACATATCAGCAGTTCCGTTGACGGCCTTGCTAATATTTTTTATTTAATTTATTTGCGAGCGGCCCACTTGAGATTCAGTGGCTGCCAGCTTCAACTCGGTCATGTAAAAACTTGCCGCTGCCATACGCATGACAGTGGCGATTTGACAATTGACCTATTTATTCTCTATCATTAGACGAATAAAATGACATATCAGCAGTTCCGTTGACGGCCTTGCTAATATTTTTTATTTAATTTATTTGCGAGCGGCCCACTTGAGATTTCGTGGCTGCTAGCTTTAACTCGGTCATATAAAAACTTGCTGCTGCCATACGCATGACAGTGGCGATTTGACAATTGACTTATTAATTCTCCGTCATTAGACGAATAAAATGACATATCAGCAGTTCCGTTGACGGCCTTGCTAATATTTTTTATTTAATTTATTTGCGAGCGGCCCACTTGAGATTTCGTGGCTGCTAGCTTCAACTCGGTCATATAAAAACTTGCTGCTGCCATACGCATGACAGTGGCGATTTGACAATTGACCTATTTATTCTCTATCATTAGACGAATAAAATGACATATCAGCAGTTCCGTTGACGGCCTTGCTAATATTTTTTATTTAATTTATTCGTGAAAAAGAATTTATCTCGCGCGGTCGATTTGAGCTCCGTATGTACTAGCTGATGTCAAGACTCTCTGCTGCCATACGCATGACAGTGGCGATTTGACAATTTACCTATTAATTCTCTGTTATTAGACGAATAAAATGACATATCAGCAGTTCCGTTGACGGCCTTGCTAATATTTTTTATTTAATTTATTCGCGAAAAAGAATATATCTCGCGCGGTAGATTTGAGCTCCGTATGTACTAGTTGATGTCAAGACTCTCTGCTGCCATACGCATGACAGTGGCCATTTGACAATTGACCTATTAATTCTCTGTCATTAGACGAATAAAATGACATATCAGCAGTTCCGTTGACGGCCTTGCTAATATTTTTTATTTAATTTATTTGCGAGCGGCCCACTTGAGATTTCGTGGCTGCTAGCTTTAACTCGGTCATATAAAAACTTGCTGCTGCCATACGCATGACAGTGGCGATTTGACAATTGACTTATTAATTCTCCGTCATTAGACGAATAAAATGACATATCAGCAGTTCCGTTGACGGCCTTGCTAATATTTTTTATTTAATTTATTTGCGAGCGGCCCACTTGAGATTTCGTGGCTGCTAGCTTCAACTCTGTCATGTAAGAACTTGCTGCTGCCATACGCATGACAGTGGCGTTTTGACAATTCACCGATTAATTCTCTATCATTAGACAAATAAAATGACATATCAGCAGTTCCGTTGACGGCCTTGCTAATATTTTTTATTTAATTTATTTGCGAGCGGCCCACTTGAGATTTCGTGGCTGCTAGCTTTAACTCGGTCATATAAAAACTTGCTGCTGCCATACGCATGACAGTGGCGATTTGACAATTGACTTATTAATTCTCCGTCATTAGACGAATAAAATGACATATCAGCAGTTCCGTTGACGGCCTTGCTAATATTTTTTATTTAATTTATTTGTGAGCGGCCCACTTTAGATTTCGTGGCTGCTAGCTTCAACTCGGTCATATAAAAACTTGCTGCTGCCATACGCATAACAGTGGCGATTTGACAATTGACCTATTTATTCTCTATCATTCGACGAATAAAATGACATATCAGCAGTTCCGTTGACGGCCTTGCTAATATTTTTTATTTAATTTATTCGCGAAAATAACTTTTTGCCCGTGATCGATTTGAGATCCGTGTGTGCTAGCTTGTTTTAAATGTTTGTTGTTGTGGTAGCTATGAAGATAGAAACCTGATATATTATACGTTTGATCATCGGATATAGACGAATCGATCGACGTATAAATTACCGTTGGCACTATTTTCATTTTCTCACGAAAAACTTGGTTTTTCCCATACTTCAGCCATGCTGGCGCCGGTCGTATACCTGGGACAATGCGCGCTCTCTCGGGGCACCGAGGCGCGTACAGTCACATTCGAAACTTACTGCGCGCGGGCTCGCGCGGCTGCTAGCTTTGGCTGCTAGTTTCAGCTTCATGAGCTCATGTAGATTCGACATCAATGAGAGACGTTTACAACGTCGTAACGTGAAATCTCGTTATTCGTGATTCTCATTCAATCCCCTGCCCTCTCTGTCCTTTTGTTCTATTCCGTGTACCTGTTTTCTCCCCCAAAGGAAATCACGATGTTGCACATGCAGAATATACAACGCTGTGTGGAGCTCGTGTTTCTCGCTTTCACGCAGAATTACACTCAATTATGCGCGAATAAGCGTGAATAGGTGCGTGCAAGCCCCGCTGATAGCGAATCTTTTGTTCTCGGACAAACAATCGGCAACATTCAGCTTGCTCCGTGCCCTGATACTAATTGTACCCTTATAGGACAATCTAGTGCTTGAAAACAAAAGAATTCATGTCAAGATCTAGCATTTGAAGAAATATAAATTGGGTTTTTTGTTTTCGAGGACGTTTTGCTTGAGAAAGTTGTTTCAGGTAGAGTTGCAATATTGAAAAAAGAGTTGTGAAAATAGTAATGCAAAAGTAATGCATTACCCATTACTTTAAACAATGTATATTGGACAAGTTTTCCATTACAAATGACAAAAGTAATGTGTAATGGATACATCCCGTGTAGAAATGTGATAGGGCAACCATTAGTTGATTCTTGCCCCTGATCCGCCCTGCCTGATCCGATTTTCCTGGCAGGGCCCTGACATGGAACTTAACGACCTGGTCCCTAGTTATTACATTGAAATAATAATCACTTATTACCAGTACCCTGCATGATAGGAATATGAACAGTTTCCGACGACGGTATTTTTACACTTTTAAGCAAAACATATTTTTATTTTATTACCCTGGCAGGGCTCTGATGTGAAAACTAATTGGATTGCCCCGAGTATTTATTAAAATAAAATTATTTGTATATCGGCTTTCAGTAGTATAATAATAATAATAATAATAATAATAATAATAATAATAATAATAAATAACAATAATAGTAATAACAATAATAATAAATTAACAATCATTGCCTCGTTTATTATTATTATTATTATTATTATTATTATTATTATTATTATTATTATTATTTAATTATTATTTACTTTTATCCCGCGAGAATAACAAGCAATTGTGCGCCTGTCACAAGTTCGTTACGTAGGCAGAGGATTATTATTATTATCACGAGGAACCGCATCGCGTTAGTTCCGAGACTTGACGCGAGATGGCGCAGGACAGCAACCGTTGAACTCGCATACGGATAATGTGTTCAGTATGCTTATATAGACGGGTGCGAGCACGGATATGTTAGCAGAAGTCGATGTTGGAAGAATCCATACAAGGAGTTCCTGCCGTCTTATGTAATTGTACTTATTTATTTAATTCTCGTAGAGAATTTCCGTTCACTCGGAATCTAATATTCTCTTCGAGGATTGCCAAAAGAAAAGTGTGCCCTAAGAAAGGGTTGCCTCGAAATAAATAATAAGATGCATACATTGAAAAAGGAGTACCTCGTAAAAACGAATTGTTCAAAAAGCGCTTCGGTGTATGATCGCGACCGTGATCAGGGCCTTTAAGGGCATGATTCTAGAAATCTTAGGGGCCTGATCAGGATCTGCTAGGGCCGGATCATATCGTCATAGGGGCCTGATCATGATCGCCGGATCCGAAAATGGCCAGCCAGGTGTTACATGGCTAAACAGGGCCTGTTAGGATGAGCGGATCATTTCCCTACATTAGTTAGGCAGGGCAAGTCAGGGGCAGAAGTTTTTCCCTACCAAAATTTCTACACGGGATGTCCCATTACAAATAAAAAAGTAATGTGTAATGGATGCATGTGCCATTGCAAATAAAAAAAGTAATGCGTAATGGATGCGTGTTTCATAACAAATAAAAAAAGTATGCGTACTTCATATTTAACGATGAACTGTCTGTTTTTTTGTTTCTGCTTTTTAACTTTATGGATCATTTGTGATAATTGTGGATGAACTTTTATAGTGAGCGAAATAAAATAACGAGACAGCAATGTGCAAGTTTCTAATACGAGCAGGGCAATTTTTTTATTTGTAATGGAATATTCTCCACTGCAAATTACTTTTTTTTTAAATTGTAATTTGTAATGGAACGTGCATACATTACACATTACTCTTTTATTTGTAATGAAACACGCATCCATTACACATTACTTTTTTATTTGTAATGGCACATGCATCCATTACACATTACTTTTTTCATTTGTAATGGTACACTTATCCATTTCACATTATGCAGTGTAATGGGTAATAAATACAGTAATGCATTATCAAAGTAGTGCATTATTTACAACTCTGGTTGAAAAATTGTTATTCGGTACAGTTGTAGTCTGATAAAATTTTTACATCGCGCAATTTTAATCAGGTAGAGTTGTTCTTAAGGTTCAGCTTTGTAGTAAATTTTTTTTCGGTAGATTTCCAGCTCAAGGAGTTGCAAATGTGTCGATCGAGGGATTAGTTTCCTCGTCTTCGTTACGAGCGAAATATCGTTAACGCTTCGCGATTAGAAATGCATCGAACTAATTTCCATGTTAACGTACTCTGAGCGGAAATGCAATTGGCAAGAGACTGACTTTGTGAATGTAGTATGAGGAAGACTTGAACTCGGTAGATGGTAAATTTGCTATTTGAAATTCAGGGTTAGCTCGCACTTGCGAAAGAAGCGAGAGAAACCTGCCAAGAACCTGAATAATTGACAATTAAGATAATTTCTCACGGTAAGATATTTTAATTTTGTTTCAATGAAGCCAGGGTGGTAATTAAATTCGTCCCAGTGGATTGGTCGCAGTAATCATTATTCGCCTCGTTCTGGAACATTGCCATAAAAGCTGAGAAAAAAAATGATTCTCCTCTGTCTCGGTGCTTGGCAAAAAAAAAAGGAGAACCAGCAAGGTGCTAAATTTCCATTTTTATAGCTAGCAATTCCCAAAATTCTCTCAGACGAGAGAGAACGGGAATGAGCAAAAAAAAAAATTCCCCCCTTGAAAAAAAAGGGTTGAGGTATTTGAGATTCTGTGCGAGAAGAAAAAAGCCACCTCCGTTCAAATTCGTCAGATCCTCGTATCATCCTAAAACTTCGAGATTTATCGTAGTGACTATATTTTTCTGAGGGATAAAAATATGAGGCTTGGTCCAATTTTCACGAAGGTGCGTGTAGACCAAAGAAAATTAATTTTATTTCAAGCGACGTTGAAGAAAAAGGCAAAATACACCTTTCTCGATACCTTTCAATGTCCAATAATAATTTTGATGATTGATCCAAGCATGAATGAAAAAAAAATATAGTTTCGCATCATTCTCTCATTTTTTTCAACATCGTTGGTGGGGTCGAATTCTTAAGAAAAAAAATATAGCCACCGCGTCAGTGAAAAATTGTACTGAGCTTTCGGCGCGCCGATAAGGACTTAACATCGTAATCCTTAGAAATCGTCTATCTCCACCGTCCTAAGGATTACTGTAATTTTTCAAACGACTCGTCGCCACAGACGAGACATCATACCCGAGCCTTCTTTCAGCGATAAATTTTCTCTTTCTCTTTTACCCTAAAACACTTTTCCAATTAATATTCGTAAGTACGTCGTTTCGTCAATGTCAATCGCGCTTGTGGTGAAATAGATATATATTATATTAGATATATTTTATAAAATCGACAATAAATAAAATATATCGAATCTATGGATATATTAGACTGATTAAAAATAGCGACTTTTTTTTCTCGAAATCCCCTATTGAATACTTTCGAGGAGGTGAAAAAATGCCTGTTAAAAGCAGATCTCTGAATATTAATATTTAGCTGTCTCTCATCGCATATTTCTATTTCCCATTTAAATAAGACAGGAAAAAAAATGTTTACCTTGAAATTCTATACGTTGGCTTCAAGTCAATGTACCGAAATGAACGATAAATATTCTTGTAGGGAATTGAATCCTCTAAAAAAGGTCTCTTTCGATTAACTCACTCCTTCAAAAGTTATTCAAGGTTAAAGTTAAATTTAGAGTTAATTTTTTTTTTCAACTTTCCGGCAAAATGTTAAAACTTATTACTAAATATCGTAAAATCTTTCTTGAAAAAAAAGTTTAAATTGTATAAACATAAATAACATTTTAAATTGCATTAACATAAATTTCAAAGTTTGAATTTATTTTCCTGTGTTATCTAAACGGGAAATAGAAATCAATGAGAGACCGCTAAATATTAATATTAAGAGTTCTGCTTTTGACAGGCTTTTTTTTTTACCTCCCCGAAAGTATTTAATAGGGTATCTAAAAAAAAATAGTTACTTCTTTTAATCAGTCTAATGGATATGTATCATTCGACACGATATATTTGTGTCAATATCATCGGAGCAAAAAATAGAATGTACGAATTTTCGGAAAGCGATTTTATAGCGAGACCTTCATCGCCCAGTGACGTTTATCGTGACATTAAAAAAATTAAAGTAATGAAAAAAAAAAGATGCGCGTGTCGCCTCAGTGAAAATGGACGTATAGCACGCCAATTTACGTCGCAAATTTCACTTCACAGTGCAAACACAATTTCCACCCGATGCTATCGAACTTTCATGTGAAAATATAAAAATTGAAGAAAAACGTTTGCACATGCGTGAAATTAAAACGACCGTGGCGAAGCGAAAGTCAATATACATAGCCTGAGCAAAAATAAATACAGCTGTTTATTGAATTAAAAAAAATCTTGCAATGAAAAACTTGCATTTCCTTAGAATGTTATGCATTCACGAATTGTACTCTGCGAGCAATTAATTTTCCTAATTCTGAACTCGTCATAAAGAATACTTGAGAAATTCGTAGAAAGAAGCGATGCACTGAGAAAACAGTTTATTTGTAGTAAAGAAATTTTACTTAAATATTTATTAACTCTTACAAAAATTCTTAGTCGTTAAGAAATATTTCAATTGTGTCAAAATAATATATTAACTGTTAAAAAAATATTTATTTAATTTATTAACTGTTAAAAAATCATTGATTTCTCGATATTCAAATTTCATTTGTTAACAGTTAACAAATCCTGGTACATTGTTTTCTCAGAGTGTGCAAATTTTTAATTTACAAGATTTTTCATCACTGTAAATCCCAATAAAACATAAAATGTCGGTCTACAATTTTTTTCGTACAGCAAAATTTAGGCAGACCATGTCAATTTTAAACTTTTTTCGGAACTTCCAGGTTTTATAAATTCCCAACCCCTTAAACGATATTTGTGGAAGCGAGTAACAAGCATCTTCATGCTCCAAGATACCTGCGTAAAAAATTCAAGCCCGATATTTCATGATTTATGAAGGGCAAAGAGATCACAGACAGCGCGAAGAAGGGTTGAAAAGTGGGTCAGAAGTCACGGGAATTGCGCTTCGGCGCGTGAGCTCTTAAACAGCATTATCGTCCCTTACGAAAAGGCGATATATTTCGCGAGAAGAGCAATTTTATAATACGTTACGCATACATATATGTATGCATATATATGAGATTTGCGTGTGAAAAAAATGAATGGCAATCTCCGACAATGTGCGAAAGTGCCCACGCGCTTGTGTAAATAACCCGGAGCGGCGGTCTCGGTCTTTTTTTTTTTTTTACTAACGACGGTGTCGAAAAAAAAATGAATACATTTTCCAGAGCCCAATTACGAACAGTCGAGTGTTTGGAGCGAGAAGAAAAAAATGGAAATGCGCTCTGTATGCGGAAAATAAAAAATACAATGAAGATAATAAATTTTGCGTTGATAATTATTCTTGCGATGAATGAAATTCAAAAGGGTTCGGTATTGTTCATCACTGGATTCTGGGAATAATTGAACTGAGATTGGATGAGAAATTTAATGACGAAATCGGATAAATATCGAATTTATCCGATTGTCACTGAGATAAAAAAAACTGTTTATCGGAATTTCGATTAAATCGCAAGAAGGAAGGTAATTATCGATGGGTATTTCTTTTTTTCATATTCTTGAGCAGCTTTTTCCGCAGTTTTTTTATCGCACTATCCCAACGATGCTCGTCGGGAGAGGAGAAAAAAAGAGATGAGACTTGAGAAGGGAAAAAAAATAGATTAGCCGAAACATTACTGCAGTCAGGGATGTTTCGCCCGGATTCCATCCCCGTTTACCTTCTTCATGATCCGCGTGAATGGACGATTCAGTGAATCAGAGAAAATAGAGAGGAGAGGGAGAAAAAAATACACGAGGGTTCAAGGGAGAGGGTGTTCATTAGAGGCGTCAAAGGCAAAGATATAGTGCCTCGTCATCCCCCCCCCCCTCTCTCTCTCACTCTCTCTAGTTTTACCCTCTCAGGGCTCCAGGAGGGTTGTACCGGGACTGCAATTTCGTTGATCACTCTGAACAGCCTCTCTCACGTCCTCTCTATGTATTGCTATATCTTATTTCCGAACTTTGATACTATTTTTTGCGCTCTGACATTCCACCCTGCCCGAAGTTCACGGGGTGAATTATTCAGAGAATCGAATAGTCGTTTTTTTTCGCGGATCCCTCGCAACACTCAGTGTGAGGGAGGGAGTCTTCTGGGTTCATGGAAAATATCCTCAGGGAATAAATTTATTGCCAATAAAAATTTAATATCAATTATAAATCGAAAATTCAACGAGCCAGAAGCCAGAAGTAAGTTGATTGATTTCAATTGAAATATTTATCTTTATTCAGTCACATAATTTCATTTATTACCAGTAAACATTTAATGTCAATTATAAATAAAAAATTTAACGAGCCAGAAGTATGTTAATTGATTTTAATGAGAATTTTCATTTTTATTCAGTCACATGATTCCATTTCATTAAATCTCCGTAATTTTATCTCATCATATTTTTATGAATGAATATTTCACTCATGCGAATCGAGAAATTAATTTTAAAGCAGAAATTCAGGAAAAAAAATCCACCGCAATTTTACTCATTGATTTCCCACAGAAAACGAATTCATTCACCTACGATTAAATTCAATTAACTTTGAATTCTCATTCTAGAGAAAATAAATATCGCTCAGAGAAAATCACTGCATACGTGTTGTAATCCCATTAAACTTTTCCGTGAATTTCATTGAATTGGACGAAAGAAAAAAAATCGAAGCAATGAAATCCTATTTTCCTCGATTCAAATTCTTCGAGAGTCTGTGAATAAATTTGGGTCTAAAATATTCGGGTCAATTCAAAGAGAAATCACTCGAGTCTAATTCGTTCAGACTAGGACAATGACGTGGAATGAGGGTCGATAAATTATTGACGTGACGCGATGCTTGGTTAAATAAATAAATGAAAAAAAAAAAAAACGTGCAGGCATAAAAAGGCAAAAGCTTACCGTGGGACGAAGAGAAGAAAAAAAACGAGGTAAAAAAACAAGGCCTCTTCAACCTTCGTGCCTCTGGCGCCATAAATTCGAAGCCACTTCCATTCTGCGAGAGTTACCTTAATATTGAATTCCTCTCTCCCTATCTCTTCCTTCTTTTTTTTCCCTCCACCTATCGCGCTGCTTTCTTTTGGCCAGTCCAAACGATCCCGTCCGTTTGCACGAGATATCCCCGCTGCTAATCCCAGAGTCGCATCTGTTATCGCGAGGGGGTAGTAAGGGGTTGTGCGGGGGGAGGGGGGGGGCAGCCAAGACGTTTAACGAGCAACGACGGTGAATGATGAGCCTCGTCTGACTATACAACCGACTATATACGAGGATTTCCGGGAATTACCAGCGTTATTGCAACGATGCGCTTATTTTCTCGTCAATTCCCATTTTATTCCATTCTTTTTATTCTCCATTTACGCTACTGGAACGCATCGGCATAATTGAGCGATTTTAATAACATTATTTACAAGATAACATTCTGTCTTCGTGTTCAAGCTTAATTTATGGATAATGCAGTTGTCAATAGTTAATATAGTGTAATAGGTAATGCAGCTGAGTCATTCCATGTCAAATCGACCAAGAGTTGGAATCGACCACTTTCAATTTCGATGAAATTTGATCAGAAGTTTTCGTTTTTAATAAAACGAAGTTCTACCAAAGGAAAAGAATATTTTAAACAAAATTCAAAAGTTATGCAAGGTTCAAAATTTCACAATTTTCTAAATCTTTCAAGTTCATGTTTTAAATATCTAAAATCGTTCTCGGTTTATCTTGAAGAGTATACTTGTGGCAACGAAAAAAAAAAATATTCCGAAATTTCTTTTGACAAATGATGAATTCGGAGATTTTTTTAAAATTGTGCAAATCCCCGATCAACATTAAATTTATAGTTCCATTTTTTTGATAAATACATTGTACTGATCTTAAAGGATCCTGAAAATTTGATTAAAAAAAGTTTTTTTTTTTACCAAAATTACAAAATTTATAATTTTGAAACAAAAAAACACCATCCTGAAAATTTCAGGATCTTTCAAGATCAGTCCAAGGTATTATATTAAAAAAATTGAATCAAACATTTAATTTTGATCGTGGATTTGCACGATTTTTGAAAATTCAAAATTCTCTAAATACATCATTTTTCAAAATTTTTTTTCGGAATATTTTTTTTCGTAGCCACAAGTATACTCTTCAAGACAAACCCAGAATGATTTTTTCGTAACTATAATAGTTTTCGAGATATGTAGTTAAAAAATAAACTTAAAAGATTTAGAAAATTCTGAAATTTTGAATCTTGTATAACTTTCGAAAAAAAATTTTTAATTTTTTCCTCTGCTAGAACTTCGTTTTATTGAAAATGAAAACTTCTGATGAAATTTCATCGAAATTGAAAGGGGTCGATTCCAACTCTTGGTCGATTTGACATGGAATGACCTATCTATAATAGTTGAAAGTCTAAGAACTGATTTTTCATGTTCTGCAGATGAAGATGTTTCAATTATTGATTATTATTTTCTTTCAAATACATCAGAGCTGGACAGTACTTGAAGTAGCCGGTACTTGCGACGTGAATAGTTGGAGTACTTGAAAAGTACTTCAAGTATGGTACTTAAATTTTCAAGTACTTAAAACGTACTTCAAGTATTGTACTGAAATTTTTAAGTACTTGACCTGCACTTCAAAGATTGTACTTAAAATTTAAAATACTTTTCTGTACTTCAAGTACTTTTTCAAGTACAAGTATCAAGTGCTTTTGAATGTGTCTTGCTGATGTTTACATGTACAAAGCCTTTGAATATGTAATTGGAAATAATATTTCGTGACGTATGGACTGTCCCTCAACTGTCGCCGACGACAGTTTTTAAACATGAGCACGAAGTTGGAGTAGTTTTATAAATCCATGTATTATATTATTTATTTCTTCGTTTTCAAAGCTGTATCAGAGTAAGTCATAATTACAATCATCAATGCTATTTTTCAATTCTTCGTTTAAATACTTCTGTTCCAATCTGCCTAAGCCTAATCTCAGTGTATTGCACAAGGTGAAAATATATTTTGATACCAAAAGTACTCGAATAAAAATCAAATGACAATAAGAAATCAATTGTAAGTACTAGAACTTACAAGATATACTTGAAAACTTGAAACGTACTTGATACTTGGTAATTGAATTTTTAAGTACTTTTACTTCAAATACTTAAAATCTTAAGTACTTGAAGTAATAAGTAAGTCGTACTTAAAGTACTTTACCCAGCTCTGAAAAATATTTAATTAATTCGGCAGACAAAATTTTACGTTTTCCATTCAAAATGAGGCGCAGCGAAATTTTTAATTCATGAATATACCGGAAAAAACTTGACTTTATAAAAAATTAATTGAAGAATAAATTCGATAAATAATTCGAGTAGTTTGGCACATTCTCCGCGGAGTGTTTGTTCATTGATAAATCTCGGGATACGAGTTTTATCAAATGGAAACGCGGGGTTGACAAACGACTCGATAATAATCGAGTTAACTCGACGTTAACGTTGGGCTCTTTCTCTTCCTGTCTGCCGGTTTTCACAACCAGAGGGAACAAATTTCGTAACCATCGGATGATTTTAGTGGTCCGCACACGTTAACCCTCCGGCCATACGCATTATAGATGTGCACAGGACTGTGCTCTACTTTGTTTCCCTCGTGGGTTGGTTATGGAGCCATTATACAAGACCTATCTATATATTTATAATATCCACGAGGTATTCGAGATGAAATTTCCATTATTTCGGGGTTATACCGAGGTTCGTGGAAAATCAAGAGGCATGAGATGATTGTTTCTTGGTTCTCCACACCCATAAGACCATTAAACTATCGAGGTTAAACAAATAGTTAACCTCTTTTGGATTAAAAAGGTCCTTCGTACTGATCGAATCATTACTAAATTGTTTTAGAATCGTTTAAACAATTATTTATGGATTAATCGCAAATAAAGAATCATTTTTACATGCTTAAGGTTTCTGACTTCTATTGAATTATTTTGTTGGGCATGGAGTTGAATCTGTAATGAAGATCCATTTGAATAAATGAAGGGTTGAAGTACTTTGTTGAAGATATAAATTATTGCCAGAATCTTGAAAGAAGATAGTTAACAAAGTAAAGATTATATTAGGTAGACATTAGTTAACTATTTAGAAGTCCAATACAATTGATGACAGAATAATTGATGTGAGGGTTTTTTTTAATCGAAGATACAAGTTACATTTCGTACTTGGCATTATCTTGTGTCCAAATATTTATACCAACGATTCATCGATGCGAATTTAGGACTGGTTTGACTAGAGAAGCCGTCTTAATTGCAACATCGTTAACAGAGTTACACGTATTCATCGTGCTGTTACTAAATCCTACAAATTGCAAACTGAAACACAACAAGATATCCAGCAGCCGCAAATTAACGGGTACCCCATCCAATGCATCGTTTTCTCTAATTTCTCGCGCAACCATTAGCTGATTTGTTAGTCAAGCCAATTAGCAGTAAAATACGAGAATCGACACCCTCGCCACGGTTTCATCGTGAAAACTCTCCGGTGAGAGGCAGCCAGAATGTTTGCAAAATAAAAGTGAAATAAACCTCGATGATAAAAACGAAATTTCCAGTGAAGGGTAAAAAAGTCGAACCTCGTGACTGAAAGGCCAAAACGCGAGAGTGAATACGCTCGAAACGTTACGAAAATAAAATTCTCTGCGAGAGGGTCAAATATTTTTTTAATAAAAGAGAAAAAAAATGTGTTATTTGAACAGCGAAAACTCCGTTTCACCTTTTTTTAATCATGCAGTGCAAAATCTGCCAGCGGCTCTGATTTCACTAGCATCAATATCAAATTCTTCCTGCGATGGAATTTTCCTGTTTTCAAAAAAAAATTGCCATCCATTCCCACGAATTACGAGACAACGGAGAAGAACATACTCGAAATATCGAAGAGAAAAAAGGGCGTTGCACCGATTTTTGACGAGATGACATCCATAGGAAAGACGAAATGCAGAACTGTGACGACGACAATTTGGCAGATGCCAGCGAAGAGCTTAGACGTGTATAGAGTGAGAAGAGACCTCTAAGGTTTATTTATCAAACTCGTGAAAGCGGATAGCAGAGCTTCGCCACGGTAATTCCTCTTTATATACACTACGTGTACATACATAAATATATAGATTTGCGTCTAAATAAGTTACGAGAACATTTAATCATCTCGTTCACTGCCCTAAATTCATAGGGGAATGTGGGGTAAAATGGGCATCTTGAAGCAAAACGGCCCCCTTCAAAATTTCCGAAAAAGCATTGAAAGTTCAAATATTTAGAAAATTAGGAAATTATGATTATTCTAACGAGCGTAAATATTCCAGAAGACTTCCCACGCTAAATCATAAAATTATGGGATTTTCATAATAATTGCCTATCAATAGTTTGAAAAATAAAAAAAATTGTCATTCTCATCGCATTAAACGAAACGATAGGTCAACATATTTTAATAATATTATGGTAACTCATTTTCAATAAAATATCTTTGATAATCCAAGGATCAAAGCAAAATGAGGTGCCCGGGGCAAAACGGACACCTTATCCATAATCGTAAAAAAAATAATTATATAAGGCAACTTAGAGTTAAAATTCCGCATAACTTGCAGATTTTGTGGATATCAAAGTGATGTGAAAGGTCTAGAAACTGAGTAAATCGATTTTCAACGTTTTTTCTCATTTACTTGATTATTGAAAAGAAAAAAAATTTGAAAGGTGCCCATTTTGCCCCAAATTCCGCTACTTAAAAAGGTTCAGTACATAAAGAATTCGCTTTGGCAGACGTTCTACTTTCCGGGCTTTGAAAGAGATCGAAAAGAACGTTGTAATTGAATAAATCAAAAGCACGTCGTTGAAGCTTTGATAATAGACAAAGTTTCATCAGAATAAAAGTTTTCCTAAATATCACATTACCCCTAAGCGAAAGTAGGAGAATAAAAATTTCAACGTACTGGAGACGACAAAATAAAATATCGATATAATTTGTAAGAGGAAAAAAATTACCTTGTGTGTTGTTCCCAACGCCTGGCTGAAACAAAAAAAAAGAGGGATGTTAAAAGTTTGATCTGCACTGAACCTGAGCAATTTCAACGTTTACTTCATCGACATCAAAAAAATTTTACCCGATAGCGTGAAATTCTTTCATGAGAGACAGAGAAAAATGTAGAAGAAAAATAAGGTGAACAAAAAAGTCAATTTGCTTCGTCCCGATGATGGCATAAAGATTTTATTATCATTTGATATATATATATAAACATTATATGTGCATTATATATCCATCATAGATGGATGGTTACTCACGCGATTCCCTCGTGGATATCCCTCAAAGATTCAGACAATAAAAAAAAAAACGTTCACGGGTTCGTTGAAAAAAAAGAGGGTTATATCGAGCATAGCAAAAGAGCATAATAATGATATCGTATCTATATCTGTATCTGCGTACCTGCCTATACTGTCCCTCTATCCCATATCGAGCACTGACGAGCAAAAGGGCGTAAATGTCATTATTTTGTGGATCAACTTCACGCTAGTCGAGCCCTTTTGTTTTCCAGCATCCGATTTATCTAATAAATATTTCCCACCGTGGCTCATTGTCGTCCCATTCGATCCTGGCCCTTTCTATATATCCAGAGGGGCAACTCTGTCCTTGTCGATTCCTCCCGACAAATCGATAACAAACTCACGGTCATTTTGTGCGCCTCTATCGGGTTCTTGGCTCTTTCCATCTGCAATCGCATTTTGCCAAAAGCTCCCTCGTTTGCCGCAATATGCGCCGCACATTTAATTGCGACATTAAAATTTATGTATGGGACATTAATCGTCGATTCAATCATAGTCCGACACTCATTCATCCGGCTTTATGTTTTTCCCACGGTTTTACTGGACGTCAAGAAGCTCTATTTTTTTCTAGATTTTTTCTATCCTTTTTTGTTTTGACGAACAGAAACATCCAAATTGGGAAGCATTGGAATAAAATTAAAGATAATTAAATTAAATCAATTATTGATTTATTGATAAATTTATCAATCAAAGCTGGTGGAAATTTTGTAAAAAACATTACAGTCGAATCCTGGAGGGTGAGATTCAAAATTTGGTTGAGTCGACACGGAACGCCCCATACATGAGTGGAATGATGGATATAGATATAGCAATAAATGAATGCTCGAAGATACTCACACTAAACCGTATTAGGAGAGGATTGAGGGCTTTGATATATAGTGAGTCCTATAATAACGCTTTTCCACTGACAAATCACGATTCACCGGTCATTATCGTTAAAACCCAAAATTTAACGAGAGCTCCTAAAACGACCAATCGATGTGGTCATCGAAGCGGTGTACCTTGTAAACACACATCCTGAGAATTACGACTTTCCCACGGACATATACACACAGAAATTTGGCTCATATTGATGAAAATCACCTGTGATATTTCAATATGAATGTGCTTGTATTAATGTACATACGAGGCATTCCTGGCAAAATCGGTAAATATTGAACCCGAACGACTTTGGATTTTATCGCTAATTTTTTATATGGCTCCTTCCCAGAAGCATTCTATTGTTTTTTTTTTATGAGTCAAAATTATTATGAAATTATTTTTAATAAAATCAGTCGCTCCAAATATCTAAAAAGAAATCCAGAACTATCGGATTAAAAAGTACTTGTAACTATTGAAAAAAGCTGAAATTTTATTCGATTTTCTTTCAGAATGGTTTTAAATATTCATACACATTTTTTTTGTCTTCATATTCTTATTGAGGGCCGATCTTGAAGGTCTTGAAATAAATAAATAATAATAAATGAGGTCTTGAAAATATCGGTTTACAACAAATTCTTCATTTTCTGAAAAATAACACTAATTTTTTTAAATAATTTTTTTTGACACGTTTTTTGTTAGAATTTTTTTCATTGAATAAATTATAAAATAATAAGATCGATGTAAATAAATTACACCGAAATAGAATTGAGAAAAAAAAATAGAACATTTCCAAGATCATCAAGATTATGGATCACAACGAAGCATGAGAAATTGATTAATTTCATTTTGATTTCATGTGAAATTCAGGGTCGAATACCGTTCGATTTGTCCAGGAAAATAACGTAAAATCACTATTAAGGATGTTGAGTTCCAAATCGCAAATGATGAGAAAATTCTGAAAATTTGGTATGTTCTTGGATGAATTATTTAAGAGGTGTAAGAATTTCACGACGATTAGGAAGCTCGTTGTCGAACAATTAACATTAACAAATGAAATTAAATTAAATGTAGTCTTATGGAAACTGATATAACTTTGCAATAAGTTTTTTTTGACCTCTCAATTCTTTAATATTTACACTATATTGAAAGCAACGGAAACAAAACGAAGTTTATTGATTAATATTTTTTTTATTTGTTTAAAAAATTGTTCGTAACAAAATGTATGAAGTATTTAAGAGGTCGTGTAAAAATTGCATGACGATTAGGAAGCTCGTTGTTAAAATGTTAACATTTTGTTAAGAACAATTTTTGAAACAAATAAAAAAAATATTTATCAATAAACTTCGTTTTGTTTCCGTTGCTTTCGATATAGTGGAGGTATTTAAAAATTGAGAGGTAAAAAAAACTGATCGCAAAGTTATATCATTTAATTTAATTTAATTTGTTAATGTTAATTGTTCGATAACGAGCTTCCTAATCGTCGTGAAATTTTTACACGACCTCTTAAATACTTCATACAAAAACATACCAAATTTTCAGAATTTTCTCATCATTTTTCATTTCAACCCTTAAGGAGGTATAAGTAATGATGATAGAATTCTGAAAATTCAATATGTTTTTACATGAAGTATTCAGGAGGGCGTGTAAAAATTTCACGACGATTAAGAAGCTATTTATTGAACAATCAACATTAAAAGATTTCATAGGGACTCAACATCCTTAAATATCATAATTACATAAGATTCAACGAGTTACTGGCAAAAGGTAGGCTAAGCCTCGAAATTCGCGTCACAATGCGATATAACTTGAGCCCTAGCGTCAAATGCACCCTTATAGCCACTATTTTCCGGTCAACTGAGAAAAAGGGTGCAAAAACCGAGAGAACTGAGGTAATTGCTTGAGCCTTTACATCGGAAAGCGCAAAGAGACGAGTTTAATCCCCGTGTAAGCTTGTTCCTCAATCTGTGAACCCTTTGTGTCTATCAATGTGTTGCCTCTGCTTAATCCGCACGAAACACTCCGACACAAACTATCATCCACGGATTTGTTTAATTCCCATATACGGAAAGAATTCTAGGATTTATCGTGGCAGAGCGGAGGGATGAACGAGTTAATAGGGATAGAAATTACAAGATAACTCTTGGACGCTTGCACTGTACGTGAATGCGGAGTGCGATGTTGTTATACGCGATGCATGCATTATAAACATGGCTAGATTTGATTCTACCGTACACTATCAGGTAGAAGGGCGTAACGCCGATGAATAGGTGCGTTAAAGTAACTTGGGTCAAGTCCTTTCTTCGGCCAATGGGAGTTTCAGTCAAGCGCGCTTTGCAGAGACGCCACGATGAAGAGACCTCTCTCTAGCACTCCAAAAGGGTACTCACACAACGCTGGTTGTTTCAACGGTTCTGGTCATGGGGTTAATGAAGTAATCAGACCACCGAGAGCCTATCTGTCGCTGGATCTGAAGCTTTGACCCATGTAAATGATGTTATGCTCGAGGAACATGGATTTAAGATCGACCTTCAGGTTATATTGGGACGATACGAGCCCCAGTTCCTATTAGCCTAGCAATTTGATCTCAAAGTATAGTGTCTAAAATAATGAAACACATTTGATCAGAGGAGATTGTAGCTAAAGAAGAAGGAGGTTAACGAGAAGAGTCTGGAAAGTGAGTCAAGAGCGACTGGCTGGTAAACTTGGATTCAATGTCACAAATTACGGAGGATACCGAAGACAGATGCGAGGACTCTCGGAGCAATTGGGCAACGATCCCAGAATTTTTGGACCGCTCGTTTCTCGCGGGATTAGCCGGAAAATATCGCACAGGTGCGATGAAACTGTATGCAGCAGAGAAGGATCGATAAATTTGGAGAAGCCTCTGGGCCAAAGGCCAAATTATATGGCTCAAACCCCTTCAGCAATCCTGACGCGAGATCTACGTGTGTTACATGTAAAACAGCCTTCATGCTTGTCGGAGTGTAACCCGGCAAATATCGAGAAATTTCTGGTGAATCGAGGCCGTCCATCCACCGTTCGGACCGGACTCTGTGGACGGTTTCGTACAATGCCGCTGGTTACTTCCGGTTTGGTCGTAGTTCGGTGGATGATTGATCGAGAGTCAAATTAAATCGCTCTCCCCTCGACTCCTGAATCACAACAGACGGAGGGATATCTCTCGTCGTATTAAAATCCACAGAAAATACTGTGATCCGTTTCGCACGTGATCGATCATTCGTTCGTCCATTAGCGAGGGAAAACCCAAGTGGTTTAACTAAATGGTTAGGACTCTGACATTGATGCCCCATTGTGAATTCGCACTTTTGGTCTTGCGAATCGCCATCAATGCCAAGGTAGAAGTGTTGATGAAGACAATTTTGGACTTCAAGCAAATTTAGGTCCTTCGAACGATCAGAGTCGAAGTGACTAGAAATGGAGACTGAAGTCACGTCGTAGAGTGTGTGAAAACCAAGAAATACGGACCTCGAGATAAATACTTGACGTTTTGAGTTGCATGTGCGAGCTCACATCGACTTTATGCTCAGCTGGAAGAGAGAGGAAGAGAGATAGAGACTTGAGCCTTTGAGATGTTTTATCGGCGCCTCGTGGGCACTCGTGAGCTCATAAAGTGCATTTAACTGCAGTGTCCGACCAGATCTCTCTGTAAATAAGCAACCCCTGTGAGTTGGATGAGAGAAAGAGAGAAAGATGAGATATAGAGGAGTTGCGATGGATCGCAAAGCTAGAAACGAGGAGGAGCAGCTTTCGCGAGCTTTAAGGCGTTACATGACCTCTGTAAAGTTACAGAGGCAAGTCTTGAAAATGACTTTAAACTGTACCAGAATTAGATGCTTTCCAGATGCTAATTTTAAACCCGATTGTAAAATGAACAGAGCTCCAAAATTTATAATTGCACTAATTAACACCAAATTTGCAGGTTTTCAAAGACCCCTAAAAAAAAGTGTCCTCGTCAGGATAATTCATTATCTTAAATCAAAACACTTAATTTTATCTGGTAGCAGATAATTATAGCTCGGGATTGAACGAAGGGCTTAGAGAAAAAATTAAACTTTGAATTTTTTGCAAAGTTTTATGCAAAACAGAACAATTTTTGGTACAGTTTTCTATAATACGATAAAATTGCTTATAATTTAAAAAAACCTTCGTTTGATCACTAGTAAATCCTACCTTGAAGTAAGGATGTTCGATTCTTTGGAAAGAATTGATTCTCTAATCGACTCTGAATCAAATAAAGAAAATCGATTTTCATGAAAAATCGAATCTAAAGAATCGATTTCGTAAAAATCGATTTTTAAAAATCGTAAAAAAGAATTAATCACTAATTAAAGCTCACGTAAGTGTTTTCAAGTATTTGCTATGGAAAATTATTAAATTGGATTAATTTATTTTTAATACAAAATTATGAATACAAAATTAGGTCCTTTGAACAAAACCCAAATAACAAATATAAAGCAATTTTATTCTGGCTAAACATAGCATTTGATTCTTTTATACATTGACACTTTTTAATATATTGTTTAAAACATTACGAATACATATCAAAATTTTTTTCTATTACATAAGTTTCTATTGTTTTACGATATTTTGTATATTTTTACTTTCGATCATTTTTTTCGTTGGATCATGTTTTGAATTTTTACTTTGAATTTTTTTTACTGTTTCGCACGTTTTCACATTTTCACGTACTTTTTTTTCTTCAACCTTGACGTTGATGTTTCATAGACTTTTGTCAATTTTTATGAAATTACCAATCTTTAATAGATGATGAATTTAATAAAAAATCGAATTTTCGATTTTTAAGATCAAGAATCGATTCACCTAAAGATCGAAAAGCAAAGAATCGATTCATAAGATCGATTTTTTTAATAAAAGAATCGATCTTTCGAAGAATCGGATCGGAATCGAACATCTCTACCTTGAAGAGTGCAAAATTTCAATAAGATCGGTGCATTCGTTTTTTCGAAATCGTGTCCACCGACTTCAAAAATAGAGTTTTTAGGCAAGGCCTAATGAGATGAATTTCCGAATTGAATGTCTCTCCTAGACATTTACTTCGATTGACTATTCTATTCTAGAATATTCTAGAAATATTGTAATATCAGATAATAAAGTAAAATAAAATTATTTTTGCAAATTTTTTGACCTATGTGACCCCTAAGGCGCTGCTGCTCCATGAATATAGTTTTCCTCTTTTTTCCTCGCCTTTTCTCCCTCTCTCTCTCCTTCTGTTTGTATTACTGCGTGAAACTTCTGCCAGCATGTCTGCAAGACCTTATATCATGCCCCACAAAAGCCAGATTTACTTTTTTTCTTTTTTTTCTTTAATATTTATTATCGCATCAGTGGAAGCCACTTGAAATCGCAAATCGTTATGGGCTTCGAGCGAGTCGACGCTGATACACATTTATCGTTGTTTACATTTGTGTAAGATTACTCAGATATTTATTGGCGTCGAAGCTCGCCTGTGAAGTTGATTATAAAACGGAAATCGTCGCTGCGCGATTCGCGCGAATAACGTCGTAATCATTCATCGCGGAGCTTTCGCCTGAGATTTTTTAGGAAATTTCTCTTTTATTTTGAGGATGTTGAGTCCCAAATTGAAAATGATGATAAAATATTAAAATTTGATATGTCATTATGCACAACATTTGAAAGGTTGTGTAAAAATTTCACGACGATTAGGAAGCTGGTTACTGAGAAATTGGAATTAACAAATTACACGCAGCATTATGGAAATTGAAGTAAATTCGGAATTATTATTATTTTTTTGTTATAAAAAATTGTGCCAAAAATGCGGAAAAAATCATAACCGAGGAAAAACATATAAGAAGCATCGTTTAATTTTAGCGAGCGACTACTTTTAATATTAATATTGTTTATAAATCATGTTTTTTTTTTTTGCAATTCAAAGTAATTTCATGGTATATTTCTATAGTTGCGATATAAAATAATGAAAATTTGTTTGAGAATGGACAGTTTCCACTATCCAGATTTTGGAGTTGTCAAGTTTGCACAAAACATCCAAAAGTTAATCCTCTCTTGTAAAAACATTGTTAAAACTTGATATGATACATAAATGAGAATTTTCGATCATTAATATGCACAATTACGATGCTTCTTTTCACATCAACGATGTTACGATACGAATTCAAGTATTTATCAATTCCAATAAAAATCAGTACAATGAGGACAGGTACCAAACTTTTGGAAGGGACGGTACGGATTCAACATCCTTAACACATTTTGAAAAAGCCCGATAAACAGTATCGAATTCAATTGATCCGCGGTCTTGATTAATGCGCATA
This sequence comes from Alloplasta piceator, assembly GCA_946863875.1. Classification (NCBI taxonomy): domain Eukaryota; kingdom Metazoa; phylum Arthropoda; class Insecta; order Hymenoptera; family Ichneumonidae; genus Alloplasta; species Alloplasta piceator. The sequence continues at coordinate 14,199,654 of OX333080.1, forward strand.
TTCTAACGTGAAATACCTCGAATTCGCTCGATGAATTCGTGGCATCAACGATAGTACGAACTTGTAAACGATCTAACGGTATAATATCGCTATGCGATGTTGAGCTTGCTCGTCGGCCAAGTTTGTTTCCAGTGTAAACGCTCGAGATGCATTTGGCCAGTTATATATCGCGGTCGACGAACGCGTTAGTCGGTCTATAGACACATCTGTTGTTTCAACCAACGGCTAACGAGCATTGTCTGTGTGTTTGACATATTTGCGTTGTCTTGATGATACATTGGCAAAGACCTTCTGCATGAACTCTACCCGAACGATATTCTATCAGCGAAATGTAGAATTATGGGAGATCTGAAACTGCAGATCTCGAGTATAGCATTTTTTCGATCATTGTAGGATTGAAAGGGACATGGAGCAATAGACACCTTTTTTCTACCCTAAGAGAGAAGAAAAGTGTCCAAAATGATTGTCTCAAGGGAAAAACCCTTTTGCAATATGAAGGATCAAGGCAAAAAAAATGTCATCTATTTATAGTGGAATTATAATTATTTAACTAATTATTTTACGATTCTAATAAATATTTCAAATTTTTGTTTCGTTTTATTATTATAAGTACAGTAGTGGAAAAAATTAAGGGATCAAAAGAATTTCCTAAATTTTTAGTGGATTTTAAAAATGCTGTATCTCAGTCAAAAATGATCGTATCAAGGTCTAAAAAAAAGCATTTTGAAGCTTAAAGGTTCTAGTTTTGAGATTGTTCTGCGAAAATTTTTTCAAAGCTACAGGTTTTACGCAATCCTTAGAGATAGTGTTCAAAAAAAATTTCGCAATTTTTATGTACTTTTTTTGGTCGCAGTAACTTGGAAAATTTGTTTCCAGCTAAACTATTGCATGGACCAGATAGCTTGTTTATTTAGCTTCAATTTGCTTTTTTTTGACCTCGATGCTACTGTTTTTCGCCGAGATATCGCACTTTTAATGAAAAAGGTTCCTTTTGTCTTTGGACATTGATATCTCAGGGAAGAATTTTTTCCAAGTCGATGCAGCGAGAAAAAAGTACATAAAATTTGCAGAATTTTTTTTTCAGCTTATTTCGTAGAATTGCGTAGAACCTGTAGCTTAGAAAATTTTGTTGCTGAAAGATTTTGAAGCTAGAAACTTGAAGCTTCGAAATGCTCTTCTTTAGACCTCGTTACGACCATTTCTAACTGAGTACAGCATTTTAAAAAACCAGTAAAAATTTAGGACATTTTTTTGATCCCTTAATTTTTTCCAGTAGTGTATATAAAATATAAAATATATAAAATATAAAAATATATAAAAAATTCAAACTATCTCTGACTTAAATACTAAAAAAGTCGCATATAAATCTACACGATCTACAAGAAAATAAAATTGATTGGGGTAAAATGATTGAAAAATCATTTTGGACACCTTTGTCCCTAGTAAGCTAAAATATTTCTGAATTAATTGCAATTAACGATAATCATTTTTTAAAGAGGAAGATTTGTCGGTAAAAAAAAGTATGAAGCGCGAATTTTAACTTTCACAATTTTGAAATAGGGGTAGTTCTTATTCGAGGCCTTTGAAGGTTCTAAAATAAGTGGTCGGATGCCTCTATTTGGGCTTGAAGAAATTCTTGTCAACTGCATTTCTTCTTACTAATTGTTTCCTTTATTTCATTAATTATTTATTTTATTCCATTAATTATAATTTTATTTTATCAGTTATTTCCCTTGAGAATGATTGTCATCGCGATTGATATTTTTTTTCGTGGCTCTCAAAGTTCCCAATCGATCGGATGGTTCAACATTTTCCGAGTTCCCGCAAGCTCTTCGACAGGCCACGCTTCAATGTTTTCCATCTATCTATACCTCTCCCACTCTCGAAGATTTTCTCAGCGTTGCACAAACGCGCTGCGTGGCTCTCTGGTTTATTTATGCCCCGGAGTCATTAAACGCACGCTCCCGGTATACATCGCATCGTCGTCATGGTCCCGTCATCGCCGTGTTCACATGTGCACATATATATACACACCCCATCCACAATGTACTCGTGTGCCCCTCTGTATTACGTGTCCGTTACATCGATAATACATCGAGCTGATGGATTTTCCGAGAACTTTCGAGCCAATATAGCTTCAACCTCGCGTGGCCGAGCCATCGCTATCACCGAGCAATCGACCATTCTTGTTTCCATCCATCGAGACTCAATGTCATATAAAATCATAGAGGCCAGAACTCATACCTGAGCAATACCTTTGTTTATAATTTAAAAAAATTATTAAACGACTGAAAATTTATCAGAACCTTCAGTAGCTTGTTCAGGGGTCCAAAGTGTCCCAGACAAATCCTTGAGGCTAGAACTCTCCTATAAGCGGTAGCAAATCATGAATCAATAGCAAAATACCTGTTTATAATTTTTCAAAATCATTTAAGAATGGAAAATTTATAAGAACTTTTAGTAGACTTGTTCAGGGGTCTAAATAGTGTTCCAGACAAATCCTAGAGGCTAGAACTCTTCTATAAGCAGTAGCAGATCATGAATCAATATCAAAATCTCTGTTTATAATTTTTGAAAATCATTAAACAATTGAAAATTTATCAGAACCTTTAGTAGATTTGATCAGTCGTTTAAATAGTCTTCCGGACAAATCCTAGAGGCTAGAACTCTCCTATAAGCGGTAGCAGATAATGATTTGATAGCAAAATCTTTGTTTATAATTTTTTTAAATTATTAGACAATTGAAAACATATCAGAACTTTCAGTAGACTTGTTTAGGAGTGTAAATAATGTCATAAGACAAATCCTAGAGACTCGAAGTCTCATATAAACGTTAGCAGATAATAAAGTATTGTCAAATTTGTTGACAATATTGTTTAAATTATTTAATAGGCGATCAATTATTAGAACTCTTTGAGACATCGTTCAGGGATCCAAATAATTTCATCAGAAAAATCATAGGAGCCAGAACTTTTATTGAAGCAATAGTAATATTTCCATGGAGTAAAATAAAAATATTTTCTTTTGTAAAATAAATTTTGTATCGGTCAGAACTATTCATAGAACTGTACAACTCATCGAAATACACAAGTTCCAATAAAAGAAAATTTTAAAACTACGATCGGCTGTGCAAATGTTATGCAAAGTTAGCAGATTATTTTTTTAAAATTTTGTACACGTGTTTCTCGATTCCTTAATTCCCGCCCTGAGTCCTGAATATACCAACGTTTATCAGTGATCTCTGAACCAAGAGAGAGGCTTTGATGTAGGAAAATTCAATCCCATCGTTTTTCAAACGAGAAAACTATTTTATAAATAGCCTAAAGCGAAACATTGCCTCCACGAAGAGAGTTTACATTCAGAGTATCGGCTATAAATCTGGGCTGGACCGAGGAAGTTTTGAGTGGCATCCCCGATTGAAGCTGATTGTGAGGGTTTGCATTTTTTACTCGTAACGGAGAATCGTAGAATGCGGCCTCTCACTGGGTAATATATTGCGTATACATATATATATATATGGCCTTCCTGTCTGTAATTCACAAAACGTAGCTCGAAGCTTCTGTTGCACTTGCTGCGTTTTCATACCTTTCCCTTATTCTTGCCATTTCCCTCGCTCTAAGCTTCTTTACTACCAGCATCACTTCCTCTTCCGTTTCCTCCTGCCTTTTCCTCTCACTGCCGAATCCTCACTTCACGTCTTTCCGGGGCCGGAAATGCGCAGGAATAACGAGAAAAGCGGTCTCCCTTGCTTTTTCTCCATCTCTCTCACCCCCTTTTCTCAGTCCTGCGAGACTCTTTTCATCCCTGAGATCTGAATAAAAAGTTATTCAAAACCGTCCTCAAAGTTCACAGCGCGAGGCTAAAGATTTAAAGGTGGACGAGAGCGCGTTTAGAGGTTGGGATTGCTAAATGTAAGAGGGTGTATTCTCGCGTCGTTTTTCTTGATGAATTGCTGAAGATATGTCTTTCTGGCATTGAGAAAATATATGTGTATAAACTTTTGTTTCAAAAAAGGTTTTACGATATTTAGTAATAAGTTTCAACATTTAGCCGGAAACTAAAAAAAAAAGTGCAATTTACTCTAAACTTAACTTTAACCTTGAATAACTTTTAAAGGAGTGAGTTTATCAAAAAATCACAGAGATCTTTTTTGCAGAGCGTTCAATTCTCTACAAGAATATGTGTCGTTCATTTTGCCACATTGACTCGAAGCCGAGTTATAAAATTTCGAAGTTAGAAATTTTTTTTCCCGTGTTATTTAAATGGAAAATAGGAATTTGCGATGAGACATATCTAAACATTTATATCAAGAGCTCTGCTTTTAACAGGCATCTTTTTCACCTCCCCGAAAGTATTTAATATGTTATTTCGAAAAACAAAAAATAGATGCTTTTTTTGAATCGGCCTTATATTTATACATGTTAAATACAGACAGGAAGACTGATAAAAAGTGAGGAACAATCCGTCAGAAATCTGGAGAAAGAGATGGAGAGTAAGAGAGAAAGGCAGACGATATAGCTATTGCATCTGTCAGTTAGTCTTTTGTCAATTAGAGTGCAAAAGGGATCCCTTACCTTATCCCATTTTTCTCGAACGCACAAAACAAACATACATTCCTCATCTATCCTCCCCCGACCTGCATGTCGTTCCACGTGCCCGCTTTTCAACGAGGCAACACGCAAATCTAATTTTATCGCGCTTCAGAGACGTTCTTTCCCTTCCATCACCAGCTGATACTCTCTTTCTCTCCCTCTCTCTCTCTCTCCCTCTCTCTCTCTCTCTCTCTCTGAGACTGTATATACACTTGAACGCGCAGCGTTTCGTGTTTGTCGAGCTAACGAGAATTTGCATACCGTTATATGACGCTATTATACCCCGTCGCATGTATATTCCGTCGAGAAAAAGAAGCGACGATGTTACCCACACGCTTTCCCGTTCCACCCTTCTTTTAACTCACTTTCGCCTGTCCTTTTAAATTCATTTATTTTTCATTATTCACAGCGTTTGTATTTCACACCTTTGTATTTTTCACACTTTCATCAGTCACATACATCGCGTGAAATGCTTTAAGGGATTGTTCTTAGCCAAGCAGCCGAAAAAACGTTTATGAATGCGTGACAACAAAAAATAGTGCAGAATCAAACCAAAATTTTATCCAGAAAATAATTTTTTTCGAATTTATTCTTTTCAAACATCATAGCGATATATTTTCTCCTCCTGAACACGAATCTACCGATAGTTTTCTGAAAAGCTCAAAGATTTCATGAATTTTCAGCAAAAACAGATTTGCTCAATTTTGGCCCCATTTTGAAAAACCTCGAAATTACGAAATTTCAAGTGCTCATAACTTTACTTCGGTTTAACCAATTAAAAAATTTCTTTTTCGTACTTAAAGGCTGTCACTAAACTCAGGGAATGGCGTTTGGTTCAATTCGATAACTCAATTTTTGGAGAAATGAGAGCACTTTGAAAATCGTCGAAAAAAACGGAAAGGGGAATGTATGCAAAAATTTCAAAAAATCGATGGTCCAATTTTAAAAATCTGCCAAAAATCGAAAAATGATCCGAATTGAATGAACCAAGCGGGGTTTTAAAGCTCGAACAATTACGAAGAGAATAGGCTAAAGAAATAGGCGAAATTGTATCGGGAAAAAAAGTTATAGTCATTTTATTGAACCCATCGAAAATTGTCCAAAATGAAGAAAACAAAAATTTCTAATTTTTTTTTTTTTAAACCTTATATCGATGTATTTTGCCCTGCTGAATGAAAATCTACCAATAGTTTTCTTAAAAAATCAAAATTTCTAAAAAATTTTATCAAAACCCGTTTTCGCTCAGTTTTGGCCTACTTTTCAAAAACTTCAATATAGCAAAATTTCAAGTGCTCATAACTTGACTCCGGTTAGACCGATTCTAATTAAACTAGAATAAAATAAATTTGTACAATTAAAAATAATACAATACAATCTCCAGGGTTAATGAACAAAATAATATTACAATTTCTCGCGAAAATGCTTTTTATAAATTCAAGACCAGATGCTACCCCTTAAGACGGTGCGAAGCTCCTTTCCACTCTAAAGAATGCACAACTCTATCTCATATAATTATATTTATTCGACATACTATATCAACTTGCTCGATACTCTCTTCCGGGACTTGACGCTGTCACTACCAAAAGTGCATATCGTCGTTTCAAGCGACTCAACGATTGTACAGGATGCGTCAAAAAAAGCAGTATATTATTTTTCATCATAAACAAAAAAAAACAACGAACCGACAACTTTAGGGACGTGAGTGGTCGATCCGATGCTCGATAAACTGGAAAACGCAAGATGGGGGAAATTAGATTATCACTCACTTCTCTGCGGAAATTTTTCGAACCGTTAATAATTTGTTTTGGAGAATCCTGTACGTGGGTCGAATAGAGTGGAGGACAAACTGCGTTTCGTCAGGCCAAAATACACACACCGTTTCCCCTCGAGACGAACGAGGGTGAAAATACGCCACGTGGCGGTCAGCCGAGAAAGGTATTTCCTGGATTATGGATACCGCAGGGCGGATGAGAGCCTATGAAAAGGTCAAAGTTTTGGCTCATGAAGAGGCATCACTCGACCGCTCGCTACTCGTTAGCCCGAGGCATTCGGGATACAAATTTTTGGTGATTTCGTCAATGTGATAAGCTCTCCGACACTTTTGGAAGTCATGTGCTTATGAAACATGCCGTCGAGATGACATGGCGAATAACTCGCTGGAGTCATAGTCACTCTTATTAAGCACATTTTCATCGAGTTTCCGCGATATAACGATGTTAATTGAACGCGCGATTCCGAAAGTTAAACGCAGTCACCGGTGTCCCGAGATGATGATGATGATGATGCGTGCGATATTTTATTAAAAAATAAATTATTTTCATAATGCTAAAAAATAAATTGCAGAAAAATCCGATAATTCATACACCCTAAATATAGTTGAGAATGTAGTGAATAACCTTGAAAAGTGTGCATTGTGTCTCGATGATTAATTTGAAGTTGAATGCACAAACTGGACTTTAACCTCGAAATTGAATTCACGTGGAACTTTCAGACTGTTCGAGCAAGCTTGTTCCCTAAATTTGACCTTGAGATTGATGCTGAACTTTTCGCGCTCGATTAAAATCTGTGGAACCTTATCAAAAATGTTAAGAAGAGTTTGAACATTTTAAAGATTTTTTTTAACGTCCAGGCACAAGAGTTTGATAGTCAATTTTTGTCAATTTGAAAAAAATAATTTTGCGCCGCCAGAAATTAGAGTATTGCCATGATTTTCGCGCGATTCTTTAAGGTGCTAGTCTACTTTAGATGGCAAAAAAAACGAAAATTTCAAGATTTTTTTCCTCAACTACTTTATCAGATAGGCGATAAAACTATTTTTACAACTTTGTTTCATCCTTCGAAAGTACAAAAAAAATATTATTCTTTATTTTGATTCTTTGAATAATTTATAGAAGGCGCCAAAGTCGAAAATGTCTTTTCCCATGGCCGACAGTTAATCTCAGGATTGGCAAGTGTGAAGCAAAAAAATAAAAAAGCATTTCAAAGAGGAAGATTTCTTGCACAACAATTTACAATCGTTAATGAAAAATCAATAAAACAAAAAATGGCGCATGTTTGACATGAAAATAAACCATTGAATTTTTCACAATTTATTTCGAACATCCGCCATTTTTTTTCAAATCGATCAATCATTAATGGTGGTAAATTGTTGGGTAAGAAACCTTTCTCTTTAAAATGCTTTTTTATTTTCTTGTTTCAGATTTGCCAATCCTGAGATTAACTGTCAGCCATGGGACAAAACATTTTCGGAGACTCGACTTTGGCGCCTTCTATAAATTATTAAAAGAATCAAAATAAAAAATGAAAATATTTCTTTTGTACTTTCGAAGGATGAAACAATGTTGTATAAACAGTTTTATAGCCATATCTGATAAACGAACTGAGAAATCTTAAAGATTTACTTTTGTTTTGCCTTCTAAAGTAGATTGGTACTTTAAAGTCTTCACGCGCTCTATAGATTAGAAACAAAAATTTCCCATTCGGACAAACAAAACCGCAGTTTTTGGGCTTTTTTCGATACTTGGTTCAATCTAAACGACGTTTATTCCGAGAAAAGTATCCAAAATGAATCTATACTTGTAGCAGAATCAGCTGTTAATTCTTGTACACTTTTAATACATTTGGAGACTTTTCTCTGCTGACCTGAGGTCAACTGTAACGAAATGTCAGGGCCCTTTCAAAGGAAGATCATCAGCTGATCACAAATATTACTTTTAACAACAAATTATTAACATTAATCATTAAATTAATGATTTATAGATAAAAAAACAAGTCTAATCTCGTCTTTTGTTTTCTTATCATTGCAGAAAATGGCCACGTGACCGAAGCGCGATTGTTGAAGTCACGAGCTCGAGGAATCGAGCCGTGCAAACGCGATATTCGAGATGATGAACGCGAATGGAAACGCTGGCTCCGAGGATGTCGGTAACAACGGGGAATACGGCAGTAGCGAGGAAACGGCGGCCCTTCTGACACGAGGGCATCCACCGCCGGTCGTGGTGGCCGCGGCAGTGACCGCGTCACAGGGTAAACCCGTGCTGACGCGTCAGGATCGCGCGACGTTTCTCATCGCGTCGCCTCAACTCTCGGTCTCGGGACTCGGTGGCTCCGAGGAAAGCGCGACGAACGAGGACCCATCGACGAGATCGGTGCCGGACATCGAGTTACACTGTCGTCTCGATGGTACCGAGCCACAACATGTCTTGGTGCAGCAGCATTCGCACGTTTCGTCCGGAAATGCAACGACAACGTCGATCTACGGACCGCCTCGCATGAGACAGCTTTCAACGGCTGGAACGCATCCCTACAATCGTTGTCGTTGTGATCGACGAGAATCACTCGCACCCTCTTCGGCACTGCATTTGGCTCGCAGCATATCCAGGTAAAAGAGACTTGAATAAAGGCCACTTCGAACACGAACAATCCGTAGATTGATTATTTATTGACTCAGACAGGAGAGGACACTTATGGATCGATCCAATATTGACGACGCCTATTTAATAATGGAATTCGAACATTGAACAGATCTTGAAAGAAATATGATATGGTTTGCATCGTTTTAATGCAAGACAAATAATTTGTTTTTTAATCAAATTCATTCTTTCCCACGATTTATCAAAGTTGAAATCAGTCGAAATGTACACTGCTCTCCAAAAGTTTGGAAACACTCGCCTCGAATCCACGCCGAAAAAAGAAATTCACTGCTCTTTTAAAAATGAAGATAATTTTGATTCGCCTAGCGGCGTTCTAAAGGGGACATGTTCAGATTCATCTCGCTTTTTCCAAAAAAAATTTTGCGATTTTTTTTTAACCCGGTACGCTCTTTGAAACATGGTCGTTTTTCGGCATTGTAATTTTGGCGCACGATTCATGAAAATGTTGTTCGACTGTTTTTAGCATGAAAAACTTGTGGCGGGGAGGATTAGCTTCAATTTCGTTTTTTAGAAAGGTTCGTACGATTTTTTGTCGCAAAGATATTCAATTTTTCGCAAAAAACGACCATATTTATAAAATGTAGCGTAACTCTGAAACTATCTGGGTTTTCGTGAAATCACTAAGATGGTAAAAAGTTGCATACAATCATTGTGGATTCAATGAAATTTTTTCTGATTTTTTTCGAATTTTTTTTTTCGAATTTTTCCTGTAAACGAAATATTTTTTATCTTCAACAATCGGGTCTCTTGCCTCATCTGCACGGCTTTTTCATCGAAAAATCATATCTGAATGGCTTTTTCATCGAAAAATCCGTTCAGATGAGGTAAGAAACTTGATTGTTCAAGATTAAAAAATATCTCGTTGGCAGAAAAAATTTTCGAAAAAAAAATTTGAAAACAAATTATTAAAAAATTTCATTGAATCGAGAATGATTGTATGCAACTTTTACACTGAAAAACATTATCTACACAAATTTTTCATCGAAAAACCCGTGTTGATGAGGTAAGAGACTTGATTGTTTAGGATAAAAAAATATCTCGTTGACAGGAAAAATGTGCAAAAAAAATGACGAAAAAAAATTCTGATAAGATTTCATTGTGTCCAAAATGACTGTATGCAACTTTTTATCCTCCTAGTGATTTCACGAAAACCCAGTAGTTTTATAGTTACGCTACATTTTATAAATATAGTCGTTTTTTGCAAAAAATTTAAATATCTTTGCGAAAAAAAATCGTAAGAAACTTTTTGAAAAACGAAATTTAAGCTAATACTCCTCGCCACAAGTTTTTCATGAGAAAAACTGTCGAAAAAAAATTCCATCGGTCGTGCGCCAAAATTACATATGATGCCAAAAAAAGTCGAAAAACGACCATCTTTCAAACGGCGTACCGGGTTCAAAAAAAAATCGTAAAAATTTTTTGGAAAAAGGGAACTGAAGCTGAATATGTCCCCTTTAAAAAGCTGCTTGGCGAATTGAAATATCTTTATTTTTGAAAGAGCAGTAAAACTTTTCGTGCGGCGTGGAATCGGGGCGAGTGTTTCCAAACTTTTGACCGACAGTGTACTTTGGGGGTCTTTATTGAGGACTTGGAATGTTATGCACGAGCAAATAGTAAATATTTTTGAAAGTTATTTTATAAAGCTTATTTTTTTTGCATTACAACAATCATCGGCTATTTCATGATGCAAATAGAACGTTAAAAAGATCTCGCGAGAAATAAATTATACTTAAGTGTGCAAGGTTTTAATGCGAGGGAAATAATTTATTTTTTAATATAATTCATTGTTCCTCAGAATTTATTAAAATAAAAATTTGTTGAAATGTACTTTGGGAGTCTTTATTGAGGACTTTGAATTTTAAATGCACTACCAAAGCGCAAATATCTTTAAAAAAGAAATTAAAAAGCTCATTTTCAATGCATTACAACGATTGTCGGCAATTTCATGATGTAAATCGAACATTGGAAAGAGCTTGAGGGAAATAAATGATACTGAAATTTCTATCGTTTTAATACTAAGGAAATAATTTGTTTTTCAATGAAATTCGATGTTCCTCAGAATTTATCAAAGTAAAAATTAGTCGAAATGTACTTGGGGCCTTTATTGAGGACTTCGAATGTTAAATATACGAGCAAATCCTAAATATTATTAAAAATGAATTGAATAAGTTTACTCTCGTTGCATTACAATGATGCAAATTTCAGCGTTGTATAAATAATGAAAAAAAAATCCTGAAAATGGGTTTTTGCAAGCTCATTATCATTAACCATAATTCTGGCCAATCGAATGTTGGCTCGTAGTTTGGTCTTTGTCCAACATCGACGTTGAACTCGGTGACCCTGAGAATTTAGTTACAGAGTCGCGGACTTCGAATCACACGCTCACAACATTCACATGCATCGGTAACTCACTTGCTAATGTAATCATGAATGTTGCGAACTTTGAAACTGTGTTTTTTCATCCGGTATCCCAGGGGCAATCGAATGTCACGCTCGGATATTCCCACCCACAAGTTCAACAGGCTCCAAGTCGGTCCACAAGACCAACACCTTGCCCCAGATTCTCTGGTTCATGTGCGGCGGTTTTTAAACTTCTTCAAACTGCATTTGCGCCCGAGAGATCCTTATTTTTGTGCAGTTTCTTCAGCATAGGGAAAAGAAACTTTTTCCCTGTATTTTTTAAATCTTCTTACGCGTAAAACTTGAGAAATAGAACATTTTTCTTGCCCACGTGAAGAGATATTTGCCAAAGTCGATTTAAAATATACACGCCTTCTTGGAATGGCAGAGTTATTTTTTATATTTTCTTCATCAAAATTGGGGAGTTTCATTTTTGTTAATAATTCAAGTCACACGAAATCTTGAGGATTTGAAATCAAGTCGGGTTATTTATTAATAATGATGAATCAAGAATTTTTGTGAAATAAAAATAAAATACAAATGAAAACAATAGAGATTGTGCCAGTAGCACGAAAAAAAAGAGAAACAAGAAAAAGAAAGTTTTACGATGAATCAAGAATCTTCGGAGTGATGGCTCTGTTTTGATTGTGGCTAAGCGAGCGTGAAAGAGTCGTGCTTGCGGCAAAGTGATTTAACGTTATTTCTTGGGTCTACGCAACTTTACGCCATTTTGCGGTAGCCCGTGGGCGATGAAGCCCAAAGTTTAGACAGAGGTAACGAGACCACGCGTGACCTCCACACGCGTGACCGCCCTCAATGAGATTTACGACCGAACCGTCTTTTTACCCTTCTCGTTCTGACCGTTCAAACGTGTATAGCATTTTCTTTACTTTTTTCACGTAGCTCAAAAGCTACTCCGAACTTGTGCCGAGGACCATTTCTTCACAATTCCAAGATTCGTGATAAATGCGAGCCTACAATCTCAAAGAAAAGGAAAAAAGGTAACCGAGGGTAAAACTGTTATCCGCCCAAACGCCCAAGGATCCTCGGTCCAAAACGACTTTTAACCTTCCCCTTTGCGCGAACAAAGCGTCGGATTTAGCCTGAAGAAAGCGTTCGCATTGAACATTTCATTCCACCCAGCATTAAATCCATCCATCACTTTGATGGCGTGGTGAAAACATCCACGAGGAATTCACGTCTGTTTTTGGGTTACTCGGTTCGTTCAAATTCGTTTGGAAATCACGAATCCTCGATGATGCACAACTTCGCCCAATAAGAGAACAGAGCCGCTGGAATCTTGGCCAAAGTTAGCCCAATCTACGTGACATTCGCTTGACATTCAGCTTGTGGAATCATGTTTCGTTCGATGAAGATTCACGAAGTTTATCAAGCTTCGCGAAACGTTTATGACGCGTCGACAGATATTTCTCGCAAATGGCGGAAGAACTCTGCGATAACAAACGTAACTTGTCCGATGTCACAGTTCGCTGGAGAGAATTTGACTGGCTTGGCCAAACACCTTCCTGTCCTTGAGCGCGGCGCACTGCCAATTCCCGGGACTTACAATGCCAAAACGAACTTCAGGGAGCTTGTAATTTACCTTCGCCAGATGTGAAATTGAAACGCCGACGAAGCTCGAAGGGTTTGCACACTTGGAACAAACCCGGTTTAGCCCTTTGCAAGGTCAGGTCTCACGTGCTTGAACAAGCACGGAAAAGAAAACTTGCAAATTCGAAACTTGCACATGGCTTCCTCATTATTTTGGAGCATCAGCAAATTCTTCTTTAGTTAAGCAAGAAGCTTTCGCAGTTTTGGCTTCCTCATAGAGAAAGCTTTGTCAATACAAGAAAACGATGAGAAAGTGATGTGCGAATCTGCAATCGATGTGCAAATGTAAATTTACGAACGATAGAGCGACAAAATCCAATGAGTTATCCATAGAGAAACTTGGAGCAAGATATCATAAAATATGCGCAAGCTCGAGCGCTTATACGCTCTTTCCAAAAAGCTCAATGTCAGTCCATAAACGATTTTCGTGAGATCTAATACCAACAATTTTTATCCCTCAAACTATTACCATATATTTTTTCAAGCTGATATCTTTTTTTAAATTTTCTTTCTTCAAGTTTTTTTTGTAAATTTCAATTTTTTAAGGATGTTGAGTCCCCAATCGCAAATGATGAGAAAATTCTGAAAATTTGGTGTGTTTTTGGATGAAGTACCTAAGAGGTCGTGTAAAGATTCCACGACGATTAGGAAGCTCGTTATCGAACAATTAACATTAACAAATGGAATGGAATTAAATGTAGCCTTATGGAAACTGATATGACTTTGCGATAAGTTTTTTTTGACCTCTCAATTTTTAATATCTACAATATATTGAAAGCAACGGAAACAAAACGGAGTTTATTGATAAATATTTTTTTCATTTATTTAAAAAATTGTTCTTAACAAAATGTTAATATTTTAATAACGAGCTTCCTAATCGTCATGAAATTTATTTTACACGACCTCTTAAATATTTCATACAAAAACATACCAAATTTTCAGAATTTTTTCATCATTTTTCATTTCAACCCTTAAGGAGGTCGAAGTAATGATGATAGAATTCTGAAAATTTGGTATGTTTTTTAATTAAGTATTCAGGAGGTCGTGTACAAATTTTAGACGATTAAGAAGCTATTGAACGATTAACATTTAAAAGTTTTATGGGGACTCAACATCTTCAATTTCGTAATTTTCCTTTAAATTTTGTTGTAAATTGTAAAGTCGCATAATAATTGCACATTTCAATGTTTTTTTCGTAAAATTTATAGCAAACAAAGAGACACACACAAGCAAAAATGACAAAAATGTACTTTTTATTTGATGCAGTGAGAGTATTACCAAAAAAGGGGGGTCTACTCTAAAAAAAACGTTAATCGAATATCGAATCGCTTGTTGGTTGGACTCTGAAGGTATAAATAATGGCATCAAAATAATAATAAATAATAATAAATAATAATAAATAATAATGAATAATAATAAATAATAATAAATAATAATAATGAATAATAATAATAGAATGGCTTTTTTATTCTCTCTCTCTCTCTCTCTCTCTCTCTCTCTCTCTCTCTCTCTCTCTCTCTCTCTCTCTGTGGCTTTTTGTGCGTAATCATCGTCGTTATTTGATATTCACGGTTATTTCATGGTTTCTCGTATTGCCCTCGCATGTACCATACCCAAGCTTTCGCGAGAGAAGGCCCACACGCAACTTCATCCCGAGGGATATTCCAACGGGTAACAGAAACATACGTAGGTAGTTGTGCACGAGCTTGTGGATTCAGCATGAACTCGCGAGATCGGGGTAATCGTAGGCGTAGCCAGAGAGTTTCCCGTCGGGAAATCAATTTTATATTTCACGGACTCGGTTGAGAGAAAAAAAATTCATCCATAACCAAGAATATGTCTGCAGAAAAAAAATATATATGTGCAGAGAGCAATTCCGAAAGTAGGAGGGGAAATATGTTGCATTAAAAATTGTAAGACATTGGCAACGAGTCCAATTTTCGTTCCTCAAACGCCAAAAGAAACTGCTTATTTCACAGCTTGAAGAAGCATCTCGGAAATTTTTGATTCCCATTCAAAGAAGCGAAACATTGGTTTCATCTCGATCAGGACTTCTTATTCTACGGTGGCAAATAATACCAATGACGAGACTCTTCGAACACCATCAATCTTCGTCGTGCACGAATTCACAGATGGCCCTAAGAGTATAATCATCATTATTCACTCTCGACTTTTATTTTCACGAACAATTGCATTACTTGGGAGTCCACTTCACGAATCTTCCGGGTATGAGGATGTCGTACTTGAAAATTGAGTCACGTAGAAAGTTGCGCGCGAGCCGGAGAATTACACGAATGGAATTTCAAATGAGTCGAGGTGATAAATAGCGAAAAGAATGAGAACAGAAGGGAAGAGTAAAGCAGAAGAAAACTTTTTCCCTAATTCCTGCATACTAATTGAAGAAACAGATGGAAGAAAAAAAAATGACAGAAATGCTGGAACAACGCAATAAAATCCGACGAAGATACGGATAGATCCGGTAGAGATCTACCGGATGAAACAAATTTGCCTGATGAAAAAAATAATATCCCTACAGTGAAATTATGACACATTTACAACTCTACCAGAAATACACTATTGGCGAAAAGTTTTCGGACAAAACTTCAAAAAAAGGAACGTTTTTTTATGCCATATCGCCGGAAGTCAACGTAGACTAATTTAACGAGCGGCATTTTAGAGGGGAATAATTCGGCTTCATTTCCTGATTTTTTAATTATCATTACAAATTGTTTTTAGACTTGGGCTCTATTTTAAAAACAGCTGTTTTTCGCCCTCTTTCTCCCTCTCTTCAGGTGCACCCATCTTCTGGAGGACATTTTTTTATATATTTTTACAATTGGATTCATAAAAGGGAAAGTTTGAGCTTCAATTTCCTTTTTTTTTTTTTACTTAGAGCGATTTTTTTCCAAAGTTATTCTGTTTTTTGTGAACAAAGAGGAAATTTGACAAATCCCGTAAAACACGAAAACAAAGAGGATTCGTGAAAAACTTCAAGATAGCAAAAAGTTGCATCTGTGTTCGTTGAGTTCAGAGGAATTTTTTCAGATTTTTTTTTTCAAATTTTTGTTTTCTCATGTTGAGGCTGGAAAAAAAATTCGGGAAAAATATTTGAAAAAAATCTAATGTATTGAAAACGGTAAAATAAAGTACTTTCCCTTCTTGAAATATTATCAATGATCCCATAGTTCTCGAGTTATGGTAATTGATTGATCCGAGCTCCGTCTTAGAAAATGAGAAAAAAATGTTGGGAACAAAAATCTGAAAAAATTCCTCTGCACTCAACAAAAACAGACGCAACTTCTAGCTATTTTGACTTTTTTCATGAATCCTCTTTGTTTTCATGCTATACGGGATTTTTCAATTTTTCTCTTTGTTCACCAAAAACAGAATAACGTTGGAAAAAAAAATCGCTCAAAGTTTTCAAAAAAAGGAAATTGAAGCTCAAACTTTCCTCTTTATGAATCCGATCGTAAAAATGGATTTAAAAAATCCTCTAGAAGATGGGTGCACCTGAAGAGAGGGGGAAAATAGGCGAAAAACAGCTGTTTTCAAAACAGAGTCCAAATCTAAAAACAAATAGTAATAATAATTTTTAAAAATCAGGGAATGAAGCCGAATTCCTCTTCAAATTCACGATAAAATTGTAAATCAATAAAAATAAATTTAAAAAAATTATTTTCGTTGAATTCAACGATGCAAACTTCCACATCATTGTTTTATCGTGGTAGATGTATAAATTTGCAAAAATTTCAATCTGGTGGAAATTACCAGATGTCTCTGTCTCTTCGTCGCTCTATTATCTATTTGTTGTTTTTTCTCTGTTCTTTTTCATGTACAAAAGAGAAAGCGTTAAAAGTGGCGGCCACCATTGCTGTCCCTGCCAAGCGCCAGCGCCACCTCCTGTTCTCGTCACAACTTCGCCAAGCGCACGGATAATACGACAGAGTTCGCAGCCCGAGGCCTCGGCCTGCTGTTGCTCGGGATGCTGTTGTCCACTTCATTCGGGCGCAGCACCGAGCGCGGCATCGCTCAGGCAACTTCGCGAGCCCGGCGATGGAATAGCCGGAATTGCCGCCGATTCTCTACGAATCAATGGCGGAATTCGGCAATTTCGACAGGTAAAAAAAAATCATTTTCTACAAAATGCTATTTTTTTATGTCAAGCGACACTAAACCCGCTTCGTTTCCTTTGAAAAACAAACTACTAATCCTCGCCCTCGTCCCTCTCCTCTTACAATTAGCTCTCTTGAGTGCTACGATGTAATATACGTATATTTACTAACTTCCGGCAGCTTTGGATTAATCTTTCAATTTAATGTACGATTAAAAAGTCCTACGATATTTGTTAGGAGGGTTTTTTAGGCATTATTGTGAGGTAATTTTGCTCTAATTTTGGTTGCGATTTGATTCGTTATTATGAACGAAAAATTAATTCGTTCATTTTTTTTTGTTCATTATTTGCGCTGTTAAGGACGAGATTTAATTTTTTCAACATCTTGGGAGCAGGAGTTAAAGCTTTATTAACATCTTTTAGCAATATCAAAATGATATCCTGTGAAATTTAATTATTTCTTAGGAAATTTTTGTCTCATTTGGATTATTGCATAATCGCTATTATTTTTTTTTTAGAAATTATCTATTGGTCTATTTGGCAAATAGAATACGTTTATCTAGCTATTTCGTAATAATGTTCACCACGATGGACTTAAAATTTAATCTCACTGAAGAATTTCTTCTTACAAAACCAAGTTCAAAAAATTATTATTGAAACTGAAAATGGAATATTTGATTACCTTTTTTTTTATTGGGATAATTAACTGCGTTGCGAATTTTGCCACTTCGGAGTAAAAGTGCATTGCAAAAATATCTGCACGTTTGCATATTGCGAAAGAAAGAAAGAGCGCGCTGGGGGCGCTCTTTGCGTTCGTTTTTTTTTGCTCCCCTTTTTTTCAAATAAAAGCCATCAGTCGTTTTGAAAAGAGCGCTGAATAACAAACTCCCCGGCTCAGGGCTCATCCGTGAAAAGCAGTCTGCTTCATATGTATCTTGTGTGAAAAGCTCCGCTCACGTATATAACGCGAAGATCTCTCTTCTTTTTTCAACTTCCGTCTGCCCCGGCGTTATAATCGAATTACTTTGACCAAAAGTTGAAACTTGAAAAGATCAAGCAACGCGTGTAATCTTTTAATACCTGAGAGATTTCACTCTCTTCCCGGATATCTCGTTTACGAAAAGAAATTTCAATTTTTCGGCGATCCAATTTTGAGGGAAAAAAGCGCTGTATAAAAAAAAATGCATTTATTCTGTTTGCACCTAAATTATATTTGATTCAAGAAAAACCTGATTCAATTAATCTCCTTGTCTTATCTTATTAATTATCTCATTCAATAATTTTCTTGAGAGTTTTATTGTAAGAAAAAAGGTTATTTTACTTTCATTTCTCAATTATTCGCTCGAATGAAGAGGAAAAAAAAATTATCGATTCAGCGCTATGGAATGTCTCTATTGAAGAGATAATTGTTAGAATTAATCGATCTATGTTGAGCAAGATAATTAAGATTGAGCGAAACTCCGTCGCCAGAGAGTATTTTTTTATTTTTATTATTTAATTTCTTCCTTTAAAATGTTTCAATGTACGATAGTCAAGTATTATTATTGCAAAAGCGCGAATCCGCTCGGTTGTCACTTATAATGCTAAAAATGAACATTTTCCAAGAAGCGTAAAATAAACGTGGTTCGTTTTACTCGCTTACTTTAATGTTTCTTTGCAACTTTATTGCCCCACTGCCGCGACCGCAAAAAAATCGATGAGACAATTTTTCTTCTCACTGTTTTTTCTTTTTCTTTCTTTCTATTCTACGCGCCATGACAGTGTTTTTTTTTATCACATTCCCACGATCCTGAACAGTCTTCATGACACAATAAAAAGTCAAGGGAATTCTTTGGCCGTAACCAATCGGAAATGAATTAGGAAATTTTTGTATATTTATAAAATTAAATAATTAATTTTATGGGTCATGTCAAATCGACCAATAGTTGTAATCGACCCCTTTCAATTTCGATGAAATTTGGCGTTTAAACTTAATTAAACTTAATATATTAAGTTTACGCTTAAAACGCTTTACCGAATAAATAAAAACACTAATACCATTTTTTTTTTTCTCTTTTTACATTCTTAGGTCATTAATTGAAATTGTTACTGCTCAAAATTACAAAATTACATGATTGCTCAACTTTACTGAACTTAAAGGTGAACAACAAATTTTTGTTTAACCAAAATTCAAAAATTCATATTTAAAAAAAAAAACGCAGTTCTGAAAATTTTAGGATCTTTCAAAATCAATACAAGGTATTATATAGAAAAAAATGCAACCAAACATTTAATGTTGATCGTGGATTTTAACAATTCTTAAAAAATTCAGAATTCTCCAAATTCATCATTTTTCAAAAAAAATTTTCGGAACATTTTTTTTTTTTTTTGTAGCCCCAAGTTTACTCTTTAAGGCGAACCCAGAACGATTTTCGTAACTATAATACTTTTCGAGATATTAAAAAAAAAAAAGCTTGAAAAATTGAAAAAATTGTGAAACTTTGCATAACTTTCGAGAACAAAACTTTTAATTGTTTTCCTTTGGTAAAATTCATCGAAATTGAAAGGGGACGATTCCAACTATTGGTTGAATTACCCTTATAAATTTATAAAATTCTTGATAATTCATTTGTAAATAATTATATATAATTAATTATATATATAATACAGTTGAACAACAAAGAATGAAGCTTGAAACGTTGAACGAGCAAAAGATTAAAGATCGTCAACTTCCGACACGACGATAAATTTGTCGGAATGTGGAATACATTCCCTTTACTCTAGCGTGTCTAACGATAAGAGGCTTCCGATTATTCGATTATGCGAAATAAGAAGCGCGACTACGAGCTCTTTGATGGAAAAATAAGAGGCAAAAAATGTCGTGAAAAAATAAATAAAACAAACCTCTACAAAATAACGAAAATTTTCGAGTATAATGGGATCGATATAACTTATGAAAAAAATGACAAAAAATAATCTAAGAATTCGAGGCTACAGAAAATTCGAATTTATCACATTCAAGCTTTCTGCTATTGGTCGATAAAAGTCTCATTTGCAAATCGTTATTTTTGAGATTTTTCGAGGCGGAAAGTTCGTGAGGCTCACGTATTTTGTGATATTGATAGATATTCGAAGGACGTGAGAGGATATGCAGGACTTTGCTTTTTAAGGCACTGTCGCTCTTCGTTATGTCAGGCGAATTCATCGATTCGGGAATATTTGCATGTACGAGGTTTTCCACGTTAAATCGATCGATTTAATGCGTATTTTTTTCTTCATCGAATTAGCGTGTCGTTTTTCAAATAATAATAATAAATTATTTGAATAATAAAATATATTATTGTTGAATTCATGAATAATTTTACAGATTAAGAGGAAACTTACCCCACGCTACAGAGATGACCACCTCGAATTTTCTGCAATGACAAAAATAACATAAATTAGAAAAATAATTTTCCGAAACTCAATCAATTTCTTGATAAATTACTGTGTTTTTGAAAAATAAACGGAATCGAAATTTCCCCCTAAAGCGATTCACATCATGCGAATGCCCCATACATTTAAATATATGGATCACTGAATATCTTGTAAGCTATTTCTGATAAATTATAAACCGGCATTAGCTTGAGAGCTTCCATAATTCGCTCATCCTATTAATAGAATATTTGTGTGGGAATATGGGCTATTTACATTAAATCAACTCAGACCTCTGTAAATTGTAGATACAGCAGAGAACTTTGTAAATGTAATTTTTGAGAAAACGAAAAGAGCATCAAATTTCCCATTCGGTACAATTTAAATTCATTATGGAAACTTGTCGCTGCCATCTGTAAAGCTTTATAGCTTTCACTCGAATTTTCTGTAGATACTGTTTTGAAGTCGCGGTTCTTTATTAAATGGCTCAAGCGCAATTTCAATAATGGAAGCAGGGCAAATAATGCATTACTTTTTTTAATGCATTTGCATTTTCATTAACTATTAACGTTCAATGGTTATTGACGATTTAATGGTTAATGGAAATTATTTTTATTAACCATTAAAATTTAATGGTTAATGGTTAATGAAAATGCAATTGCATTAAAAAAAGTAATGCATTATTTGCAACACTGCCCATTACATTTCATTGCCTTAGAACTTAGATTTTTATGATTATAATATAGATGCTTTTTAGAATTTAAGGTACCTGAAAATCTAAGTCCTAAGTCAATAAAATGTAATGCAAAATTGCAATTATTTATTCATCTATATTTTTCCATTCACAAAATTGCAATCAAAGTTTTGTCCATTGCACATTACATTGCCATGGGTAATGGAAATTTTTTCTATTACACACTACATTGTAATGGGCAGGGTTGCAAGTAATGCATTACTTTTTTTAATATAATTGCATTTTCATTCGCGTTAAAAAAAGTAATGGTTAATGCATTACTTTTTCATTAAAAATTTCGCAACCCTGAATGGAAGTAATTAATTGAAGAGGTTGATATATTTACAACTAATCAAATAGGTGTTGAATTTCAGAAATTATTTTTGCAAATATTTGTAAAATAATCACCAATAACGAAAATTGGTTTTCAGAATTTTTTTCGGCGTATCTGATGAAATTCAGTCATTGCATATTATTTTTTTCCTAACGAATAAAAATAAATTCAAGATAGAAAAATATCAAAAGGGTTCTGAAAAATATTTCAACCCTAGATCCAATTTTCTAGTGGGCCATATTCTTCCCCCGAATCGAGAATCAAAGGGGGTGAAATTTCCTCATCGGACTGTGCGCATAGCACCATATGATCGAATTTACCTATATATATATATATACATATAAAGTCAACGAGCGAGAAAATCTGGCAGGTATCAATTTAGAAAGCGGACAAGGGTTGAAATTTCTTGATGAAAAGAGAGAAAGAGGTTTGTGCATCGTCTTCTCATTCCTCTTTTCTCGAGGGGATGAAGAAGCCTGCATTTTCATCGGGTGTGTCTGTAGAGCCGTGCCTTACCGACGCTTTACGAAATTCCTCGACCGTCGGCAAAAACCACCCCTTGAAACGAGACGCGATATAAAAAGAGGCACGAGCTGGAGGGAGGAAAACGACGACCCCCGCCGAGTCACGCGACTCTCGACGGTTGAGGTTCATTTTTTCGCGGAAAGAGGACACCCCGCGGAGGTGCTCGGAACCTCCGTGGATACAATTTCAGTGCGAGTTGATTTACGACAGAGGACACTACTGCATCGGCTCATGCATCCCCTATTTCACTTTTTTTTTACCTACGATTAATCAGAAATAGAGCAGGGTGGAAAGAGTATCTATATGTGCATGTATGTATGGGGCTTTCGATGCCAAAATGTGGAAGCTTTCATTCTCACCCCCTCCGACTTGATTTATATTCTAAATTTTCTAAAAAAAATTCTAAATTTCTAAAAAAAAGTATATTATTCGATTATTATTATTATTATTAAATTAGATTATTCTAAAAATATTAGATTAGAATATTTTAAAAAATATTCTAAAGAAACCGTGCTGAGAAAATAAAGTCTGTCCACTGTAAATCATTGTTAAAAAAAAATGTTGTATATTAAATGCAATTTTTTTTTTATTTTATAAAAAATTTTAATTTCCGAAATTTTGTTGGTCCTCATTTTTTAATTCCAATCAAGGAATGTAGACGAAATCATGAGAGAAATCCACGAGGGTGAGAATCGAGCGCTGGTCGAGTTGACATTGAATGTCCCATATACTTGATAAAGCGAATGATCTATCTGTCGGTATTTTGAATTTCGATCAGGCGCCCACTGCGTTTCATATATCCGGATGAATGCATACATGCAAATCCAGCTTATTGGGTCATTTGTCTTGGGGATGCTCACGTTCTCATGAGAGCTTTTTTCGTTAGGGGTGGAAATCAATTTCGAAAAAAAATCGAGCGAAAATAATGGATTTTTATTTTTGTTCGGCTTTCGAGTTAAAATCTATGGGAAATGTATTTTTCCGGCAATATGACAGATACTTTTTTGTAATTGTTTATTTATCATGGAAATAAATATTCAAAGCTACCCTTAATTGTTGAGGAAATTCAATTAATGAAATATTGTTTTACGACGAATATTCGGAATTATTGAATCGATTACCTACATTCTAATGATTATATTTGGAGTATTGATCGCGATGTTGCGAGGGATGAAGTAGAAAGCTTCATTAAATTTGAAATTCCCACAATCCTGAATGTAGTAAATGATATATTCGTATCTATGTATGGAAGTATAGATCGAGAAGCGTTGATAATGCAACCTCATGTAATCCCGGAAGTCAAACCACGCCCGCATTTCCACGAGAAAACAATTCAACAGGCTGCGGAAAAGCTCTCCCTATCCATCCATCTCACTCACTCTCTCGCTTTCGCTCTCTCTCTCTCTCTCTCTCGCTCTCTCTCTCTCTCTGTCTCTCTCTCTCTCTCTGTCTCTCTCTCTCGCTCTCTTTCCCTCTCTCTCGTTTTTCTCTCACAACGCGATATTCTGTGCGCACTTTCATTATCCGAGCTTTCGGTACAATTAACCGGTGGACGCGCCCGCGACCGAAAAGCCGTTTTAAATCGTCTCCGAGATTTTCTCTTCCCCTCCCCGTAAGCAGATAATGAAACGTCGAGCGCGAGAGGGAGACTTTGTATATATTGCGAAAAACCAGAGGAATTAAAATGAGCTTTCAAGCTGCATGAATAATTAAAGAGACGGGGGTACAATTTAAATGGGTCATGAATACCCCATGTCACCTTTTTATGCATCTAAATAGCCCAAACAATCTTTAGGTTTATTCAAGCAAACGCCTTGTCAATAGTTCACTGAAATTTCGATATGACCAAAAAACAAGCGTGACAAAAATATTCGAAAATGGCACAGATCTTTTTTTATCAAAATTCTCAAAAATTTCAATTTTTTTGGAAAATAATTGATAGATTTGTGTTCAGGAAGGAAAAATCCAGCGATATAAGGTTTAAAAAAAATTAATGAAAAAAAAAAAAAATCTGCACTTTCGCCAAATTTGAGTTGATTCACTAAAATGGCGGTAATTTTTTTTTCGAATGGAATTTCTGCCTCCACATGCGCTCATTCTCTTTGTGATCGTTGAAGCTTCAAAACCCCGCTTCGTTCATACGATTCGATTCATTTTTCGATTTTTGGCAGATTTTTAAAGCTGCACCATCGATTTTTGCAAATTTTTGCATGCATACCCCTTTCTATTTTTTTCGGGGATTTTTAAACTGCTCTCATTTCTACAATAATTGAGACATTGGAATAAACCAAACGGCATTCTCTAAGTTGAATCACAACGTCTGCTTTCGAAAAAGAAATTTCCGAATCGGTCGAACAAAAAAAAAGTTATGAGCACTTGAAATTTCGCTATTTTGAGGTTCCTGAAAATGGAGCGAAAATTGGGTAAAACGGTTTTTGATGAAAATTTTTCAAAATTTCGATTTTTTGAGAAAACTATTGGTAAATTCGTGTTCAGGGAGACAAAATACATCGATATGAGGTTTGAAAAAAAAATTTAAAAAATTTTTTTTTGCATTTTTGCCAAATTTGAGTTGGTTTACTAAAATGGCTGTAACTTTTTTTCAAAATGGACTTTCGACCTCTACATGCGCTCATTCTATTCGTGATCGTTAAAGCTTCAAAACCCCGCTTCGTTCATCCGATTCGATTCATTTTTCGATTTTTGGCAGATTTTTAAAGCTGGATCATCGATTTTTGCAAATTTTTGCATACCTACCCCTTTCTATTTTTTTCGGCGATTTTCAAACTGCTCTCATTTCTACAATAATTGAGATACCAGGATGAACCAAACGGCATTTTCTCAATCCAGTCACCACGTTTGCGTACGAAAAAAGAATTTCCGAATCAGTCAAACCAAAGCAAAGTTAGCCCTTAAAATTTTGCTATTTTCGGGTTTCTGAAAAGTCGCCAAAAGATGAACCCAATTTTTTTTATTTTTTATACAGCATTATAGAAGCATATTTTGATGCGAAATTTATTGCTGATTTCGAATCACGCAAAGTTTTTGTCGAAAAAAAATTATTTATGAGAAAAATCGAAAAAAGCGCTTAAACAAAAGTTTTCGATGATTTTTATAAAATTATTGAAATTTTGGTGAAATTATTGATAAATTGGTGTTCAGTGGTGGAAAAGAGGTCAGTTTTTGGGAAAGCAATCTTTCAGAGGTCCTTTCTACATGATAATAAATAAATAAATAAATAAATAAATAAATAATAAATCTTTTTGACAAACCCAATAATTTAAAAATCATTATTTTCATATTTTCTTCATGAGCAATTAAATTGTGCACTAATCGAGAAATTCGCATGTTAGCAAAAATTGTTGATAACCCAAATATATTCCAGTGAAGAACGGGATATTCAAACTCGTCCACAAATTCTTAATTAGCATGGAAAACATACTTTCTAAACAAACAAAAAAAGTAAATTATTAACTCTGTCGTCAAAAACTTTAAATATCATCAGTCGAAAGCCAGAAGTTGATTATCAATTCAATTGTATATTCTCGACTTCGCGAATCGTAAATCTAACGACTTTTCATACTTTTAATTGCATAATACACAATTCCGCGCATACTCACTCAAAGTTGATGTCCGAATTTATACCGTTACGGCTTTTGCCTATGTAGTTTCTCGTATATTTTCAAAGCGCAGAGCAACGCGATTGAGAGCTTTTTTCCCCTCCACCTCCACAATCGGTTTATATGCTTCGTGAATGTATATAGATCAACCCCCGGTACGAATCAGCCCCTAGGGGGGTTGATTAAACATTTGATTTTCCGCTTCGGTTTATTATCTTTGGCGCAAACGTTCGAGTCGAATTCCCGACAAGATTTCCTCAAACGTATAAAAGTGATTGTATTGTTCTTCAAAAGTGTTACAAAGACATTTATTTTTTTGAAATTTTCAAACACTTTGATCTTGTATTTTTCTTCGCTATGATAAATGATTACCTTCGTCATCGATTGATTGACAATGATAGATAAAATAATTCAAGGGTTCAAAAAATGCTCCTTTGAATGATTTTTCGATCTATTTTTTCCCTCTATTTTCTACTCGTAAATTTGGAATTTTTTCCAACATATTTCTCAACACGACTCTCCTCAGATGATTTTGCGTTAAGGGGGCATTTTCATAGGGGTAGATTTTGCTCAACGAGAGGGCAAGCATAAACGCCCCGCGAGAAGACCGACTCGATGATTTATCCCGGTACTTTCGTCACTCGACAGCTTTATTACGTTGTCCCATATATATTTCAGCGAGGATACATATATTTATATATAGATGTATATGACCACGACGGAAATATAAATAAGGGTGAATCGCGAATGACGGGAAGAATAGGTGCATTAGAGCTTGCATCGTCCTCGTCGGCGGAATCGTCGAGACTCGAGAACGAATACAGGGGAAAAAGTAAGAGAAAAACAAGTTTCGGAATAAGAGAGTACAAAAAGCAACTTTGATAGATCTGCACTCTGCGAAAATTTAAAGAAAAACGACGATGGCGCTTCTTAAGAATAAATCGGATTTTTTTTAGTTTCTTCCTACTTCTCGTGAAACATGGGACATAAATATAAATATAGATTCATTATTTATATCCAAAGAACGTCTCATTTGTTTAGTGCATTCAAGAATATCAAAACAAACAAAAAACATAGAAAAAAACTGAATATAGCGTTCAAAATGCAAGAAATCAATAATTCCAAAATTTCGCATAATTGTTTTTTTGATATTTTCACCATAATTTTTATAAGGGTAAAAAATAATGAAGAAGGTCAGATCAAAACTCCAATTTGCAGTATTTATTACATCAGCATTTCGAAATATTCAAAATGTCATGAAACCTCAATTAGTTTTTCCACTGTTGTTTAAATTAATGCTCATCATACTTTTTAAAATGACAAAAGTAATTTTTAAAACGTTTTTAATAAATAAAAAAATGTTCTCCATTGATTCACTCAAAAACTATTAACAATACTTAAACCTCAATTTATCGATATAAACAAATTTAACTAAATGATAATAATAAAAGTAAAAATGATACTCAAAATAAACAAATAAAAAATGTTGCGATAAAAATTCTCCAAATTTGTTGGCAGTAGAAAAAAATGTATAAAATAATCTAGCCGCTTTTTTGAAAAAAAGATTTCTTGAATTTGGAAAAATTCATGACGGACTAAAACACCGATAAAAACATTTAAAAAATTATTTTTCTAACTTTAAAATGTTTTGAATAAAAAAAAATTTCCTCCATCGATTCACTCAAAAACTGCCAACAATACTTTAAACCTCAATTTATCGATACTGTGACGTCCGTCGAATATTCCGAGATGGAATATTCGAGACGTTCGCCCATATCTTTTAAATCAATATTCAAGAATTCTGTCCTTTTTCTTAAGCATTAAAATACATATCCCTGAAAGGACCTACAACAGTTACACAGAAAAAAATGGGAAAACTCCAAAGCGAAAAGGCCCAAGATCTAAGGGACCGTTGGAGAGCAATAAAGCCATTAGGGAGGATAGCGATTACCGACGCATGGAACAGACAAAAATAAGGAAAAACCCAATATTGAGGCATGCCGAGAATAAATATTTTGCATCGCAACGTTGCCACGTCTTTTAATATCTTAAAAATATTTTTCACAACAACAAGAAATAAGCGGAAACTAATGAAATACAGAAAAGATAAATAAACAGTAGGAAATAGTTTTAAATAAAATAGTGAGGAATAAATTTTAAAACCCACACGAAAACGGTACGAAAATTATATGATAGACACGAGATGATAAATATAATAAATAATGTGAAATAATTTAGAAAAGTATAACAATAGAAATAAATATCTATAAATCATTCAAAAGACGAAAATGTAAAATAAATAGTAAAAACATATCTACAAATTGAAGAGATAAAACATAGGAAAAACACGTACGTTAGAATAATATAAAATATTCAATAAATAAAAACACAAATAGAAATTAGATAAAAAAACAATAAAACACAAAAAGAATAATTTCATAAATAATTAATAAGTTATTAATAAGAATATTAATAAGTTTACAAAATAAATAAATTGAATAAAACTTAATAAATAATTGACAAAATAAAAATTATAAAATTGTGGAGGGAGTTGGGCGTCCCGAAACAATTCGGGGGGGGACGGAAAATTCCGCCCACACCCCCAACAAAGAAATTTGCGTTAAGAAAGTCCCTATGCGGAAGAGAGGGGGAAAACTCTGAAGCATCAGGAACCGGGAACTTCGAGGGAAAATTCGGGAAAAAAGGGCCATACGATTGGTCCCCGAATTTTCCGCCCAAGTCCGGAGGTTACAACCTCCTTTTCTAGTTTATTTAAGCAAAGCACAATGCACTCCTTGGGCAGTTCTCTCCGAAATTTATACGAAGCACGACCGCGCTTCACGGGTGTCGAAATTAAATAGATTCAGTGCAAAATACACGTCCAAGTTCGAGAAAAGAAAAGGATAGGAATATATCCTTGGAAAATAAGAGTTAACATCTTCAAAGAGAGAGAGAGAGAGAATTCAGTACCGAGGAGTCATTGCGCCGCCGTAAGTTATTTTGTATTCACTACATTTTTTTTGTTTTGCCTATTTCTTTTTGATTATAAATAAATTCTGTTGATTTGTTGTATTTAATGTCTGTGCATTTTTCTTGATCTCTCCCAAACGGGAGCGAGCCGCGACACCATTTCTTAGAATAACTTTAAATAAATTGAAAGTCAATTATAAAAAAAAACCCACCTTCTCCTGACGTAACAATTGGGGGCTCGTCCGTCGCGATAATGAATCAAGAAAATGCGCAAGAATTTTAAGTGAATATGCATGCAAATGTCGGGGGAAGAACCATCCACGTCGAATGATAAAAATATACGAAAATTACGAAGTAAAGACGGTGAATTGCTAGGTCCGTACGAAAAACCGAAACGAATTCAAAAGGAAATTGATAATACAATAGATTCCAGTTTTAACGATTTAACGCAATTTGATCCTACAACCAAAAATTTGAAGAGTGGAATTAACAGTCAATTAAATAATACAATAATCGGTGAATTTAGCGGTGAATCAGATGACGACTGTGATAATACAATAATTGGCGAAATAAAAAATAATTCAGAAATTCTTGACTCAAGTTTAACAAATTCGAATCAAATTAATAGAAATATGGCTGAGTCACTGAGCACTAATCAGCTTATTTCACTTAAAGATGCTATTTCATTTATTCCGTTATTCGAGGGAGAGTCAGAAGATTTATTCGATTTCACAAAAAATTGCGAGGCGGCAAAGGAAATGCTACCTGAACTTGCAGAAGAAAATTTGACAAAATTAATACAAAAGAAATGCTTAAGCTCAGCGGTCCAAGAGTCATTGAATGGTAAAACGTTTAAAAAAATTGCCGAATTAATTAAATCTTTGAAAAAAATTTATACGCCCACGAAAACAGAATGGCAACTTCAAGCGGAATTAGGTTCGATGTTTCAAAGAGACAGCGAATCTGTAGTAAAATTTGCAAATAGATTGAGGAAAAAGGGTCAGGAATTAACTGAGTTATTCAAGGTAGACTCCCCAGAGAATACAAGTACAGAGTTAAAGACGTACAAGAATAAAATAGACGAAAATATAAGGAGATGTTTTTTGCAAGGACTTTTGCCAGATTTAGATCAACGCATGCCAAAATGTGAGACAATGCAGGAGGCATATGATAAAGCTATCGAGATAGAGCGGTTATTAACCGCAAGACGCGAATTACGCGAGGGAAAACGGAAAAATACGGAAACGCAAAAAACAGAGAATAAATCGAATGAACATAAACCGGTAACGTTTATTAAGGGAAAACAAGAACAAAATAAAAATTTTTACGGGAGTAAGAAAAATTCAGAACAAAGAATTCAAAACCGCGAACAAAACAAACCAGTTAGCGAAAGAAGTAACAATTTCAAAAATTACAGCGATATAACATGTCAGATTTGTAATAAGCGAGGTCATACAGCAAAAATTTGTTTCAATAGACCGGATAATACTAGGGATAAAAGGGAAGTCTGTCAAATTTGCAATAAAACAAACCATACCGCGAAAACCTGTTTTTATTTAAAAAACGAAAATCGGAACAACAAAAAAAAGTGCCAAATATGTAATTATTCCGGCCACACGGCAGACGAATGTCGAAGAAAAACTAGCGATAAAAATTTAGAAAGAAAGGTTACTTGTCATTATTGCAAAAAAGAAGGACATTTGATCAAAGATTGTCGAAAACGCGCGTACCAGAATTCGGAAAACCGGAAAGGATCTTTCCCATCGGATGCGGGGCGAGATTCATACAATCAGCGTCCGGTGAGAACAGTTCAAGAAACGGAGCTGACCGACGACTCCGAGTAATCGCGATTAACCTCAGGAAAAATAACGATATACCCTTCATTAAAACAAAAAATGGGAGAAACGGCAGGAACTTAATATTAATGCTTGATTCAGGGGCATCGCCAAATTTGATAAAAAAGAAACAAGTTCTCAATGATAAAATTGATAATTCGGAAATAATTGAATTGCACGGAATCTCGGACATTCCGGTATTTACAATGGGGAAGATAGAATTGAACATTTTGGGAAGAATAACAAAATTTCACGTAATACCGGATAGTGTACCAATACCTCATGCAGGGTTACTGGGCTCAAACTTTTTTAAAAACACGGGAGCAAAAATTGACTACGAAAATAAATGCCTTAAAATAAACGGAAGAGAATACTCATTCGAAAAGAAGGAAGATGATGATGAAGAAATAATAAAAATACCAGGCCGCAGTGAAGCTTCATTCTATATAAAAGTCTCTAATAAAAAAATTAAGGAAGGCTATATTCCTCGTTTAAATATTGGAGAAGGAGTTTACGCGGGAGAATGCTTGGTACGAAACTTTAAAGGGCGTGCATATATGCAAATATATAACAGTAACGAATCGGAAATTAGAATAAAGGTACCGACGTTAAAAATTCAGGAATGCGAAAAAATAATAGAAACCGGTAATCAAGGAAATATTCGAGATATTAAACTAAAAGAAAACTCGAGTAACTCAAAAGTCATACAAAAAATTGTTGCCTACATGAATAATGTAGAATGTAAAAACCGGTTCGAAAAAGTTAAAGAATTATTACGTTTAAATCACTTAGACACAAAAGAGAAAAATCATGTAGAAGAAATAATATCGAAATACGCGGATAGATTCCACATTCCGGGAGAACCTTTGAGTTCGACTAAAGTTTACAAGCACAAAATCCCGGTTACGTCAGATATTCCGATATCGTCAAAGCAGTATAGACTGCCACACTCAACAAAAGCGGAAGTAGATAAACAAATAGAAGAACTGCATAGAACAGGAATAATAAAAAATTCTGAGTCACCATACAACAGCCCTGTTTGGGTAGTACCGAAAAAAGCGGATTCGCAGGGTAACAAGAGGTGGCGAGTAGTTATTGATTTCAGGCAGCTAAACGAAAAAACCATTACCGACGCGTACCCCCTCCCAAACATAACGGATATCCTTGATCAACTGGGAGGTTCAATGTACTTTTCAGTGTTCGATTTGGCAAGCGGGTACCATCAAATTGAGATGGACCCAAAAGACAGTGCTAAAACGGCATTTTCGACACCGGGAGGTCATTGGGAATTCAACCGAATGCCCTTTGGGTTGAAAAATGCCCCGGCAACGTTTCAAAGATTAATAAATACTGTATTATCGGGTTTACAAGGAACATCAATGTTCGTATATTTGGACGACATAATAATATTCGCAAAAGACCTTAAAGACCACGAACAAAAAATAGACGAATTAATGAAACGATTAAGAAAAGCAAACTTACAATTGCAGCCAGATAAGTGCGAGCTACTACGACCAGAAGTTAATTATTTAGGACATATTATCAGTAAGGAAGGGCTGAAACCAGATCCAGAAAAATTGAAGGCTGTACGCGAATTTCCTCTTCCTAAAAAGCAAAAAAATGTTCGTTCTTTTCTTGGTCTAACGGGGTATTACAGACGATTTATAAAAAATTTTTCAAAAATAGCAAAACCTTTGACTACGCTCCTTGAAAACGATGTCAAGTTCGAATGGTCTCAAGAAGCACAAAACGCTTTCGAGACACTTAAAGAAACATTATGCACTGCGCCAATACTACAGTACCCTGATTTCTCAAAACCCTTCATAATAACAACAGATGCGTCAGGAATAGCGATAGGAGCAGTCTTATCACAAGGGGAAATAGGTAGAGATAAACCGATCGCATATTTCTCAAGAGTATTGAGAGGGGCAGAGATTAGGTACGATACGTATGAAAAAGAGGCTCTTGCTATTGTACAGGGGGTAAAGAATTTTAGACCCTATATTTACGGGCGAAAATTCACAATAGTAACTGACCATAAACCTTTGGTTTGGTTTAGAACGGCAAAAGAGGCAAATGCTCGAATTTTAAAATGGAGGTTAAAACTTGCCGAATATGACTATGACGTAATATACAAACCAGGAAAAATCAACTTAAACGCGGACGCGTTATCGCGCAATCCGGTAGAATTGGCAAGTGTAGTTACTCGAGCGCAAAAGAACAAAGTTGAAGAATATCATGATCCTGAGTTGCAAGAAATTGTTGACATTTTGAATGATAATAAAATCAGGGAAAACGAAAATAAGGGAATAAATAAAAGTTCAAATCGTAAAGAAGTAAATGAAATAAAAAAAACAAATCAAGTTGAAAAACAAAAAGGAAAATCAAGTACAAATTTACAAGAGAAAAAGAGAAGAGGCAGATCACCAAAACGAGCATTAAGCTCCGGTAAGACTGTCGCTAAAAAAGGAACTAATGATGAAAGGATATTAAAAATACCACGTAATGTGAATGATCCAAACTCTGAAGACCCTTTAATTGAGAAAATTAATGATTCAGCCACTAATAGTGAAATTGCAAACAGCGATGAGTCAGATACAGAATCTGAAAAGTCAGAAACAGAGAAGGATAAAACTAGCAAGCAAGAATCAAACATAATAATGACGAAAGAGTTAATTACTTATAGAAAAGACAATATCCTGTACTTTCTTTCAGAGGATGGGGAACCGCTTGATGAGGGAAGTAAGAAATTCAAAACGTTCAATAAATTACCGGCCATAAAAGCTACTAGCTTAGGCGGAGTATTCAAGCATAGAGTCGGAAAAAACTATCATTTTGCATCGATTGTAAAAGGAGAAAAAGGGGAATCAAACCTCAGAATAAAAAAGTACTTTACAGAAAGCTTAAATTATTTAAAAGAAATTTTGAATAAGGAAAATATAAAGACTATCTCACTCGCATACTCAGAATACGTAGATAACATACCATGGAAAGACATATTAATTTTGATTGATGAAATATTCAAAAATGAAAAAATAAAAATAATCATATGCCTCGGAACAATTAAATACGTTGCACCGGAAGAACGGAATAAAATTTTCTATGAAATGCACTACACTCCTATTGGGGGACATAAAGGGGTCTCTAAAACGTACAAGAGAATTAAACAAAATTATTATTGGGAAAACATGAAGTATGACATTCAATGCAGAATTCAGCAGTGTGCTGAATGTCAATTAAAGAAATTAGTCAGGATCAAAACAAAGCAACCGATGATTATTACGGATACGCCGAGTACAGTTTTCGACAAGGTAGCAATGGATATAGTAGGCCCTTTACCAAAGACATCGGATAATAAACAATACATTTTGACAATACAGGACCAATTATCGAAATATTCAGTAGCAATACCGTTGGAAAATCAAACAGCTGAAACAATTGCAGACGCTTTTATCAAACGTTTTATTTGTATTTTTGGATCCCCAAAAGTATGCTTAACAGATCAAGGTCGAAATTTTTTGAGTACTTTCATGAAAAAAATAAATAAAAGATTTAGAATCAAGAAAATCCAAACCACTGCTTTCCACCCACAGTCGAATGGATCGTTAGAGAGATCACATCACATGCTGGGTGAATACCTAAAACAGTACGCTGATAACGATAGTGAATGGGACCAATGGATTGATTTGGCTATATTATCATATAACACTTGTGTTCATGAGGGTACAAAATTCACACCACATGAACTAGTGTTCGGTCGAACAGCACGGCTTCCATCAGCAGAACCGGTCCATGAATTAGACAAATTACCGACTTATGACAATTACGTAAGAAACCTAGTAGAGCAATTAACAAAAACAAGGAAACTAGCGTATGAAAATCTAGTAGCATCAAAAAATAAATCAAAATATTATTATGATAAAAAAATAAACCCTGTGACGTTTAAAGAAGGGGACAATGTATTTTTACTATGTGGATCGAAACCAGGGAAATTGGGAAATCAATACGAAGGTCCATTCAAGGTGCTGGAAACTTTCGAAAACGGGAACGTCAAAATTTTATTTAAAAATAAGCCGAAAATCGTTCACTCAAACCGACTCAAAATGACAAAAATTACGGATATTGAAAAAGAAAAGAAAAATAATACAAAAAGGACAATTAAGAAAAATATCTCTGAAGATTCTGATTCAGATTATATTGGTAAATAAGCTGAACAAATAGGAAATTATTCACTTTTTCACTTTGTTTCAATTACAGGAAATGATTCTTGTTAAACTACTAATACTGGCAGTCATATGGAAAGCTGGGTCAGCTATGATAGGATACGACTGTGGAACCAACTCATTGAACCTTACGACAATATCATTACTGGATATTGACGAGTGCGAAATAGAGATAAAAAAAATCGAAACTGCAATAACAAACGTTTTCGTATTGCAGACGAATGAATACACCGAAACAGATTTAATTCAATGTAAAGTCGAAATTAGTCGAATAGTGCACCAGTGCGGCATGTTCTCCCATGTCTCACTGGTTGACAATGCTTATATGGAGTATATACACACCATATCGCGTGAAGCATGCGAAACGGCCCACAATCATGGAACGATACGTATTGGTGATACCATAATAGACGGACTTGAACCTAATACCACTACAACAAGAAGCATTACGCTTGCCGGAAGTGTAACGAATTCGGGAACCTGCTCTGGAACCCAATATTCAGACCCTTTTGGTACCTGGAATTCGGTAGTGGTGATGGGTACAGCTCGGATATCATTAAGATCATCGACTACACGAGTTAAAATAGACGATAACAAAATTTATTTGCCATCAGGCCTCTCTTATCCCTTGACGGCAGGTCATTGTACTGATCCAGAAGGTGGACATAGCTTTTGGAAAATACTGCCTAAGAATAACTGGTGCCATGCAAATTCATTCTCTCTATTATATAGAGGAATGGCTACGAAAATAATATCAAAAAATGAAATTCTATACACAGTAACGTTGAAAACCACCAGTTTTACATTGACAAAACAGGGGATAGAAGAGACCTGCGGACTAAGGTTAATAACAACTGAACATCCGAAACTATTTATAGTAGAATCCGCAGATGAAGATGTTATAAGAAAAAGCAATGCAGTCAAATTAAACATTAATAATATGGATTTATTCTTGTATATAAACACAAAATTTGTATATGTAGAGAGATTTATTAGGAAAGAATTAGAAGGATTATATAAAGATATTCTGCATCATCGTTGTAATTTGGATCGCGAAATCTTACGCAATGGATTGTCAATTGCTTCAATAATGCCAGATGAATTCGCATACCGTTTCATGAGAAGTCCGGGTTATATGGCGGTGTTGGCAGGAGAAGTCATACACCTCATACAATGTGTACCGATAGAGGTCAAGATTAGACAAGTGGATAAATGCTACAACAGGCTTCCAATTCTGCGAGGAGAAGAAGAAGTGTTTCTAACACCACGAACGCACATCATCGTGGACCAAGCAACAGAACATCCGTGTAACCCTCCGCTGATGCAGTACTACCGCCTGGGTAATATGTGGTACAAACTAACTCCGCGTCCGGTTGAAGCCCTACCTCCGATGAATGTCAAACCAAACTCAAAGGAAACATGGGTCTACAACAGTCCGGAGCACCTGGCAAGGAGTGGCATCTATACGGAAGAGGATCTGGATAAAATGCGGGATCGTATCATGTTCCCGATGGAGAATACCGCGGTGTTGAACGAAATCGCGCACAAAATCTCAGGAAAAGGGAAACCAAATGGCTCATCGTCGATATACAATTTGTTCGATGAAAATTCGCTCAACAAATTGGCTGAAAGTGCCTGGGAGAAGACCTGGGGACGCTTTATAAAACTCGGCACAATCAACGCCGGTGTAATAGGAATCTTCATGATGGTCAGACTCTGCAAGACGGTCATCGATACAGTCATTCACGGGTATACACTCCACTCAGTCTATGGATGGTCCATATACCTGTTGGGAGCTATTTGGGACTCTATGACGAATCTTCTGCTACATTTAGCAAGGATTAATAATGATAAGAAGACCGAGGAAGATCCTGAAGCCGCAGAAGAGAAATCAAGACTCCAAGGAAAAGAACAAGACTCGCTTTATCCAAAATTAAACGAAACCAACGAAATCATAGAAGACCATAAACAACGGGACAATTTTGTATGAGGAAAGAGAAATTGGACTTGGCCACATCAACCAACGTGGACATCAGGAAGCAGCGATCGACATCGGATTAACAATTACGTCGTCCTCGTTCATAACTATCACTCGTACTTCCGTCTAACTGCGGGGGTGTGACGTCCGTCGAATATTCCGAGATGGAATATTCGAGACGTTCGCCCATATCTTTTAAATCAATATTCAAGAATTCTGTCCTTTTTCTTAAGCATTAAAATACATATCCCTGAAAGGACCTACAACAGTTACACAGAAAAAAATGGGAAAACTCCAAAGCGAAAAGGCCCAAGATCTAAGGGACCGTTGGAGAGCAATAAAGCCATTAGGGAGGATAGCGATTACCGACGCATGGAACAGACAAAAATAAGGAAAAACCCAATATTGAGGCATGCCGAGAATAAATATTTTGCATCGCAACGTTGCCACGTCTTTTAATATCTTAAAAATATTTTTCACAACAACAAGAAATAAGCGGAAACTAATGAAATACAGAAAAGATAAATAAACAGTAGGAAATAGTTTTAAATAAAATAGTGAGGAATAAATTTTAAAACCCACACGAAAACGGTACGAAAATTATATGATAGACACGAGATGATAAATATAATAAATAATGTGAAATAATTTAGAAAAGTATAACAATAGAAATAAATATCTATAAATCATTCAAAAGACGAAAATGTAAAATAAATAGTAAAAACATATCTACAAATTGAAGAGATAAAACATAGGAAAAACACGTACGTTAGAATAATATAAAATATTCAATAAATAAAAACACAAATAGAAATTAGATAAAAAAACAATAAAACACAAAAAGAATAATTTCATAAATAATTAATAAGTTATTAATAAGAATATTAATAAGTTTACAAAATAAATAAATTGAATAAAACTTAATAAATAATTGACAAAATAAAAATTATAAAATTGTGGAGGGAGTTGGGCGTCCCGAAACAATTCGGGGGGGGACGGAAAATTCCGCCCACACCCCCAACAAAGAAATTTGCGTTAAGAAAGTCCCTATGCGGAAGAGAGGGGGAAAACTCTGAAGCATCAGGAACCGGGAACTTCGAGGGAAAATTCGGGAAAAAAGGGCCATACGATTGGTCCCCGAATTTTCCGCCCAAGTCCGGAGGTTACAACCTCCTTTTCTAGTTTATTTAAGCAAAGCACAATGCACTCCTTGGGCAGTTCTCTCCGAAATTTATACGAAGCACGACCGCGCTTCACGGGTGTCGAAATTAAATAGATTCAGTGCAAAATACACGTCCAAGTTCGAGAAAAGAAAAGGATAGGAATATATCCTTGGAAAATAAGAGTTAACATCTTCAAAGAGAGAGAGAGAGAGAATTCAGTACCGAGGAGTCATTGCGCCGCCGTAAGTTATTTTGTATTCACTACATTTTTTTTGTTTTGCCTATTTCTTTTTGATTATAAATAAATTCTGTTGATTTGTTGTATTTAATGTCTGTGCATTTTTCTTGATCTCTCCCAAACGGGAGCGAGCCGCGACACCATTTCTTAGAATAACTTTAAATAAATTGAAAGTCAATTATAAAAAAAAACCCACCTTCTCCTGACGTAACAATACAAACAAATTTAGCTAAATAGTAATAATAATAATAATAATAATAATAATAATAATAATAATAATAATAATAATAAAAGTAAAAATGATATTCAAAATAAAAAAAGTTGCGATACAAATTCCCCAAATTTGTTGACAGTAGAAGAAAATGTTTGAAATAATTTCTAGCCGCTTAAAAAAAAAAAAAGAGATTTCTGGAATTTGAAAAAATTCATGACAGAGGAAAACATCGATAAAAACATTTTAAAAATTCGTTTTGTAATTATAAAATGTTTTTAATAAAAAAAAAAATGTCTTCTATTGATTCACTGAAGAATTACCAACTTCAACCTCAATTTATCGATATAGACAAATTCAGCTAATTGATAATAATGAAAGTAAAAATGATATTCAAAATTAAAAACTAAAAATGTAATAAAAATGCTCCAAATTTTTTGGGAGTAGAAAAAAATGTATAAAATAATTTTTAGCCGCTTTAAAAAGAAAAAGATTTCTAGAATTTGTAAAAAAATCATGACGGAGGAAAACATCGATAAACACATTTTAAAAATGAGTTTTGTAATTTTCAAATATTTTTAATTTAAAAAAAATGTTCTCTACTGATTCACTTAAAAATTACCAACAATACTTCAACCTCAATTTATCGATATAAACAAATTCAGCTGAATGATAATAACGAAAGTAAAAATGATATTCAAAATTGAAAAACTGAAAATGTAATAAAAATTCTCCAAATTTTTGGGAGTAGAAAAAATGGATAAAATAATTTCTAGTCACTTTAAAAAAAAAGGATTTCTGGAATATGGAAAAAATTCATAACGGATGAAAATTGGATATCTCGAAGAATAAATGATAGACGCAAGTGCATAAATCAAGGCAGCATTGATAATTCACCGCGACGATTTTCGATCGACCACGATTCGAGAAACGCGACAACCAGCTTTGCCGGATCGGCAACCCCTATTCGCTTTTCTCGCCCCCTCTCCACTGCGAGGCAACCCCTTTCCCGGATATCTCCGCGCGTGTTCCGACCTTCGTCCTCGCTAATATACCGACGCAACAGTCCGGAATTCCGAGGGAATTAAGGGAGAGGGAGCGAGGGGTCGTTTTATCGGACAACTTGAATGAACGTCCATTACACACAGTCGTGATTTCACGACGAATATTTCGGCGTGAAATATTTCACACTGGGCACCTGTAAAAACGACACATGGTCTCGAAAACTCTGGCGGAGGCGCGCCCGCGCCCTGGTTACGCCGATAAACGAACGATCGATATGAAGCACAGCTCGTTTGTTCGGATTGATGAGCCAAAAAAAAAGGGTGGCGAAGAAAGGAAAAACATAAGTATGGAGGAAAAAAGACGAAAAAATAGTCGACTGACGAGAGTCCTATTTTTAAGGGATGGAAGAGTAAAAAAATTTGCAAACACAGAGGAGGGTAATTTTGTCAAGTCATCCCCTCGGAGTTTCCTAGTGGCTCTGTCGATGATGGAACCTTTTTCTCCTCCCTTTTTTTCCATTTATATTATCTTGCGGTAAAATAAATAATAAAAGGGGGATGTGGTTGGGTCATGTTTTATTTTTCTGGATAAATGTCGCGATGAGGGGAGAGGATATTCGAGGAGAGCGAAACAAAAATGCAGTTGGTGAGAGAGAGAGAGAGAGAGAGAGAGAGAGAGAGAGAGAGAGGGTGAGAGGGGAGACCTCTGGCTCAAGTCATTAGTGCGCGAGGGTTGAAAACTTCGAGACACAGTAGGAGAGGGTGTACTTTAACGTTGATAGCCATTGGTATGGGAAACTCGAGAGATAGGGAAAAGTCTTCCTGTCAGCTTCTGGCCATGTGCCAAGGGAGCCTTTGGGCTCCCTGTGGGCTCTAGGATCTACAATCATGAGCTCTCCCTCTCTCCCTTTCTCTCCCTCTCTCTCTCTCTCTCTCTCTCTCTCTCTCTCTCTCTCTCTCTCTCTCTCTCTCTCTCTTTGCGGTTCTCCGCGACAAAGTAAGACATATCGCGTATAAAATTGTCCTATCGTTCGAAATTCATTCCCCACCTCGTGGCCCTTGGATCCTCTCTCAAGATCCTTTATCGCGCTATCGACAGAAATTATATCAACGATTCAGAAAAATCGTTGCATATCTCAATTGAATTTAACCCTTTCACGAAAAAATCGTTAATTTTATTTAATTTATTTGATTTATTTAATTAATGTAATTAATTAAATTAATTCAATTTATTTGATTGATTTTATTTATTTTATTTATTTTCTTTATTTAATTTGTTCAATTTATTCAATTAAAATAATTAAAATAATTAATTAGTTTAAAATTTTATTTGAGATTTAAAAATTGTCTTAAATTGTAGTAAATTGTTTGAATAAATTATTGAAGAAGCTTTGGAAATGGTGAAAAAAATGAGAAATATTTAAGCGAGTTCCTAATTAGCGTATATTGTTTTTTAATTCTTAAACTCATCGATAGTATTCGTTTTAATGCATCATCATATTAATATTAATTTTTTTTATCAAGTGTTGAATTAAATATTGAACATTATGATTTTGAAGTTTGCATCGTTAGAAAGCAACGAAAATAGTTTATCTTTAAATAAAATTCATTCTTCCGAAAAAGGTTTCAGAGGGAAAAATTGTTAAAATATGTTTTGAGGTCTTTATATATTTTAAGGACTTGGACTGTTAAGTGCATGAGTAAAGCATGGATATCTCTAAAAATGAATTTTAAGAAATTTTTCTTTCGTTGCATGCAACAATGCAAACTTCATCATTGAACATTTCATATTAACAAGTGTTTCGCGAATGTCTTTTTTTGTGTCAATATTATCGATGTCAACGTTTCTGTGCTATTTTTATCAAGCTGTTTCGTGTTTTGTCTGATTTATTTACTTGATTCAATTGGGAGAACATTCTCGAAAAGTTTCGAATTTTCCAATCCAAAATGTATCAGCAAACTAATCTGCAGATTGACTGAATAAAAAATAACAGAAAATGAGGGAACACTTCACAGAGAACCATTTTTAGGAGATCTGGAATTCACCAGAGTTTAAATACAATGAGGAAACGTTAACGGACTCCGGGACAGACGAAATCCATCCTGACACCACTTTAGTCAAGCTTCCATGCGTTCACCGAATCACAGAGTGAGGGAAGTAGAAAGACCGTTCAGTTTCTCGTCCGGTCTGAAAGGCTCGACCTGAGAAATGCCCGCAAAGCGAGAGAGAGAGAGAGAGAGAGAGAGAGAGAGAGAGAGAGAGAGAGAGAGAGAGAGAGAGAGAGAGAGAGAGAGAGAGAGAGAGAGAGAGAGAGAGAGAGAGAGAGAGAGAGAGAGAGAGAGAGAGAGAGAGAGAGAGAGAGAGAGAGAGAGAGAGACAGACAGAGAGAGGGAGAGAGAGAGAGATGTGGGAGCTGCGAGAATTGCCCGATAATTAATGCCAATTTGATGTTCCGCAAAAGCCGGAAACGGTGCATAGCCGATGGAAATAGCTCCGAGCAGAGCGCATAGAAGCGACAGTGCCACCACTGACGTTGACTTAGATCAAAGTAGCGCTAGTCAAGTGAACCAACCTAAACATCTATAAACCCAACTCCCATACATATCTACACGGGACATTCCAAGTGAAATCGATCAGGACCTCGAGTCCTTTGATTCTGAAATGCTTTTCAGGAATTTTAGAAATGAAAACAAAAATAAAAAAACTAATCTCCTCGGGATTATATTTTCTTCTCGAATTTATGTAATTTTTTAATATATATTATATAAAAATGAGAACCACAATAGTTGTAGATCATATATTCTCGAAAGGAATTTTTCTGCAGATAATTTCAAAATCGAGGCTCAGACACTGGTCGATTTTACTTGGGGTGCCCCATATATAAAATTGTCGATCAGGAGTGCACTGTGTCTAATCCAAATGTCCCATACATGTATACTCTTAAACCTTTTCGGTTTCTTCATCGACACGATTATAATATTAATAATAGTCACAATAATAACAACGTTATCGATAAAAATTACTTTTGTGCTCTACCTGAAATAGCTCAACCTGATGTCCAAAAAAACCATCATGTTTTATTGAGATTGACGCTAATGTACCTTGTTTGTATTATCGTGATTATGTGTAGTAAAAAGATACGGTCAAACGTAGGAGAAAGGTGTCGAGAATGAGCCAGTATGGACAAAATGAACTCCCTAATATGAGATAAAAATTTTTATGCCATTGTTTTATAAAAAATATAAACAATTAAACTTAAACGCTGCAAAAATCACATATGAATCTAAAACAGCATCTACATGTGAAATTCATTGAGGTAAAATGATTCGGGGATCGTTTTGCCCCAACCGACATTCTTTCACGTAATGCTTTGAACTGGCTCAACTAAACTGATTTCAATCGAATTAATGTGAAATCATAGTCTCTAGAAAAACTATAATATGGGTCATTAACAGCCAATTACTAAAATCAACAAAAAATACATTTTGAATGTGCAGAATGCTCACAACTTAAATCAGCCGACACTATTTCGATTTTGTGCGATCTTTATTTGATATTATGTACATTAGACTGATTAAAAAAAGCGACTATTTTTCGTTTTTCGAAATGACATGTTAAATTTTTTCGAGGAGGTGAAAAAATATGCTTGTCAAAAGCAGAGCTCTTAATGTAAATATTTAGGTATGTTTCATCGCCAATTTCCATTTCCCATTTAAATAATACAGGAAACAAAATTTTCATAGTTTGAAATTTTCTACCTCGTCTCTTATGATTTTTCGATAAACTCAGTCCTTTAAAAGTTATTCACGGTCTAATATATAGTATGTATATATGTATATTATTATTATGTGAAATTGAAATTTGTAAAAGTGAAATTTACTCAAAATTCAATTTTAACCTTGAATAACTTTTAAAGAAGTGAGTTTATCGAAAAACCATAAAAAATCTTTTTTGTAGAACGTTCAATTCTCTAAAAGAATATGTATCGTTCATTTTGATACATTGACTCGCAGTCGAGATATAAAATTCTAAAATTTGAAACCTTTTTTTCCTGTGTTATTTAAATGGAAAATAGAAATTTAGCGATGAGACATACCTTAATATTTATGTTGAGAGCGCTGCTTTTAACAGGCATCTTTTTTCACCACCCCGAAAGTATTTAATATGTTATTTCGAAAAACAAAAAATAGTCGCTTTTTTTAATCAGTCTAATGTACATTCATCATTTACAAGATGAAGTTAGTAGATAGGGATCATTTTACCCACGAGGATCATTTTACCCATAGGGAACATTTTACGCACCTTTCACCTTGACAATTACACTCAAAGTAATGGCGTGACCGTATCTCGTATTAAAAAATATATTTAAAAATGTGACTCTCTGATTACTTTCTAATATTGTTTTTTTTTCTTTGTCAATGACAAATCGATCCGCGACTAAAAACGAAAAAAACTAAAAATCCGCTACTCAGTTTCCGTGGTGGTGCAAATCGTCGCCGACTACGACGGCGACCACGCCGCCTCCACCGGTCGCAAGTTCCGGCTCGGCATCAGGCTCCGGCTCGGGTTCCGGTGCACAGGGTGTCGTTCTATGTCCACGCACGCTGTCGCAGGTACGACGCTCGAGATTGCGACGCGCCCTCACCGAAGCGACCGCCGAGACCGTCACCTACGTTAAGACGGTGATGCATTGTTTTTCTTCAGTTTTTCTCCCATCCAAATTTGTAAATAACTTGCAATTCCTGTATATGATCGTAGTGTGATCTTTCACCTCGCAAAAATTCCAACACCATCCACCCCACCCCCCACACTCTCTCTCACGTTAGTTAGTGGATCACTCATCACGCAATTAGTCGAGACCGGATGCACATGTTTTCACGAGTTTCGATATTAGAGGTCACTGAAAACGTTACAAAAAAAAAAAAAAATCGCCCTCGCAACCACCATCGCCACGCTAAACCTTAGTCCGAGTAGAA
This sequence comes from Alloplasta piceator, assembly GCA_946863875.1. Taxonomy (NCBI): domain Eukaryota; kingdom Metazoa; phylum Arthropoda; class Insecta; order Hymenoptera; family Ichneumonidae; genus Alloplasta; species Alloplasta piceator. Next base: position 14,244,005 of record OX333080.1, read on the forward strand.
TAACCTAAAACCTCGAAATCAGTAGATTTGATAGTTTCGAGCATCTTAGTAATCCCCGCTCTAGAATAATTCGACGAAAATATACTTTTAAGATTTTTCAACCTGCACATGAAAATAAAAAAAATTAGAAAATTCATCTGCCTATTTGCGTAGCTAGTTTTGAATTTAAGCCAAACCTAGATCTTGGTACATTTTCTTGATTTACATGTTTTAGCAATACATCTGCTGAACTCATTCGACTCGTTCGTCTATTTTAAAATGTACTGCTTTTTTCGTTTTTGAAGTAACATCGATATTTTGTCTTAATCGAATTTAATCATTTCTTCTCGATGTACGAAAATTTTTATCAGATTAAGAAAAAAAAAGCACCTTGAGATTCATGAGATTCTCGTCTGGCTCGATGAATTTGAAAAATAGTCAAAATCGAAGTTGACGTATTTTTCAGATTGACAAAAATCGAGGTCTCGTCGTTGGACACGTGTCTAACGTTCGAATGGTTAAAATAAAACGACATCGAGCGATACGCTCCGAAGAGTCTCGATTGATCGTCCAAGTGCTTCTCGAACTCTGCCATTTTCTACCAGTTACACCGAGTGTGCTATCGCGATCCGTTCTTTTTTTTTATATTCTTTTTCTTTTATTACGTCTCGATCGGATACGTCTGTTTTTCGCTTCTCTAGACACCCTCATTCGAAGATAAAAGTTTCGTATTATATCGCGACGTGTAATGGTTTTGGATTTCTTTTCCCACGTTGTTGTGTGGTTTCGTAGACATATACATTTTTTTTTGAATTTTTGTATGTATTCATATGTATGGAACAGTCCGAGTCAAGTCAGGAGTTTGATTGTCGGCCTCTTGAATTTGGTTCATGATGTTTTCCAAATCTCTCCTCAGACTGATAAGCTCTAATTTTTTCCTATCAAATGTTATTTATTTTTCGATAAACTTAAACGCGAATTCTGAAAAATTTGATAAAATAAATAAAGGACAATCTTGAAACGCTCCACAGAAATTCATAACCAAATTTCTCTTGCTTTTAAATAAATGAGTCTTGATTAAACTTAATTTAATAATTACGACCGTGCACTTTTATTAATAAATGAAAAAAAAAATCTTTTTTGAGTACCAAAAAATCTTAAACCATTGTGCTAAAAAGTGTCACAGTTCTTTTACCTCAATCTCATCAAAAAAGCTCAAAAAAGACTCAAAGATTCGAGTTACTTATCTGAAATTGAGTTTTGGATGTTCAGCGTTGAGAAAGAAATTGTTAAAAAATTATGGCTGTTTAAAAAAAAATCTAAATAAAAATGGGAGTATTCTTTAGCTTTGGTACAAAGAATCATGTACTAAATCCGAGAGGATGCGAATTAAATAATGAGCGGTTCATCTCTACCGTTCAAAACTCTCCCTTCGATAAACTTCTACAAATTATAATATTACCGATAAATTTGTACTTTTTTATAATTCTACAAACTGATAAAAGGGAGTTATGAAATGTCAGAAATTTATTAATAGTATACTTTGGTGGAGATTTCGAACAGTCGGGTTTTAACTGACCAAGATTTAAATCTGCCAAACGATGGTTCACCCAATGGAATGGCCCTTACATATATATTTATATATTTATAGCCGAATAAAGTTACAATCACGTGACTGATCATCGATTAGTCATAAAAGATAACGCGAATAAAAAAAGTGGGTGGATTTTCTCCTCTTTCTCTCCGGATGTCTGGTTGCATCGTTCGATTTTATTACTTCTATCATTTTGGTACGCTCGTACCATTCTGAGTCGCTATTTCAAACTCGCCTATAACGTTTATTCGAATTCTCGAGCCCGCGTGATTCCACCAAGTGTGAAGCACGCGCGCTTCGATACTTTGGTGGCTTTTGCCAGGAAAACCCTTAATTCTATGCCTTAATAAATAATACAAAAAGAATCTCGAAGTGGTTACGGTCAGCGCTCGGTCAGACGCGATTTATTTTCGTGGCATTTAATTCCTTATATTATTAATTCGATTCACGAATTTATTAATTAATATATTAATCATGCATTTTTATTTTTTTAATTCGATATATTCTTCAGTAAAAAATTAATCGAACGAATTCCTATTGATCTGAAAATAATTTATAATTTTCAAAAAAATTCTATTTAAATTTTTTCCAACTAATTATGCAAATTTTATGACTTTTTTCTGTCACGAAATATTAAATTCTAAACCAATCGATGAAATTTATGATTAATTTAATCAATTTCTTTCAATTCGATGCAACAATCATTTTCTTCAATTCAATGTTCTCCCTGTCAACATCATTTTTCTGTGCCTCGTTATCAAACTGAATTCTTCATGACTCGTTGAAACTTTTCCATTCACGTTTTTCATACTTCGATAGAAAATACGCATATATGAAGCATTCCACGATATTCCGATCAAAATCTTGCCTCGATGATTTTGATTTTCCTCTAAATTTTTCATATAAAAAAACACATTGAAAACAAATTTCCCAAATTTTTTCAGAATTCTTTGGTCACGCGTTTTTCGGATTTTTTTTTTTTTTCAAAGGGACCAATTTGTAAAATCTGAAAAAATTCGGAATAATCTAATAAAATGTTCCAAAATGGAGAATTTAATACACTATAAGTAACATTTTTTTTCAATTTTTTGAATTTTACGCATGGAGTATTAAAATCTCAATTTTGGAACAAAGCCCAAAAACTTTGTTATATTTTATTGGATTAATCTAAATTTTTTCAGATTTTACGGAGTGGTCCTTTTTTCAAAAAAAAAAAAAAATCCAAAAAACGCGTCATAAAAAAATTCTGAAATAATTTGGGAAAATGTATTTCAATGTGTTTTTTAATAAAAAAAAATTTAGAAGAAAATCGGAATCATCAAGGCAAGATATTGATCGAAATGGCAAGGAATGCCTCATATATTTATATACATTCGAATATATATGAAACTGTATGAAAATTCCTGGCTGTGCGTGTCGAGCAGTAACTACTTTGCGGTTTAACGACACGCAGCGAAAGTTCCTCGTTCCTCGCGCCTCATTTTTACTTTTATCCAACTTTGTTTTTACGACTTTTTCCGTTCTAATTCCCGATCAAGCTCGCTGCCAAGAGAAAATTTCACGAAAAAAGTGTTCTTCGCTGATAGAGTCCCTTTTTTACCAAGTAAAGTTCTTCAAAATTTCCATTCACCACGATACGGAATTTTTTCATCGAACCGTGGATTTTTCGATCGATCAAGATAATAATCAACATTGAATTTTGAAAAAGTAGACTTTCGACAATTTTCCAATAGATAAAAAAAGCTCAAACCATTCAATGGAAATGTTTTTACATGAGTATCCCATAACTTTAATATTTAAAGAAATTTCGCGGGATGGCAAACAAAAATTACTAGATTTGCTGGAAATGTTTGAGACGCCATAGATTTTTTAGTTGCCGCTGAAGGAAGAGGGACGAAAATCAGAGGCGAGGCGAGAGATCGAGAGAAAGCGGAAGAATGGGGAGAACAATGAAAATTGAGCTTCTCTTCCGGCATTCATTATTCTTCTCCCTTTTTCCCCCAGATATTCATATGGGGGAAAAAAATACGATGCAATAACGCCGCTCAGCCAAGTGACCTCGAGAACGGATGATAATCGATTGGCACACGAGGAAGCCTCGCACTAACTTATGTATAAAGTACCGGGTTCTAAATAACCAGCGACGCCGTGGCGGAAAAGGCGAATGAGGCGAAACGGCGACTCTCTCTTTCTCTGACATTCTGTTTTATTTCCGATGCTTTTTAAACCCTCGGCGATACTTGTATGTTTATTTATAGAAAGAAGGAGAGAGAAGGAGGAATAAAAAAAAACCGCGGCGGAAAGACAGAATGATGTGTAATTGTCGGGAATACCGCGCGGTACCGCCGATGATTATAATTCAAGGGCAAAGAAAAAAGTTTGCGAACGCGTCGAATTCGAACTTGGGCCAGAACGATGCAGTCAAAGACTCGGCAATTATCCCACTTTTTTTTTCAAGCATTCTGCGACGAGTTACATGAACGATATAACAAATAGAAAGTAATATTCAACCCCTTGAGGCGCACATACTTAATTATAATCGATCACTTTGGCGTCGGAGAATTAAAAGCCCTTTGTCACTACACTGACCCTCGTAAAGCTCGATAAAAATCATCACAGCACGTTAATTGGAATTAATTATTTTTCTGATTATAAAAAATTATTGATATATAATTTGAAAATATTAATTATAATATTAATATGATATAATTAATATTATATTAATTATAATATTAATTATTTTTCTAATTATAAAAAATAATTTTTTTATAATCAGAAAATATTTCATTAGATTACTTTTTTTATTATAGAAATTTTTTTTCGTACAAAAATAATTATGAATAATATCGCCATTTAATATTTAAGAATAAATGGTAGTATTTTTTGTGTATCGCTAATTCACTGCAATTTGTATGCAGAAATCGACATTGACAAAAATTATTCTCGAACATTTGAATTTTCGTAGAAAATTCGTCGACTTTTTTTTTGACTTTGCTAATTATTTTATGCAATTTTTCGTTCGAGTATTTCAGGTTTTCTGTTGTAACGTAAGTCGGTAGATGTTTTTTTTACCTCCGGTGTTTCACGTTTGAAGGACGTTACGAAAAAATGACACAATCTCGTTGATCACGATATTTTCAAGTTGAAAATCAAGATTGAAATCAAACGTGTGAGCACATAATTATTAAGGTTTATTCGTCATTCTAGTGTTTTATGAGGAAGCACTAAATTGATCGTTCTCTGTGTTGATTATTGAAACGTTGAATGTATCGATAAATCGATTATTTGTTCAGTGGTTCATTTTTTCATCCTCTTCGATGCCCTCTTCTTTTGTTTGTGTGTTTCGTCATCGGAAAACGTGAAATTATCGTCCGAGGTAAATATACGGAATACATGTAACGAATAATATGTGCCGTTGAGTGTCGTGATCGATCGATGAAGCTGACGAATAATATATACGACGATGCCTCCGAAGGTCCCCGATAAAAAAAAATACCAACTGTTTTTCTCTCGAGGACGGAACATTACGATATGAGCATGCAATTACCCGCGTTCGATAATTTCTTTCTCAATTTTTTTTTCTACGCTGAAACGATCCCAAACTCTCAAAGATGAGTTTCAAAAATATCCATTTTTTCCTCAAGAAAAAAGTATTTTTTTTTTACGCCTCAAGACGAATGAAAATATGCCACACGAACGAATGTGAATTCCCAAAAATTAGGAAAGCTCACGAATGATGAATGTGCAAATTTTAAATATCCGTTTTTTTTTTTTTTTTTTTTTTTTTATAAAAACTTTTGGTGAGGGAAAAAAATTATTCAATGACTGACCGGAAAAAAAACTGCTGCTACGACATTGGAAATTATCATCGAGAGAATGATTGATTAATCGTTTGACATTTATTCGATATTTCGCCATCGAGAGATACGTTATATATCAGAAGTTCGAGGTTTCGATAAAAAAAATAAAAATAAAAATAAAAAAATAGAAAAAAAGAAATGTTTGACCTCCCTCTCGAACGGCGCATCGACTCAGTACATCCTTCTATCGGTCTTGTTTCGAAAAAGTTTGTCGACCACAAGTATAGTCGAGTGTATGGTCTATCGCCGTTCTGGGAAACGAAGGGTTAAAAGAGGGCGAGAGATGAAGGGAAGGGAAAGGAGGAGAGAAAGATAGAAAGAGAAAGAGAGAATCCACGAGACACAAAACTGTCGATAGCACGGAAACCTCGGGCTTCCCCGAGGTCTCTCTCTCTCTTTCTCTGTCTCTCGCCCTTTCTTCCTCTCTCTCTTTTTCCCTCACACAATTCCAAGTCACTTTATCCCCTGTCCATCGTCCAGTCAACTTCCAACCGAGGCCCCGTCCGTCTCGCTCGCGTGTCGACTTCAGGCTTTGCCTTTCCTCTCCCCTTCCCACTCTATCTCTCTCTCTCTCTCAGTCTCTCCCCGTTTTTATACCAACAACACCAGCATCGGCTTCTCCATGGCTCTATTATATAGTCCCATCTCTTGTCTGTTTTGTTCCCAATAAAAGCATCGATCGTCGACTCGCTCGAGAGTGGAATGACGCGAGAGATAAGGAAAAATGACTCCCCGCAACTGAGGATTCCTCGGTTAAGGGATGAAAGGAAAAATTCTCAACCGTGACACGTTCAACCAAAATGTCAGTGTCAATTTGGATCCTCCTTTCAGCCGCAAAAGACTCCCGAGTTGCAATTTTTCATGATTTCTTTTTTACGACAACAATGGCGACTCGAATGATGAAGATTGATTAGAAAGGAAAAAAATAAAAATAAAGTAGGAGTTCAGAATGTATGGATTATTGCCTGGAAATTGTAGCATTTCTTTATTTCGATTTTTTAATTTATTTTATCGAGATTTATTATGATGAAAATGGTGCTAATCAGCAGTTTGAAATTATTTATAATTTATTAGAAATTATTTATTAAAAAAAATATTGAAAAAAATAATAATTGAATTATCTGTACAATTCATTATCTATATTATCTCATCACTCATCTCAGGAAAAATTAAAAATAGTCATGCCTCAAATCTACTCTACCGGCGAAAAGTTTCCGGACAAAACTTCAAAAAAGGTCTGGAACGTTTTTTTATGCCATTTTGCTGGAAGTCAACGTAGACTAATTTATCAAGCGGCATTTTAAAGGGGAAGAATTCGGCTTCATTTCCCGATTTTTGAATTATTTGTACAATTTGTTTTTAGATTTGGATTCTATTTTGAAAACAGCTGTTTTTCGCCTTTTTTCCCCCTCTCTTCAGATGCACCCATCTTCTAGAGAATTTTTTTAAAATACATTTTTACGATCGTATTCATAAAGAAAAAAGATTGAACTTCAATTTTCTTTTTTTAAAAACTTTGAGCGATTTTTTTTTCCTGAAGTTATTCTGTTTTTTGTGAAAAAAGAGAAAATTCGAAAAATCCCGTATAACACGAAAACAAAGCGGATTCATGCAAAATTTCAAGATAGAAAAAAGTTGCGTCTGCTCTCCTTGAGTGCAGAAGAATTTTTTCAGATTTTTTTTCCTAACATTGTTTTTTCTTATTTTCTGGGTCAGAGCTCAGATCATTTAATTAACTTGAAAACTATAGGATTATTGACAAAATTTCAAGAGAAGAAAATACTTTATTTTACTATTTTCAACACATTGGAATTTTCTTTCAAATTTTTTCCCCTTTTTTTCCAGCCTCAATATGAGAAAACAAAATTTTGGGAAAAAAAATCTGTGAAAATTCCTCCGAACTCAACAAAAACAGACGCAACTTTTTGCTATCCCGAAGTTTTTCAAGAATCCTCTTTGTTTCCGTGCTATCCGGGATTTTTTAAATTTTCTCTTCTTTCACAAAAAACAGTATAACTTTGGAAAAAAAAATCGCTCAAAGTTAAAAAAAAAAGGAAATTGAAGCTCAAACTTTCCCCTTTATGAATCCAATCGTAATAATGTATTTCAAAAATTTCCTCTAGAAGAAGGCTGCACCTGAAGAGAGGGGGAAAAAGACAAAAAAACAGCTGTTTTCAAAATAGAGTCCAAATCTAAAGACAATTTGTAAAAATAAATAAAAAAATCGGGAAATGAAGCCGAATTCTTCCCCTTTAAAATGCCGCTCGTTAAATTAGCCTACGTTGACTTCCGGCGAAATGGCATAAAAAAATGTTCCAGACCTTTTTAGAAGTTTTGTCCGAAAACTTTTCGCCGGTGTTCAAACCTGAATTTTGAAGAATCAATTATTCATCCAAGCCCAAAATTTAAATTAACTCCCCTGCAATACCATTCCGTATGGAGATGAAAAATAAACTAAAGCGCTATTTCAATAACTCGTTCGTGAATGCTCGAAAAATCGTCACCATTCTGCACTTCAATTAAATGAAAAATGGCGTCGGGCCTCCCATCAGCGGAATTCGTTGCGATCAGCCATAATTGCCTCTGTTTTCAAACTCATACTTTCCAAATGGGAACGAGGACACCATCGGGATCTTATGCCCCGGTTCAATCTATAATGAACATACCTCATTCATCAGGCCGACATAAATATAGAACTATTCGAGGCTATGATGTAGAAGAAATTCCGCCTCGATTCATTCATCTACGAGGGTAAATTTTCCAAATTTCATGGAAAAGAACAGAACAAAAGGCAAAATGGAAATTCCAAACTTCTCTTTTAGCTGAGGATTCGATCAAGATTGCGACGATAATTTTTCCTGAGCTAAAAATTGAGAAAATTAATCTGGAATGTCCCATACATATGCATTAAGATGGACCACCGGTGTCAGCGTGACGAGCTCGGTTTGTCTAGTCGCGTCGGCTTGTTCTCGATTATCCAACGAGGGAATATCAATCGGTCTTGCTTAAAAGCTTCGGTGGAATGTATATCGATGGATCGAAATATCAAAGTTCGTGGGATTTTCCGGATATACGGTAGAGTTTCGCGGCTTGTAAAAGCAAACCAGCCATTTAATGCACTATATATATCAATGTAGATATGTACAAGGCACTCCACGAGAAATCGACCAGTATTTTCGGGTTGAAAGCCGTGGGACTAAATCCTGAACACTTCGAACGCATCTGATCAATTTGAGGTTAAAAAGGGGCTGGGAAAAGATTGCAAAAATTTGTGGACGGTCTTCGAGACCTAAAAAATATTTCCTGCAATTCACTTGCAAAATTCAATGGCTCTGGACTCAGATAATGCTCTCGATTTTACTCGGAATGCCCTCTATGGTATTCGAGTGTATATTCGAGAATTTGAACTCCACACAGATGTACAACGCTGATATAGAATGAACGAAGTATCGAACGTGAGAATTGGCTGCCTTAAGCCGAGTTTCGAAAAGCTTGATAACGGATGGGCGTTGAGGGATTAGGCGAGTGAGTTAATATCGGCGTAGGGAGACCATCGTGATACCGACAGACTTTGCATCGCCTCATCTATCTTGGCCACAAACGCGTTTTCCAACTTCACGATCATCTCGAACCAGAGCCCCCAAATATCACTCGATTCCATCGTGGATTTACGAAAGACAGACGGAGAGATTAAGCCTAACGTTCGATGAAACGCTTGATTTTCTAACGCTTCCCTCTTTTATTGTATTCCCGAAGTTCCAAAGTCAATACTCACTCTTCATGAGCTTGAAATAATTCGACGGCAGTATGGAAGAACGTGCTATCTCAAATAGTGCTAGAAGAACGTGCCATCTCAAATGATGAGAGTAGAAGGTGCTATCTCAAATTGTGATAGAAGAACGTGCTACCTGAAATTGTGATGGAAGAACGTGCTATCTCAAGTTGTGCTAGAAGAACGTGCCATCTCAAATGATGAGAGAGGAAGGTGCTATCTCAAATTGTGATAGAAGAAAGTGCTACCTCAAATTGTGATGGGAGAACGTGCTATCTCAAGATGTGCTAAAAGAACGTGCCATCTCAAATGATGAGAGAAGGTGTTATCTCAAATTATGATAGAAGAACGTGCTACCTCAAATTGTGATGGAAGAACGTGCTATCTCGAGTTGTGCTAGAAGAACGTGCTATCTCAAACTATGAGAGAAGAACGTGCTATCTCAAATTGTGATAGAAAAACGTGCTATCTCAATTTGTGATAGAAGAACGTGCTATCTCGATCAGTGGACATATTTTTATTGTTACGGTACTGGAATTTGAGGTACTATAGTATACAGAGCACTTTTTCTGTTAACTTATTTAATTTATTAAATTACTTAGCTCGATAATAGAAAAAAATAAAATAAGTTTCAATAAACAACATATTCTTTAATTATCAATATATGTTATTTATCTTGAATTTTTAGAACCTACAGCTGCGGTATTTTGTAAAAAAATATGTAGACACTCTTTCGACACTCAGAAAAATTGTTCATCCTGTATAATAAGATAAATACCTTTCCTGCACAATGAGATGTCTTTACATATTTTTTTGTTCTAAAAATTCAATATAAATAACATATATTGATAATTTAAAAAAAAGTTGTTTATTCAAAATTTTCTTATTTTTTTTTCTCTTATAAAGCTAAATCATTTTAAAAAATTAAATAACCTAACAGAAAAAGTGCCCTGTATACTCAAGTACCCAAATTCCAGTGCCGCATTAATGAAAATTTGGCCACTGATCAAGATAGCACGTTCTTCTATAACAAATTGAGATAGCACGTTCTTCTATCACAATTTGCGATAGCACGTTCTTCTCTCATAGTTTGAGATAGCACGTTCTTCCAGCACAATTTGAGATAGCACGTTTTTCTCTCATAGTTTGAGATAGCACGTTCTTCCAGCACAATTTGAGATAGCACGTTCTTCTATCACAATTTGAGGTAGCACGTTCTTCTATCACAATTTGAATATGACACCTTTTTCTCTCATCATTTGAGATGGCACGTTCTTCTAGCACAATTTGAGATAGCACGTTCTTCCATACTGCCGTCGAATTATTGTTGAGTTAAAAAAATTATTTTCAAGTCGAAGGTTTGGGTTAAGATTAACTGGAAATCGCTGCGAATAAACAATGCTCAGGCGCTTAAAAAAAATTCCAAAACATAAAGGGATAAATTCACGAGATGTTTTTTTGCAATGCAGAATCAAGATTAACAAAAGAAGCTTTAACAGCTCCAGCCCCAGCAACTTCGACAGTTTCAGGGAATAACACGATCGAGAAAGTCGACGATAATCTTCGAAGTTTGAACATTTTTCAGATCCTAGCGAATTTTGCGAGACTTTGAACGCGATTTTACGGAGAAGAGATTTCTGTTAAGACGATCAGGTAGTTTTGAAAGTTGTAACGAACAACGCGGGATTACCGGAGCGATGGAAATTTAGGGTCGAGACGGAGGATCATGATCCTGATTTTTTTTCTCTGAGGTTCTTATTCGAAGAATACGATTTTTTCTTTCCCTCCCAAGAAAATGTAAAACTTTTCACGTCATTCGTTCGCCTCGTTACTGTTTACAGCTCTGTACATTTTCGCCGCAATTCGAGTCGTATAAAAGTGTTCTGCGATAAAAATAAAAATAAAGGATCAATCCTTTTCTCGTGAAGAGCCAGAAATAAAGAAGCGACTGAATTCGTGAAGAGAAGAAAAAGCGCGCAAGAGGAAGAAAGAGTTTTTGGGATTTTTTTGGCAGTAAAGAGAATGGCCGGATTACAACGGATTTAATATAATTACGTGAATCGCACCAAAGCCCTTGAAACCCTTCCGAGATTCCGGTGCCCAATCTACGAAACAGTTTTGCAGCGATTTTCCTCTGTGCAGACGCGAAATCGTCTTTTTTATATATCTCAAAGAATCCTTCCGTATTTTTTTTCAATCGTTTTATCGAATCGAGCAAAAGGGTTTCGAGTCGAGAAAAGATTTATTTAAATTACCTCCAATAAAATTCTAAATCTGTCTGAAATCTCATCTATACTAAATATAAAATGCATTATTTAAAAATGACCTCCGATAAAAACGAATCTTTGAAACTCTTAAATCAAAATCACTCCTAAAATCGATACTTCTCGAATCCTTAAGAGAGTATTCTGGTCTGATTTTGAGAAGTTGAAAAAATCATTTTTTTTGTTCATTCTCAAAGCTTAGACCTTTAAGAATAAATTTCCTCGAAAGGAAATTTTTCAATTCCAATAATTTACGAATTTTTTCAAATTTTGTATTGGATGACTAGAAAGGTTGCAATCGCGTCAGCCAACTACCTTTTTTTTAATCCCAACTTTACCAGCTCATAACTTATTTGATTTTCATTTTTTTTCACGAATTTTTTTTAGTTTATTGCCAAAATATTGATAAATATGTTGTGAAAGAAAAAATGGTAAGATTTTTTTTTTTTTGGGACCAGAATATCTCGTCCAATTTTTCACTGGCTTCAAAATGTCAGTGGCTCCATTCCCAAAAGAAGGGAGGAAAAAAAATCGGTCCACAAAGATCGCACGTGGCTCAAATCGTGTTGCCAGAAACGAGAGTACAGTGAGAAAGAGAACTCGAGATCTGTAAGCAAAATGTGTATCGACAGTCCAAACTGGTCACGTATAACTTCGTGTCAGTTCGCAAGTCTCCGAGTGCTCGCTCCACTCTCTCCTATCACTTTTTTTTTCATATCACATACGAACACAGACAGGAAACTACTCTGATAGACCCACGTATGTGTGTGTGAAAGTAAACTGTGTCCAGGACCTTTCAGTTGCATCGATATGTCTGGCGAATTGAGCCGGCAAAGTTAGTCCACAAGCTATGCACATGGCACGTGATATATATGCAATATATAGATATATAATATATATATATATATATATGTCTGGAATAAATTGTGTATATATCAGTGTGTCGCAGAATAAATCGCTGTTTTTATTCCTCGCTCTTCCTCACGAATTGAGTTTGCATTGGTCTTGAATAAAGATCCTGAAGTTAAAAAAATTCGAAAAAAACTATCTTTGTTATTCAACAATTTTTTTAAAATTATTATTCAATCATACTGCGGCGAAGTTTTTCAGAAATTAAATTTTCAGGATCCATGCAAACTAAACTGTGGAAAATTAATTTCGTACACAGAGCGAATAATAAAATATCGATCTACATCGCACCACCCTAATGTTTAGATCGCATTTATGTATATTCCAGATTCAAGGAACAAAAGGGTTCGAAGTTTCGTTTAGACGCGTACTTCCACATATCTAAGGCTGAAATGCTATTGAAGGATCACGATTTCCCATAGTTCGAAATTTCAGCGATGACATTTTAAATAAAGTTGAAAATTAATTTAGAACAAAAAAATATCGTAGTTTTTTTTACGAAAAGTATTGAAGAATTGAAAAAAGCAAGTTTTAAATGAACATAAATGATACCAAAAGTTTTTAGACGAATCACAAGAGATAGAAACCTCGATTAAATATTCCAACTTTCAAGAATAAATTTTTTTTAAAATAGATTATTTCTTTAAAAAATTTGAAAAAAGTATATTGAAGTTTTTCTTCCAAAAGTATTGAAGAATTAAAATAAAAGCAAGTTTTAAATGAAAATAAACTGAACAAAAAGATTCAAGATGAAGCACAATAGCTTGAATTCTCTGATTAATATTCCAACTTTTTTCAATTAATAGATAGCAAATTTTAAAAAATTCAAGCTACAAAATCAGGTATTATTTAAAATTATGAAAATATGATAATTATAATATTATTACTATTTTATTAATTATTAAAATATACTATTTTAATTGTTTCTAAATATAATGAGAAATCGATGTGAGAAAGAACCAAGTTGGAAATTTGAAAAATAAAGTTCACTCTGAATTTCTGAACTTTCGATAATAATTACACGAAAGCGGAATCTAAAAATATTTTAGCGAACCTTCGAAGAGGGAGAAAAATTCTTCATTGACCCACATCTCGGTTCATTGTCAATGAAGCAAAAAAGTCTCTGGAAAGAGAGGACTGGCGATTGGATGAAAAAAATTGACACGTTTTAAGAGCAATGAGGGTTTTGAACGAGAGCCAATCGATCGTGTTTATTATGCCGATGAATTATTATGTAGTCAAAGAATATCACTTTGCGAATGGTCTCACGCTCGTGGAGCGCCAATACACATCGCGAACATAATTTAATGTCGCGGCGTTTCAAGAGAATAATGCGAAAGTAAGAGAGAGAGAGGGAGGGAGAGAGCTCATGGATCGACGGCGTGTAAAACAGTCGCGGAAAACGTGCAAACGAGCTCTAACGATAATGGGCAGCGCTGAGCTTAATTTCACATAATACACATGTACGATCAACGCTTATACACAGATTGACCGTGAACCAACACAAGAGCTCAACTAACATCTCGTGCAGCATTGCATCATGGATTTGCGCCCTTTTATCTCCAAGTCGACGCCATAAATGACGCTCCATCCTAAATCAATGAATTTCCACCACTCAATATTTATCTTTTGGTACAAATAAATTTTATACTTTACATTAATATCCGCGAAGTATCTCTATTCTTCAATCGTTTTTTTTCTAACGCCAGCTTCAGATCTACGATTTTTCAAAATTTTTACATCGACGAAATTTGAATAATCGATATGTTGTGGATCATTCTATCAATCATCTTGAAATATAAATCCGGGTGGATGATAAATTTGAAAATAAAGCTTATTAATAATTTTGTTGAATTTTTGTTTAAAAAGTATTTTCGTCAAAACAACTTGTTAACAATGACGCGGAGAAAAAAGTATCTATCAATACTTTTCTGTCCTACGTGGAATCCTCCGATGGCCGATTTTTTCTTAAAATAAATCGCACATACTATTAAGGTTTAACCCTTTTTCAAACCTCATATGGATGTATTTTTTTCCCCTGAATACGAAACTAGCAATTATTTTGCAAAAAAATCAACATTTTTATGAATTTTCATTTTTAAAAAAAGTTTTTTTATTTTCCTTGCTTTATCACATGAACATATTTTTTCTCAACAAAAACTCTGCTTCATTTGCAATCAGCAGTAAATTTCCCATTAAAACAAGATTTTCAAATGATAAAAATGAAATAAATTTTTTTTGTTTATTTTTGGACGACTTTTCGGAAATCTCAAAATTAGCGAAATTTTAAGTTCTCATAACTTTACTTTGGTTGGACCGATTCCAAAATTCCTTTTTCGTGCTTAAAGGATGTCAAAAATCGATGCTCCAAATTTAAAAATCTGCCTAAAATCGAAAACTGATAGGCAAAAAATCAAGCGGCGTTTACAAGCTTTAACGATTACAAAGAGAATAGGCTTAAGACAAAGCCAGCATTTTATCTAGAAAAAAAGTTACATCCATTTTAGTGAACCAATCTAAATTTGGCCAAAATGCAGCATTTTTTTATTTTTTATTTTTAACCTTATATCGATGTATTTTGCCCCCCTGAACACGAATCTACTAATAGTTTTTCAAAAAAATCAAAATTTCCAAGAATTTTCATCAAAAACCTTTTTCGCTCAATTTTGCCCCCGTTTTAAAAAATCTCAAAATAACCAAATGTCAAGTGCTAATAACTTTACTTACTTTTGATGTTGAAAATTTCTTTTTCGCACTTAAACGTTATGACTTAACTTAGAGAATGCCATTTGGTTCATTCGAATATGTCAATTTTTATAGAAATGAGAGCAGGTCAAAAATTTGCAATTACCGATGGTCGAACTTCAAAAATCTGCAAAAAATTGGAAAGTGATCAGAATTGGATAAACCAAGCGTGGATTTAAAGCTGTAACGATTACGAAAATAATGAGCTCACGTTGGACCCAAAATTTTTTTCCGAAAAATAATTACAATCAAATTTAACCACTGTTAAATTGGAGTCTAAATTATTCTAAAAATATCGGCCATCGGAGAATCGAACGAAATTCAGGAAATTCCTCGTATATAGACGTCTATATAGACTATATAGAGAAAAAAAGGGGTGGAAAGCAGAGGGTTGCGAATTCGTATACGATCTGGCGGACGGTCAACAAGGCGTGAGAACGTTCATGCGGTGATTCAATTAGGGAAGGTGCAAAAAAACGCTACTCGGGCTAATCGGACGGCCTAATCGTTGGCTGGCTCGCCGCCGGTTGTAATGTAAAGTTGCTCACGCTGTGAGACTTCCTGTGCGAGGGGCATTGCCTCCTTAGCTCACATATATATATTGCACAAAGCTCTACCCACTGATATTTTTCAGACGTATTAATTGAGATATGGGGCGTTCTAAATAAAATTAAAAAAAAAACCCTCCAAAATGGACACGTGTTTTTTTATATCGCTTATTATTGATAAGAATAAAGAGATAATTGAAGATGCAAAATTTGGGATTCTGGAAAAATTGAATTTCTTTTTAATTTAAACAATTTACTGCTTTTTTTGGAAAAAAATCGATTCAATTTTTTAAAAGAGCACCGTTACTACAACATTTAATTTAAAAAAAAAATCCCTACGTAGTTTCATAGCCATATATATTATAAAAAATTTTAGCTTTTTGTTCCAGATCTTATACTTTATGGCTCTGTCGCCACCATTTTGTATTAAAATGATAATAACAAAATTTGTTCTCATACTTTAATATGTGTTGAATAAACCCTCCGACGAATAGAGACCCTATTCCTTTTACCATACTCCCAATATAAATTGTCAAAGTTAGGCCTTAGGAAAGACCTCTGTCGATTCTACGTGGAAATACGTATAGGAATGTTAGCCCTGAGTACGATTGCGGCAATGAACGCGGTTTCGCGTAATCTTTAGAAGGGCTTTTGTGAAAGCACATTAATCCTCGGAGTCAGAAGACTCGTGGG
Organism: Alloplasta piceator; assembly: GCA_946863875.1. Taxonomy (NCBI): domain Eukaryota; kingdom Metazoa; phylum Arthropoda; class Insecta; order Hymenoptera; family Ichneumonidae; genus Alloplasta; species Alloplasta piceator. The sequence goes on from OX333080.1 coordinate 14,260,369, forward strand.
AGCGAAAAAGAAAGGCAAGGGGGTGAAAGAAAACTCACTGGAAGACTTTGCAATACACGAGAGTGGTGAGAAAAGAGAATAGTTTCTTTAAGAACAATGAAGAGACTCGCTTGCTCAACGAACCCGTAATTCTGTCTCGATTTTGTCGGCCAAAATAATTAATTGGATTTTTTCATTTACCAACTTGAAAATTTGCAGTTTTTCTCTTGGCTTCAGGAAAAACATTATTTTATTTTACCACAATTAATGTTGAATAAGGAAAAAACCAAATCAAATTCATTCAACGAGGATCGACTGTGAATTTTCGCGATGAAAAATTCTTACGAAAAATTTAAAATACTTTTGTTAATGAGCGATTTAATATCTCAGACACGCAACTTAAAATTCCCCATTAATCATTTTATTCCTCGTCAATTTCGTAAGCACGAAAATCCCGCGTTTTCAGTCGGACGAAGGAGAGGAGCGTTTAAAAATGTATGGGAACAAAAGAAGCGTGTGAAAAATGAATAAATGAGTAGGAGAAAAAATAAAGTTTCAAGAGCACGCGAGAGACAGCGAGAGCTGAAAGAGATATAGAACGGGGATTTTCCTATGATTTATTTAACCGCAACTTCCGGGATATCGAGAGATTTGGAGCGCGAGGCTAAAAGGTCCATGAAAATATATATTTTACACCTGGTATCTTTTTGCGGTCCCGGTCTGCATTTATATATGCAGGCCTTTCTGCATATGAATGTATCGGCTAGACTTGAGATTAGAATGTCGTATTTTTCATGCTTTTAGGGAAAAAAATCCTGATTTTCTTCTCGACATACATATGGAGCGTTCCATCCCAAATCAGACAGTTTGAAAAACTTTTTTTTCATTTCCTCAAATTTTTTATATTCTTTAGTACCCATCAAAAGACCCTTCCTGTTAAATTTTGAGATTTTTTGGATCACCCGTTCACAAGATATTACATTTTTAATAAAACCGCTCTAGTGTCGAAATAAATTCTGAATAATGAAAAAAACTAGAAAAAGACACTGTATAAAGTAACAAAAATTGATATTCATAATGATTTATAGAAAATTGTTTTTTTAATTTTCAAAAATTGAAAAAAAAATAGTAATTATGGAGAGCCCACGACCGACCAGTCTTAAAAGTTGTTGTATAGATAGAATTTTAAAATAAAAAAAAACTTCAAAAAAATCAAAATATGCACTCACTTTGAAAAACACGATTCAAAGTTGAAGACTCAAAAAACTTATTCAAAAACACGTCCAATATTTTTTTTTTTTATTTTTTTCTGAAAACGCCATAAAAAAACAAAAATTTTGAAAAAAAAAACACTCAATTTGGACCATTATTAAAGAAGTTATGACGAAAATACCGAAAAAGAGTGGTTTCTTTTAAATTTAATATCTTGTGAACGGGTAAAAAATCTCAAAAAAATCTTAAAATTCAACAGGAAGGGGCTTTTCATGGGTACTAAAAAATGTACAAAAATTGAGGAAATAAAAAAAAAGTTTTCCGACCTGTCCGATTTGGGATCAGAAGTCCCATATATATCCATATAGTACAGATATATGAATATATGAATATATATTTATATCTGTACTACACGGTTCGTAATAAAATGTAAGTTACGTTGGTACGAAGAGAATTTTTACGATCAATTTCGAAGTTATACTTTTTTTGCATCGTTCGCTGGAGCGAAGCTCGTAATTCAATCGAACGATAAATTAAAAATTATGCTCTGATCATATGATAATCGATGGTAATAATAATAATATATTTATGGAACAGAGTATGTGCAAGCAATGGAGGATTCAGTGCGTGAAATAATAATTTTATCAGTGAATAAATGTCCCAGAAATATTTTCAGCATCAAGCTAGAAAGATAAATTATTATTAATTAATATTATCAATATTTTTAATCAATTAAGAATCTTTTCTCGTTCTCTATGAGGATTATTGATTAATAAAGTATCAACAATTATTCGCAATCGTACCAAAATAATATCAAGGTTTTTTTTAAATAAAAAAGTCCCTGATTCCAAATTTACCGAATAAAAATATAAAATTACTCGTTCCGATAACTCTATTTAACAAATAAGGGCTCTACAAAAATTAATCACAATATCCCCATCAAATTGCAAATACTCGTTCCTGTTTCGCTTTTTCCAGAACTATATAAAAAATGAGATTTGGCACAAAGTTTCAACGAGAGTCCGAGATCCAAAAGAATTCTAGAATTACCTTCGCAAAATGAGAGACTCGAAGTGAGCTTGAATTATACGACTTCTCCGCGATTCAAAACACTATGAAGAAAAGTGTATAAAACATATACATTTTATTTCCTGAACGAAGAAAATCCTTCTCGAGAAAGTCACGATTATGCGAGGCTCCCTTTTTCCTCTCTCTCTCGTACTTCTGCAGCTGGTGCAGGGACGTTATATACCCGCCCTTTTTTTTTACGGAAACGAGAATGTAAGTGGAATGTGCAAGTACATATATCGTACGATTTTACCGGATAGAACTGAGAAACTCACGAGTCGTGCTCCGATTACTCGGCGAGAAATTGCGAGCGAAAGAGAGACGAGGAAGCGGAGGAAATAAAAGAGGAAGAGGAACGAAGCATAATATCGCGGAAAATGTTGGCGATACGAATGTGGCACGTAGAGAAATTTTCAACTTAATGTCTCATGAGAGACGTCGCGACGCGCTATTTTCGAATTTTATCCGCGAATTTAGTGCGGCAATCCTGTACGATTATGGCCGCAAAATAAACGAGAGCGAAAGTACAAGAAGACTCAAAGGCAATCAGAAGGAATTCCCTGTCTTTTCTTAATTGGTCGGAGGATAACGCTAAGACTGGAGACATTTGCAGCCGCCGGAATGAAAGTTGCACTCTGCTAATCGTTTATATGGGCTCTTCAACGCTGAAATATTGTTTCAAAATTATTTCTCGTATTTATACAAGCCTCAAAGTGACCTAATTATTTTTTGATTATTTCATTATATATTTTATATATTTTATTTGTTAATTATTTTTCGCCACAAAATTTTAATCAAGTGAATCAGGCCTACATGAACAATGTGAAATATTATTTCCTAAAAATACTTTACCAAAATTATCCTTTCTCTTAATTAAAATGGGAATATGATGAGCGAAAATTAGTTTAAAAAAATGCTCGAATTTCATTAGATGGATAAAAAATTTATCAAGTTAATTTGAGAGATTTGATTTGCAAATTCGAGCCAAACTGTGATGGAATACCCTGTACATTTGTCCTCGTTGCAGCTAATGAAAAGGACTCGTGGAGCGAGACAGAGAAATTCGTGTCGGACTCACACGGTCGAAAGAACCGAGCACGGCGCACCGAGCATTTTTGTTGCATCTTTTTTCCTTCGTTTTTCACCTGATGCGACTAATTTGAACGCGTGTGGGCGCGCGTATATTAACGCAACCGGAAAGCTTTGGAAACGCATGGAAGAGCGAACGCGTCGACGTCCACTCGCCGTGATAAGTGTACTCGCTCCACTCGAGCTTTTCAAGAGTCTGTCGCATTGTTATAATCGCTTTTGCATCCATTTGTACACACACATATATATATATATATATAGATATAAATATGTATATATCGGGATTTCGTTACGGTCCGTGTACCGCTCAACGAGCATTAGCGCGACGTGTCAAAAGCGATTTTCAACTCAATTGAGCCTCAATTGAACACTCGAATTTCACGATTGTCAATTAAAAAACGTCAATATCTTCCGACGAATAATTTCGTACTTAAATTAGACTCAAAATACTAGTGCAAGAAGCGAATGGAAATTCTAATCGATTACAATCACAAAGAATGATGATAAGAACAAATTTAATTAATTACAAATAAGATTTTCCATGACTGGGATTAAAAAATAAATCCTAGCTCTTCCTAAAAACATTCTTCGAATTTTTTTTTTTTTTTTTTTTAATATGAAAATAAATATTTCAATTAACACAAATGCTGAATTGAGTCGTGAGAAGTATTTAACTCTGCTTCGGGAAAGTAAAAACCGTAAATTTACTATATTCAATAAACTTTATAATCAATCTAATCCCTTAAAACATAGACTCACAAAAATGGAATTAAATTTTTTTTTTAAGCAAGAATAAACAATTTATTTCACGATGGATTTGTATTTCAGGTTTCGTTAAATATTTGTTATGTTATTCAATTATCTGCAATTATGTAACTCGATAATTACTTTGAAACATGTTTAAAAAGTGATATAAATCGGGAAACGATTTCCGGCCGGTCAAAGGCGGGTCCTTTACTGATTTCTGTATAGGAAAGGCAAAAACTACTAATTAAATCAATTCAATAAACTCTCCAATTAAGGATGTTGAGTCCCAAATCGCAAATGATAAGAAAATTCTGAAAATTTGGTATGTTTTTGGATGAATTATTCAAGAGGTCGTGTGAAAATTTCACGACGATTAGGAAGCTCGTTATCGAACAATCAACATTAACAAGTTAAATTAAATTAAACGTAGTCTTATGGAAACTGATATAACTTTGCGATAAGTTTTTTTTTTGACCTCTCAATTTTTTAATATCTACACTATATTGAAAGCAACGTAAACAAAACGAAGTTAATTGATAAATATTTTTTTTATTTGTTGAAAAAATTGTTCTTAACAAAATGTTAATATTTTAATAACGAGCTTCCTAATCGCCGTGAAATTTGTACACGACCTCCCAAATACTTCATACAAAAACATACCAAATTTTCAGAATTTCCTCATCATTTTTCATTTTAACCCTTAAGGAGGTTGAAGTAATGATGATAGAATTCTGAAAATTTAATATGTTTTTACATGAAGTATTCAGGAGGTCGTGTAAAAATTTCACGACGATTAAGAAGCTATTTATTGAACAATTAACATTAAAAGATTTCATAGGGACTCAACATCCTTAATCTAGTCCTTCAACATTCAGTCTCACAAAAATTGAATTAAATTTTTCTATAAGCAAGAATAAACAATTTATTTCGCGATAGATTTGTATTTCAGGCTTCATTAAATATTTTGTATGTTGTTCAATTATCTGCAATTATGTAACTCGATAATTACCTTGAAACAATATGTTTAAAAAGTGATATAAATTGGGAAACGATTTTCGTCCGACCACAGGCGGGTCCTTACTACTGATTTCTTCATAGGGAAGATAGAAACTATAAATTGAATAAATTCAACAAGCTCTCGCATCAATCTAGTTTCTCAAAAGATCGACACATAAAAAAGTTCATTCTTCTCAAGAATAAAATGTTTATCCTTACTTAAGAATAAACATGTTATTCTTACTTGAGAAAAAAAATGTTTGTTCTTACTTAAGAATAAACATTCCTTTCTCGATGGATTTTTATTTCAGGTGGAATTAGATTTTATTTTTCACGTTATTCAATTAGCTATAATGATACACCTCGATAATTACTTTTAAGTACGTTACAAAGGTGATACAAATCGAGAAACGATTTACGTCCGATCGCAAGCGGGTCTTTACTACTGAAAAGCCCGCGTGATTTGTCTACCATTAGAGCGAAGCGAGAGAGCTTCGGTAGTCATGGACCAGAGGGAGTTTTGGTCAGACGATAGTCGTTCATTAGCGCCGAACCGTAGCTCTGTGGCCAATATAACCGTCGTGCAGACGCTTCATCTGGCCCAATTTGCGAGGAGCCAAACGGCTCGTGTGCGGTTCCGTGCGTTTCTTCGATATAATAAATTCACCCCATTGTGTGTGTGTGTGTGTCTATGTACACAACGGAATATATATTTGCCCCACCTTGAGCCTCACGATTGCTATCTCCCGCGGGAGTGATTGTGACTCCGGCGATTTGTTCGCCACTGTGAGTTCAGCACCTTAAGGGGATCGTGACGATGGAAAGTCACGAAAATAAATATTTTCCCACAATAAAATAAAACGAAAACTTGAAAATAAAAAAGAATATGGGTTTCTATATCTTGCTGATCTAGGAGCAGATTTTTAACTATTTCATAAATTCAATTGCATTATTTTAATAATAATAATTATCATAGAACCCCTATATTTTTTATTATTTCATAAATTCAATGCACTATTTTTTTTATTAATAATTATCATCATAGAACCCCCTTCATGATCGTACACAAGCCACAAACTCAAAATCTCCAAATTTATCGCGTCGAAATGATCACGAGAGTAGTTAAGATCAAGATTTAGTCGGACAGATCCTTGGACATTATTTTGGGGTCAAGTTCTCGCGATTGTTTTCACCCAGAGTGAATATTACTTCGACGATACTCGAGGGACAAGGGAGAGAGAGAGAGAGAGAGAGAGAAAGTTCGTGGTCGTTTATCTCGTATCGATTTTACCCTCCGTAATTCGAAGTAGTCAACGCCGCGCGATGGTCAGACGTGATTCTTTTTTTTTTTATTCGAGGGCGCAGGCCGATGATAAGGGAACGTGCCCGGCGATGTGTCCCTTCGATAAGCCAAACACTCTCCATATCAGCATGAGTATTCATGTATATTCTCGTAAAATAATTGATCACGATCGGGATCTCGAGTAGTTAAGTCCGCCATTAGTCAGACCATCGAGAAACAAAATTCATTCCATCGTCCACGACTCGTCGTTTCGCGCACCCTTTTTTTCTTTCTCACATCGATTTACCAAACGCGAGAACATTATGCAGATTTTCGTTTTGTTTATTTCTTTTGTCACGACACTCGTTAGCTCATTTATTCACAGCGGCGGATAAATGACCTAACTCGAATTGGGGGATGAAAATACCTCGTTAAGAAAAAATCCCGAATATTCCTCAATACATTCTGGTATAGCTGGAAAGTGAGTTAAATTGACCTTGAATTCTAATGGAAATAACACCTCTCCATCTTTAATTAGCATACGTAATTAATCGATCCCGCGAGATTCGAATATTCGTCGGGCGCAATCGACCCCTGAATCGTGTTATAGCGATTCACTATCGATTATCGCTTGTACCACAATACGTACAACCGAATTTGAATTCGAATGGAACCCCCCTGCGCTCGTGATCCCACGGAATGCTAAATTAGGCGAATGTTTCGACCCTGTATAGCAATTGAACAACGTGCTTTGCATTAATCAGTGTGTCCTACCAATGGAATTGTAACACGAATGTTTCGTGAACCACCGAGTCTTTTTGCGCGGTCGTAATATAATTTCTAGTGTCGTAAAAAAAATTTTACACTCAAGGATAAGTTGCTAAGGGGATTGTTACATGTTACATTTGTAAAATTCAGTCCAATGTAATTTCACGCCTGTATAATCTGCGTTGAGAATGAAAAACGTGAACGTAAAAAAGTCTATGAAATCAACATGGATATTAAACTGATTAAACAAAGAACTATTTTTTTTTTTTTCGAAATCCCCTATTAAATACTTTCGGGGAGGTGAAAAAAGATGTCTGTTAAAAGCAGAGCTATTAATATTAATATTTCGCGGTCTTTCATCGCATATTTATATTTATGTATTTGAAGTTTCGAACGTTCTGTCGAACGAAAAATCAAAAAAGTATTGATTTCTCGAAAAATTAGAAGATCTCGTAACAATAATTTCAAAAATTCAAAGATATTTCAAGAATTATTTCTATAGGGTTAATAAAGTCTCAAAATTGTTCTTGAAAAGAATAAATTTGTCGATTTGTAAAAGTTGAAATTGTATTATCACAAATTATCTAATTTCACAGTAAAATATACATATATATATTAAACCGTGAATAACTTTTGAAGGAGTGAGTTTATCGAAAAATCATAAGGGACGTTTTCTGTAGATCGTTCACTTCCCTACAAAAATATGTATCGCATATTTCGGTATATTGACTTGAAGCCGAAATTTGTTATTTAAATGGGAAATAGAAATATGCGATGAGAGACCGCTAAATATCAATATTGAGAGCTCTGCTTTTAACTGGCATTTTTTTCACATCCTCGAAAGTATTTAATAGATTTCGAAAAAAAAAATAGTCGCTTTTTTTCAATCAGTCCGAAAAAATTAGGGTTTTTGAAAAAAGCCAAAAAATCTTTATTTGTAGGAAATTACTGACAAAAAATTGAATTAGTATTTTGACTAGTCCATCTACTCATAGAAATAGAAAAGCCTTAATTCAGGGTAGAAGAGTGCATTTTGGAAATAATTAGGGTTTCAGAAAAAATTTCAAAAATTTTGTATACCATTTTACGAAATTCCCGACAAAAAATTAGGTTGGAATTTTAACTAACGTTTCTTCTACTTGTATTTTCGTTCACTTCGAGTTTGAAACTTCAAATACATTAAAATCGCCCTTATTTTTGCTACATTTTACAACGCCAACTGTTTATGCTAATTTTTGTAATGAACAAAAACGTTTTATTGCGCAAGCTTCATGTATTTTACAACGATCAAGGTTTCGTTTGAAAAAGCCTTAAACGGCTCAAATTTGATAAATTAAATGTAATGCACACAATAGATCATAGCTCCATGGAAACTCGATGCTCTCACAGGACAGTTGGCGGTTATAATTGACCGACATATACACACGCATTGTAAACAGAGTTGCCTGCTCATTTTGTGAATTCTCGTAACGCGATAATTGGATAAATATCATTGTTTGTGTTTGATTATTGGACTCGTCGATACCACGTTTTGTCATATTCAACGGATGTATCCGTATAAAAGACCAATTGTTTGCTCGCCGATGTAATTGTTCTGCTGAATGGACCTCGACGTTCTTTCAAAGAGAATCAATGGAAAAAAAAATGTCGCACTATTTCAAACGTGGCGGAAGGCCACAAGAATCCTTGAGTATCAAAACTTTCCACATTATTATAAATTAAAAAGATATTTTGATTGAAAAAATTAATCAAAATAGCTCAAAGATCTTCAAGAACTCCATCCACAAAGTGAAAAAACTTAACTGCCTTACATCGAGTTTAAATTTCCTCAAAGAAGGAACCATAAACATTTTTCGAGCAACAAAAGATAGCTCGCTGCTAAGCCTTGGGCGATACCAGAATCTTTTCCATCAATTTCAACTCGATGAACTGATAAGAAAAATGTTTGGGAGGAAAAATGCGAATTCGCGTCGACACTTACGAGAAACGAGAAATCTGAAAGTGCGTCGTTTGAAAAAATATATAACTCTCGCTGGTCCCTCGATAGTCGTGACCCACAACGAAGGATCAGGACGGCAACCAGAAGGAGAGAGAGAGCGAGAGAGAGAAAGTGAGCGAGCGAACGAGACAGAGAGAGAGAGAGAGAGAGAGCGAGAGAGAGAGAAAGGGAGAGAAAGAGAGAGAGAGAGAGAGAGAGAGAGAGAGAGAGAGAGAGAGAGAGAGAGAGAGAGAGAGAGAGCGTCTCTGGATCATTTAATCCTCCACTCCACCACCTCCCTCCCTTAACCTCCTTCCTATCCTTCGACGGTTAACCTGGACGACGCCCGAGGACAATTTTCTACTTCGGTGTCTAAACCCCGTTGCTTACAAGCACATATACAGATATATCGGGGCAAACGTTTGCTGTATATCTTTGCTCACCCGGTTGAAAGCAGACGGTACATGTACGGACGGAGCGCGTACAACGATAGAGCCGGTCCAGGGCGTGATTGCGTGCAACCAAAGAGAAATGGGGAGGGATGAAATGGAACGAGATGGGACGGTGGCTGCTCGGATGGTGGTGCTTTGACGATGGTATACGATACCAGAGAGAGAGAGAGAGAGCGAGAGAGAGAGAGAGAGAGAGAGAGAGAGAGAGAGAGGGAGGGAGGGAGGGAGGAAGAGAGAGCGAGCGAGAGAGGGGGGGGGGAATGAAATGAATTTCGACAGAGCCAAGCATGCAAAAGTGCGGGGCTGTAGGGATGACTCAAGGGAATATTCGTACACTTCTGCAATGAGCAAACTACCCCCTGCAGTGACAAAGGCATCCGAGTGAGCTCTGCCAAGTTCAACCACTCATGATATTGAAGCATCGTTGAATATCCAACGAATATAAGCTTTCTATCAAATTCGTTACCTTTGAAGATAAATTTTGGACACAAAATCGTTGAAATATTCTTCGGAGTCACAATTGCAAATTTTAAAAAATGGAAAAAACCCCATTTTTTCTTTAAATTCGTAACGAATTGTGGAAGAAATTTCGTTTTGCTTCCCTGCGAAGGAAGCTCTGTTTCCAAATTATAAAATTATAAATTTATGAATTATAAATCATAAACTATGAATTTTTAAATTTTTGAAGGCGTTCGAAATATTCTAAAATTTATATTTTCAAAAAATGTCCGGACGTAAATCAGGCTATATATAGGGCATTCCACGTCAAATCACACGGTTATCTGTCGTCAGCCTCGGATGTTGATCTTTATTTTATTTTTTAAGGGTTGCGTGAGCTAAGAAATCATTGAATTGAAAGAAAACATAAAGAGGGGCCTTTTTTAAATTGATAAAATTTTTTCACAGAATCTAGGGCCCAAAATAGATATTTTCGTCATAGTTCGATAATGGGCCAAAAATAATTACTATTTTTTTTTGTATTTTTTTTTTGTTTTAAATAATTTCTTATTTTGATTGTTTCTTGTAGTGAGAATAACAACAACAAAAACATTTTTCTAAGCTTGATTTTTTGTCTTGTTTTACGAGTGAAACGATAACATTTTTCGAAAATTTATTAGCCTTGACGACCTGAAATAAAACAGATGATTCAAACACAATAAAAAAATTAAAATAAAAATACTAATTATTTTTTGCCAAGTATTTGTTTTGGGCTCTAGTTTCTGTGAAAAAAATGTCATATTTTTCATAAAAAGGTCATATTTTGGGCTAAACGAAAGCCACAATTCATTGGGCATCAAAATCCAAGAGGGTCAGGCGGATGACTGCGTGATTTGAAATGGAATGCCCCATAGAGAGCTTAAGGGTTAAAAGTTTGTGGTAAAATCGTACAAAATTAAAAATTTCACGCATTGTTTCCTGGTTCAAATATTTGCAAATAAAAATAGCAAAATTTTGTTGACTTTCAAGATTCAAAAATGTCGAAACGTGTAAAAGAGTCAAAGAACTTTTATATATAAAAATAATGAAATAATAATTATTTTATATTGTATATTTCAAGATTATAAACTATAAATCATGAACAATAAATTTTGAAATTTTTGAAGATGTTTAAAATATTTCAAAATTCATATTTTAAAAAAATGTCCGGACGCATAGCAAATATTTTTCAGTCTTAATTAAATTAATTAATTTTTTTTGGAATTAGAATATAAGAAAGAATTCTTATATTTGAAAATAATTAAATAATAATTATTCCGTGTCTTCTGACAGTGAAATTCTGTTTGCACGTCGATTCTTATTGCCCCGATAAACTGTTTAAATTTTCAAAAAAGCGAGAAGGACAAGTATAGCGGCGCTGAAGAAGAACTAGAGAAATAGAGGGAAAGAAGGGGAAAGTAGCGAGAGCGAGAAAGAGAGCGGAGGGTTGAAATCTCTCGAAGGGGTGGAAGCGCGCGCCGACACTGGCGGCAGCGTCGGCCCCTCTCTCCTTCTCCCTCCCTCTCTTTCTCTCTCTCTCTCTAGCGCTTTCATCCCTTATCTAACTATCTTCCTCTCTCTCTCCTCTCTTCGTCTCCTCTGTACGAGGGAGTCGCGCCACCGCACCGAACACACGGCAGCCCTCGTACAATGAACATATATATATATACAAATACAGTGTGGAGGATAGACCGCGCTCGCGAAGGGTGGAAAACGAGGGAAGAAAAGTGACAGCGGCGCAGTCCTGTCGGGAGCGCCGAAGCTTCCGGACGCTCATCGGCCCTGATACGGCTCTCTTAATCTCGTCTCATTCTTATCACGGTGCAAAAACGTTCATCATCCCTTAAAAAAAACAAAAACTACCCCCGAAAAATAAAACAACACACATCCAAGGCAAATGTTGTTCGTGAAAAAAAAAAAAAAAATACGGAGAATCAATCAAAAATAATTCTTGATTCTTGTCGCTGATCCTGAATGTTCGTTGGAAAAATTTTCATATGCATCCTCATCGAATCCTCGACGAGCTCTTATCGAAAATTGTGCAGAAGAGAATAAGGGAAAAATGGGAAAATTACAACTGTGCCAGTGTAATTCGTGCTTCATCGACATTTCGACCTATCGATAATAATCGGTAGATCCTTATCGCGGGGGCGGATTAAAGAAATAAAAATCGTGCATTTTTCCTTAGCTTGGGAGGGCGAAAACGACGTCGAGGCGATCACTCGAGGGTATTATGCGTCGAATCTGAGGTGTTCTCGCCGGAATATTTCGTGATGTTTTCGAGGGGTGAACGATAATAACAATGTTAAAAATAATAATAATAATGCGGAAACTGTTTCCGACTGACGAGCTCCCTGTACATATATACATAAAATAATACCGTCGGACGAGAGGGAGGAAAAAAAGTGGAAAAAAAAGTTCTCCAGGATTTATTTCCTGACTCGTGGTGATTCGTTATTATAGTTTTTCTCCCCGGGTTCGAGTTTTTTATTTTTCATCCCTCTCTGATATGCGCGGCAAGACCAAAGAGCCATCGTAAGACAATTTTCGGGTACGCGCGTTTTTTCGCTAATTTTTTTTCTACTCGTTTATTCTTTGATCGACGTTTCATCGTCGATTTTTCGTGTGAACGCTGCGCGCGGTCGAAAAATCTTCGGTCGAAGAAAAAGCGGGGAATTTGAGAGCCGAGGCGATTTTTCAAGAGGAAAGAATCGTCGTCGAGGATCGTTATCCTTGTTCTTGATCGCATCGAGGAATTTTTATGGTAATTGTGAGAATGTGACGGCAGAGGTCACGTCCTTGAAACCGGGGAAGAAGGAAATGAGAACGAGAGGGAGGAAAATCGTGTAATTTGACGATAAACCGATCGCGCGACAAACGACGATCGTGAATGAGATAAAAAATCGTGAAAAATGTGCCGAAGTAACGAGGTACGATCGGAGGAACGTACCTCGCTGGATGACGACGACGACGAGGATCAACGCAGCGACGAATCCTCAAAGGTCGTTGATAAACATCGTTGTTTAACGGCGAGAACGTTGATAACCTCGACAAGGTCACCGGCGAGATTGTCAAAGCGTCGTTGGCACGTTGACGAAATCGTCGATAAATCGTGGAAGTCGGGGCTCGATGAAACGTCGATTATCGAACGTTGCTCGTTGAACAAGTGGCTGAACGACGGGGGTGAAAAACTCGTCGTGCAGCATCGTGAAAACGAAATTTTTACGGTTTTTTCGAAAAAATCGTCAATCCGAAATTGGAACGACGTTCTGTGTCGCGATAACGACGAAATAGTGAATGATCGCGAGAACGAGACGACGAGAAGGAAAAACGACGTTTGTGCGGAAAATAATTATTATGGTGATAATAGCGATTAGTTTTTTTTGTTTGCTATATTTAATTGACGATTTTGCTCGAGCCGTCGGTGAAAGCGACGAGAAATCGTTTCGCGTCGTTTGTCACTCGTCGTTCAAAATGATAACGATTTACTTTCACTTTGAGTGAAAGCTGATCGTTATCGAAGAGATAACAGAGCTCGTGATAATGATAAATCATTGCAAATCGATTATCAATCGGGTGGAGGCTCGAGGAATTTGATAATTACGCGTGTATTCTAATCTACGCTTTTACACGCATTTTTTAAAGGGACGAGTCGGCGATTTTTGAACGTACACTCGCGCTCAAAAGTTTGGAAACACCAGTCAATAATTCTTGCCGCACTATAAGTTGCATAACTCCGTCAAAAAAGAAGACAATCGAATTTTGAAAAAGGCCTTTTGACGAGAAGGAACGCAGCTTTATTTTACTGTTTTAAAAAAATATTTTTTACGATTTTTTTCGATGTTGTTCGCATTTTTGGACGCGACAGTTTTTTGGCCTTTTTTCAACCATCGCGAATTGGGCGCATAACTTGAGGACATTTTTTTTTGTCTTTTTTTATCTACGGTACATTCGAAAAGGTTAGCAAACGCCCCATTCTCGTTTTATTTCAAATTGTCGTATGATTTTTTCTCGCAAATTTACATTTCACTTTTGGCTAAAAAATACAAATTTTGAAAGATGCAACATAACTCGAAAACCATCGAGTGTAAGAGAAAATGACAAGTATAAAAAAGTAGCGTACGTATACACGGAATCGCCTGGAATTATTTCAAAATTTTTTTATTAAGTTTTTTTTTAAACTATTTTCGCTCGAAACTCTGATACAATAAAAATCTGAAAAAGTCCAGCAACATTTGGCATGTTATAAACAACAATAATCAATAATAATTATTGATCATTGTTCATCATTGCTTAATACATTGTTTAAACAATTTGTTAATGACTTCTGGGCAGTATTATTGTTGACAATTGTTGGTTATAGCATGCCAAATGTTGCTGATTTTTTCAGCTTTTTATTGAATCACGGAGTACAGAAATTTCAATCAGATACAATTTTTCGCTGTCATCAGCGTTTCGAGCAAAAATAGTGAAAAAAAAAATCATCGGAAAATTCTAAAATAATTCCAGGCGGTTCCGTATATACACATGCGACTTTTTTTATACTTGACATTTTCTCTTTAACTGTATAGTTTTTGAGTTACGTTGTATCTTTCAAAATTTGACTTTTTTAGTAAAAAGCGAGAAAGAATCGTACGAAAATTCAAAACGAAACGAAAATGGAGAGCCTTGCTAATCCTTTCAAATGCTAATCCCTTAAGTTCTGTGCCCAATTCGGGATGGTCGAAAAAGGCCAAAAAACGGTCGCGTACAAAAATGCGTACCGGATCGAAAAAAATAATAAAAAATATTTAAATTTATTTATTATTAAAATAAATAAAGCTGAATTCCTTCCCGTCGAAACGCTTTTTTAAAAATTCGATGATTTTGTTTTTTGACGGAGTTATGCAACATCTAGTGCGGCAAGAAATATCGACTGGTGTCCAAACTTTTTAACGGGAGTGTATATTTATGATAAAAAATCGGCGTTTCAACTCGACCCCCTTAATCCGTTTTTATGAGCAAGATTTCAGGGGCTAGTCGTTTGATCTAGTTTTCGAAAAATTCTCGTTCCAATTCTCCTATTTCTGCCTTCTTTTCGGGGGGGGGGGGGGGGGGGGGGCGTGGGCAAGAAAACTATCTCCGAGATTTCTCACAACTTTAACGGAAAATCCGATCAACGTGCTCGTATTTCTGTCAGCGAAGGTTTTCCACGATGACATTATATCGCCAAGCGGAATTTAACGAGGGAAATTCTTTTTGATTAACTTCCGAATGCAATTTTTATGGACTAGATTTTTATAATTTTTTTATATCGGAAAGTCACATGAGGCGCGATTAGATTCTACTGGAAAAATAAGTTCTTTATGGTTTGAAATTTTCGAATTTTGTGATTGAAGAATCTTCAAAACGTGATTTAGTGTTTAATCAAGCTCAGTCGTGCTTTTTCATAATTAACTAAACTTAACTTTTCATAATTAACATAATTAACATAATTAAATTTTAATTCCAAAAAATCGAAAAGGATAATATTCAAATTAAATGTTACATAATTAGCAAAGTAACATCAAAGCTCGTCGCAATTGCAGGGAAATTTGAATTTGACTTGACGCAAGACTTTCCTCGCATTTGTCAGAGAATAATCTTACTCTCAAAGCTAAGTGAATCTTAAATTAAACCCATCTTGCCTGAAATTTCAAGTTTCTCGGTAATTGCAGAGCGCAAAAGCCACGGACTCGCATCTCTAATTATTACTCCGGGGAATTATGTATCGTTGCCGAAGATAGCGCGTATTGTACAAGCTCTGGGATAAAAAAAAATAAAATAAACTTTATCGGCAAGCATGGCGGAGGTTTTTTGAGTTCTCTGGAGTAATGCAGCAGCGAGCTTTTCCGTTGTTCGCGTAAAAAGAGAAAGTAGAGATGAGGGGGAAAAAAACAACCTTTGGAAGAGCACGATTCTCACGCTTGACGAGCTCGATAATGGCGTTGCATAAAAGACGGAAGATAAAAAGGGGTTTTCCGTCGTTAGAAGAATGTTTAAGAAAAAAAGGCTCAACTTTGAATTGATGTATCGCAGCTAACAGGCTAGAGAACTTAATTAACGCGATTGAAAGCTCTAAATTATCCGAGTTGGATGCTTTTGTCTAAAATCGATGCAGCGAAACAAAATTCAGCTCAAATTACAAAATAATGTCTCATTTCCCATTAAATGAAAAAAAGGCTTGAATTGATGAATTGAGGGACACTTAAAGCGCAATTGACATTGTTTTTGCCTTTTTTTATGGTGTTTTAATAATAGTCAGCCTGCGAAGAGTCGCAACAGCTTTTGGGGGAATTCCCTTGACAAGATCCCGTCTCTTTTTTTCTCTCCCTCTCTCTCTCTCTTTTTTACCCTTTTTGTGATCAGAGTGACCGAGAAGTATTCATCACATTTCCTATTTATACGAGCGTGGCCGGTTGCAAAAAAAAATGAGAAAGAGCTTCTCGTGGAGAATGACGTGATTTGCATGCAAATCCGATTGCGTCACTGAGAAAATTATATTCATAGAGAACGAACAGAGAGAGGAAAAAAAACGGATTGGTCAGAAATTTTGGAAAATGTATTATCACTGTTATCACGAGAGAGGGCCTCGAGCTTTTTTCCCATACCGTTGTACGATAAATAATTGCCAATTAGTCGTTTATTTATTTTTTTTTTTTTTATTCTAGACCAATTTTTAATTTTTTTTTCAGGGGTGAACGAGTAAGAGGGAAATTGAATAATCGCTTGTTGAATAATTTCTTTGATAGAATATTTTTTTAATGGAAAGTTCGTGATTTAATATTTAATAATAATAACTTCCATAAATATGTTTTCAACAAATTCAATTCTATTTTTGGATGCAACAAAATTTCTAATTCAAAGCCGTGGCTAATAATTTACGTTAACATAAATAATAAATAATACAAAATAATAATGAATTATAAATTATAGTAAAATAATGAATAAATAATTCACGTTCATACTATTTCTACTATTTAAAAAGAATAGCAATTTTTTTAAATATATAAATCAAGAATAATTAGTATGAGAATATTCTCCGAATGAAAATACAGTTTTCAACTTTAATTTATAAATTATCTCGATAAATTATATCCACATAATTTTTGAATATTCTCTCAGAAATGAGAGTTATAAATTTGCAATACTTTACATAAAATTATAAATTCATTAATTATTCATAAATTCATTGATTATTCATGAATTCAGTTTCCACGCGGAATTTCGAATTATTTGATTGGAGAATATTTTCTATCGAAAGTTGTGGAAAGACGTTATTTTGCAAAAATAACAGGCGATTTATATGTGGAGGTTGAAGACTGTCACATCAAATTCTTGACATTTTAATCTCGTTGGCGACACAAGCACGTTATCAAAGTATCCGGAAGCCGGTGATTCCGGAATGTTTATTAAGGGAGAGTAAAGCAGGGGTAGCGCAAATACCTGGGGGATGAAATTCTCGTAAACCGTGAATTTTCATAAAAATTTCATTAACTTCCCCTGACTCAGAATAAATCGATGTTAAAAATCAAAGAGTGCATCGCAAAATCCGTGGAAACGTTTTTCGACAAAGCCCAAGTTTTCCATCAGTCAATGATTATTCAATGAGTAATGAAAAAATTATTTTGTTCACTGACGAATTTGCAATTATTATCTCACGAGTAACCTTTGGCGAACATTACAAAATTCTCCGCATAATTTTCACGGTCTTGGACGAAACTAATTTGAATATACATATTTCTCAGTTCCGGGCACGAGACTCAAGTTTTTTCTTAAAAAAAAAAATGTATGTAAATAAAATTTATTACGCTTACCGCGTATATTTACATTCACGACTTTCATCGTTGAGAAGAACGAAACAAATTTTTATTTTTCAAAGTAGGTATCTTGTTTTATTGACCCAACTCGTTTTACTTTTTGTGAGCGATATTTTTATGTTTTCATGTTTTTTTTTTTTTACATTCCTTTACATCCGAGATCGCCAAAGCCATATTTGAGCTGGTTGAATTCTCGTAGGAATATTATTTTATGCAAATAATTGAGGAACTACGTTGTTGTTTTTTTTTCGCAGAGCCATTTTGGCCCAGAGCCCCTTGTACATGTAAAATACTGGGGAAAACGATGCAAGATGAAGAAAGAAAATATGAAATTTTGATACGTGGGTCGCGAGGGTCAATATCGAGAGATAAAGGGGAAAAAAATAGAAAACAAGAGAGTCGGAAAAGATAGACCAGAGGAAGAAAATATATCACGTACAAGGGGATCTTCATTCAATTATATATGGGACCCTCAGACTCTGGGGCTTCCCGGAGACTCTTTATACCAGTCAAGATATGACTTATCGTTTCCTCGAAAGGAAAAAAAATCGAGCATAACAAAGATTGATAGGATATTGTATCTACGATCCATATATTTCATATATCTATACTAGACTGATTCAAGAAAGCGAATATTTTTTGTTTTTCGAAGTAGCATATTAAATACTTTCGGGGGGATGAAAAAAGATGCCTGTTAAAAGCAGAGCTCTTTATATTGATATTTAGATACGTCTCATCACAAATTTCTATTTCCCATTTAAATAACACAGGAAAAAAAATTCAAGCAAATTTTATATCTCGGCTTCAAGTCAATCTACCAAAATAAACAACACGTACTCTTGTACAGAATTGAACGCTCTACAAAAAAGATCTCTTATGATTTTCCGATAAACTCACTCCTTCAAAAGTTATTCAAGGTTAAAGTCAAATTTAGAGTAAATTTCACTTTTTTTTGTTTCCGGCAAAATGTTGAAACTTGTTACTAAATATTGTAAAATTTTTCTTGAAATAAAAGTTTAAATTGCATTAACGTAAATAGCCGGGATAGAAAATTTCAAAGTTTGATTTTTTTTTTTCCTGTTATTTAAATGAGAAATAGAAATTTGCGATGAGACATATCTAAATATTTATATCAAGAGCTCTGCTTTTAACAGGCATCTTTTTTCACATGTTATTTGGAAAAACAAAAAATAATCGCTTTTTTCGAATCAGTCTAATCTATACACGTATATATTGGAAAGTTGTTTATTTGTGTCTCCTGGAACCCAAACCAAGTTTTTCTAATGAAGGTTCCCAAAAATTTCTCTTAATTTCAACTATTAACATTTATTTTCCATTCGTTAACTTTTCCTCATAATTTACTGACTCAATCTTTTTCGACATAAAATTCATAGCAAAAAAGGCAAATAATTAGAACTCTTGATGAATTTTGATACGAATTTTTCACTGGCAATGTTGGATTCTTTCTTCTCGAATTCTTCGATAAAATATTTGCATCGATTCGGTGTAAATCTATCAATCGCCTCGTAAGAATATGCAATATCAATAACCAAACGAAAAATTCCGTGTACGATGGACATATATTCGCGCGATTTCCATTGACCCACTTCTTTCATTCGGAAATATTGAAATCATTGTCCCGATCCAAGCTTCAGCTTTCGAGAGTCAAAATGGAAATTCATAAAATGGAAACACGGAATTTGAATTCGAGCGTGGAAGAGAGAGAGAGAGAGAGAGAGAGAGAGAGAGAGGGAGGGAGGGTTCGGTGAGGTCGTTTGGAATGCACCTTACATTGAAATTGACTGTCTGGCTTTCCCTAAAAGCGTGTCCTTGAAAAAAGAATCGTATAGAAAAATCGAGAAAAAAAATGGAACACCCGCATATTGAAAATCCGTGAAAGGAGATTATTAAAATGTTGTAACGTTACCAGGATTTGAATAGAGAGCGTGAAATAAAAAAAAAATGGACCAGAGTATCGAGCATGCTGATCGATTACGAGGAAAATTTATGTATCCCATTTTTGTTCGACTGGAACAAAATCACTCCCATGAATCAATCCTATCAGCTCTACGATCAATTTTGATTTTCTCCCTCAGATATTTCCTCTCTGCAAATGAATTCACTTCGTTGCAACAAAATTTTGTTCAATTTGTATAATTTTTTTAATTATCAATTATTATTATTATTATTTCATCTCGATTTCCACTCGATTAAACGATATTTCACGCTGCCCCGATTCTTCAATTAAGAATAATTCATTTATCGTCGTTTTCATCTCCATCTTTTGCCCCTCGCAGTGAATATAATTGAGAGGAGGATTAATATTTCACGCAAGGCAAAAAATACGCGGGAAATTGCGTAACGTGTCGGAACGTAAAAAACCGAAAAAAATGGGGATACAAAATTGCGAAACTTAGTGATGAGAGAAGAAAAAAAGAGACTTTTCGAGAGTTACTGAAATTGCGACTGAAACGTTTCTACACGAATGAGAATTGCGGATAAAACGAGAATAAATAAATGAATAAAAAGCTCGACAGAAGCTTTCGACAAAGACCACTTGTATAAAAGATAGTGTAGAATAAAAAAAAAATGTATATTCGGCATATCGTGCTGTAGATGTAAATTTGAAAAATCCAAAAAAATCGAGGAACAATTAAATTGAAGGAGGATGAAATAATTTCGGGCGAGAGTCCCGATGAAATGCCAAGTGAATGACAACAATAAAACGCAAAAATTGTGATTCCTAATTGTATTAAAAAAAGAGATAATAATCGTGCGACAAAATTGCGCGAAAGTGCCGAGAAAATAAAAATCGCCCAAATTGTCGTCACACCGCGACGATAAAGATAAAAAGGGAGGGAAAAATATTTAAACAAATAACAAGAAAAAATTTAACAAAAATGGATAAAACAACGAGAAACACGTTCGCCGAACAATTGATTCCTAAGAATTTAAACAAATGTTTCTCACGCAGTGATAATATTAATTGCCGATCGAATAAACAATTAATTATGATAACGAACAATGGCAACGGTTCTCCTAATTCCGCCGATTTCACCTGAAAAAAGTTCGATAGACCTAGATGTTACGCACAAGGTAATAATATTTTTTTTTCCTTTGAAAAAAAATGTGCTCGTGACTTGGCAATTTTTATAATTGAAAAAAAGAGTTTAATGTCCACTTTGCTGTGACAAAAATAAATGGCTGTTTCGTTGAAAGGCTTGAATATATGTTTCATCGCAAGTAGTGATAGTAATGATGTTTATCTTTGCATTTAACTCTTAACGCATTATTCGGACGCTTTAATTTTCATCGTACCCTTTTATCGTAGCTTAGCCGAAGGTTGGCCCTCTTTTTTCAGGTTTTTTTTTCTTTCTCAACGCTCCCCTCGCCATTATCAACCTTTCCCCAATGTACATAAGAGGCATTTAGCCAGCGGGGATTAACAACCCCTCCACGTGTGTGCAAAAGGGTTCATGAATATTTTCCCGTTCATTGAGAGTCATCCCCTTAAAATTGCGGTGTCGTTGAAAATTTCGTTTAAAATAACGTTCTCGACCCCTTCGCCATAAAACGTGTTAAATTCTGGCTTTTTTCAAAACCATTTTTTTCCCAACGTTAAAGAGAATGAAAAAAAAGTTCAAAATAGCTTTACCATTTCTCACCCCCAAATTTGAAAAAAAAAATCGCATTTTTTTTAGATCTGCTCGAGTGTCGAATAATTCGATACCCGTGAAATTCTGTACTTTCGTTCGTTGCATCGCAGAAATTTCGTCGAATTTCAGCGATCGGTGCTCGAGTTTAGAGCATAAAAAACAATAGGTGTAGTTTTCCACAGGGAATTCGAGGAGTAAAAAAAACCGTACAAAAGTGAAACTCACCGAATTGGATGTCGATGCGACGAACGGCCTCTTAGAATTCACTTTTTTTTTTTAAATCGTAAGTTTTTGTGGGATACGTACAGTGGGTCAAAAAAGTATTCGTACACCGCGTTTTTTGGCAATAACTTCATAGGTATACATGATATCGAATCCAAACCTATTTCGTTTAATACTCCATCAAGTATAGAGATAATCTGCAAATGAAGAATTTTTTCCCAGTAATAATAAAAGAATTATGCAAAAAAAACGAAAACTTTCGGGCAAAAAAAGTATTCGTACATTTACAATTGAGCTGCTAAACCTCGATACTGACTCACGCATGGTCTGAACTCTGCGTAAAATGTGAACAAGTCTTTGTTTACACATTGGCCTTGATCTATTCTATGCGATAGTGGATCTTCAAGCTCTGGACAGACATGACGGCAAAGAAAAGCAAAATATCAATATCCATGCGAGATAGAGTGGTTTTTCTTCGGAAATGCGGTGAAAGTTGCCAAAAAATTAGTAAAGAACTAAATCTAAGTTTTACAACAGTGCAATATATAATAAAAAAAATTCGAAACTACAAACAGCATCGAAAATACGCCACGAACCGATCGACCGAGAACGAGAACGTCGGAGTATCGTTGAAGAGGCTACAAAAAAACCGTTCATAAGTGCTTGCAGTTTAGCGAATGATCTCGCGTCAACATCAAAGAAGATCGTCTGTCCCCAGGCTATTCGAAACGTTTTGCATTCTGCCCAAATATACGGCGGAACTGCCCGGAAAAAACCATCAATTAATAATACGAATCGAGAAAAACGTTTGGGTTTCGCAAAAACCTACAGAAATAAATCTATAGGAGCCGCAGATGTTAAATTTCGATTCATCCGAGAATACGACACGTTTCCAAAATTCTATAGATTTATTTCTGCAGGTTTTTGCGAAACCTAAACGTTTTTCTCGATTTGTATGATCAATTAATGGTTTTTTCCGGGCAGTTCTGCCGTATATTTGGGCAGAATGCAAAACGTTTCGAATAGTCTGGGGACAGACGACCTTCCCTAATGTTGACGCGAGATCATTCGCTAAACTGCGAGCACTTGTGAACGGTTTTTTTGTAACCTCTTTAACAATACTCCGACGCTCTCGATCTCGGTCAACCGGTTCGTGGCTTATTTTCGGTGCTGTTTGTTGTTTTGTATTTTTATATTATATATTGCATGATTGTGAAACTTAGATTTAGTTCTTTACTAATTTTTCGGTAACTTTCACCGCGTTTCCGAAGAAAAATCCCTCTATTTCGCATGGATATTGATATTTCGCTTTTCTTTGCCGTCATGTCTGTTCAGAGCTTGAAGATCCACTATCGCAAAGAATAGGTCAAAACCAATGTGTAAACCAAGACTTGTTCACATTTTACGCAGAGTTCATACCATGCGTGAATCAGTATCGAGGTTCAGCAGCTCAATTGTAAATGTACGAATACTTTTTTTGCCCGAAAATTTTCGTTTTTTTTTGCATAATTCTTTCATTATTCCTAGGAAAAAATTCTTCATTTGCAGATTATCTCTATACTTGATGGAGTATTAAACGAAATGAGTTTGGATTCGATATCATGTATACCCATGAAGTTATTGGCAAAAAACGCAGTGTACGAATACTTTTTTGATCCACTGTAAATATTTGAGAGTATATTTATTCGAATTTTTTTTTTCTAATGCCAAGTATTTTTGTAGGATAAAAATTCTTAAATATCGTATTTTTCGTATTTAACAGTTCTCTGACATATTATATAGTTTTTTTAACGAATTTCGAATCTTATAAATTTATTACATTCAAAATTTAATAAATTAGATTTAATAAATTTAATTAAATAAATTTAAGTTAATAAATTTAATAAATTTAATTTAATTAATTTAATACAGTTACTAAATTCAAAAGTCGTTAAAAAACGCTATATAATACATCAGAGAACTGTTGAATACGAAAAACACTATATTTAAGAATTTTTATCCTACTAAAAGACTTGGCATTAGTAAACGGATGTGAGTTCCAACTTGAAATTTATATCGTGACTTCTCAGATATATACAAAATATGAAAAAAATTGTTCCGCCGAATTAAGTCATGCTCTTTTTTTGTAAATCAATTTTTTCGGTTTTTGGCCGAAATTTAAATGAATTCGTTTTTTTCGGAATCGCTGATATTTTTTTCGAAAAGCGCAGGAAATATCCGATCGAAAAATATAGTCAAAGAATTTTTTCGATTTTATTTCGCGCCGTGCCTAAGCTCCGAAGCGGTGAATACACAAAAAGTTTGAAATATAACTTTTGGTGTATTCCAAAGAGTATTATAGTTAGAGATCTGAAAATTGGAGTACAATATACTCTCCGGCAAAACTAAAACATACTCGAGTTTCAAGAAAATCGAAAGAGGTCGGCCTAAAAGGGGGTCCCGTTGAGCGGGAATACCTCATATATATTTATATCTATGAGAATATTATATATACATAGAGATGGGAGCTCGATTTCCTGTCAAGAGAGTATAAAAACACACGATATGTATTCTCGCGCTCTCACACGAATTTGAACGAAAATGTTTGGCGCTTGTCGAAAACACCGACCGGACAAGCTCGCGGAAATAAACAAACACGAACGATACAACGTCGAATGCGTTCCCATCGTGACGCGAATGATGTAGTACAACCACCAGAAAGTCCCCAAAATTTATATACCACATAATCCTCTCATGTAATTATTCAAAATTGGGAAATATATTTTATTCGTTCATTTTGGAGTGACAACCACGAAAATATTACACGACACTAATTTCAATTAATATTTGCTCTAATTGTTCCTTAGATTAATTGAATTAATTCAATTAATGCATCAACATTGTTTCCACACAATTCCCCAAAATTTATATATCACTTATGAAGCATTCCACACCAAGTGGGCCACTGAAAAATCGTGTGATCTCAAAATATTGTGAAACATTTTTTTAAAGGTTATTCGAGTGTCAAGAGCAAGCAGAATTTTTTTCAGATTTTTGAATCTGATTTTACACCCCCAATTTGGATACGAATGTTGTTATTTATTTTTTTTCGATTCATTTTACATGCGAAACGATCCATTGCACAAAAAAACACCTCTACATAAAATTTAGGTTTTCGAATATACTTTATAATTTCATCTATTTTGAAGCTGTCCAGAATCCTTTTCGTGTATTTTATAAAAAAAATATTATTGCCTTGTTTCGCTGAAAAATACACGAGACGGATTCTGAACAGCTTCAAAATAGATGAGATTATAAAATATATTCAAATATCTAAATTTTATGTAGAGGTGTTTTTTTGTGTACAGTGGATCGTTTCGCATGTAAAATGAATAAAAAAAACATTGGTATCCAAATTGGGGATGTAAGATCAGATTCAAAAACCTGAAAAAATCCTGCTTGCTTTTGACACTCGAATAACCTTTAAAAAAATGTTTCATAATATTTGGAGATCACACGATTTTTGAGCGGTCCACTTCATATTCCTCTCATATATAATTATTAAAAAATGGGAAATATATTTTATTCATTTATTTATTCATTTATTTGGGAGTGACAACGACGAAAAAATTACTCGAAACTAATCTCAATTTATATTTGCTCTAATTGTTCCTTAGATTAATTGAATTAATTGAATTAATTCAATTAATGCATCGACACTGTTTCTACACAATTCCCCAAAATTTATATACCACATATTCCTCTCATGTAATTATTTAAAAGTGGGAAATATATTTTGTTCGGTTATTTATTCATTTGGTTTGGAATGACAACGACGAAAAAATTACAAGAAACTAATCTCCATTTATATTTGCTCCAATTGTTCCTTAAATTAATTTAATTAATGCATCGACACTTTTCCCATGCAATGGAGACAGTGGCTCAAATTGGGAGAATTTTCAACGAGAAGGAAAATTATTAATTACATTATGTAATTATCATTAAAATTAATTCCTCTTTGCCTCTTTGTAACGAGGCTGAGATTCATACTCGCACAGTCCGATAGCTATTCGCGACGCGAAATGATTTGGGAAGCTCGGACGAAATCTACCGTACCTGCAGTTGGCTCTGTAGTCAACGAGAGGGGGCAGCCAACTAAACGGCTATTTTGATTGACTGGAGAGTCAAGTGGGGAGAGTGGGAGAAAGGAACAAATTGCATCAAGGCGCGCCAGAGAGCGAGCGCAGAAGAAATGTATAAACAAACTGGGCAGATAGAGAGACAAAGAAAGAGAGAGACTTTGTATCGCGTGTTTACCGAAAATTTTACTGGGGCTTTTAACTCAACTTTTCAAATACCTACAGTGGGTCAAAAAAGTATTCGTACACTGCGTTTTTCGCCAATAACTTCATAGGTATACATGATATCGAATCCAAACCTATTTTGTTTAATACTCCATCAAGTATAGAGACAATCTGCAAATGAAGAATTTTTTCCCAGGAATAATAAAAGAATTATGCAAAAAAAACGAAAATTTTCGGGCAAAAAAAGTATTCGTACATTTACAATTGAGCTGCTAAACCTCGATACTGACTCACGCATGGTATGAACTCTGCGTAAAATGTGAACAAGTCTTTGTTCACACATTGGCCTTGACCTATTCTATGCGACAATGGATCTTCAAGCTCTGGACAGACATGACGGCAATGAAAAGCGAAATATCGATGTCCATGCGAGATAGAGTGATTTATCTTCGGAAACGCGGTGAAAGTTACCGAAAAATTAGTAAAGAACTAAATCTAAGTTTCACAACAGTGCAGTATATAATTAAAAAATACGAAACAACAAACAGCACCGAAAATACGCCACCAACCGGTCGACCGAGAACGAGAACGTCGGAGTATCGTTAAAGAGGCTAGAAAAAAACAGTTCACAAGTGCTCGCAGTTTAGCGAATGATCTCGCGTCAACATCAAAGAAGATCGTCTGTCCCCAGACTATTCGAAACGTTTTGCATTCTGCCCAAATATATGGCAGAACTGCCCGGAAAAAACCATTAATTAATAATAGAAATCGAGAAAAACGTTTGGGTTTCGCAAAAACCTACAGAAATAAATCTATCGGACCCGCAGATGATAAATTTCGATTCACCCGAGAATACGACACGTTTCCAAAATTCTATAGATTTATTTCTGCAGGTTTTTGCGAAACCTAAACTGTTTTCTCGATTTGTATGATCAATTAATGGTTTTTTCCGGGCAGTTCTGCCGTATATTTGGGCAGAATGCAAAACGTTTCGAACAGTCTGGGGACAGATGATCTTCCCTAATATTGACGCGAGATCATTCGCTAAAGTGCGAGCACTTGTGAACGGTTTTTTTGTAATCTCTTTAACGATACTCCGATGCTCTCGTTCTCGGTCGATCGGTTCGTGGCTTATTTCCGGTGCTGTTTGTTGTTTCGTATTTTTTTTAATTATATTGCACTGTTGTGAAACTTAGATTTAGTTTTTTACTAATTTTTCGGTAACTTTCACCACGTTTCTGAAGAAAAATCCCTCTATATCGCATGGATATTGATATTTCGCTTTTCTTTGCCGTCATGTCTGTTCAGAGCTTGAAGATCCACTATCGCATAGAATAGGTCAAAGCCAATGTGTGAACAAAGACTTGTTCACATTTTACGCAGAGTTCATACCATGCGTGAGTCAGTATCGAGGCTTCGCAGCTCAATTGTAAATGTACGAATACTTTTTTTGCCCGAAAATTTTCGTTTTTTTTGCATAATTCTTTTATTATTCCTGGGAAAAATTCTTCATTTGCAGATTGGCTCTATACTTGATGGAGTATTTAACAAAATAGGTTTGGATTCGAAATCATGGATACCTATGAAGTTATTGGCAAAAAACGCAGTGTACGAATACTTTTTTGACCCACTGTATACATGTAAATTCGAGGCATAATTTATGTTCAAGATATGAGAAAATACCACATAGCAGACCATAAATATAATTGATATTAAAAAATTATCAATACTTCACATTAGTAAATTTTCACTTATAATACCACAAGAGCTTCAAAATTATCGGGTATTTCCCGATAGGTTCGTTGCAAACAAATGAAGGAGTCAAGTTTTTCCGGTTAAAAAATCACTCGCGCTTCGCGCTCGTGATTTTTCCTGAAAAACTTGACGACTTTATTTGTTTGCAGGGAACCTTGAGGGAAATGCCAGATAATTTTGAAGCTCGTGTGGTATTCGGGGGATTATTTTTCCGTCCCAAATGTCGGCCAATAGAATTGCACCATGAGATGAAATGAACAGTTAACAGTAGTAAATTGGTTCCAAACTGTTTTTTTTGCCTTCTCCGTATTAATGGGAACATTTCCTTTGACTTTTTTATCAATGGTGGACAGAGAACAAACTCCAAATCGACTCATTTTCATGCAAAATCTCCAATTTTCACAATTGAATTCAACCTGTCAGTTTGACGTGTGGTTAATTTGACTGGATCATGTTTTGTTTTTTATATATAGCAACTACCAGAGAAAATAATCAAAAAATTATCAGTATAATACCATGTAGGTTGTACCACGTGACGTCGAATGGTGCAATTCTATTGGCCGACATTTGGGTCGGAAAAATAATCACAATAATTTAATTATAAATGCACATTATTAATTATCAGGATTAATTTTTTACGATTAGCCACGTATTCAAACAAAATGTTCACAAATTATTCTTTCAATTTTTTTTTCTTCCAAATATTTTAATACTTTTTTTTATAAAAAAAAAAAATTAGTACCATACCGAAAATTAATTTATTAGTTTATCATTTTCGCAAAATTAATCATATGTTTATAATAATCGATCTGGATGGATTAAAAATGTTGAGAAATACCTAATTTCAGGTAATAAAAAATTCCTTTTCACGTGATCTCTCAGACACAATTTATTTCACAATTCTCTAAAAGCCCAACTTTGCTGTTTATACCACTTGAATATGTCTCTCCATCTCTCTCGAGCTTCAACCAGAGACGAGCTTACGAAAATTTCACCTCTCAATCTTCATCCCTCTTTTTTTTGTCAACCCCTTTTATATCCTTCCGCAATACCGATGCAATGGCTCTAACGTCGCAGCAACTACTCGAGGATTTTCTCGTCACGTTCGAGACTTGTGTGTGTACGTTTGTATATGTCGCGTAGACGAGAGGAAAGGACGAAAATAAGGCCAAACTAAAAATTGCATACAAACGCGGGAGAGAAGGATTCGCGGAGAATTTCTGCCGGAAACCTCACTGGCATTGAAGCAACTCCTGAATTTATAGAGGGAAAGTGGGGGCAAAATGGACCGCATCGAAAAATATCGAAAAAAAAATTTAATCTAAAAAATTCAATATTTTCATAACAATTTCCTATAGAGTTGGAAAAAAAAAATGGTCATTCTCATTCAAAGGAAATACTTTTTCAATGTTTTTTTTTCTAGTTTACTTGAATTTTCGAAAAATAATTTTTTTTTAATGATATCCATTTTGCCCCCCTTTCCCCTATGTATATAAATTCTGTGTACGTCTCGAGTATGAAAAGCCTTGAGAATCGTCGTGTTATTCGTCCTCATCTCAACATTAAACTCGAAACTTTGCTCTCGTCGTCATTGCAAGCGTTGAGCACGTGAAAACGTTAGAGCTTTTCACTGAAACCCTCTCCACCATCTTTCTCCCCAATTTTTAAGCTACACAACTCCTCCATACAACTCCCTCTGGTACATGATTTCCAGCTGCGCGCTTTCTCTTTCGCGTGTATTTCGCCTTTCTTTCTTGCACCAGCAAAAAAGAGAGAGCCTCGATCGCTCTTTCACGGGTTCTTACACGTGTCTCTCTCTCAGTGTTCCAACATTTTGAACTTTTCTTCGCTCCATCGCGCACGTCTTTCCACCCCTAACTTTCACCAATGTACATTTTTTTCTTTCTCTCTTTCTTGCTCTCTCTCTCTCTCCCTTTCTTCTCATTTCTCTTCCCTCTCTCCGACAACAAAAGATATTGCACTTCGCAGCCAGACGCGTATTTGTAATCCGTCGTCGATACTCCATGGCGGAAGTAATCGAATCTGCTGACAGTGGAGAGAAACCATTTGTGGACTCGCGTTTTGTGAGAGAGAAAGAGAGAGAAAGGGAAATCTCTCTCATCTCCTATAACGTTCGAGTTACATTTCACTCGGACAAACACGCGGAAAAGAATTTTCCGGCGAATGTTTCATCCAACATTTTGAGGAAAAACTTTTTTTTTTAATTTATTTCAACAT
Organism: Alloplasta piceator; assembly: GCA_946863875.1. NCBI lineage: Eukaryota > Metazoa > Arthropoda > Insecta > Hymenoptera > Ichneumonidae > Alloplasta > Alloplasta piceator. Next base: position 14,290,409 of record OX333080.1, read on the forward strand.
TTGGCTATCGAGGAACTATAATTGCTTAACATCTTTTTCTTTCTCCCTTAATTTTCTAGTGGCCGATATTTTTCGAACATTTTTGAATTCCAAATTAAGGGTAGTTTTTTCGTATGAAAGATTTGTTAGAATATCACTCCAAAACTGTAATTCACAAATTTGTTTTTAATGAGCGTTATTTATCATTTTGTTCAGTTTTTACATGAGAATTCGTTGCAGGAGTTTTTTTTCGGGAATACTGATTCAATAGCAAACCGTATCTATCGAGCTATGAACTCTGAGAGATTAATATTTATGAAATATTCATTTAAAATATTATTATTGTATTAATTATAATATTCATTGAAAAAAAGTATTTTTTTTTGTTTTACCTTGCTTTTTCGCATGAATAAATTTTTTTTCGGCAAAAACTCTGCATGATTTGCAATCAGCGGTGAATTTTCCATGGAAATGTTTGAAAATGATGAAAATAAAAAAAATTTTTTTTGCTAATTTTTGGGGAACTTTTCAAAAATCGGAAAATAGCGAAATTTTAAACGCTCATAACTCTACTATCGGTTGACTGATTTGGAAAAATCTTTTTCGTACGCAAAGCTTATGACTTCACTTAGAAAATGCCGTTCGTTTCATCCCGATAACTCCCTTTTTGTAGAAACGGCAGCAGTTTGAATATCGCCGAAAAAAATGGAAAGTATGTATGCAAATTTGCAAAAATCAACGGTCTAACTTTAAAAATCTGCCAAAAATTAAAAAAAGGTCCGAATTGGATGAATCAAGCGTCATTTTGAAGATTAAACGATGCCGAAGAGAATGAGCCCAGGTTTAAGTCAAAATCTCATCTAGAAAATAAATTACAGTCATTTCAGTGAACTGGTTCAATTTTGACCAAAATGCGAAATTTTTTTATTTTTTATTTATTTTTTTAGAACCTTATATCAACGTATTTTTTCTCCCTGAACACGAATCTACCAATAGTTTTTTCAAAAATTCAAAATTTTCATGAATTTTTATTAAAAATAATTTTTTTGCATTTTCCTTGCTTTTTCTCATTAATAAAAATTTTCTCGACAAAAACTCTGCGTGATTTTCAATGATCTCACTGAAATATGGTTTGAAAACGATAAATTTATGCAATGTTAATAACAAAAATTAAGGTAGCTTCTTCTGAGTTGTTGGTATGACTCACGTAATAATTTCGTTTTCTCCTCTCTATTAAGTGAAGTTTGATAATTTTTTTAAAATATCGGCCACTCGAAACTTAAGAGAGGGACAAAAAAAAGGTTAATCGGTTTTTTCTCCGCACTACAGTTAATAAGTTATGCCGAGCCAAAATCAAAAAATGCAGATGCAGAAATCTCGAGGGTCATTATATGTATTTTTATACTTGAATTTTCATCAAATTTGGATTTCAATTGTCAAAAAAAAATCAATCGAAAAATGGCATCTTTGGATAGAATTCGAGAACGTTTACGGGAGTTTTTCGAACGAAATGTGCAAAGCACAATTTCTTTACGCTTATAAAAATATACGTCTTGGAATAAAGCTAGAACGGAAGTGAAGCGCAGAAATACGATATATTTTTATTTTTCCGTATGATATTTGTGTGTGTCCGATGATCCGAGAAACATGCTCGATCACTCGAGCAAGACGTCTACGTGCACCCTTTGATATATATGGGGCATTCCAAGTGAAATCATCTTGAAGTCTAATTCCAAGATCGAGGGTGAATGAAGGTCGCGTCATCTCAATTCAATGGAAATAATTTATTTTTCAAAGAAATCTCGTGCTTCCTGGGAGATTTTTAAGGTGAAAAATCGTTAAAATTCTAGGGCTTTTATCAAAGACCTGGGATTTTAAATGCACCAGCAAAACGTGAAATCTCATGAAAAATAAATTGAAAATACTTATTTTCATTGCATCGCAACGAGGCAAACTCAAACATCATCGAGAATAAAACATTAGTTGATTTCACTTTAAATTCCCCATACATACACATTCGCACACACGTATATATATATATTTGTGGATACATAAGATGCAATACAACGTGGAACTCGAGAAGAAAGGGTCGAATGGGATGAAAGATGGAAGTGAAGAATGGACCATGGCGATTTCATTTTCGAACCTTTATAAATCGATAGATATAGGTATACATGAGTTATCTGGGTCAAGAGGGACATATATGTGTGATCCTTTGCCAAATCGTAATGATGAAATTTCCGTCTGACCCTCCTCGATGGCCAGCGAAAACGAAGAGGAATTTTTCTATGAAGCATTCTCCAGCAATCCAGAGACCTTTTTTCCTCTCCAGAGACCTTTTTTCCGATTCATATAATTTATCAAAATTTCGGTAGCATCAAAAGATCGTCAATTATTTCAGAATATAGCCTATATTCGCCAAATTGCGTTTTTTCGTCAGTTCAGTGACGCGAAAGAAAATGAGCTTTCGATGAAAAAAAGCGTGTATAAAAATCTCATTAAATCGCAAAAAATTCTTTCCAATCGGTGTAAAATCCTGTCGAAGTTTACGAAAATCCTGGGGCATCGTTGAGGAGAAAAAAAAATGGCTCACTGGTTGGATTTTCTTCGTGTATGAAAGAAAAGCTCGAGATTTTTCTTTCTAGCTTGAAGGACGGACGTATAGATATATATGAGGTATTCCCGCTCAACGGGGCCCCCTTTTAGGCCGACCTCTTTCGATTTTCTTGAAACTCGAGTATGTTCTAGTATTGCCTGAAAGTATATTGTACACCAATTTTTAGATCTTTAACTATAATACTCTTTGGAATTCATCGAAAGTTAGATTTCAAACTTTTTGCGTATTCAGCGCTTCGGAGCTTTGGCTCGGCGCGAAACAAAATCGAAAAAATTCTTTGACAATAGCTTTCGATCGGAAATTTCCTGCGCTTTTGGAAAAAAATATCAGCGATTCCGAAAAAAAACGAATTCATTTAAATTTCGGTCAAAAACCGAAAAAATTAATTTACAGAAAAAGAGCATAATTTAATTCGGCGGAACAATTTTTTTCATATTTTGTATATATCTGAGAAGCCACGATATAAATGTCAAGTTGGAACTCACATCCGTTTACTAATGCCAAATCTTTTAGTAGGATAAAAATTCTTAAATATCGTGTTTTTCGTATTCAACAGTTCCCTAATGTATTATATAGCGTTTTTTAAACGAATTTTGAATGTAGTAAATTAATTAAATTAATTAAATTAAATTTATTAAATAATCAAATTTATTCAATTTATTAAATTAAATTTATTAAATTTTGAATTTAATAAATTTATAAAATTCGAAATTCGTTAAAAAAAAAACTATATAATATACCAGAGAACTGTTGAATACGAAAAACACAGTATTTCAGAATTTTTATTCTACTAAAAGACTTTGCATTAGTAAACGGATGCGAGTTTTAACTTGAAATTTATATCGTGACTTCTCAGATATATACAAAACATGAAAAAAATTGTCGCGCTGACTTAAATTATGCTCTTTTTTGTAAATCAATTTTTTCGGTTTTTGGCCGAAATTCAAATAAATTCGTTTTTTTCGGAATTGCTGATATTTTTTTTGCGAAAAGCGCAAGAAATTTCCGATCGAAAGCTGTTGTTAAAGAATTTTTTCGATTTTATTTCGCGCCGTGACAAAGCTCCGAAGCGCTGAATACGCAAAAAGTTTGAAATATAACTTTTGGTGTATTCCAAAGAGTGTTATAGTTAGAGATCTGAAAATTAGTGTACAATTTACTTTCAGGCAACACTAAAACATACTCGAGTTTCAAGAAAATCGAAAGAGGTCGGCCTAAAAGGTGGTCCCGTTGAGCGGGAATACCTCATAGATATATTGCGAGGGTTAAAACGTAGTTCGATAAAGAATCGACGAAACGAGACTCGTAAGGAAAAATAAACATCTCGAGATCTCAATGAAACGTGGCTTGCAATGCGTATGAAGCAAATAGACAAGATAGAGAAAGAGGAGAAAATGAGAAAAGGGAAAATGAGCTATATAATAGAGTAGGTATAAAATCGTGCTGCCGGATGATTGCATCGTCCCCGGTGAGCTCACACGTTTTGCTCGATTGCCGATATTCACCCTCTGCCCGATATCGTCACGACAGGGACGCTTGCATTGACCCAAATCTTCTCACGAATAAAGACACAAAACGTCAAAACATACACGAAGAGGACGGTATTACGAAACTATCGTATATATAAACGGAGAATGGAAAACCAAAGAGATAACTGCAGCAAAGTCTGGTCGAATGTCAGAGAATGAGAGAAAAAGGCTTATCGAAGAGTTGGCCGGAATTCACACTTCAAATCAGTGCAGAAATTTAACAATTGCCTCCACAAATACTCGTGGAGGAATTACGAAAGGTTATTTGTACCGTTAATTTTCTATTTCATCTATAAAATCCCTCGCGGCGATTAATTTGACTTACGAAGAGTTGTGAAGATTTTTCCAAAAATGATTCGCAAGTTTCGTCCAATTTTGATAATTCTCGACTCATTTTATTCTCAGAGAAATTCTCTGCAAACTGAGTATTAGAATGACTAAAAAAATGTGACCATTTTTTTTCCCGAAATCCCCTATTAAATATTTTCGAGGAGTCGAAAAAAGATGCCTGTTCACTGAGAAAAAAGTTCAATTAAAACAACTAAATCCATTTAGTTGAAAAAAATTTAGTTGATTCAATATTAATTTGTTTGAAATAATGAAACTATAATTAATTCAACAAATGGATTTGGTTAACCATAAGATATGAGGGGAACGAAATTATTTGGTCAATTTCCAGGTACAGTTTAGTCCAATTTACACGTTACTGAGTTGCTGCACAATTTATTTGGTACAAAGATATTTATTTGATTGAACTGAAACGTTGCCCATTTGAACAACGATTTAAACGATTTAACTAAAAGTTCCAATGTATCTTTGTTGAATTACCAAAATGATCTCGTTGAAAGTCCGGAAACAAATATTTGGTTGAGTCAAACAAATTTTTGCATTTTCAACAAAACTTTTTTCTCAGTGTTGAAAGCAGAGGTCTGAATATTAACATTTCGCGATCTCTCATCGCATATTTCTATTTCCATTAAATGGAACAGGAAAAAAAATTCAAACTTTGAAATTTTATACCTCAGTTAAATATCGTAAAATCTTTCTTGAAAAATTGTAGGTTCAATAAATTCTTAAAGAAATTACCAACAAGAATATATGTATCGCTCATTTCGGTACGTTGACTTGAAGCCGAGGTTAAAAATTTCTAAGTTTGAGATTTTTTTTCCCGTGTTATTTCAATGGGAAATAGAAATTTGCGATGAGACATATCTAAATATTTATATTAAGAGCTCTGCTTTTAACAGGCATCTTTTTTCACCTTCCCGAAAGTATTAGATAGGCTATTTCGGAGAAAAAATAGTCGCTTTTTTTAAATCAATCTACTGAGTATCCAGATTGACGTTTCTAATTATCGTTAGGAATCGTAATTATGAATAATTAATGTGATAATGACGAAAAGAGTCATAAAATCGAAAAGTCTTGGAATCGGGAATTTTGAAAAAGTTTTGGGAGTTTTGGAAAACTTGATTCTATCTTGAATTTCGGTGGCGCCGGAAAATTTTGAAAAATGCCAAAAAAAAACTACTTACAAAATATTTTGAAGCAATTATTTTAAAGTAGATTTTTGGGAGAAGCAATATTTTCTTTTCAATTTTTCAATGAATTATTTACGATGCTCAATAAAAATAAAAACTCAAGCGTGAATTGTAACTTTTTTTCACGCTCGTTTCTTCATTTTGAGGAATATATTTTTATGAAAGCTCGGTGAAGATTTTTGCTTATTTTACTTGACACAATCGCGAATGTCGCCGTGACAAATTGCAGTGGAAACGGCATAATGAAATCGCGTGCCAAAAAGACAAACATCTACGCATCTGTCTTGCTCGTACGGAGATATAATGAAAATGTCTCGTCGGACATTAGTCTCTGCGTTGCATGTTATATTTTTCCTATCTCACAATCTCGTATAATAACGTGAAATTTTCATGTCCCAGAGAGGATCGCGAAAGGACGCCTTTTCACATACATCGTCCTTGCGCTCTGCATAATAAACGCTCTTCTGTTGTCCATTGACGAAAAATAATTCGTCGTCAAGCGGATTCACACAAAAAGTTTTGTCCAGCGCAACTTATTCTTCTTAATTATTTTCCCCCAATTTTTCAAATTTTTTATAACAGAATTTTTTCGGTAAAGTTTCAAGATCATTGATCAACGATCTTCCAACAAACTTGGGGAAAGAAATTATACACAGTGAAGCAAAATGGACGAACAAATGAAGGGACTACGGAGAGCTAAAAAAGATCCAAACGAGTATTATTTTAATTTTCCCTCTTTTTTTGTGAACCCCGAGGTCATTTTCGCGGACAGCTAATGTGAAATTCTCTCTAACGGAATGTAATCAAGCACAGGTAGGGAGTATGACATTGCAAAAGCCTCACTTTTCCTCTCTCTCTCTCAGCAAAGGTTTCTACGCAAATTAACTTTTAGTTTCGTTTCGAAAAAACAAAAAATTTTTCTCTATTAAAAATTCAATGATCATTCTCAGTCGTGCGCATAATTCGTCACTTTCGTATTTCACAAGGATTTTATTTAAAGGGTCGAAAAACAAAGTGAAATAAAGAAGCACTGAAATTCAGTGAAGATTAATTTGTTTTAAATTTTTTAACGAAATTTTTAATTATTCCAGACAGTAATGAGCGACGAAAAAAAATATCACTAGCTTTTTAATCAAATAACCAAAATAAAAATTTCACATTACTAAATGTAATTATTTAATTAATTAATTATTTAAAAAATTAAATAATAAATAAAATAAATAATAAATTAAATTTCACATTACAAAATATAATAAATAATGACAATAATAATAAATAAATTCCGTATCGTGTGACCGTGAGAATGGCAAAAATCTGACGAGCGTCAAACTTAGAGAGTGATGTAAAAAGTTCAGCTTCTTGCTGGATGTAAAAAAATTAACGAAGTTCTATTTTTCCCTGTCCGAATAAAATTACAGAATTTCATCCGCTTTTCCATAGAGGAATAACTCAATTTAATGCACCAACGCGCTGAATAATTTATCATAAAACTAACTCACGGCTAAAAAGATATTTTCCATGCAATTCACAAGCTATAAGCTCTCGGGCAAGATCCGCCATTTTATACCGCAATAATCGAGCTGGTATTTGCAACCGCAGAAATATAATACGTTGTCGGCTAAACTTTTTGATATATATTCTCGTCGATGAAATAATTAAAAAAAAAAAAAAACTAATGTACGAAAATGAAAAAGTGCAAACTCATCTCGCTCAATTGCGAGGGAAACCTCGAGCGAGACTAAAAAGTAAACTTCAATCTGGCGATGCGAGATACGCTCGTGGGGAGGTACGAGGGAAAAACGTGAGGAGTGCAAATTATTGCATGAATGTTTCATTGGAAATTCGAAGAAGCAAGGGGTAGAATGTAATCCATCCGAATCCCTCGGGTTTTTCGATATACATATACATATATATATAAATACACGTGGAGTATCCCACGTTAACTCGATAAAAGTTTGACGCCTCATTCTCTTGGATTTGATTCATGATTTTTTCCACATTTTTTTTCTTCAAATATTTCTTCGATCAACAAATTTATATTTTTATATAAAGTTGCAGTTTCTGAAAATACAGCCTGGATTTAAAAAAAAATCAATAGAAGCTGGGATTTATGGTTTAATTGAATTAAAAAAAGGAAAAATCTCCGAAAAAATTGACAATAGTAAAGATCAAACGCGAGTCGATTCAGCGTGGAACAGTCCATATATATTGGGTTTAAAACTGATAAAACACGTGAAAATTAATTTCGATTTTTTTTTGTATTTTTTTCATGAAACTACAACTCGAGACGAAAAAAATAATCTCTTATATTGATATCTCCGTTTTTTTAAAGTTACGAGCATTTAAAGAAAGTTGTGTGAAATTTTGAAAAATTTATTGTGGCAAGAAGAGGCGGGATAAAAATCTCAAAAAAATCTGAAAGACTGCTTTCAGTACGTACAAAGAAAACATAAAATTTTCAACAAAATTAAAAAGGGTCGGGGTCACGGATTGGTCGGTTTGGCATGAAGTGCCCCATATATTGAGCGTAAAAGGCAACCAAACTACCAGAGCTGATTTTTTCCGCCAGATATTCATTCGAGCGTGTGCCGATTGCATATTTTTTCTCGCTTCAATTCCATTGTAAAAGTTGCGAAAACGAACCCTCTGAAAAAACGAATTTCGAGTATAACATTCGTCACTTTTTTAAATCTTTAATGTTTGATCTTTAAACGACTGTAGGTAGAAACTATATATATGCTGGCGATTGTTGTGGTCAAAAGCTGTTTTGAAATTGAATTTGGCAATTTTGATTATTAAAAAAGCAAAGGAGCAACAAGATTAATAAAAAATCATCCCAGAATCGAGGAAAAGTGGTTTCTCGATATTTTCAGCTTCGCTATTTTTTATGGGGATTCTTCTTGCAAGATTTTGGACTCTCTATTGTTACCACATTTCACATTACAATTATTACATCTATTACAGTTATTACAATTGTAGCAATTTTACAATTATTACAATTATTACAATTATTACAATTATTACAATTATTACAATTATTACAATTATTACAATTATTACAAAAAGGCTCAGAGTCAATTCAATATGGTTCAAAGACGCTTTTTGGCAAATACTGACTATTTGAAGATGCATTTTCTTGAATATTTGCTGTGCATACATAGAAGCAAGGGCAATGCGTTATTTTCCCTTCTCTTTATTATTTTCTCGTTGGAATTGCACGAGAAAAAGGCAGAGAAAGAGAGAAAGGAAGGAGGCCAAAGAGTGAAAGAAATAAAGTTACCCGCATGATTCTCAGATTCGCCCTGATTCTCCTATCTCTGACGAAAAAAGTGAAGCTCTGCAATTTTTTATTTCCTCGCTTTTATTTCAGCATACTCGTCTCGAAATTATTCGTATATTTCACCTCGTACAACGTGTCGGGACTTTTCGCGTTTATACGTTTTTTTTACGTCTTTGAATGTGAATATATATATATATTTTTTATTCATACCGAATAAGAAACCTTTGCCCCGAATCATCGATCACTCTGTCCCTCCTATTTTTTTCTTTTCCCAACGTTTCTAGCTTCGGACATTCAAGGACACAATTCTAGCCTACGAATTTCCAATTAAGGGTCTAGATGACACTTTTTGCAATTATTCTTTCTTCTCTCGTGGAATCCGTATTTATTTAAAATCGTAAAAAGCTTCTTTATAACGAATATTGAAATTAAAAGGAGAAGGAATGGAGAGTTCAATAATAAATTAGACGAGTTTTTTTTTAACGACAATTTTTAAATTTTACGAAATTGGAAAAAATGCACGAGAGAGTTTTACCTCTCTTCCTCTCTCGACGATTCTCTCGTTACTGATGTGCCGATTTTAACGCCCGAGGGAATAAAATTTCAAGCACTTTCTATTGTAATGCGATAATGGCCACCGGATGTGCGTGTGTGTGTGTGTGCTCGCATTTCTGTGCGTGCATGCTATAAACATTTTATTCGAGAACGTATAGAGAGATGGAGTAAAAATGGCAATTCTCGACCACCCAGCTGAAATTCGCGTCACGTGTAAATTTTAAGGCCTCGACGAGCACACACACACACACACACGAACGAACGATCTCGTCACTCTCTTTCCGCTGGTCTAACCAATCCGTCGGATTACCAACTATTTCCTGCGAGCGCGAGAGCTCAATCGTGATATTTCCCCCAATTTATATGCGAGAGGCAAACGTTGACAAGATTCTTCCTCCTTCTTTTTTACCGATAAAACGAATCCATCGAACGTGAATGATATTTCGTTGAATATTGAAGAAACAGTCCATATTTAAGGGGTTACATGAAATTTAAAGTTCGAAAAAAAGCATATTTCCTTTATTTTTTTTTTAAACATATAATAAATAAATTATTTCATAAAATATTCATTGAGATATTTGGAAAATTCAAGGTTTTCCGGATTGGCTCGTGATTGAAGGAAGGATTTAAAAAAAAAATTGAAATTTAGATTTTCGGTAAAGTTGTATGGAAAATAGTAAAATTTTTGGCCTTTAAAATTAGTTGCAATTAAAAAAGACCTTCGTTTTTGAAAAATGGTATTTTTTTAAATAATAAATCCAAAATAGATTTTAGGAGAAAGCGATGAAAATTCTCGGCCGATTCAGCCTAATGAGGGGATTTTCTAAAGGTACTCTACTAATGGATTTAAAAAAAATGGACTTTTAAAAAATTTAAAAAAAAATGAATTTTTTAAATTTTTTAAACATGTGTAACCCCTCAATTTCAATAAAAATTTGCTACAACCTAAATATTAATTTTTTTTTTTGCTTTAAACATTTATTCGATTCGTCATAATTGCCGCTGATAGGTAATTGCAAAGGTTGAAGACTATTTTACAAAATAAATTCAAAATTCAATTTTCTTAATTACTGAAAAATTTCCCTCCAACAGAGTTATGGAAAGAAACGTTTTATGAAAAGTATCGAGTACTTTTTTTTAGGGATGTTCGATTCTTTGGAAAGAATCGATTTTCTACTCGATTCTGAATCGAATCAAGAAAATCGATTTCCATGAAAAATCGAATCCAAAGATTCATTATAATCGATTTTTTAAAATCGTAAAAAAAATTCATTGCCAATTAAAGCTTACTCAAGTGTTCATTAAGTTTTTGCTATGGAAAATGATTAAACTGGATTAAGTTATTTTTAATACAAAATAACAAATATAAAGTAGTTTTCATTCTGGCTAAACATCGTTTGATCCTTTGACACAATTGCACTTTTTAATATATTCTTCAAAATATTATGAATATATTTAACAAATCATACTTTTTTTCTATTACATAAGTTTCTATTGTTTCCCGATATTTTGTATATTTTTACTTTCGATTATTTCTTTCGTTAGATCATGTTTTCAATATTTTAACTTTTATTTTTTTTTTCTCACGTTTTCACATTTTCACACACTTATTTTTTCTTTTAACCTTGACGTTGATGTTTCATCGGCTTTTGTCAATCTTTATTCAATTGCCAATCTTAATTGGGTAATGAATTTAATAAAAGATCGAATTTTCGATTTTTATGGTCAAGAATCGATTGACCTAAGGATCGAAAAAAAAGAATCGATTCTAAAGATCGATTTTTTGATCAAGATCTTTTAAAGAATCAAATCGAACATCCCTACTATTTTTCTTTCGCTGGCGATTCAGCCTTTTATGTCCCTGTTTTCCTTTTCCCGTACGTATTTCCTTATCGATCTCACCACGATGGAAGATGTCGTGGTTTCTCGAAGAGCTCGTAATATGTATACCCTTGCACACATCTCAGGATACACCCATCATCGGGTGAAGTCACGAAGTTTGAGCTTATATACATTTCTGAGCCTCGCCGTCGCTCTTCAACGATTCCCTTTAGTCTGGCCTTCGTTCAATCGTCCACGAGCTTTTACCATACTCTCGCGGGAATCCAAATCGACTGATAAGCCAAGGGCTTGGTCTCTCGGTCAATGAGGGTTTGGATTAAAGGAAGGCGTACGAGCCATTTATGCGAGTCCAACGCGTTTCCATGACTACCAATCTCCCCTATTTCCTCTCTCGTTTTTCCTCCTTTTTCCTCATAATATCTCCTCTCCCTCAAACACCCTTTTCCGTCCTTCATTTCCTTACTGTCTCTCTGTCTCGTTCTCGAGGCTCTCCTCTTTACTTCAACATTAGTCACATCTATTCGTGACTCTCGTCACGAACTCGAATCTTCGAAACTTCTCACTCAATTTTCCGTTCCCCCGCAACAGAATGACAATTTGCACCTCTGCCTTTTTGTCGGTGTGGAGAACAAAATGAAGGGAATTTTTGGTGACTTGGAATCAGACGAGCGAAAAATGCAGACACTTATAATGGCTCAATTATTTTTATGTTCAAGCTTTTTAGAATTTAATTATTTAATTAGTCTGAGATTTTTAAAACTCATCGAGTAATTTTTTTTACCATCATATTATTAGCATAATTGCATAATTTCCTGAAGTTCCCTTCTCAAAAATTAACATTTATTCTTCAGAATCAAAATTTTTTGGAAATAGGCTCAAATTTTATTAAAATCATAATGATTAATTTTTATATAATTAATATAACATACAATTAATAATTATATATGGGTCATTCTACGTCAAATCGACCACTTTTGAACCCGAACCCTTTCGATTTGCCTGAAATTTGTTGTTTCTTTTCTACTCCATTAAAACACACATTTCTGGAAATTTTCTAATTTTTTTACTCACACCACGAAAAAAGTTTTTTTTTCAAATAGCTATAACTTCTTCAAAAATTGACCAATTGGGACGGGTTTTTTTCAAAAATTTCGACTTTAAATGTACTTGCCGAAAAACATCTTTTTTCGTAGTTCGCTATTTTTGATTTTTTTTTACTCAAAAAATACTTGATCAATTCCGGAAAAAATGCCGCCCATCATGGAGTGGGCCAACATTTCCTTTTTTTTATCGGTTGAAAAAAAAATGTTCCCAGCTGGGCTTATTTCACAAAACACCACTCTGGAAATTTTTTAGGATTTATAAATGACCTCAGTTCGAAAAATTGAGAAGAAAAAAAAAGTAAAAATGGTAATCCTCGAAAGAAATTAGATTTTTTTCAGAAAAAAAAAAAAAATAGAACGAAATGTCGGCCACTCCATGTTGCGGCATTTTTTCCGGAATTGATCAAAGTATTTTTTGAGTGCAAAAAAAAATTGAAAATCGCTAACTTCAAGAAAAAGATGATTCTTCTCCAAACATTTCATACATTTTAATATCTTAAAATTTTTTTGTATTTTATCGGAAAGTACATTTAAAGACGAAAATTTAAAAAAAAACGTCCCAATTAGTCAATTTTTGAAGAAGTTATAATTATTCGAAAAAAAGCCTTTTTTCAGGTTGGATAAGAAAATTTGGAATTTCCTGAAAAATGTTTTCAATGGGGTAGAAAAGGAAAAAAATACATCCAAACCGAAAGGAGTCGGGTTCAAAAGTGGTTGATTCGACATGGAATGATCCATATATAATATTAATATATTATATTAATTATAATTATTAATATTACTATTTATAAAATATTAATAAAATGTCTAGCCTTATCTTCTCGTAAAATAGAAAATCCTTTTCACAAATAAAATTCCCTTATCAAGACGACATTTCTCATCACTGTGACACGATCCTTTGGGGAACGGAGGAGAGCAGATTTTCCCTTTTTTTCAGGAATTATCGTTGGAATTTCAGTCGTGCTGTGAGCTTTTTTTTCACGATTATTTTTCACGAGCTCGTAATCTCGGGATAAAAAAACAATGGTACGCGGACACTAAGGGTTTTCCCGAATATTTCGCAGATGCCGGCAGCCCTGTGATTCTCTTTTTCTTCCGCATTAAGGAGCATTTATATTCGGGTCGCGAATAAAAGTGGCTTTGAAGGATTTTTTTTCTCCACGTACGTTCAGAATTCATTCTGCATTCGTGCTGACCACGAAGAATCTTTAGTATCCAGAAGCTCCGAACCTCTCCAATTTTTTTCAACTGGCCACTCCGAACGAGATATTTTGCCCTTTTGAATTTTCAACCCTGACAAGCTTTGAATATTTTGTTTCAACCCCTCAGATTTTTCTCGTCCTCGTGAACGTTCTTCCATTGCCCTAACGTGAAACTCGCTAACCTTTTGTCTCAACCCCCATAAAATCACTTGCTGATCCCAGATTTTCCTTTAACCATCTCCAATATTTTTTATTTCACTTTGAGCACGAAAAAATTCGTTCAAGCTCATAGTCCTGTTTTCCATGGAAGGTCCTCTACATTCCGGATTGGATCATTGCCCAAATGCGGATTAAAGTGTACCGATAATTCATTGACCTTCGAGCAGTGATAATGAGACAATGTATCTCGGTGGTAAAATTTAATAATGTTCGTCGAGTCGATTAAATCATGACCGAAGAATCGACAATGAGGATTTAACGGTTAATTTTGTCAAATTATTTCTGGTATAAACAAATCATAAAATAAACAAATCATAAAATCATGAAATCATAAAAACTATCATTCGCAAAATTAATTTTAAACAAACAAAATTGTTTAATATTACAGGAGCGTAAAAAAATAATTTATTGCACTCCGTGCGCAAAGTCCCACTTTGCGCACTCGTACAATAAAATTTCGTACGATACTATTTTGATCATTTTGCAATCTTTCAAAGATTTTTTTATCATCACTGTCAACAGGTGCTTGAAAAAAAGCAACTTTGCAAAATATCATTCGTCATTGTCGTTTCGAGGACGATGAATTTGTATCGGTCCAAAACTTATCTGGGAAAAAAAAAGCGATCGACGATGTAAAAAAAAATTTATGGCTCACGGTGTGAGCCGGTTTTTCCTTCGGGAAAATTGAAACATCGGGGATTCGAGTGGTATTCTCGTTTTTCTTTCGATAAATCGTTTCGATAAACTTTTTCATCGTAAATCGATGAATTTTACATCGACCCTTAGACTTGTACGAGAGACTATACGTATAAATCGTTATTATATTCGTACGCGAAAACTTTATCCATTTTTTTTTTTTTTCTTTACGAGAATTTTTACGACGTAACGAAACGATGTAATATTTTTGCCGAGTACGAGGATTACCCGCCATTATTTATATATCTATAATATTCCGGTCAGCCGGCGCCACATTGCACGCGACACTACATCATCTGTCGGTGGACTTTTTTTTTCACCCCCTGCTGACCCGCTCGTCCTCATTTTCTTTTTTTTTACGATTTGATCGTTTCCCGCCGCGTAAGCTCCGGGGGCAACGAAAGAGAGGCACAAAAAAAAAGCTTCCCGCAGTAACATCTTCTCTATCTTCCTCTTGACGAATTATCAGAATACTTTTTGTACGGAAGGCAAGTTTCCTCTTCCGGTGAGGAAGAAAAACATTTATGTATTATCGCTCGAATGCCATAAGCTATAAAACTTCTCAGTCGTACATGTATATGGGGCACTCCACGTCAAATTGCGCGATCATTGGCCTGATCCCTTCAGATTTTGATGTCCAATGAATTGTGGGTTTCGTTTGGCCCAAAATATGACCTCAAATTTTTAGAAATTTTAATTTCATTTTTTAGGGCTTGCCCGAGCTAAAAAATCATTAAATTGAGGGAAAACATAAAGAGGGGCCTTTTTTAAATTAATGAAATTTTTTCACACAAACTAGGGCCCAAAACAGATATTTTCTGTCATCGTTCGGTAATGGGCCAAAAATAGTTACTATTTTTTTTTTTTTTTATAATTTCTTATTTTGATTGTTTCTTGTAGTGAGAATAACAACAGCGAAAATAATTTTCTAGTGAAACTTAATTTTTTTTCCTTGGTTTAACAACGTTTTTCCAAAATTTGTTAGCCTCGACGACCTGAAATAAAACGAATGATTCGAACACAATTGAAAAATAAAAATAAAAATAAAACAGTAAATATTTTTTGCCCATTATGGAACTCTATGACGAAAATTACTGCTTTGGGCCCTAGTTTCTGTCAATTTTTTTTTATTAAATTGAAAAAAATCCCTCTTTATGTTTTCCCTCAATTTAATGATTTTTTAGCTCGGGCAACTCCTAAAAAATTAAATAAAAATTTCTAAAAATGTGAGGTCATATTTTGGGCCAAACGAAACTCACAATTCATTGAATATCAAAATCCGCGGGGGTCAGGCTGATTTGACGTGGAATGCCCCATATAGTATACATATATATGGATAATACGGATAACTCGTCGTATTATGCATAGTGAGGATAAGGATGAGAGACACGTTTCCGGCAACCAAAATTTTTTACGCCACATTAAAGTTTTTTGGCAGAATGCCAAGGAAAATAAGGCCTATGAGAAAGTACGAGTGAATTTTTTTTCAATATTTTTTTTACTCCATTCGAGTGATGGAACGATGATACGATTATGTAAACCCCGTTTTTTGGAAACAAATATGTGTACGTATGAGTTCCGGTGAATTTAGTGATTTGAACTTTTCAGTTTTGGAGAATTGACTGTAACTGAAGGGAAAATCTTTCGTTGATTTCGATTGATCGCGATTTTATTTTTTATTTCAATTTTGGCAAATATTAAATAATGATTTTCCAAAGTTGCATTACTTGAACTTAATTTTTGTCGAACTCAAATTTATCACACTCAATTTTTTAAACTTTTCTACATTTGTCATTAATTTTATTACTTTTCATTTTTTATCTTGATTATGGCAAATAGTAAATAGCAATTTTACAAAATCGTATTACTTGGATGTAAATTTTTGTCAAACTCCAAATTCATCGAACTCGATTTTTCCAACTTTTCCGCGCAGATGCGAATGATATAAGTGAGAAAATTAATAGTAATCGATTAATCTCGATTTTATTGCTTTCCATTTTTCATATCGATTTTGGCAAATAGTAAATGGCAATTTTACAAAATCGTATTACATTGATGTCAATTTTTGTCGAAGTCCAAATTCATCGAACTCAATTTTTCAAACTTTTCCTGGCAAATGCGATTAATATAAGTGAGAAAATTGACAGTTATCGAAGTTTCGCTATAAGAAGCTTAGTGTCGTCCGCGCTCTCGAGAAACGAAGCCTCGTGTAGCTACTTAGAAAACTTTTCCGCACGTCCGATTATCCCTCGCGCATTTTTGCACTCCTGTGTGTGTTTATGTGTGTTTCGAAACGAAAAAGACTTTTCGTTTCACCCACGCGTAAAGCTTCCTCTCCTCCACGTGAGCGGATATCCTGGTTTCCAACCCCAACGTACGTGCTACCTGATCTCAATTTTTATCTCCCTCAGTCATCTTCGCCGGTACAAAAGTGCATGAAGCATTCTTTGCGAATCGAACGATTTTTTAGACCTCAAACTCTCAAATATTTTTAATGATTTGACAATTTTTACCAAGGCTTGACGAAACTTCATTGATTTTTTCAAGACTTTCTAAATCTACTTTTGAACACGAGAAAATTTAATTTTTCTACTTTTCACGGTGTAGAAAATAAATAAGAAATTCAATGAGTTGGAAAATCGAAATAATGCATGGAAAACCTTCTTAGCGGAAAAATGAAAAAATCAGAAAAATATCTCATGAAATAGGCATTTAAAAAAGGAGATAAATTCACAAAGAATTCATCATAATGCTCATTACTGCTTGAGAAAGTCTCCATAAAATTAAGAACTAATTTTTTTATCCACTTTTGATAATTAAAAAAATTTATTTTTTCAATACTTTTTATAGTGTACAAAATAAATAAGAAAATTCAAAGTGGAAGATAAATCCGCGAAGAACGCATCGTGTATGTAAAAATATAAAATTCTTCGCTCTTGTGAGATCTTCACGGCCTTCCTGTTTATTCTTACTCCGAAGACACGTTTTAATATGCATGGTAATGAAAGTTCGTGAAACTCGGAACTTTCGATCGAACGAGAAGACCAGAAATACCTCAAATATTATCTATGTATGGGATATTCCAGGTCAATTCCAAAAACACTCGACTATCGCGCTCTCGAAGCTGCTTCGTGATTTCACGAGCGATTGTACCAAAGCTAATGAACAATACAATTTTTTTTTATTCTTCTAAGTCAACCCTAATTTTTGAGAAATTTTTTCAAGATCAACAAAACCTGCCGATAATTGAAAAATCCAAAAAGCATTCGCAAAGAACATCATTCTTACTCCCTTTAATTTTGGCATGTGTAATTAATTATAAAAATTATAGAAAAAAGTGAAATGTTGCAAGAGCTGCAAGAAATTAGAAAAAATCACGAATCAAATCCGCTAAATGGAGGATCGAAAGTTGACTCCGAATACCCCATACTATGTCTACGAAGCTGCATTTAGAAATAATCGAATGCGATTTCCATGACCTTGAAAGTATGTCCTTCTGACTGTCGCGTCTTTTTTCGTACACTACCATTTCCCACCTTCTCGAGAGCGAATCCCCAAATAGTTTAGCATTCACCCTCGATCGTTCACTCGACAAAATGCTCATCGAGACTTTTCCATTTCTCAAAATTTTTCCCTTGACCAAAACGGAAATAGATACGGAGATCGAACGAGTGTGATTTTGATATTATTCATGCAAAAACGCGCGAAATTTAAATGCACATTTATCGACCATTCAAAGATATTAGAGTGTCTTTCCTTCTGGGAAAGGTGATTTGCGATTTTAAGGTTTTTTTAAATGGGGCTAAATGAGCAAAAATGTTTTTAATAAAAATTCATAAAAATTTTAATTTTTCTGGGAAAACTGTTAGTAAATTCGTTTTTAGGGGGACAAAATACATCGAGATGAGGCCCGTAAAAGAAAAAAAAAATTTTTGCATCTCGGCCAAAATTCAGTTAGTTCACTAAAATATAGCTGTAATTTATTTTTGATATGAGCTTTCGACTTGAATTCAGGCTCATTCTCTTTGGGATCGTTTAAGCTTCAAAATGCCGCTCGGATCATCCGATTCAGATCATTTTTCGATTTTTGGCAGATTTTTGAACTTTGACCATCGATTTTTGCAAATTTTTCCATACATACCTCTTTTCGTTTTTTACCGGCCATTTTTAAACTGTTGTCATTTCTACAAAAATTTATATATCGGAATGAACCAAACGGCATTCTCTAAATTTAGTGACAGGGTTAACGTACAAACAAGAAATTTCCGAATCGGTCGAAGCGATCGAAAGTTATGAGCGCTTGAAATTTCGCGATTTTGAGGTTTCTGAGAATGGGGCTAAAATTGAGCAAAAATGTTTTTGATGAAAATTCATAAAAATTTTGATTTTTCGAGTAAACTATTGATAGATTCGTGTTCAAAATGACAAAATACATCGATATAAGGTTTGAAAAAAAAAAATTTTTTTTTTTTTTGCATTTTTGCCAAAATTGAATCTGTCCCACTAAAATATGTGTCATTTATTTTCTACTTGAAATTTTTGTTCTAGACTGCGTTCATTCTCTTCGTAATCGTTCAAGCTTCAAAACGACGCTTTGTTCATCCGATTCTGATGATTTTTCGAAATTTGTCCCTTATTCTAACCAGCACCTCTATTCTAAGCACTTCTGAGCTCCGAAATAGTGACAATGGGGACCGAAATTCGAAAATAGTGCGAAAAGTTACATGATTTTAAAATAGAGACCAATAGTAACAATTCACTGGCAACCCTGTTGAAAGGGTTATTTTTGCTAATAAATATTTTTTGGAGCTGTAAATCTTATGACGATTGTATCGGCAAGACTGTAATCTGGTAGAGATGTTCGTCTGTCGAGTTACGACCGGAAGGGACGAAAATGTATCGCAGTAGCGCGTTGCAATAAAATTCTGACTCCGTGTTCTCACCGGTGAGTAATATGGAAGCGTACGTCGTAAATCGGCACCAGTTTATGTCACCAAAGTGTCATGTCCACGATCATTGACGTTTCGTGAACGAGCAACGGAACAAACAGACAATTCATATGGACACAAATGGATACGATCGAGGAATTATGTATCCAAGTGTTGGCATATCAATCACAGTCTTACGATGACCACAAAGATTGACAGTGACGAGTCTGTCGGACACATGGAAATCCCTCGATTTCAATATAGTTATTGACTATAGTTGACGATGCTGAAGTTTGCATCGTTTTAATGCAACGGTAATTGTTTATTCACTTATTAAATTCATTCTTCCAGAGATATTTTTAAATCGAAAAATCGTTTAAATGCATTTTAAGGCCTTTACAGAGAATTTGAGATTTTAAATACACAAACAAAACATAAACCTCACTAAAAATAAATTTAAAAACTTATTAAAATGAGGCTTCTTTAAGAATTTTTTTCTTGATAAACAAGCAATCAAAATATGTACAAATTTTCAATTTTATTTTATATGTATTAAAGTGTACGAAAATGTTTTTGATTTATATTTAAAGCACAAAATGGCGTCGTTGCGGTAGATAACACATGTTTTTTAATCTACTTCAGTTTTCCTTTAGTATCCAAGATTATATTTATTTTTATTCACAAATTGGCATCAGTTTTGATTCTTATCTTCTCTTTTTGCTGAAAAATCGACCTTCAATTGTTTATTGCAAATGTAATTATTTGTTAATCGTAAAAATTATCCGAGCTACGCTGTGCACAAATTTGGTAAACAGAGTTTTGAGAAAAACGCGTTTAAATAAGCTCAAAAAATTATTAATAAGCTTAACCCCACCCAAAAGAGTTTTGAATATAGTTTAAAAAAATTGAAAATGAAAAAAGCCCTCATAAAGGGCCTTATAAGCCGAATAACTACTTCAAAGGTTATGAAAAAATTCTATTGCGATTTTTTTTCCTTTTGAAAAATCATGATCGACCCTTTTTTCAGGCTAGTTATTTTATCCAGCAGTTAAAAAATCTCGGATTCAGGTATTGGATCAGAAAGAGCAACAAATGCACGGACACATTCTCGTGCCAAAGAGCGAATTTCGCGGGCTACGAATGTGAATGATTGAAACGTGACGTTACGTACTTTATTATTATTATTTTTTTTTTACTACTCTAACGATAACGGGAGAACGTGATGGATGAATTTATCACGAGAAATTTGGTACGAAGAAAACGTCACGATTTTCCAGGACGATAGACAGAAGAAATACCAATTACATCAATCGATGATTCCCGCGGTCGTTTATTCGAGGGTTACCTTTCTCACGGAGTTAAACCAAATGCTCGATCGATCTGGCAACGTCAAAATGATCATTTTTCTCGACCATAAAAAATCTCAAATTTTTACACTCAACAATGGATACACTCTTTAGATTTTTTCCTATCGTTATTTTTCTTCCAACTTTTTGGGTTTTTTTTTTATGAATAGAGAGCGGGAAGGAGACACGACATGTGGATTTGTAGAGCAAATATTCTCTGCACACATCTCGTCAGTCGAACGATCGAGTGAGAGAGAGAGAGAGAGAGAGAGAGAGAGAGAGAGAGAGAGAGAGAGAGAGCGCAAAAGCGGAAAAGAAATAATTTGGGCGAGCGAGCTTCGTTCAATCCGCGAGCAAATTTCATAACAGCGTGATAACAAACAACACGCCATTCCGATGGGAGAAAAAAAAGAGAAGGCAGACTCGTCAACGCCTCGTCAGGTCACCGATGAACATTTTTGCAATTTCGATGATTAGAACTTTTCTTTTCATTGCATTTTCCGCGTGTTCAATTTTTTTTTTTAACCGTTCCTAACAATTTTCCTCACGCGATATTGACTCTGGTGAATAACGGTACTCCAATCAAGTGGATTACAGTGACACGATTTGAAATAAAAAATGCCTCGTTGTCTCCGGAGCGAAGGAACGAAGCAATTGATTTGTGGGGAAATACTACGAATATTTTTTGTAATTTGATTTTTACGTCAATTTCGAGATATGGCCCTGGACGCTTGATTTCGATTTAGTACTCTGGTCTAGAATTTTGAAAAAATCATTTTTTTTGCATATTCTCAAAGTTTAGACTTTTAAAAATATATCATCGAAAGGAAGTTTCGAAACCCAATAATTGAAAGGAAGTTTTGAAAATCCAATAATTTATGGAGTTGTAGCTATTTTAGTGACGCAGCAACTATGCCCGTTACGTCAGAGCGTAACTTTAAGGCAGTTTCTGGTCTGAAAAACCGACATTTTGAAAAAACATTTTGAACATTTAACATTTTGAAAAAATCAATTTTTTTGAATATTTTCAAATTTTAAACCTTTAAGAATATAACCTCGATAGAAAATTGTTTTGAACTCCAATAACTTACGAAGTTATAGCTATTTTAGTGATGCAGCAACTACGCCGGTTACGTCAGCGCGTAACTTTAAGGCGGTATTCTGGTCTGAAATTTTGAAAAAATCAATTTTTCTTGCATATTATTAAAATTCAGACCTTTAAGAATATAACCTCGAAAGAAAATTTTTTTATTCCATCAATTTACGAAGTTATAGCTATATTAGTTACGCAGCAACTATGCCCGTGTTGGAGCAAATCAGGCTATAGATGTTTCTCTCAAAACTACTTTTCTCAACACGGTTGACGTGATATCTCAAATCCTACTCAACCGATTTGCTTAAAATTCTTTACCAATCGTCAATATATAACGCTCTATAGCCCCCAACACTTTTGTATAAAAATTATTTTTTTACTGTTCCAAAAAAATTAAAAACTATTTAAAAAAGTCGAAAAACGTCTTTTTTTGTTTAGACAGCCGCCATTTTACGAAAAAAAATTTCCCTAATTCAGAATCTTTTTCCATTTTTCGGATAGGATTACTAGAAAGGTTGCAATCGTGTCAAACAGCACATCCCTTTTTTTAACCCCAACTTTACCAACTTATTTAATTTTCATTGTTTTTTTCTTAAATTTTTTTTATTGATTGTCAAAATATCAATATAACGTTGTAAGAAGAGAATGGTAAAAATATTTTTTTTTTTTAAATCGAGCTCAACAAAGCGCTCAAAATTTGTGCCTCTAGATCAGAATACCGCCTTCATTTTGTCATCGAATTTTTGTTCCTCCGGCGTTTATTCTCGAGCTGGATACTTTCCGTACACTTTCATTGTCATTTTCGCGAAAAGACGAGGAACTGCTAAACATGGAAGGTGTGGCCTTTGTGCTCGTTTCGCGATCGGTCGCAACGTGAATATTCAGAGGAGAAATCAATTTTTCATGACAGAATTCGCAACCGTGAGAGGATGCAAGATGAGGGAGAAAAAAAAGAGAAAAATATACGAAGGCAGGGAGGAGAGAGATAGTTAGGGGTCGAGGTTAAAGAGGACGATGGAAAAGCATCGGGAGAGAATCCTCTGCCAAGTTCCCTCGTAATGGACGTGCATTTTTTATATTTTATAAATATATATTGACTCGATAAACCATCGCACTGGATTTTCCATAGACTCGTCGCTACTCAAAAATGCCTCTATCAATCCTGATTTTGGTCAACCTCGATTTGTAAAAATTCACTGGGTAACAATTGCATCTCTACCTATTAAAAATATCGGATAGTGAGTCTCTATTTTTTTCTGGCCGAAAAATCGACCATAACGTTTCAATCTGCCGTTATTAAAAATTGATCGAATCAAGATCGTCTATGGGAACATTGGGCCAATTGTGATACTGATTTTTTAATAAACTCGATGGATATTAGTTCCTATATTCTATGAAATTATTATACGAGAATTACTTCAGCCGCTGGAAAATGGACAGAGGAGACTATTTCCCATTCTTTCGTCTTTTTCTTTCTCCATCTCTATCTCTCTTTCTCTTTAATGAACAATCGACGTCGTTCGTTTCATTTCTCTCAAGCACGATGAAACTTAGAATCTGGCAAAAAGTTTCGAATTTTCGTGGACGAATAATCGTGCAACGACGTTGAGAACTCCTCTTCAGCTTTTCAATGACAATTTCGAGGACTCCTCGCGATGCTTTAATTGAGAAAAACTTTTGTCGAGTGCGAGACGATATGAAAAAGTTACTTTTCAATGTGAAAATATCAATACAAAAAAAATAGCCTATAAAAATGCTTTTGCAGAATAATGACGAAGAATTGTACATAAATGTTGTTTTGTTTTTTATAATCGCCGTTCCCGAGCCGAATACTTCGTGAAGGGAGTATCGATATGACGTTATCATTATAATTGCTAATAAAAAAACAAAAAAAAACAGCATCTCGTTAATGCAAGAAAGCTTGCGCATAGTTTGGAAAAATATTATTTTTCCCCAGTAAAAGCATAAATGTTTCATTCGCACATTAAGTTTTATCTCTGCAGAATCGCAATTTTAACATATTCATGGCTTTAAAAAGAAAATAAATTTGTCATAATATTCGTAAAACCATCCATCAAACCCACCCGCAAAATCCACTGCATAAAATTTTTTTTTTTAATACGGAATACCGATAAAAATGCCTCGTTTTTCGAAAATATCGTTTCCCTCGATTTCACGATCGTATCGAGATCATAATTAATCCATTAATTGTCATGATTTGTAAGTGTGCATGTGTAGCTTGTAATTATTGCAATTTGAATTTTGGCTTGTCGATATTTATGCATGAAACAAAATCAAAATAATACCCCGAAACTAATTAATGGAATGCATAAAATGTTATTATCGTTCTTATGACAATTATTGTATATTAAATAGTTTTTAGCAAACATGATTAAGGGGCAATTTTTTCACCAGCTTGTGCAGTCTGTCCGAAGTATTGCAACAAATGAGTATTATTGGAATAATGAATTTAATAATAGACGAAGGTAAGGCATAAATGACCAGTTAAATTATTCAGGGCGCTTCATCGATCTGAAAAACGTACTTTAAATATTGCTACAACGTAAAAGAACCCTTTTTGCACCTGGTGCGTTCCACCAGAATCAATATTTGATGCAAAATTGATTCTTCTCAATTACACAATGAAAAATTAAAATAAATTAAATTTTCATTCCAATCAATATACCATTTACCGACTGCATTTAAAAGTCAAAATGCACATTTCAAAATTTCAAAAATGGGTAATTAAAATAAAAAAGAATTTAATGACAACAAAATTGATGCGGACATATTGAATTCAATCATCCCTCGAAAGCAGGAACTCAAATTATTTCAGACTCTCAAAATCGATGGGCACGAAAATAGTGCAAAATTTTGGTTTCCCAACAAAAATTAGAACAAAATTTCATTGCCTCAGAAAAGTATTCTGAGGACAAAAAAATTGCGATAACGTTGGTAAAGGTCAGGCTTGACCTTCCAAGAAGCTTGATCAGTTTCTCCAGGAATGCTATGTATAAATTGCATCTGATAAAAAATCTATAATTTATAAATATATTCAGTACATCGTAAAATATACTAAATATGAAGCATTCCGCACCAAGTGGGCCACTAAAAAATCGTGTGATCTCGAAATATAATGAAACATTTTTTTTAAAGGTTACGCGAGTGTCAAAAGCAAGCAGGATTTTTTTCACATTTTTAAATCTGATTTTACACCCCCAATTTGGTTACAAATGTTATTTATTTTTTTCGATTCATTTTACATGCGAAACGATCCATAGCACACAAAAAAACACCTCTACATAAAATTTAGGTTTTCCAATATACTTTATAATCTCATCTTTCTTTAAGCTGTCCAGAATCCTTTTCGTGTATTTTTCAGCGAAACAAGACAATAATTTTTTTTTTTCGTTGAGTTCACCGTTTCCAATTTTCCTACAACGTCGAGAGAACTTTCGTTGATTTCATAACAAACCTCAGAAAAATTGGCATGATGGAGAATCCATGTCTTCTATGTGTTTTCTGAGGTTAACTGATGAAAACACTTGCCACTTGCGACAAATATTCAATGTTATCCAACGCTCCCATTAAATTTATGCAAAAAAAATTAAACATACATTATTTACCGTGTTTCAGCGTAGGGTTAAAGTCAAAAGTTGGGACCTCTCAAAATACTTTGGTATTTTCGAACAATAAACGAATTAATCATACATTTACCCCACGCTGATACACGGTAAATAATATATGTTCAATGTTTTTTCAATAAATTTAATAATTTAATTTAATCATCAGTTAACCTCAGAAAACACTTGGAAGATGTGAATTCTCCATTATGCTAATTTTTCTGTGATTTGTTGTGAAATCAACGAAAGTTCTCTCGAAGTTGTAGGAAAATTAGAAACGGCGAACTCGACGAAAAAAAATATTATTGCCTTGTTTCGCTGAAAAATATACGAAAAGGATTCTGGACAGCTTACAAGAAGATGGGTCTATAAAGTGTATTCGTAATCCTAAATTTTATGCAAAGGTGTTTTTTTTGTGTGCAATGGTTCGTTTCGCATGTAAAATGAATCGAATGAAAATCAATAACAACATTCGTATCCAAATTGGGGGTGTAAAATCAGATTTAAAAATCTGAAAAGAATCCTGCTTGCTTTTGACACTCGAGTAACCTTCAAAAAAATGTATCATAATATTTCGAGATCACACGATTTTTTAATGGCTCACTTGGTGTGGAATGCTTCATATACTGAAATTTCACGGACAGTGATAAATGTTAACCGATGGAGCTTCAATGGGTGAGTCAATTGTCTCTCAATAAATGTTAGAGCAAAAAAAAACAAATAGAATTTAGGAGTAAAATTGGCGAAAATAATTTGGGAAAAATTTGCTGAGTACGAATGTAATGTTTCAGCTGCGGAAGCCAGTGTCGACAGTCTCGATACCCGGTGCGATGAAGAGCAGCGGCGGTACCGGTGGAGTAATGACCGGTAGCGGTGTCGGCGGTGGTGGATGCGGTAGCAACGTCGGTGGGGTCATCGGCGGGGGCGGTGGGGGTGGGGGAGGCGACGAGGCCGGTATCGCACTCGTCGGAGTGCACTCGGAATATCCGAGGTACATGGACGAGCGTGGACTCGGCGGTGGTCCGATGAAGGGTCCATCCGGTAGCATAGGACCCGCATCGAAGCACAAACCGAACGTTGGCTATCGTCTCGGTCGACGAAAGGCTCTATTCGAGAAACGCAAACGCATCAGCGACTACGCCCTCGTCATGGGAATGTTCGGTATCATCGTGATGGTTATCGAGAACGAGCTTGCCAGCGCCGGAGTTTACAGCAAGGTTAGTCCATTTTTCCTTTCATCATCTATCTCATCCCCTTGTCGTTGGGCTCGCGTTATGCAATGCGAAAAAAACGACGCTAATCGAAAAAAGACATTCAAACAAATTCAGTATATACATGGGGCATTCCACGTCGATTCGACCCGGGTTTTCACCTCTACGATTTTGTCCGCAATTTTTTATGGTTTGTCTTATCTCTGAAAAGCACTTGGGGTTTTTTAAAGATTTTTTTGGAGCTATTTGCCTTAACTATGATTTTATAAACAAATTATTTTGAGACCAAATTAAAAAATTTGAAAAAATATCCCTAAAATCTCTTTTTTTATCTCCAAAATTTCGAGCATTGAGCCAAAGTCAGCAGGGGTTTGCTTCTGTTCATAACAAACTTTTTCGAAAAAAAATTGAAAACAAATAGAAGGAGAAACTTGAATTGTGTGGGTGGTTATCCAAACATTTTCGTATGAATTGAAGGTGTTTAAAAAAATGTTTGAATAACGGCCCACTCAATTCAGGTTTCTCTTTTGATTTTTTTTTTCGAAAAAGCTAGTTATAAACAGAAAGAAACCCCTGCCCACTTTGACTCAACGCTTGAAATTTTTCATATAAAAAAGAGATTTTTGTGATTTTTTTTCGATTTTTCAATTTGAGCTAAAAATAATTTGTTTATAAAATTATAGTTAAGATAATTCGCTCTAAAGAAATCTGAAAAAAATCCTGAGTGCTTTTCGGAAGTACTACAAAACCATAAAAAATCGCGGACAAAATCGGAGAGGTGACGGGTCAGACCCAAGTCGAATCAGTGTAGAATGCCCCATATATATATATTGTTTAAGGCTAAAAATCACCGAATTCAGGTACTTTAAATTCATTTGGGAGACTTGTCTCTGCTAACTTTACAAAGGTGGTAATATCCCAGTAACATTATCCAAGATCTAATAAAATACAACAACAATGAATATTAAGAGTCAAAAATTTGTCAGAATAAAAAAATAACATTAGTAATGAATTTTATGTATATAGTATGTATATGCTTTGGCTGGTAAAAAGTTTGGATTCATTTTTGCCACTAAAATTCATGGATTCATTTTTGCCATTAAAATTCATAATTCCACGATTCTTCTCGTGACCCAGAAAATTGGCCCAAGCGCCTTGAATTCTTTTTTTCTTTTTGTTCCCATTATAAAGTACGAGAAGTATAAAAAAGAATTAAGACAAGCACTATTGAAGTTTTTGCTCGATTCTCTTCCCCATTAGTGGTCAATCCAGAACTTTTTCATATACTCCAATAATTATCTCTGTTTTCCATTAATCATAACATTTTTTTCTATAAATCAAGCAAAACGTACTCAGATTCGAAATTCAATCTTTACACGTTGTAAAGTATAAAATGAGATAAAATTTACTGATATGATGAAAATTCGTTAAAAAATTAAAACCAACAATTTGGGTATTTATTCATGACATGACTGTTTTAGGAATGAGTTTTAGCTTCGACAATTTTTCCACTGGATGTTATTTGGATCGTGAAATAAACTTGCAAATAGTTGTTAAGTTTACTGGTGAATAATTTTGAAAGAACGACAAATTCTCCAACAGTTTTGGATAATCCACTGTCTTAGGGGTGAATTCCGATGATAAAAGAATCGACAAAAGTAAAAAAAAACGTATCTTTGTAATTATCATAAATGGTGATGACCCAATTTTCACACATCAGGCGAATCGTGAGGCATCGGGGTTTTCGTACAGGATTATTAATTCACGAGGCACGAGAGAATACGGGGTCGACACACGCGAAACCCCCGAGTGTGACAAACCCTCCCTCTCTCGGTCTCACAAGGGTTGTTTTCGATGTACGTAATGAAGGGACGCACGTCGCAAGATAGAGGAGAATGAGGAGGGCTAATTACGTGCTCGACTGACTTTGCATCTACCACAGGCATCAAGGCACGAAGACACACATACCCACACATGCATTTAAGGGGGTTGAAACTGGGAAGATATGTGTAATGGTAGGTTAGAGACACACCGAGACGGAAGATCGTCTTCGAGACGCAGCATAATCACTTCTTGGGTTTCTGACACTGTTTATATTCACCTAAAAACAAACACACACACACATATATATATATGCATGTGTGTGTGTTCATAGTGAAGTATGTTGATTAGTTTGTAATTAATATCAGCGGACTGGCTTATTTAAATTCAGACGATAACAAACCTTTTTATGAAGATGAAGGAGGAGCTTCTACGAGTAAAATTGAAGGCTCGACAATAGGCTAAAATTTGACAACCCTGCAATAACTTCATTATTACACAATACTAGCCTAAGCTGCGGCCAAACTTCATTTCTGTAGGCTTAGGTTCGGCTTAGGTTCAGAAGAAGTAGAATAGTGACTTACTTTCACAGAAATAGTGACATAATAGTGACTTTTTCGTTTAAATAGTGACAAAATGGTGACATTTTCCCTACTAATTTTTTTAACATTCGTAAAAGCTAGTCGTATTTTTTTCACCATTTCAGAGCTCATTTCATGAGGAATTTGTAGGATATGGGAAGTAAATGAAGGACGAGACAAGACAAACTTCAAAGTGACTTTTTTTTCTTTTTCCATCGAATTTGTCATTTTAGCGATACCATATGGAAGAAAATTTATTATACTTGTCATAGATTTGTAACGATCTAAGTCCAAACTAGATCTCGCACACCATTATCACAGCGTTCTTTTTGACATGCCTTTTTTTAAGATTCCATACATTTTGGACCGAGTAGGTATCACATTTAGTATGAAACAGCTGAAATTTTTTTCACGATTTCAGAGAAGTCCCCATAGGAAGTTGTTTTCATGGGTAGAACCACCTCTTTAAAAAAGGCGTATCAAAAAGAACACGGTGTACAGAAATATATTTTTTTAGATTTTCCTTGCTTTTTATCATGAAAAAAAAAATTTCGACAAAAACTCTGCGTGATTCGCAATCAGGAGTAAATTTCCTATCGAAATAACGGTTGAAGACGATAAGAGTAAAAATAATTTTTTTTGCTCAATTTTGGCCCTATATTCAAGAACCTCAAAATAGCGAAATTTCAAGTGCTCATAACTTTACTTCAATTTGACCGATTAAAAAAAAAAAAAATTCGTACTAAAAGGCTGTCACTGAACTTGGAGAACAGCGTTTGGTTCATTCCGATAACTTGATTTTTGTAGAAATGAGAGCACTCTGAAAATCACCGAAAAAAATGGAAAGGGGCATGAGACTTAAAAAATTTGCAAAAATCGATGGTCGAACATTAAAAATGTGCCAAAAATCGAAAAATTATCCGAATTATATTAACAAAGCGGCATTTTGAAGCTTGAACGTTCCCGAAGAGAATGAGCGCATTTGAAACCCACAATTCGATCTAGAAAATAAATTACAGTAATTTTAGTGAACCGAGTCAGCTTTGACCAAAATGCAAAGAAAAAAAATATTTTTAATTTTTTTTTCGGACCCTATACCGATGTATTTTTCCCCCCTGAACACGAATCTACCAATAGTTTTGTCAAAAAATCAATATTTTTATGAATTTCTATCAAAAACATTTTTCTTCAATTTTAGCACCATTCTCAGGGACTCCGAAATCGCGAAATTTCAAGTGCTCATAACTTTACTTCGGTTTAACTTATTCCAACATTATTTTTTCGTACTTAAAGGCTGTCAATGAACTTAGAGAATGGCGTTTGGTTCATTCCGATAACTTAATTTTTGTAGAAATAAGGGCGCTTTGAAAATCGCAAAAAAAAAACGGAAAGGGGTAGGCCTTGAAAAATATGCAAAAATCGATGAGCAAACTTTAAAAATCTGCCAAAAATTAAAAAATTATCCGAATTGGATGAACCAAACGGTATTTCGAAGCTTCAACGATCCCCAAAAGAATGAGTTTAAGTCGAAACCGGAATTTCATCTAGAAAAAAAGCTACAGCTATTTTAGTGAACAGATCTAGTTTTGGTCAAAATGCGAAAAAAAAATGTTTCAATGTTTTTCTTTTTAAACCTTATATCGATTCATTTTTTTCCCCTGAACTAACTATTTACAAACTATTTACCAATAGTTTTCCCAAAAAATCAAAATTTCTAAGAAATTTCATCAAAAACCTTTTTCGTTCAATTTTTGTCCTATTTTCAAAACCTGAGAATCGCGAAATTTCAAGTTCTCATTACTTTACTTCAAATTGGCCGATTTTAAAATTTCAGGTAGAACCACCTATTTAAAAAAGGCATCAAACAGAACAAGGTGTATTGAAAGCAAAGCTGTGAAAATAGTAATGTAAAAATAATGCATTACCCATTACTTTAAAAATGTGTATTGGACAAGTTTTCCATTACAAATTACAAAAGTAATGTGTAATGGATGGGTGGTCCATTACAAATAAAGAAAGTGATGTGTAATGTATGCATGTTCCATTACAAATTAAAATAGTAATGTGTAATGGATGCGTGTTCCATTACAATTAAAAAAAGTAATATGTAATTTATGCGTATTCCATTACAAATAAAAAAAAGTAATGTGTAATTTATTTGTAATGGAACATGCATACATTACACATTACTTTTTGTATTTGTAATGAAACACGCATCCATCATACATTACTTTTTTATTTGTAATGGCACATGCATCCATTACACATTACTTTTTTTTATGTGACACGATTTTAAAATAGTGAAAAATAGTGTCAATAGTGACTCACTGGCAATACTGGTATTTAAGTAGATCAAATTAAATTTTGAGATGCATGACATTCTTGGGGGGTCCATTTTGCCCCCCATTCCCGTATATATGCTCTATATGAAGGACTCAATGGGAGTGAACAATGTCACGCAAAGGTATAATGGGTTCGTGTTATCTCTCTCGCTCTCTGTCTCTCTCTTTCTCACTACAACTCTCTCGTAATTCAAGTAACTTTACAGAGTCTTGTTAAAGCGGTCAAGAAGCCAACAGAATCACGTATAGTTGATGCACTTTATACATAACATGCATAATTCATGTACATGTATACTTGAGTGCTTTCGCCCCTATCTCTTCCCCCCAACCCGCCCCTTTTACCTCTCAAGTTGACTTGAATAGAGGGAGGCACATGCAGGGTAACCCTCGTCAATGTTACGCACATGGAAGTGTCATGTCGGGTGCGTTCCATTCATCAACGTGATTGCGTAATAATTAATCGAAGGTCTCTTTGTACAGAAATGAAAAAATTTACCCGTTATCACGGAATAATTTTTATTTCATTGATTAATTTTTTTATCTCTCCCTCAATGAAGCTGCAGGGCTATTAATTTTTTTCGATATTTGAAATGATCTTGCGATCATAATTGAAATTAAAATGAACAAGAATTGCGAGTGAGACTGGGCGAAAAAAATTGACAAACGTCAGAGGCACGATTTTCATGATTGTTGGAGTTCTTTTATCGGAATTAGAGGACAAAAGCTCTCTGAATTAAGCTTTCATTGCATTTTTCAAAGGTCGTCAAAAGTTGCGTAACAAATTCATTACGCAATGGAGAAATGATTGAATAATTGGGCGGATGACGTCGATTCGTTTCATTGTAAAATCAACGAATGCGTAATTAATGCATTACATAAATCGGAATTCTTCGATTCGTTGATCAATTTTCATCGTCAAATTCGTGGGATTGATTACTCGTAATTGAGCGATTAATTGATTATACAACTTGCCGCATCGAATCGTCCGATCGGTTAATTTTATATCTGCTTTAAAATCATTCTCAGGGACATTTTGTCAAACTGCGTCATCGAGAATTGCGCAATTTAATAATCAGGGCTCGAATGTATTCGGTGGAAACAATTGGCAATTTTCTTCCCTCTGCATTGTCACGAAAATTCACGTTGTTGTTATTATTATTATAAATGTATATAAGCGTGGGAGGACGATGTCGAAGACACTTTTGTCGTGTGATGATGACGTGAAAAACAGAGGGTCCTTTATGGGGTGTCTCAGCAGCGTCTGTTCATGGCTTTTACAACGATATATTTCGTCGAAATGGTCGGAGCACGAGCCGAAAAACGTGAAGCGAGAAAATGGCAACTCGTGTGCGACGCCTTGTTTTCTTTTCGCCCAAACGAGACTCACACTGTCGGTGGATATTATCTTTACCTTTTTTTTCATCTTGTTTTTCTCATCCTTCGAAGGATGCGAGGGACGAGAAGGATGCCGCGACCCGGCACTATCGGACTCAACTCCAGAACCTCTTTATTCCGGAGCTAAAGACCTTTTTCTATGTGTAGAAAAAAAATCCAATACTTCTGGCCGAATTAAATCAATTAGAATTAATTAAATACTTGTGGGAGAAAGTGGTTTGTCAAATTGTAATTTATTGTCTGGCCGTTTGGGTCAAAGTGTTGATCAATGTAGAATTAATTGACCATCGTGGAATTCACTGATTGAACTATGAACTTGAATTTCCGAACGTTCAGCTGAACGGAAAATTCGCAATTTTATTTCTGCAACGAAAAATTCAATTTTTTTTCCATTTAAATAACATGGGAAAATTTTTTTCTCAACTTTGGAATTTTAATACTCAAAAACGAATCACTGTACAGTAATAAGAAACATAGATTTTTGTAGAATATTGAACTCTTCAAAAAACAAAAAGGTCTGAACGAAGATTTGCGCGAGGCGAACCGTTTCGGAGTTATCACGCCTATATCTGCAAATTTTCAATAGAATGTTGACCGAAAAATTTTATTAATCAACGATAAATGATAATTTTATCATAAATTTTATACATTATAAATCAATAATTTAATTCTTTATAAATTTGTTGAGTTTTTTAAGAATGAGTTATAACGATGAAAAGTTTTTTCTCTGAAAATTCTTCGAGTAATTATAAGTTTTATATTATTCAACTTAGGGTTACATAATTCATTCAAAACATTTATAAAGAATTAAAATAAATTATTGATTTATAGTATATAAAATTTGGAATGAAATTTCATCATATGTTTGTGATACCCGTATTTTTTATTAATGAACAATGAAATTAATCATTCATAGTTGATAAATAAAGTTTTTTTATCAACATTTTATTGCAAATTTGTAGATATTTGTTTTAAAGATGATAACATTGGCTATTTAAGTGATATGAGTCGATTTTTATGCGTTTATAAGTGAATAAAATCATGATTTTAAACAGTTCAATGTAAACAGTTCAGTTTTCGAGTAATAAAATTCCAAAGTTCAGAACAAAATTTTCCCTTACCATGTTATTTAAATTGAAAAGCGCAATCTCTAAATATTAATATTAAGGGCTCATATTTGGGCAGCATCTTTGTTTAAGGATACTCTAACGATTTATCAATGTTCATTGGGAAAAAAAAATAGTGATCTTTTTAAAAAACAGTCACACATGGGTCATTTGTGACCCCAGTTATCTTTGAGCGCTCGCCATGTCCAGAATATTATTCAAAATGACTTCAAAAAATTCAGGGTGATACTTTCAATCATCCTCAATATGCATGCATGCACCCTGAATTTTGTTTTTTAATTTTTCAAGATGATGAAAAAAAATAACGAACGAGTGAATACGCGAAAAAAAACAATTTTTTACGAAAAATAATCATAACTTTTGCGATTTATTTTTTCTTAAAATTCTAGCATAACACTCTTGAGATATGGCACTTAAAAAAAAAATAACTCCATAGTGGGCGTTTCAAAAAAGTGATTCATTTGGACATTTGAAGAGGGGCTTAGAGAACTCCACTTCAGAGTAAAAAAATACAATACCATAAAACTTCATTTATTTCAAAATTTTCGTATATAAAAATGGAAAAAATTGAGTCTCCTTAGAGACTTAGACTGTTGTGTGAGAAATATTTGAAGAGTCCAAAAACCGTTAAAATTCCGCAATTTTCATTTTTGGAGTTTCGGAGTAAATTTTAATTCATTATATTTTAATAGTTTATGTAAGTTTTAATAGTTTAAATTTTTGCTCAAAGTTGCACTGGGGGCATTTTGACCCCCGATGTATCAAATTTCAAGTACATAAACTTGAATCCTTACACTTAGAAAACAGTTTATTTATAGTAAAGAAATATATTTAGTTGGCACTTTTATTTAAATATTCCTTAACTCTTATAAAATTTGTTGGTCGTTACGAAATATTCGACTTCTCGTGACAACATTTTATTTGCGTCAAAATAATTTATCAACTGTTAAAAAACATTCATTTCGCTCAACTTCACATTTGTTAACCGTTAACAAATCCGGATCCATAGAAATATGTTGTTTTCTCAGTGAATGTCTGTGAATTTTGAAACGCAAATATATTCTCAAAAAAATAAAGCCTCTTTCTCGAGCTTTGGGAAAGGAGATTTTGGCCGATTGCCTCGAATGCGAGGTTGATTTTAATATCATGAGGAGTCACGAGAATGCCTCTCGAAAAAGGGTGTTGGACAATCCCGCGAACCGATGAAACTCTAAGACCGTCCCTATAAGCTCGTGCAATTTATTCTCCTTCGACAAGCTCTTTGCTCTCGAAAGCACCGAAAGAGTGAAATAAGGAGAGAGAGAATTCATCCTCTATCGTGTGCTTTGTTCGATTCAATGGGTTTTCTTCCCGCCCATTGTCATAAAATAATACTTCATTCACGCGAAGACGATGGAATGAATTTAGCTCTCGTAGCATAAATGTTCACTCAAAAGAAAAACAAAAAAAGCATATTGCAAGCCTCATTCTCGATTCGAGTAACTCGAACAATTGAAGCAATTTTCTATTCACTTTTCTATTCACCAAAAAAAATTCTGAAAAAAATGTAAAATTGCTCAACTATTTCTGGGTTTGAGCGATAAATTCCAGTTTCAAGTGATCGAATGCAAATTTCGTTCAGTTGAAAAATTAGTTCTTTCAGTGAGAAGCTTTTTTTTATACTGTCGGAGCGAGTTTTAGGCAATATATTTATATATTGAATGCAATTTGCAGCACCGAATGAGAGAATACGATGAGCTCAATCTGTCCAATATTTCAAACTTTTAATTTCCGGAATTGAGTTCTCGCGGACAATCGGCCATGAATCCTTCTCGTCATTCGACGTTGGACATCTATATAACGCCGAATGACCTCGCTCTTGGCTCAATTATCCGGTAATTCCGCTGCGAACATCCATAAATCCTTGTCGGGAATTGAAAAAATGTAAAAATGAAAACGAGAAAAGCAATAATACCCAAATAATCGAGGACACGGGCTGAAATTGTCATCCCCCATCGACGATGACAGAAATTTTTGGTTATTAACGATGTGGCGCAGAAACATTGCCTTTTGCATTTTTCAACTGTGAAATTCTGTAAATATTCGATGGGATATCGTCCAGTCAAATTCCTGAATAATTGGGCAGGATCGATAGTGAAATATCGTTCGTCATTTTATACCAATGACAAATTTGTGATGGATGCTTTCACGAAAAGAATGAAAAATTGAAGAATTCGAACGAAAAATACAAAATTGATATTTCAACAAAAAGTAATGGCCAATAATTATTATCGATATTAATTAGTCGTACCATATTTTTTAATATTTTTGTCTATAATTCTGCAGGGAGCACTTAGCTGATGAACAAAATGATAGTGTTGAATTTTTGATACTTTTGAGTGATTGACTTTTTATGGAAGAGAAAAATCATTATTGGCATTCATAATTTTGAATTAAAGATTTGTTATCGACAAGCAATAAGGGCGAACCATAGGTATGCAATTTAATGATCCTTCAATTTTGTAAATCCGTTGAATAATAATTTATCAAGTTAATTCCATTTTTGATAACTAGAATATTCACAATTAAAATTCACAAAAAATTATTAGACAAAAAATTCATAAATATTGGCCTAATAGATGATAGAATATTGGCCTTAAGCCGATATTCAAATAAATCGGAAGAATTTATTTGAGTCGAATAAATTTTTTCTCTTAACGCAAAGAAATTTCTGCATAGAAATTTCAGCTCATGTCGAATTCATTTAAATAAGCAAAATTTCTGTTTGCTTATTTATAAAATTTATATATTTATTTTTCAACTGTGAAATTCTATAAATATTCGATGGGATATCGTCCAGTCAAATTCCTGAATAATTGGGCAGGATCGATAGTGAAATATCGTTCGTCATTTTATACCAATGACAGCTTTGTGACAGATGGTTTCACGACAAGAATAAAAAATTGAGAAATAACAATCTAACGAAAAATACAAAATTGATATTTCAACAAAAAGTAATGGCCAATAATTATTATCGATATTAATTAGTCGTACCATATTTTTTTATTGTCTATAATTCTGCAGAGAGCAATGAGCTGATGAACAAAATGATAATATTGAATTTTTGATACTTTTGAGTGATTGACTTTTTATCGAAGAGAAAAATAATTATTGGCATTCATATACACTGAGAAAAAAAATGTTTGAATGAACAAAATCTGCAGTCAAATACGTTCAACTGGATATTTATTTGGTCTAACTAAATAATTCGTTTTTTCAACTATTCTGCGCTTCGGTTGACTAAAATATTATTCAGGCAAAAAAATGTTGAATTGTACTAACTAAATATCTAGTTGGACGTATTTGACTGCTGATTTTGTTCATTCAAACATTCTTTTTTCTCAGTGTAATTTTGAATCAAAGATTCGTTATCGACGAGCAATAAGGGCTGTAGGTCTGCAATTTAATAACCCTTCAAGCGTGTTATTATCGTAAATGAGACACCCTTCGGGCGATCATTTTTTTTTTTTGAAGGGTGAAAAATAAAGCACCGATTTCGAGTTCATTGGGCACGTTGAAAACTTAATAACGGGACTCGATTAATCACTTAAATTTGACGAAAGATTCACAGCGTTAAGGGAGAAGGAAGATAAAGTGGGAAAAGTGGTTAACGATAGAGAGGATGAAGGGAAGCGAGCAAAGGTCCGGCTTAATTAAGCCTCGGCGTCGTAAGCCAATCGATCGAGTCCTAAGTACACATGCACAAACTCACACAGAATAGAATTTGGCAAAAGGGCTTTCACGTGGATATTCATCCAGGGCTTTATCAATATGCAAATATTCACGAACAAAGACTTGGCTGGAAGAAGATTGGAAGAAAAATTGATTGGACCTATTTAAGGGGCAAAAGATGCGTACAATTAAGAATTTTTTTTGTAATTAAATTTTTTTATTCTGCAGAATTTTCGTCTATTTCAAAAATAATAAATAATAATAATAATAATAATAATAATAATAATATTCGAAGCAAACGCAGGAATTTTCAAGTCTAAAAATATGTAAAATAAAAAGAAGACTAAACAGATTTCGTTATTGCATTAGTTTGTACTGCGATTAATCAATGGAAGTTTCGAAATATCAAATAAAAACAAAATGGCGGCATAAAAAAATAAATATTTGTCTCTAATTGTGATGAAAGCGACTGTAAAGTTTATTTGATTGTGCTGCAAGTGCTATTTGAGCCAAAGTTGATGGGAAGAACTCAAAAGGATCGAATACGATCAAGGATATCAATTTCGAGATTCGCAATGCTTTCTCTTCGTGGTTTTCAGTCGGGATAAAAGGGTAGATGAGAGGGTGAGATTTGAAGGGGTGAAGGCCGGGAGTGGGAGACGTCGAGAGATGAAAGCATTTATCGAAACTCGTCTGTATTACGAATAGCGAGAGAGAAAGAGAGAGAAGAGGGAGAGAGAAATAGTGAGAGATGAGCTGCGCGAGGATAATCAATTTTAACGACCATTAATATCGTGTAAGGACGACAGTCTGAACAAGGTAGAAACGCCAAGATTCGTCGTGTTGAAGATGAATGAAGGCACCTCGTACTCCGAGTGAAAATAATTGAAGGGTCTCGAGCTA
Source organism: Alloplasta piceator (assembly GCA_946863875.1). Taxonomy (NCBI): domain Eukaryota; kingdom Metazoa; phylum Arthropoda; class Insecta; order Hymenoptera; family Ichneumonidae; genus Alloplasta; species Alloplasta piceator. The sequence goes on from OX333080.1 coordinate 14,329,050, forward strand.
TTCTAGAATAAGAATAATGACTATTAATCACTAATTGCGGTGGAGACTTTAGTGAGAATTAAAAATTGGAAAAAATAAAAACCTTCAGAGTCACAAATACCCTGAACCAGAAAATTCACAGATTTCGTCAATTTTTTTCTCTTTTTAATTGCAGAGCAATTTTTTTGCAAATCTTTTTTTTTTAATCACACTGATTTCAAGCGAAGAGCACTTTTGCCCAAAACAATAATCGTAATTTGAAATTTTTTTAATCTGTCGAATAATTATTTATTAAGTTAATTCAATTTTTTCCAACTAGAATATTCACAATTAAAATTCACAAAAAATTATCAAATTGAAAATTCATAAATATTGACCTAATAGACTATTTATTGAGCCTATATTCAAATAAATCGGAAGAATTTGTTTAAATCAAGTAAATATTTTCTCTCAGTGCAAAGAGATTTTATTTCCTGCATATAAATTTCAGCTAATGTCGAATTTATTTAAATATTATTTATATATTTATATATTCATTGATATATTCATGAATATTAATATATTTATAATATTTGCGTCCTGATTTTATTGCTGGAAAAATTAATTTTCCTATTGAATAAAATTAAAGAATTAGGCCTCTGAATTCGAAGCAGGGTTGTCGTTGTAATTATCGTAAATTTTAGTAAAGGGCGTGACCGAGTGTTCCGTTCATTCTCTATCTGGTGTTATATACCAAGAGTGCCTCGACTGGTCGAATCTGACATGCGCAGGAACCAAAACGAATCGTCGTGGAAACTCACGAGTACGAGCCCTCTCATACGCCTTTATCGATGATAAATAAATTATCATTTCCAAAATTTATGAATATGATTAAAAACAATTGGCAAATGTCATAAATTGATGAAGCATTAATTTCGCAAACTTCAGCACCAATCGTGATGATAGTGTTAAATAATAATTATATTTCATCCGTCGTCATTGATAATTTTCAAAAATGATCTCAAAATATTTAAATTATTGTTTTTTTTTTTCATTCTCAATAAAAAAAAAAATTCTCTATGTAGCAGTTTTTCAAGCAGACTGTTGAAAAAAATTTGTTGCACAGTGCAAAATAAAAGATAAATGTTTACAAATTTTTTTAGTAATAGTTGTAATTGATTTTATTAATTTTTCAATTTAAAATTGGAGGTAAAATTTTAAGGGGGATTAATTTGATCGACCAGAGGCGCACTTTTCAAGTCCTTTCTTTCTCGAACAAAATAACGAAATAATTTACCGATTGCAGCGCAATTCAGTAGTAATGGAACATTGCATAGTTTACGTTACAGGAAATTCGAGTAAATGTTCTCTGCCTCGTTGATACCGACTTCCACGTTAACCGAGACACTCGTTCATTGCCCACTCTAGATTCGCTTCCGACACAATGAAAATTTCAACCCTCCCGATTGGTTCCCCTCCGCCGCTCCCATTGTTTCAATATCGGACCAATTAATTTTCCATTTTAAACGATTTTTGGCTCATCGTATATTCCACGGAATTTATGCGAAATAAAACGAATTGATAATCGAAAAATTGATTTTTTACTCACAATATAATCCGGGCGGTCCTCCATCCTCTGGAACCACTGAAACAAAAAAATCAATCTCTTTAACATTCGAAAATGAAAAAAAACATAAATTGTGCTTGAATCGTTTCTTTCGATTTTTTTCAATTTTCATAGGGCACATTTTGCGAGGTTTATCGGACACAAACCTAATGTCTATAAATTAAAACAAAAAGTGTGTTAAAATGTGGGATCGTTGAGAAAATGTATCACTCCACTGAAATGAGATTTTATTTTCAACGCTGCTGGATTACTTTGGTTGATAAATTGGTCCTACATTTCTTCGATAAAATAGCCTTAAGGCCTTAGGCCACTCTAGAGACCGAAAAAATAGGCTTTTTGGGGATTTATTTTCAGAAATACTACAAAATAAATCGAGATTACAAAAACGGGGTGTTATCATACATATCAGTGACTGTTTACAATATTTTTTTTGAAGCGATTAATTTCAAAATGGCGGCTGCGCAGCGTTTTCGCGATAACGTCTCCGTTTTTTCAGAGTTCACGGCCGGACTAACAGCTCCTACAATTTTTTAATCATAATAAGCCAAAAAATTTTTTTCGATCATATGTAATCACTGCTATAGAAGTACGTAGGATTTTTGCGATATATTGATTTTTGGTCAAATGGCGCACTTCTGAGGTGGAAAGTGAAAAATCTACCTAGAAAATCGTCAGATAATTGTTAATAACAAATGAACTATGCAATATAAAAAAAAAACCTACGTACTTCCACAGACAATGTCGTTTTCGAGATATATTCAAAATTTCAAGTGAATCGGTGGAAAGTTGTCTGAGTTATGAGTCCGGCCAACAGAAAAAATGCAGTTTTGAGATAAACGCGTTTGAAGTTTTGAGTAGTACCAGACGGTCTTGTATTAAAATTTGAAAACCGAGTTCTTAGAGATTTTTCCCGGTCATAAACTTTTGGGACATCATTTTTGAGGTCCTGTTAGACCATTTAAAGTAAAAAAAATTTTCAATAATAATGCAATTGTGAGATAAAGGCGTTTGAAGGTTTTAGTAGGACCAGACGGCCTTGTACTAAAATTCGAAAAACGAGTACTTAGAGATTTTTCCCGGCCATAAACTTTTGGGACATCATTTCTGAGGTCCATTTAAAATAAAATTTAAAAAAATCAATTTTTCAAAAGTGCTAGGGTGGCCTAAGGCCTTAAAAATCATTACTGCAGGTCGATAAAAAATAAAATCGCAAATTGTGAAAATTGTGATACGTCGTCAAACGATTTGACAAAAAAAATTGACAATCATGATTTTGAAGTTTGCATCGATGCAATGTAACGAAAATATATTTTTCTAAATAATTTAATAATTTAATCGATGCACGACTTCGATATCATTCAAAATCAATAAATTTCTTATTCACAATCATTCGTAGGCTCTCGAGACTTCGATTTATTATTTCATACGTACGTTAAGACTCAAAATCAAATATCATATTTTATGGTGAACGATGAATGAAAAATAAATTCTTGTCTCTTTCGCTGTTTAATGTTTCAGGCCTCGTTTTACTCGACTGCACTGAAAACCCTGATCTCTGTGTCTACTGTGATACTGCTTGGCCTCATATTTGCTTACCATGCCTTAGAAGTTCAGGTGCGTATAAATACGAAATAAAAAAAATTCCACCCTATTTATCCATTTATAAAAAATCGTGAAAAATCAATTATGGCGAAGAAACAACAAAGTTCGCCGAGTTTAAAATTGCAGGCTCGAGAAACGTGCTCTGTATCAAACGCAAAGATGCTCGAATAAATTCTGAGAATGAAATTTATAAAAAAAAAAAAGCCACAATTTTTCACGTAACGATAAGAGAAAAGTTGGCTCGAAATAATTGAATCTCGAGGTCGACTTATGGTCTCAGTGAAGTCTCGTGATTTTTGGATAGTGGAGGAAAAGGGAAAAAAGCTCTTAATACAGATCCGTATATCTGTAGAGTGAAAAGAAATTCGTTGAACTTGGAGTGGTGGTGAAACGGTTCTCGTTGGGTTTACGAGAGTCTTGAGGATTAAAAGTTGGTTGCACGAGGGACTACTCTCAGACTCGTCGGTTTTTTTTTCTTTCTCACCCCCAGAAAGCCCAGTGGGACAACATTTTTTGTTATTTTTTTCTCTACTTCTTTTTTTTATTACCGAGCTTTCGCCATCGTGATGCAATGCCATGGCGAGACTCGTAAAAAGTGTACATCCTAGGCTGGAGGCCAGAAATCTCTTTGTACACCCCGTGGCTATAGATTTGTATGGGGTACTTCACGTCAATTCACCAGCCAATATCAACCCCTCGCTAATTTTCATCCCCTTGTAACTTTTTATATCTGTATTATACTGATTAAAAAAAAGCGACTTTTTTTTGTTTTTCGAAATAACATATTAAATACTTTTCGGGGAGGTGAAAAAAGATGCCTGTTAAAAGCAGAGCTCTTAATAATAATATGTAGCGGTCTGACATCGCATATTTTTATTTTCCATTAAAATAACGAAGGAAAAATTTTTTTCAAACTTTGAAATTCTATTTGAGTAACACATTCTTGTAGAAAATCGAACGCTTTACAAAAAAGATCTCTTCGAGAGATTTTTCGATTAACTCACTCCTTCAAAAGTTATAAAAGGTCAAAGTTAAATTTTAGAGTAAATTTCACTTTTTTTTTTTTTAGTTTCCGGCATAATGTTGAAACTTTAAATTGCATCAACACAAATAAAGTTTATTGAAAAATCATGAGAAATCTTTTTTCTAGAGCGTTTAATTCTCTACAAGAATATGTGTCGTTCATTTTGGTACATTGGCTTGAGCCGGGATATAAAATTTCCAAGTTTGAACATTTTTTTTCTTGTGTTATTTAAATAGGAAATAGAAATTTGCGACGAGACGTATCTAAATATGTATATTAAGAGCTCTCCTTTTAACAGGCATCTTTTTTTTTACCTCTTCGAAAGTATTTAATGTTATTTCCAAAAACAAAAAATAGACGCTTTTTTTGAATCAGTCTATTTTATATCCATTTTAAAAAATTAAATAATTATTAATAATATAATCTGAAATACTTCAAAAAAATTAAATAAATATTTAAAAGGTAAGAATCGATGTTCCATTATCCCGTCGTAGTTGAAAAGAAATATGAAAAATTTAAAAATCGTTATGCATTTTTTTAGACTCTTAAAATAAACGGTTTCAGAATTGGGTTTTCAAAGTTTGTGGTTCTCAATTTTTTTAAATGAATTTCTGACAATTTTTTCCATTGTCTTGGGTCAGTAACAAATCGTATGGAAAGAAAATAGAAAATTTTGAGTCGATGTGGAACATTAAATGCTAATGGGTCGTTGAATGTCCCATAGATACGAATGTACATGTATGCCTGTATACAACTGACGCCAATAGATGTTCCCTTCTTTTATACTCGTTACCCATTCGTAGACAATGTGTATGTGTACATCGTAAATCCTCGGGCTACAATCCTACGGTAGTGCCAGAATGATCGACACTTTTTTTTTTTTTTTACAAAATCAATCGTAGTTTCCTCAGCATTTAATACAAGTAAGTAACCACCCCGTGCTTCAAAGACCCACCGGTGCCATTTGTCAAAAACGCATTACTGTCGACAATTTGAAACATAAAAAAAAACTGGCAGATATTGATCAGTCAATTAAAAGATGGGACAATTATTCTCACGTTATTAGAACACTTGTTTTACTTTCAAAGTACCAATTTTGTTAACTTTAAACTTATTACCAAATACGAAAAAAAATTGGGCGTCATTTTTGAAGACTCATTGTGCATTTTGGGACTTTCAATGCCCAGGAAAAAAAAAAAATGCAAATGCAATAAATGGAAAATGTATCATTTCCTTCCCTATGTCCGATCGCCCATAAAATTACCATCTTCCCAGCCCAAAAACACGCATTGTACATTTTGCGGTCGATAAATAGTAGATTTATTACCGACAATTTTTTTTCTGAGTTTTGTCCGCAGATTATCTGACAGTTTTGCTAACCGTTAGTGAATGCAAATTTGATTATCCATTTTTTAAATAATAGTCAATGTGTCTGACAGTGTCTGACGGAGACAGACGCGATAATTTAAATTATTTAGTACGAACAAGGAAAAATTGAATGTCTAACATGATTTCTAATTTTTTGTAACGCAAATCTTGTACGATTTTGAAAATATAAATCGGCAAAGAGTCGAGTCCGCACAACTAGACAATACTTGGGAAAACTACAAAACACCTATTTTTATTAAAAATATTCTTTAGCAACAATTTCACCGTCGAAAAACCTATCAGTTTTCCAGTACTTTATGACTCAATATTTAGTAACCCTATTAAAATGTAAATTTTAGTTTTAGAAACGTAGATCAACTGGAAAGTCGATTCTAGTAAATTTTGAACTATATCGTTCAAACCAGTGGACCAAAAATTATAGAAAAAAAATATCTTTAGAATCCTTGGAGGTATCTCTTTCAAATTAAACCCTACAGGATATATTAATTAAATTTTTTTTGGACCAGATTGACCCTCTATTTCTATCCAAAATCATTTTTATTGGGACATATTTAATATGCTAGCATGAATCCAAGAAAAAAAAATCAGTTATCCAAAACAAAATTAAAAAAAAGATTCTTAATTAGTAAGGTTGACGTTATCACTTCTACCTCAGAGAAAACGAAAAAAAAAATCACAAAATGGCGGTTTTCTGAACAAAAAAAAACGTTTGTCGATTATATTTTTCAAAGTTTTTAATTTTTTAATTATTAAAAAAATAATAATTTTGATACAAAAGTGATAGGGGCGATAGAGAGTTATACATTGAAGATGGGTAAAAAATTTGAAGTAAATCGGTCGAGTAGAACTTGAGAAATCATGTCAAACGTATTGAGAAAAGTAGTTTTGAGAAAAACTCCAATTTGCTTCTACGGGCGTAGTTGCTGCGTCACTAAAATAGTTCTAACTCCGAAAATTATTGGAATTAAAAAATTTCTTTTCCAAGATACATTCTTAAAGGTCTAAACTTTAAGAATATGCAAGAAAATGAATTTTTCAAAATTCTAGACCGAGAATTTTGTATGTTTCACCAGAGCCAAAAACGTGATCGTAAAACATGACATTGAAACGCGGTCTTATTCATTCTTATATCTCTGATACTTTTTTTTTAACACGATTTTTCTGCTTTCTCATAGAGAAACATTTGCATGAACGAAACTTTATTTTCAGATTATTTTTAGGTGCTTTCGTAATTTCAGAGTAAGCCCAAATTTGTTGCGCATAATTTGGAAACGGACTCAACTAATTTGTACAGAATTTGAAAAATTCTTTCGAGTTTTCAGATTGAGAAAATTTTGAAATTATGAAAAAAATACTTCCAAGCGATCTAAATTAAGTTCGATAGTCGGAAAATTGCAAAAATGCGAAGCTTGGCGAATGATGGAAAAAGTAATTGGAAAAGCTGTATGATAATTAACAACTTGCACGGCTTTTTAAATATTTGTAAGCATAGAATAATAAATGCATATATTGGGAACCGAGGGTAATTCTACGATTGTCAAATCACGAATGAAACTCCCGCGACCTCGATTGCTCAGCCATAATCACGTATCCGCGAATTCGCGTTTATAATAAGCGCAGGATCGGAATTGCTTGCCAAACATTTCGGCCACGCTGATTATTATCGTATCATCGAGCGAATGAGAAATTCGCATGAATTGTCGTGGTAAATTTTGCGGAAAGCTCATCCCCCCCCCCCCCCCCTCACGGAAAATCCACAGGCAACAGAGTCCATCGGACTAATTATCTCTCCGCGATTGCATTTGCACTCACCGCCATTCGTAAATTCACGAAGCACGCAGAGAATTTCGAAAATCTTGTTGGTCAAGGAATTTTCCAATTTGATCACTGATTGCGAGAAATGAGATTTTTAAAAGCCGTTTGAACTTCAAACTCACTCGCAGGAATTTTAAATAAATTTGTATTTTTTATCAGAATATATCAATAATATATCATAATATAATTTTCGAAAAAACATGATATTAAATTTTTTAATATTCAAAGTTTGCTGAAAATTGCTTACTATTTAATTAAAATTCAATATTTGGAAAAAACAATATGGTTCATCAATGAAATAATAAATAATAAATATTTAATTTCCCTTTTTTTGTTAAAGGAATTTCGTACTTCGATAAAATTGATTGATTGATTTTAGAGTCGAAAAAGGCGTTCGCCCTCCCTTAAATCGTCGAATGAACTCGCTAAATCGATTATTCGATCTTAAACGTGATTTTTCTTTATTATTCACGTCGCAAAGATATTCAGCGATGAATATTTGAATAAATGCGATATTTATATTCCACGGAGATTGTGAAAATAACTCGAGCCACCGTGGAAAAGTAAACTCACATCACGAAAACCCCGTAAAGAACTCTGCCTTACCCTCCGGAGAACTTCACCCTTCGTCGCCCCCTTAAAGCCCTACGTGCTCGTAGGGCTGAAAGAATATATTCTCAGGATTTCTAGGATCGTCGTAGAGTTTTCCCCAGTGACAAGACCTAATATCATGGTTTTTGTATGTGTGTTCAAGTTTACTGCGCTTACAGAGCGAACGCCCGATAAACTCCCCTACATACACAATGAAGGATCTTACTACTCTCAACTTACGAATTGCATATGTATATGGGGCATTCCGCGTCAAATGACACGGTCATCGGCCTGACCCCTTTCGATTTTGATGTCCAATGAATTGTGGGTCTCGTTTGACCCAAAATATGACTTTCAATTTTTAGAAATTTTTACTTCATTTTTTAGGGGTTCCCGAGCAAACGTAAAGAGGGACCTCTTTTAAATTAATGGCATTTTTTCACAGAAACTAGATCCCAAAACAGATATTTTCTGTCATAGTTCGATAATGGGCCAAAAATGATGACTATTTTTTTTTTTTTGTATTTTCGTATTTTTATTGTTTCTTGTAGTGAGAATGACAACAACAAAAATATTTTTCTGGTAAAACTTGATTTTTTTGTTGGTTCAAGAGTGAAGTGACAACATTTATCGGAAATTTATTAGCCTCGACGACTTGAAATAAAACGCATGATTTAAACGCAATTAAAAAATTCAAATAAAAAAATATGATAATTATTTTTGGCCCATTATTGAACTAACGAAAATATCTGTTTTGGGTCCTAGTTTCTGTGAAAAAAAATTCATTAATTTGAAAAAGGCTTCATGTTTTGCCTCAGTTTAATGATTTTTTAGCTAGAGCAACCCCTAAAAAAATGAAATAGAAATTTCTAAAAATTTGACCACGTCATTTGACGTGGAATGCCCCATATATGTTCGGGGAAAAAAAATTTGCATGTACATGGATTATATAGTCGAACCGCCTACTTTAAGGCCCGGATTTATTTTCCGAAAGAAGATTTTAATGGACTCCGAGCTTGATGCACTTTTCCACCCTTAAAATGAAGTGCCTGGATATATGTATGCGTGTGTTTTTCCATCCCTTCGAGTATTATTGCAGCAGGGAATTACTGGCTTTCAATCTTTCGCTCAGCTGAACATTTTATTAATTTTTTATTAATGATCTATTATTATTTCTATTAATTCATCAATTCGACACAATCTCGGATGATTTATTTCATTTTTTTAATTAATTAGTTAATTCAAATAAATTAATTAGAAATAAAAATTTATTTGTTATTTATTTGTTACTCATAAATTATATTCATCAAATATTTTTTCTGGGAGCAGGAAAAAATTTAATTAGAAATTCGCAAATCCTTGATCAAGGATCATTAATCTTGATCAAATCAAGAAATTGAGTTTTGCAATTTGTCCTCGAGGAATATTATTCAACGTTTTCCTACATTCGACGGATCGATTGAAAAAAATCGACAAATAAATTGTAGGAGCAGCAAAGAGGAAAATGATGGCGAATTTTTTTTGTCACACGACAATCAACCCCTAAATGTTTAAATCGTCAAGACATTGCCAAGAAAAAAGTCATTATTTCCTGATAATAGTTCATTGCTTTTTCGCATCTCCCTTGTACCTAATTGCCAACAAGAGTGTTGAAAATGGAGAGACAAAAAAAAATTGTCGTTCTACCGCAGTGTCTGCATCGGGCCACTTTGATCTTTATCTTCGACTATCTATAAAACCAACTCTGGCTTCCCTTTCGCCCTTCCTCTCCATCACCTGCTCTGTCCTTCGCGACACGCTCGACACGCAAGCTCTTTTTTCCGTCCGTCTGTATTTTTTTTTTTCTAATCGCAAAACCAAGCACGAAATACTCGTCGATCCCTCTCTGAAAAGATGTTTTTGTGTGTGTGCGTCTGTAGAAGGAGTGCGATCGTGCGCGAGAATTTCTCGATATCCTCCCTCGGTTTTCCCATCGTCGGACCTTTTTCTTCACCTTCGTTGCCGCAGAAGGGAGAAGAGTGACCGAGGGTGAAAGTCAAAGAGACGAAAAGCCGTCTGCTACGGCTTGAACTCGATTTTTTGTCTCGTCCCCTCGCTTTCAACACCCCTTAAAGACGGAAATGGCGAGTCGAAAAAAAAAAGAAACAAACAAGATAGGCGGGAAAAAAGCTCGATGGTCTCGTTCATGAGACGCGTCAGTGGGAGATTTACGCAAAGTTTCACGACTTTTCGTAGATATTATTTTTGCGTCGACGAATGTCGACCTTGCAAAGGGCATCGTTCGCATTATTGCATCGCCTCGTGTCAACCAGAATCTATAATCGAAGTTATTCCCGTCCGCGCAACGGTACTAATATTTTCATTCGTTGACGGATGCGTCGATTGTTCCGATCGATTTCCGATAATCGAATACTCGGCTTTGCATCTCGACCTTGCGAATATTTTTCGGAATGCATCGGGCAAAAGTGCCGCCACTTTTTCGACCGACTGTCGATTATCATTATCGGTAATCGACTTTATATTCTATTAAGATGATTGTTTCGCTTGAATAAGATATAATAATTTAATTGGAATTTAATTGAATATATATCGGGAAAACGATTCAAGAGGTTGAAGCGCTTTGCTCCGGTCAAATCAGAGCTAAATTTTAGAAATTATCTCGAAACCTTCTTTTTACCTCAAATTATGTCCCTGATTCAGAAAAAACGTTTTAATTACTTTAATTCAATTTATGTTTAATTTTTTTTTTTTTTTTTAATAATCCACAATTTTTTTATTCCATTGATTTTGAGCCATTTTTCAAGAGATTCTTCTTCAAATTAAGGATGTTGAGTCCCAAATCGCAAATGATGAGAAAATTCTGAAAATTTGGTATGTTTCTGGATGAATTATTTAAGAGGTCGAGTACAAAATTCACGACGATTGGGAAGCTCGTTATCGAACAATTAACATTAACAAATCAAATTAAATTAAATGTAGTCTCATGGAAACTGATATAACTTTGCGATAAGTTTTTTCTGACCTCTCAAATTTTTAATATCTACACTATATTGAAAGCAACGGAAACAAAACGAAGTTTATTGATAAATATTTTTTTTATTTGTTTAAAAAATTGTTCTTATTAAAATGTTAATATTTTAATAACGAGCTTCCTAATCGTCGTGAAATTTTTACACGACCTCTTAAATACTTCATACAAAAACATACCAAATTTTCAGAATTTTCTCATCATTTTTCCTTTTAACCCTTACGGAGGTTGAAGTAATGATGATAGAATTCTGAAAATTTAATATGTTTTTACATGAAGTATTCAGGAGGTCCTGTAAAAATTTCACGACGATTGAGAAGCTGTTTATTGAACAATTAACATTAAAAGATTTCATAGGGACTCAACATCCTTAATGAATTTACATTATTATTCATAATTTTCGTTAACAAATTGGAATCTATGGACTATTTTCTCATCATTACAAATCATCTAATTTTGCATCAAGATCCAACGATGAAAAATTACGTCGTTAATCGACAGAGAATTTTTTGAAGAATGAAATGAGCCTTGAATCAGCGAAATGGGACAAAAGTGAGGATTATTCTTGAAAAAAGTCAATACAGTCGATATCTTGAAAAATTCAATCGAAATCAATATTTTTTGCTATTGGTGATTAATCCATAAATATTTGTAAGAACATTTTTCAAAATTTACCACTGAATTTCGTCACGCGTCGAAACCGTCGATATCGTAGTTTTACTTAAAATTTATATCAATTTTTAGTTATAAATAAAAATATAAATTACTGGTAATTCGAGTTGAATTTTGTATCAATTTTTGCATTTAAATATAAATTACTTTTATTCAAGTTTTCAATCGATACTCAAGTTCTCCGCTTAATTTCAACCTCTTGGGTCTTCCACTATAAACTTCTCCGAGTAAATATCTTACGTTTCTAATAAACACGCTGTTTCTCGTTCTCTAATAAACCGAATTTTCGATATCTCACGTACTCAATCTCGTTTTTTTCTTCACGCTTCTCTCCTCTCGAGACTCTCTTATCGTCTTATTGTCATTCCACGCGTGTTCTCCGAAGAATACCCACGTTCTTTTTCGTCCGAATGGATGAAACGATATTTTTCACCCTGGACTGATGTTCACTCGCTATTTTCTTTTTTCTTTTTCTTTTTTCCTTCTTCGTCTTCTTCTCCTTTTCGGACGCTTGTGCGCGCATACATATGCAGTATAACCAACCATTTCCAATCTATACATATATCGATATGTGCCTCTCGTTTATACGGCCAAGAAATCCAAGGTCCTTTTATCCTCGGGCGGAAGTTCACGATCCTCTTGCCCTTCGCGGACAGCCTACGAAAAAACGTCCAAACCGTGATCGAATATACTTTGGTATTCGCTCGGGCAGCCAAGTTTTTTTCACATGCGCAGACACAAAGCTCCGTCTCTCATATCGTTGCACAAATATACGTCTACCACTGTCTTTTTGTATTTTATATATGGGTCATTCCATGTAAAATCAACCAAGAGTTGAAATCGACTTGTTTCAATTTCGATGAAATTTGGTCAGAAGTTTTCGTTTTTAACAAACCAAGTTATACTAAAGGAAAAGAATTAAAAAATTTATTTCGAAAGTTATCCAAAATAAAAAATTTCACAATTTTTCAAATCTTTCAAGTTTATTTTTCAAATATCTCGTTAACTATTATAGTTACAAAAAAACGTTCTGAATTCGTTTAAAGAGTATACGCTAAGAAAAAAAAATATTCCGAAAAAAATTTTTGAAACATTATGAATTTGGAGCATTTTTAATTTTCAAAAATCGTGAAAATCCAAGTTGGACATTAAATTTTTGGTTCAATTTTTTAAATATAATACCTTGTACTGATCTTAAAAGATCCTGAAATTTTCAGAAAGGTGTTTTTTGTTTTTTTTTTCAAAAATATGAATTTTTGAAACAAAAAAACATCATCTTGGAAATTGCAGGACCTGTTAATTTTAGTAAAAAAAAATTTTTTTTAACCAAAATTCAAAAATTTATATTTCGGAAATAAAACAACACCATCCTGAAAATTTCAGAATCTTTTAAGATCAGTCCAAGGTATTATATCAAAAGAATGTAACCAAAAATTTAATGTTGATCGCGGATTTACACGATTTTTTAATATTCGAAAATTCATATTTTTGCAAAAACAAAAAACACCTTTCTGAAAATTTCAGGATCATTCAAGATCAGTGCAAGGTATTATCTAAAAAAAAATTAACAAAAAATTTAATATCAAACTTGGATTTTCACGATTTTTGAAAATTCAAAATTCTCTAAATTCATCATTTTTCATTTTTTTTTTTTCGGAACATTTTTTTTTCATAGCCCTAAGTATACGCTTTAACACGAATTCAGAACGATTTTTCGTAACTATAATAGTTTCAGAGATATTTAAAAAATAAACTTGAAAGATTTGAAATTCTGAATTTTGGATAACTTTCGAACAAAAATTTTTCAATTTTTTTTTTCATTTGGTAGAACTTTGTTTTGTGAAAAACGAAACCTTCTGATCAAATTTCATCGAAATTGAAAGGGGTCGATTCCAACTCTTGGTCGATTTGGCATGGAATGACTCATATGTGTATGTGGTGTGATACGCGGCTCAAGTCGACACGTTTTTACGGATTCTCGCGCGAACAAATGTCTCTTTCGTTGGTGCACTATTTATAGTTTCACCGAATAGAATGGACATTCCCAATGTCCATAAACGAGATTTGTGTCCAGTTCGATCGACCGTGAAACGTGATAATTCATCTTTCAGTCGACACCGCAAAAAGGCATCACCTTGTTTGGCGATTCATCACATTCTCGTCCAATTTTGCTTCATCACAGAGGAAGCTCATTTTTCATAAATATACTTTTTGTCGAGATTATCTTGCCAATGCAAATATTTTTGTAATAACGAGAAATCATAAGAGAGATTTAGATTTTTTGTAATTTTGGCATTTTTCAATTATGATGTGGATTTTGCATCTTCATAATTATCACGCTCAAAAGTTGTTAATAAATTAAATTGAATAGAATCTTTTTGGGATTTGGGGTTTCTGGGATTGTTGAATTTAAACAAATGATTCGTTTTTTTATAAAAATGAAATTTATTCGTCGTTTTAGTTATTGTTCAGCGAAAATTCGAAGGAATGGATTTTTGAGTCATCATTTTCAATTTGGTGCGATTTGACTCGCAAAATTCACGTGACTTCCGGTATCACAAAACGAAACTATAACTTTATAAGCTTTGTTTTAAGGAGCTTGCGAAAAAATCTCGCATAAGCCTCTGAGATATTGTGATATTTTCTTTTACGAGAAAATTATTCGCGAAGAGGCGAAGGCAGAGGCCAACTTAAGCGATATCGTGTAAGTCTAGCCGCTCTCTCTCTCTCTCTCTCTCTCTCTCTCTCTCTCTCTCTCTCTCTCTCTCTCTCTCTCTCTCTCTCTCTCTCTCGGGCATTCGCTACTTCCATCATACCGACCACGATTAACCGAGACTTTGCTCGCTGTTACGAGCAACGTGCAGGACCTTACTACAACGCTTTATGACAAAATGTGTACTTCCACAAATGATCACTATCTATGGGTCATTCCGAGTCAGCTCAACCAACTTTTGAGACCTAAAAATTGAACGAAACTGCATGTTTTGGATGTTCTTAGAAATTTTGATTTTATGGGAAAACTATTGGTAAATTCGCGTTCAGGGAGACAAAATACATCGAAGTAAGGTTTAAAACAAAAAAAAAATTTTAAATATTTTTCTGTGTTTTGGACGAATTTGGATCGGTTCATTGAAATGACTATAACTTTTTTTCCACATGGAATATCCACCTTGTGTTGAGCCTATTCTCTTCGTAATCGTTCAAGCTTCAAAACCCCGTTTTGTTCATTCATATCGGACCATTTTTCAATTTTTGGCAGATTTTTAAAGTTGGACCATTGATTTTTGCAAATTTTTCCATACTCCTTTCCATTTTTTTCGGCGAATTTCAAATTGCTCCCATTTCTAAACAAATTGAGTTATCGGGATGAACCAAGCGGCATTCTCTAAGTTCAGTCACAACCTTTGCGTATGAAAAAGAAATTTTTGAATCGATCAAATTGAAAAAAAGTTATGAGCGCTTGAAATTTCGAGATTTTGAGGTTTCCGAAATGGGGGTCAAAAATGATTTTAAAAAATAAAAAATTTATAAACGTTCCAAAACTATCGATGGGAAATTAACTGCTGAATGCAAATCTAGCGGAGTTTTTATCGGAAAAAAAATTGACTCTTAAAAGAAAGTAAAAAAAAAACTACTTTGAACAATATTTTCAATGATTTTCATGCAAATAACTTGGCATAGTTGTAATTCGGAAATCGTAATCAATAACACGAGTAACTTTTACCACCCAACCCTGATTGGTCATTCGAGGGCACAAGAGTCCGCTCATAGCGCGAAGAGTGGCTGAATCGTGAAGGAAAGCTTCGTACATCAATCAGGTGTATAAAGTAGACGATAAAACCATTCTCCAATCTCGTCGAAGCGACGGGGAGAAAAAATTTACGAGGGTGAACGCGGACGATCATCGGCAGTTGAGGAAAAAGTATCACGAAATTGAGTATCCACATTACCGGACTTGATTTCAGTAACAAAGAGGAATGATGGTGATGAACGTTCTGAATAGGGTTACCAGATGACAAGAATTTTCCTGACATTTCAGGAATTTTAGCCCTCTGTCAGGGAAACAGGAAAAATTAGAAATTGTCAGGAATTTTCCGAAAGAGAGAGAAAAATTTATGAAATAAAAATTAATATATTTATTAAAAAGTATGTCGCTGAAGCTGGCAGACGGAGCTAGCAGACGCGCGCGCCGGCTTGTGGTTGTGACTGTACTCCCAACGCAAGCCCGTGCGCTCCAAAAAGTAGTACTGCCAAACGGTATGCATGTATTGGAACTTTAATAAATTAACAAATGAACTTGAAATTCAGTTTGTATCTTGCTAAATTCACGTAAATGGTTAATCAAAGGTTGAAAATATATAAACAAGTGATGTAATAATTAATAACGTTGACTCTTCCAATACTAACAAATTGACGAGGATAAAGAACGCACATGAACAACGGTTCTCGTAAATTCACAGGAATATACCCTAACCCACAAGAAACAAAATGGGCTATGAGAAACCCCGGGGCCGAAATTGTTTATAACAAATAAAAATTCTTTTTCATCATTTCAGCACGTCTAAATTACAAAAAAAATCCCACGGGCACACGCATGACGCGAGACACTCGTAAATTTACAGGAATATACCCCTAACCATAAAAAACAAAACAAGCTATGAGAAACCCCGGGACCGGAATTGTTTATAACAAATAAAAATTCTTTTTCATCATTTCAGCACGTCTAAATTACAAAAAAAAATCCTACGGGCACACGCATGACGCGAGACACTCGTAAATTTACAGGAATATACCCCTAACCATAACAAACAGAACAAGCTATGAGAAACCCCGGAGCCGAAATTGTTTATAACAAATAAAAATTCTTTTTCATCATTTCAGCACGTATAAATTACAAAAAAAAATTCTACGGACACACGCATGACACCAGACACTCGTAAATTTACAGGAATATACCCCGAGCTGTAACAAACAAACCAAGCTATGGAAAACTCCAGGGCCGAAATTGTTTACAATGAATAAATTTTTTTTTTCATCATTTCAGCACGTATAAATTACAAAAAAAAAATCCTACGGGCACACGCATGACACGAGACACTCGTAAATTTACAGGAATATACCCCGAGCTATAACAAACAAAACAAGCTATGGAAAATCCCGGGGCCGAAATTGTTTATAACAAATAAAAATTCTTCATCATTTCAGCACGTCTAAGTTACAAAAAAATAATCCCACGGGCACACGCATGACGCGAGACACTCGTAAATTTACAGGAATATACCCCTAACCATAACAAACAAAACAAGCTATGTGAAACCCCGGGGCCGAAATTGTTTATGACAAATAAAAATTCTTTCTCAACATTTCACCACGTATGAATTACAAAAAAAAAATCCTACGGGCACACGCATGACACGAGACACTCGTAAATTTACAGGAATATACCCCGAGCCATAACAAACAAAATAAGCTATGAGAAACCCCGGGGGCCGAAATTGTTTATAAAAAATGAAAATTCTCTTTCATCATTTCAGCCCGTCTAAATTACAAAAAAAAATCCCACGGGCACACGCATGACGCGAGACACTCGTAAATTTACAGGAATATACCCCGAGCCATAACAAACAAAATAAGCTATGAGAAACCCCGGGGCCGAAATTGTTTATAACAAATGAAAATTCTTTTTCATCATTTCAGCACGTATAAATTACAAAAAAAAATCCTACGGGCACACGCATGACACCAGACACTCGTAAATTTACAGGAATATACCCCGAGCTGTAACAAACAAACCAAGCTATGGAAAACCCCGGGGCCGAAATTGTTTACAACAAATAAAATTTTTTGTTCATCATTTCAGCACGTATAAATTACAAAAAAAAATCCTACGGGCACACGCATGACACGAGACACTCGTAAATTTACAGGAATATACCCCGAGCTATAACAAACAAAACAAGCTATGGAAAACCCCGGGGCCGAAATTGTTTATAACAAATAAAAATTCTTCATCATTTCAGCACGTCTAAATTACAAAAAAAAATCCTACGGGCACACGCATGACACGAGACACTCGTAAATTTACAGGAATATACCCCGAGCTATAACAAACAAAACAAGCTATGGAAAACCCCGGGGCCGAAATTGTTTATAACAAATAAAAATTCTTTTTCATCATTTCAGCACGTATAAATTACAAAAAAATAATCCCACGGGCACACGCATGACGCGAGACACTCGTAAATTCACAGAAATATACCCCTAACCATAAAAAACAAAACAAGCTATGAGAAACCCCGGGGCCGGAATTGTTTATAACAAATAAAAATTCTTTTTCATCATTTCAGCACGTCTAAATTACAATAAAAAATCCTACGGGCACAGTATTATCGTCCCCGAAGATAATAGTCCTCAGCGATAATAGTCCCTGACGATCATAGTCCTCGTTGATAATAGTCCCCGACGATAATAGTCTCCGACGATAATAGTCCCTGACGATAATTGTCCCCGGAGATAATAGTCCTAGACGATAATAGTCCTAGACGATAATAGTCCTAGACGATAATAGTCCCCAACGATAATAGTCCTCGACAATCATACTCCCCGACGATAATAGTCCCCGACGATAATAGTCCTTGACGATAATAGTCCCGACGAGAATAGTGCCCAACGATATTAGTCCCCAACAAAAATAGTCCCGGCGATAATAGTCCTCGACGATAATAGTCCTCGGCGATAATAGTCCTCGACGATAATAATCCCCGACGATAATAGTTTTCGACGATAATCGTCCCTGACGATAATAGTCCCTGACCATAATAGTCCCCGACGATATCCGTCCCCGGCGATATCAGTCCCCGACGATATCAGTCCCCGACGATACAGTCTCTGACGATATCAGTCCCCGACGATAATAGTCCCCGACGACGATAGTCCCCGACGATAATACTCCTAGACGATAATACTCCTAGACGATAATATTCCTAAACGATAATAGTCACCGACGATAATAGTCTCTGACGATAATAGTCCCCGACGATAATTGTCCTTGACGATAATTGTCCTTGACGATAATTGTCCCCGACGATAACTGTCCCCGACGATAATAGTCCCCGACGATGATAGTACCTGACGATAATAGTCCCCGACGATAATAGTCCGATACGATAATAGTCCTAGACGATAATAGTCCTAGACGATGTCCTAGACGATAATAGTCCCCGACGATATCAGTCCCCGACAATATCAGTCCCCTACGATATCAGTCCTCGACGATATCAGTCCCCGACGATATCAGTCCCCGACGATAATAGTCCCCGACGAAAATTGTCCCCGACGATAATGGTTAATGGAAATTATTTTCATAAACCATTTAATTTTCATTAATCATTAACCATTTAATTTTAACGGTTAATGGAATCTTTTTTCATTAACCATTAACCATTAAATTTGCATTAACCATTAACCATTAAATTTTAATGGTTAATAGATAATGAAAATGCAAATGCATTAAAAAAAGTAATACATTATTTGCAATCCTGCCCATCACAATGAAGTGTGTAACAGAATTTCCCTCACCCATTGCAATGTAATGTGTAATGGACAAAACTTTTATTGCAATTTGGGGAATAGAACAATATAGATGAATAAATTTTTGCAATTTTGCATTACCTTTTATTGATTTAGGACTTAGATTTTCAGGTACCTTAAGGATGTTGAGTCCCTATGAAATCTTTTAATGTTAATTGTTCAATAAATAGCTTCTCAATCGCCGTGAAATTTTTACACGACCTCCTGAATACTTCATGTAAGAACATATTAAATTTTCAGAATTCTATCATTATTACTTCAACCTCCTTGAGGGTTTAAATGAAAAATGATGAGAAAATTCTGAAAATTTGGTATGTTTTTGTATGAAGTATTCAAGAGGTCGTGTATAAATTTCACGTCAGTTAGGACGCTCGTTATTTAAATATTAACATTTTGTTAAGAACAATTTTTCAAACAAATAAAAAAAATTTTTATTAATAAACTTCGTTTTGTTTCCGTTGCTTTCAATATAGTGTAGATATTTAAAAATTAAGAGGTCAAAAAAAAAAAAACTCATCGCAAAGTTATATCAGTTTCCATAAGACTACATTTAATTTAGTTCAATTTGTTAATGTTATTTGTTCGAGAAAGAGCTTCTCAATCGTCGTGAAATTTTTACACGATCTCTTAAATAATTCATCCAAAAACATACCAAATTTTCAGAATTTTCTCATCATTTGCGATTTGGGACTCAACATCTTTAAATTTTAAAAAGCATCTATTTTCTTATTGCAATGTAATGTGTAATGGACAAAATTTTGATTGCAATTTTGGGAATGGAAAAATATCGATGAATAAATTATTGCAATTTTGCATTACATTTTATTGACTTAGGACTTAGATTTTTAGAATTATAATCTAGATGAACAAATTATTGCAATTTTGCATTCCATTTTATTGTCTTAGGACTTCGAATTTTAATATAGATGCTTTTTGGAATCAACCTTGGCAGCTACCTTAAATTCTGAAAAGCATCTATAATATAGATGCTTTTTAGAATTTAGGTACCTGAAAATATAAGTCCTAAATCAATAAAATGCAATCCAAAATTGCAATAAATTTTTCATCTACATTTTTCCATTCCAAAAATTGCAATCAAAGTTATGTCCATTACACATTATATTGCAATGGGTAATGGAAATTTTTTTTATTACGCACTACATACGTAATAGTTCTTATATACGCACTACATACATAATAGTTCTTATATATAAGAACTATTCTGACAAGCAGAACTCACCGAAACGATAATCCTCGTTGGATCGATGACTTTTTCCGGCCAACGGGATGACTGCGTTTTGACTAATAACCCATTGAGGAGGGATAGAATTATCACGAAGTGGCTTGACGCGCACGGCTATTTCAAACCCCGCCTCAATCGGGTTGGCTCGTCGGTGACCTGTTGCCATCTGTTAAAAAATTACATTATATCAGAAATAGTCAGAGACAGTCAGAGACAGTCAGAAATAGTCAGAGATAGTCAGAAATAGTCAGGGATAGTCAAATATAGTCAGATATATTCAGAGATAGTCAGAAATAGTCAGAGACAGTCAGGGATAGCAAGAGATAGTCGGAGATGGTCAAAGATAGTCAGATATAGTCAGAGATAGTCAGAGATAGTCAGAGATAGTCAGAGATAGTCAGAGATAGTCAGAGATAGTCAGAGATAGTCGAAATAGTGAGGTATAGTCGGAGATAGTCGGAGATAGTCAAAGATAGTTAGAGATAGTAAAAGATAGTCAGAGATAGTCGGAGATAGTCAGAGATAGTCAGAGATAGTCAGAGATAGTCAGAAAAAGTGAGATATAGTCAGAGATAAACAAAGATAGTCGGATATAGTCACAGATAGTCGGAGATAGTCGGAGATAGTCAAAGATAGTCAGAGATAGTGAAAGGTAGTCAGAGGTAGTCAGAGATGAACGGAGATAGTCAGAGATAGTCAGAGATAATTACAGATAGTCAGAGATAGTCAGAGATAGTCAGAGATAGTCAGAGATAGTCGAAATAGTGAGGTATAGTCGGAGATAGTCGGAGATAGTCAGAGATAGTAAAAGATAGTCAGAGATAGTCGGAGATAGTCAGAGATAGTCAGAGATAGTCAGAAAAAGTGAGATATAGTCAGAGATAAACAAAGATAGTCGGATATAGTCACGGATAGTCGGAGATAGTCGGAGATAGTCAAAGATAGTCAGAGATAGTGAAAGGTAGTCAGAGGTAGTCAGAGATGAACGGAGATAGTCAGAGATAGTCAGAGATAGTTACAGATAGTCAGAGATGGTCAGAGATAGTCAGAGAAATACAGAGATAGTCACATAGTCCCCGACGATAATAGTCCCCGACGATAATAGTTCCCGACGATGATAGTCCCCGACGATAATAGTCCCCGACGATATCAGTCCCCGACGATACAGTCCCCGACGATATCAGTCCCCGACGATAATACTCCCAGACGATAATAGTCCCCGACGATAATAGTCCCCGACGATAATAGTCTCTGGCGATAATTGTCCTTGACGATAATTGTCCTTGACGATAATTGTCCCCGACGATGACAGTCCCCGACGATAATAGTCCCCGACGATAATAGTCCCCGACGATAATAGCTGTAACAAACAAACCAAGCTATGGAAAACCCCGGGGCCGAAATTGTTTATAACAAATAAAAATTCTTCTTCATCGTTTCAGCACGTCTAAATTACAAAAAAAAATCCTACGGGCACACGCATGACACGAGACACTCGTAAATTTACAGGAATATACTTCGAGCTATAACAAACAAAACAAGCTATGGAAAACCCCGAAGCCGAAATTGTTTATAACAAATAAAAATTCTTTTTCATCATTTCAGCACGTACAAATTACAAAAAAATAATGCCACGGGCACACGCATGACGCGAGACACTCGTAAATTTACAGGAATATACCCCTAACCATAAAAAACAAAACAAGCTATGAGAAACCCCGGGGCCGGAATTGTTTATAACAAATATAAATTCTTTTTCATCATTTCAGCACGTCTAAATTACAAAAAAAAATCTTACGGGCACACGCATGACGCGAGACACTCGTAAATTTACAGGAATATACCTCTAACCATTAGAAACAAAACAAGCTATGAGAAACCCCGGGGCCGAAATTGTTTATAACAAATAAAAATTCTTTTTCATCATTTCAGCACGTATAAATTACAAAAAAAAATCCTACGGGCACACGCATGACACCAGACACTCGTAAATTTACAGGAATATACCCCGAGCTATAACAAACAAAACAAGCTATGGAAAACCCCGGGGCCGAAATTGTTTATAACAAATAAAAATTCTTCTTCATCATTTCAGCACGTCTAAATTACAACAAAAAATCCTACGGGCACACGCATGACACGAGACACTCGTAAATTTACAGGAATATACCCCGAGCTGTAACAAACAAACCAAGCTATGGAAAACCATGGGGCCGAAATTGTTTACAACAAATAAAAATTTTTTTTCATCATTTCAGCACGTATAAATTACAAAAAAAAATCCTACGGGCACACGCATGACACGAGACACTCGTAAATTTACAGGAATATACCCCGAGCTATAACGAACAAAACAAGCTATGGAAAACCCCGGGGCCGAAATTGTTTACAACAAATAAAAAAAAATTTTCATCATTTGGATCTTTTTTATCAAATGAATTTTTTTTCAGTGAGACGCGTGGTGGATAATTTTTATTTGTTATAAACAATTCTAGCCCCGGGGTTTCTCATAGCCTGTTTTGTTTTTTATGGGTCATGCTATATTCCTGTAAATTTACGAGTGCCTCGTGTCATGCGTGTGCCCGTAGGATTTTTTTTTGTAATTTATACGTGCTGAAATGATGAAATTTTTTTTTATTTGTTTTAAACAATTTCGGCCCCGGGGTTTCTCATAGCTTGTTTTGTTTGTTATGGCTCGGGGTATATTCCTGTAAATTTACGAGTGTCTCGTGTCATGCGTGTGACCGTAGGATTTTTTTTTGTAATTTAGACGTGCTGAAATGATGCAAAAGAATTTTTATTTGTTATTAACAATTTTGGCCCCGAATTTCTCATAGCTTATTTTGTTTGTTATGGCTCGGGGTAAATTTCTGTAAATTTACGAGTGTCTCGTGTCATGCGTGTGCCCGTAGGATTTTTTTTTGTAATTTATACGTGCTGAAATGATGAAAAAGAATTTTCATTTGTTATAAACAATTTCGGCCCCGGGGTTTCTCATAGCTTATTTTGTTTGTTATGGCTCGGGGTATATTCCTGTAAATTTATGAGTGTCTCGCGTCATGCTTGTGCCCGTAGGATTTTTTTTTGTAATTTAGACCTGCTGAAATGATGAAAAAGATTTTTTATTTGTTATAACCAATTCCGGCCCCGGGGTTTCTCATAGCTTGTTTTGTTTTTTATGGTTAGGGGTATATTCCTGTAAATTTACGAGTGTCTCGCGTCATGCGTGTGCCCGTGGGATTACTTTTTTGTAATTTATACGTGCTGAAATGATGAAAAAATTTTTTTATTTGTTATAAACAATTTCGGCCCCGGGGTTTTCCATAGCTTGTTTTGTTTGTTATAGCTCGGGGTATATTCCTGTAAATTTACGAGTGTCTCGTGTCATGCGTGTGCCCGTAGGATTTTTTTTGTAATTTGGACGTGCTGAAATGATGAGAAAGAATTTTTATTTGTTATAAACAATTTCGGCTACGGGGTTTCACACAGCTTGTTTTGTTTGTTATGGTTAGGGGTATATTCCTGTAACTTTACGAGTGTCTCGCGTCATGCGTGTGCCCGTGGGATTTTTTTTGTAAACTAGACGTGCTGAAATGATGAGAAAGAATTTTTGTTTGTTATAAACAATTTCGGCCCCGGGGTTTCTCATAGCTTGTTTTGTTTGTTATGGTTGGGGGTATATTCCTGTAAATTTACGAGTGTCTCGCGTCATGCGCGTGCCCGTGGGATTATTTTTTTGTAATTTATACGTGCTGAAATGATGAAAAAGAATTTTTATTTGTTATAAACAATTTTGGCCCCAGGGTTTTCCATAGCTTGTTTTGTTTGTTATAGCTCGGGGTATATTCCTGTAAATTTACGAGTGTCTCGTGTCATGCGTGTGCCCGTAGGATTTTTTTTTTGTAATTTAGACGTGCTGAAATGATGAGAAAGAATTTTTATTTGTTATAAACAATTTCGGCCCCGGGGTTTCTCATAGCTTATTTTGTTTGTTATGGTTAGGGGTATATCCCTGTAAATTCACGAGTGTCTCGCGTCATGCGTGTGCCCGTGGGATTATTTTTTTGTAATTTATACGTGCTGAAATGATGAAAAAGAATTTTTATTTGTTATAAACAATTTCGGCCCCGAGGTTTTCCATAGCTTGTTTTGTTTGTTATAGCTCAGGGTATATTCCTGTAAATTCACGAGTGTCTCGTGTCATGCGTGTGTCCGTAGGATTTTTTTTTGTAATTTAGACGTGCTGAAATGATGAAGAAAATTTTTTATTTGTTATAAACAATTTCGGCCCTGGGGTTTTCCATAGCTTGTTTTGTTTGTTACAGCTCGGGGTATATTCCTGTAAATTTACGAGTGTCTGGTGTCATGCGTGTGCCCGTAGGATTTTTTTTTGTAATTTATACGTGCTGAAATGATGAAAAAGAATGTTTATTTGTTATAAACAATTTCGGCCCCGGGGTTTCTCATAGCTTGTTCTGTTTGTTATGGTTAGGGGTATATTCCTGTAAATTTACGAGTGTCTCGCGTCATGCGTCTGCCCGTAGGATTTTTTTTTGTAATTTAGACGTGCTGAAATGATGAAAAAGAATTTTTATTTGTTATAAACAATTCCGGCCCCGGGGTTTCTCATAGCTTGTTTTGTTTTTTATGGTTAGGGGTATATCCTTGTAAATTTACGAGTGTCTCACGTCATGCGTGTGCCCGTGGGATTTTTTTTGTAATTTAGACGTGCTGAAATGATGAAAAAGAATTTTTATTTGTTATAAACAATTTCGGCCCCGGGGTTTCTCATAGCCCATTTTGTTTCTTGTGGGTCAGGGTATATTCTTGTGAATTTACGAGAACCGTTGTTCATGTGCGTTCGTTATCCTCGTCAATTTGTTAGTATTGGAAGAGTCAACGTTATTAATTATTACATCACTTGTTTATATATTTTCAACCTTTGATTAACCATTTACGTGAATTTAGCAAGATACAAAATGAATTTCAAGTTCATTTTTTAATTTATTAAAGTTCCAATGCATGCATACCGTTTGGCAGTACTACTTTTTGGAGCGCACGGGCTTGCGTTGGGAGTACAGTCACAACCAGAAGCCGGCGCGCGCGTCTGCTAGCTCCGTCTGCCAGCTTCAGCGACATTAAAAAGTTTGTTGACAAAAAATAATAATAGAAGAAAATATAATAGCAAAACTCGCGAGTTTTCAAAATTCGATATTTTCGCTGCCCTTCGGGTGAGTACCTACCTAAATATAAGGGTGATATAAAAAAAAAAAAAATGTTCTCGCAAACAGGCTCAAAAGTTTCATTTAGGTATAAAAAAAGGCCTATTAAAATATGAGCTCTTAATGTCAATATTAACATTGTCCTCATCTCACCTTTCTATTTTCCATAATAATAACATGGGAAAAATTCTTTTTACGTCTTTTGATTTTTATACATAACTGGCAAACGATTTATCATACAAGAAATCTACAGACATATTTTTGTAGAGAATTGAACGCTCTACAAAAAAGGTTCTTACTTTTTGATAAGTCCACTCGTTCAAAAGTTATTCAATGTCAAAGTGTAATTTTTCGTTAATGTTAATTTGATATTGAGATCTCATATTTTAATAGGCCTTTTTTGTACCTAAATGAAAATTTTGAGACTGCGAGAAAATTTTTTTTTTTTAATCACCTTACTAAATATAACATTGAGACAAAATGTTAGGAAATTTATTGAAAAGTCAAGGATTTTGCCAGGAAAACTCATTTTCGAATCTGGTAACCCCGGTTCTGAATGAAGTTTATTTTTCCAATGAAGCAATTGAGGCTGATTAAAATTTCTAAAAAATATAAATTACGAGGTGCTCGTGGAAACTTGGGGAAAATTTCGCTCGGAGAGAATTTTGATCTCAGCAGATTTACGAAGATTTAAATATCACAAGATTCCTCCGTCTTATTAATGTGGAAAACAGATCCGAGAGCCCTAACCTCTCCCTCATTTTTCTCTTCGACCCTCGAGCTTACACCCCTGAACGATTCCTCCCTCCCTTGTCTCGATTTGCCCTTGATGCT
This sequence comes from Alloplasta piceator, assembly GCA_946863875.1. NCBI lineage: Eukaryota > Metazoa > Arthropoda > Insecta > Hymenoptera > Ichneumonidae > Alloplasta > Alloplasta piceator. The sequence goes on from OX333080.1 coordinate 14,355,645, forward strand.
ACGAGCTATATGACGTTTCTCGCTTGTTCTTCCTCCGCACACACCCTTTCCACACGTAAAGTGAGCACTCTCCCGCGTCTCTCGTCTCTTCCACCCTCAGCCCAACCCTCCATTGCGAGACCGTGCCTCCCCCGTTCTACTTTAAAACCCTCCGGGGAACTTGAAATTCACTGCTGACGAAGTTTCCCGTCCTTGCAGGAAATTTCTCTCGATCGTACAACAAGGCGAGCTCCAAAGAGAAAGAAGAGGGAGAGCCTGACAAGCGAGAAGGTGAAAAAAAAAGTGCTCGAGAAATCAAGATAAAGAAAAAAACGGAGAAAGAGAAATGGGCGGCAAATTTTTTCACCATGAATCGCGGTTTTGGAAGAAAGCGAGTTTTGGCAAAGCCAACGAATCTGTAATGGGACAGCGATATATTCCAGCACTTAAGTCGGAATTTCTTGTTAACATTGGCAGATGTAGCGTTACATTTCTCGATGCGCGAGGCATGGACGAAGAAAGATTGGTCGGATTCTTAGTTTGGCACATTTCGCAGCTGTTCCAGCTATTTCTTTATCGCGATTTTCCTATCGCAAAAAAACTTGAACATTTTTACTGAAGAGCAACTTTTCCGCATAGCAAATCGGCCTGATATATTTCGAGACGAAAATATACATATATATATAATAAATAATCACAATAATAAAATATAATAAACACATATGGGTCATTCCATGTCAAATCGATCAAGATTTGGAATCGACCCCTTTCAATTTCGATGAAATTTGATCAAAATTTTTCGTATTTAATAAAACGAAGTTCTACCAAAAGGAAAAAATTTAAAAAAAAAATTTCGTCATGCAAGATTCAAAATTTCACATTTTTTAAAATTTTTCAAGTTTATTTTTTAAATACCTCGAAAAATGCTATAGTTAAGAAAAAATCGTTCTGGGTTCGTCTTGAAGAGTATACTTGTGGCTACAAAAAAAAATATTGCGAAAAAAAATTTCAAGAAACGATTAATTTAGAGAATTTTGAATTTTTTAAAATCGTGCAGATCTACGATCAATATTAAATTTTTGGTTCCATTTTTTGAATATAATACCTTGTACTGATCTTAAAAGATTCTGAGATTTTCAGAAAGGTAAAAAATTCAAAAATTCAAAAATATGAATCTTTGATTTTTTCAAAATCGTGTAAATCCACGATCAACATTAAATTTTCGGTTAATTATTTTTTATACGATACCTTGGACTAATCTTAAAAGATCCTGAAATTTTCAGGATGGTGTTTTTTTGTTTCAAAAATATAATTTTTATTTTACCAAAATTAAAAGATCCTAAAATTTTTAGGATCTTTCAATATCTGTACAAGGTATTATATTAAAAAAATGTAACCAAAAATTTAATGTTGATCGTGGATTTGCACGATTTTTAAAAATTCAAAATTCTCAAAATTCACCATTTTTCAAAAAAAAAATTCGGAATATTTTTTTTTCGTAGCCACTAGTATACTCTTCAAGACGAAGCCAGAACAATTTTTTCGTAACTATAATAGTTTTAGTTTATTTAAAAAAAATGAACTTGAAAGATTAAAAAAATTGTGAAATTTCGAATCTTGCATAACTTTCGAAATTTTTTTTTTCAATTTTTCTTCCTTTGGTAGAACTTCGTTTTATTAAAAACGATAACTTCTGATCAAATTTCATCGAAATTGAAAGGGAAAATTGAAATTCCAACTCTGGTTCGATTTAAAATGGCCCATATATAAAATTCTAAGAAAAATTCACCTAATTTAGCAGTTTTTTGGTAATTTTTAGGCACTCACTCAATTATTATGTTCTAAAAAAGAATCATGATAATATGAATATCAATTGATTGCACAATGTTTATTTGTTAAAAAAAAACTCTGTTGCAATGTCAAAAAAAAAAATTGTTCCGCTTGAGAAAGAAATATATTTCTGGTAGAGTTAATGTGTGTTTAAAATAATATAAATAAATTATAATTATATAAGTAAATATAAATGATAAATTTAATTAACAATAGTTGATAATGGAAGAAAAACAGACAAAAAAAAAAACAAGAATCGAAGGCGTTCGATCGTCCAGGGGAAGAAAATAAGGTGCAATTGACCGGCTGTTCAGGTAATCCAGTCTTCTTCCAGGCTTCTTTGTTCCCCTGAGGATACAGATAGAGAGATGATGATGGGGAATGTCGGGAAAGAGGTCACACAGATCCAAGGATCCTTATTGATGACGCGCTCCTTTCCATCATCTCACCTCCTGTTCATTCCGTCTCTGGAATATCCTTTGAATCCACCGAGCTTGCAATTTCTCGCCCACCAATCTTCCAGTTCATCCCATCGTGGTTCCATTAATTTTCTCTCTTCCGCACAATATTCCCAGAAGACATCAAACAACTCATCGTAAGTCTTTCGAATGAAAAACACAGGATAAGAGCAGGATTTGACACGTTGATTTGTCGACCGGAAACGCTGGAGGAGCGTTAAAATCAGCGGATGTTGTAACATCGGTCCAGTTAGGCAAAAGGGTCATGACCATATTCGACCCTATCTGCCGATATTCCCAGGCGATTTCTCTCTCGCGATGGCTGCAAGGAGCCTCTTTCGGTAAGCTCTCACAGGAGGGGTGGATTTAAGCCCCGTGTTGGTTCACCCACGAAGGATACCCAAGGATTTCCTACACTCTCCGCGAAAACCAGTCCTGGGGGCTCAACATGCCAAATCTGGAGCAACAAAACCAGCGCTCCTCCGCTATACTTCGTATACACAACCTTAACCCATCTATATGTGACCTTCCATCATACCGGACCATGTCCGATGGCACTTTATACCACGAGGAATTCTTCCACACCTTCGGACTGCGGACCAAAACCCTACGGAGATAAAATACTCCAACGGTTTTTCCGCGTTTTCTTTTTCCTTCTTTTTTACTCTTCTCTTTTCGACCTGATGCCCATTTCGCGGTATTTCCCGAAAACCCAATCTCTCTCTCTCTGCGGATGTGAGGCTCGATGCACACGTCTCTTCCACTTTCTTCTTTACCTCTCATCCTCTCTCTCACTGTCTCTCTTTCTCTTCCTACCATCCAGCCAGATCATTCGTCTCGGTGAATTCAAGACCCGATAAAGATTATCTCTCGCCGAATGAGAACCCACACGCCATCGCTGTGTGCTCTCGCACTTTGGTTTTTCACGACTGGCGCCCAAAGCTGACGTTGAGTTCGAGGAACCGAACGAGAAATAAACCCGGGGAAGAGAAGTAACCAAGTCGGTAGATCGATTGGTAACGGCGAATTTATCGAATATTTCGGACTGGCTATAACGATTTTACTCGGTTTCGATCGCTGATAGAGTGATAATGAGATCATTATTCGAGTAATGAAATCACGCGGAGAAAAATTTCCTCATTGATTTTCCATTTGGTAATTTTGAATTGGGTTAAAAAGATTGATTATTGGCATGAATTTTTAGAATTCTCAAATATTTAACATTTCAAATTCATTGTAATTATATTGTAATTCCATAATTTATCAAATAACATTTTTTGATAAATTAGGAAACTTGAGGGGCTCTGATTAAATTATTTAAATATCAAATGTTTCTTAGGAAAGTGAAACCTTTTCGTAATTTACAAATTCAATCTCAACCGTATCACTTGAATTATCCGTCTAAAAAGTTTTACCTTAATAGCTCGGAAGTTACTGAATTTGGAGGATTCGTGAAAAAATTTGAAGAATTTGAAAATCTGATAAAATACCGAGCTTCTTGAAGAGATTGGCTCCAAATTCAATTAAATAAAATATATTAAATAAAGTATTAAAAATATTCCAATATTTTTAACAACATTCCAAGAATGTTGTAATTGTATATCATTTATAATTTATATTTGTATTATATTTTGTGCAAAAATACGAAACTTGAAGCACTTTCAATTATTATAAAATCAAAAATTTCTGAAAAAATTAAAAACCTTTTGGCAATTCACAAATTCAAGCCTAACTGTATCACTCAAATTCCAAATGTAAAAAATTTTGCTTCGATAGTCTGCAAAATTACTAAAATTAGAATATTCTCGAAAAACTTTGAAAAATTTAAAAATCGTAAAAAATCAGCTGTTGAGCGATTGGCTGGAAATTCATTTATTGTATTCTTGCAATTAAAAATAATCCAATATTTAGATCAACATTTCAAATAATTGTGTTTAATTTATAATTTATATTTGTATTATATTTTGTACAAAAATCCGAAACTTAAAGCACTTTGAATTATTATAAAACCAAAAATTTATAATAAAATTAAAAATATTCTGACAAAATGCACAAATTAAATCCTAACTGTATCACTCAAATTCCACATGTAAAAAGTTTTGCCTCGGTAGTCTGCAAAATTACTAAAATTAGAACATTCTCGAAAACGTTTGAACAATTTAAAAATCCCACAAAATCAGCTCTTGAGCAATTGGCTCGAAATTCAATTATCGAATTACCGCGCAAAGTTTTAACCACGAAGATGTCATTAAGCGTGGAGTTTTAGAGGCAAAGTTTTATCGCGATGGGGATATGTTTTTCGAGGTGGAGAAATAGCTGGTAGAGTTGGGAATGTGTCGACGTGAAAGCTGGGAGAGAGAGAGAGAGAGCTTACACGTCCCCCGAGTGTGTACATATTCGAGTATTATCCCACGCGGATTCGCGGATATCTCTTGCGGAAATGTATACAATCCTCTTTCTACTGTCCGCGCCCTCCCCACAATATATATTATCCTTGTTCTCAGCGGTATCCGCGGGATTTTCTCGTTTACCGATATCTTTCACTCGGCAAAACATCCGCAGTTACGTAATGCTCTCCATCTCTCTATCTCCCTCGAGAGAGAGAGAGATAGAGACAATACGTGATCGTCCAAGGTAATAAGATTAAATTTTTCGTTTTCATATGCCACAAGCTCTCCGATATATCATTCGAGTGAGATCGCATCTGTGTGATCCAATTTCCTGTTTGTACGAGCGATGCGACCCCGGACGATAAACACGCGGAGGATCCGTTCGTTTATCCTAATCAATTGAGATTGAACTGTCCAACGATATTGTCTTATCGAGAGACACGCGAGCTTTATATTTGTAACTCGAGGACACACCCAGAAAAAAGATCTAGTACATTTAACTAAATCCTAGTCAAGCCAAATAAATTTTTTTAGTTGTAGGCCGCCCTGATACAACTCTATTCATGTCAACGAATTTTTTTTTCCATGACCTAGGAAAATATATTGCGATCTAATAAATTTTTATTTAATATTAATAAATATTATTTCAAACTGAACAAATATGTATTTAAATTAAATAATTCTTTTTTAAATATTCACGCAACATATATTTTTAAACATTTCAATCTTTGAATGTATAGCTATACATATGAAGTCTACAATTTCGTTGAGCTTCGTCTTTTCTTTAACAGAAGGGAAAAGAAAAAAGACCCTTTTTTATGGGAATCCTTTTCGGGGATTCGACCATCTTTCGTTTTTTGTCGCAATGTTCAATGTATTGAATATCCATACTAAAAAATAAGGATATCAAACATAGACGAGCTTGGAAAGGATATAGGCGACGAGAGGCAGGTTCGCTTGCGCGAGAGGTAGCCACCTGGCGGATTTTTGGGGTACTGACAAATCTGCAGATATGATCGGCTGAGATTACGGGTGAATAGGTATTTAGTAACAACGAATAGAATTTTTCTTCATCACCTGTTTCTCGATGACAGGGAATTCAAATAAATAAATATAGTGGAAGTACATATCGCCCAAAATTGGATGGAAAGAAAATTTTCTTTAAAGTAACTAAAAAATAATCAAATGAACGATTATAGTACCTACGACTAGATCTTTTTTCTGGGTGCACGTAAAACCGATGTAACGTGGGAAGACTAGCGACTAAAAGTGCAGAATTTGCTTTGGCAAGGAATCATCGTACACTTTACACTTATCTGCACGAAGAATAAATACATTCTCGAGGGTTGCACGTGCATTTGGCTCGGGGATGAAATTTATTCTTTCGCAAAATATGCCGACCTTTACCCTTCGAACAACCACGACGACCAGCGCTCGAATACTTCTCTCTCTCTCTCTCCCTCTCCCTCCCTCTCTCTCTCTCTCTCTCTCTCTCTCTCTCTCTCTCTCGAGAGAGAGAGAGAGAGAGAGAGAGAGAGAGAGAGAACAACCACGACGACCAGCGCTCGAATACTTCTCTCTCTCTCTCTCCCTCTCCCTCTCTCTCTCTCTCTCTCTCTCTCTCTCTCTCTCTCTCTCTCTCTCTCTCGAGAGAGAGAGAGAGAGAGAGAGAGAGAGAGAGAGGGAGGGAGGGAGAGGGACGGAGAGAGGGAGGAAGAGGGGGAGGAGGGAGAGAGAGAGACTCGCGCCGGAAATGTGCAAGCTTCGCTGAGCTCGATCGCGATTGTCAAGCAAGGCAATTAAATTCTCGTCGAGAATTCTTTTTTTGTTCCTCTCGTGCTCTTCAGACCTCTCCTCTCCAAAAACGATACCACGATTGATAGTTGCATGCACGTGATATTAGGGTGGCTATATTTCAATCCTTGTTATTTCTCCACTGAGAAAACAGCTTGTTTGTTGTAAAAAAGTATATTTAGTTGGCATTTTTACTTAAATATTCCTTAACCGTTACAAAATTTGTTAATCGTCGAGAAATATTTTGTTCGTGTCAAAATAATTTATTAAGTGCTGAAAAATATTTATTTCATTTATTAACTGTTAACGAATAATTGATTTCGCCATATTCAACATTATATTTGTTGTTGACAAATCCTGGTATATCGTTTTCTCAGTATTCTTAAGGCGCTATTCTGGTCTAGAGACACATTTTGAGCGTTTTGCCGAGCTCGATTTTACACAAATATATTTTTACCATTCTTTTCAGAGAAAACGAAAAAAAAATCGCTAAATGGTGGCAGCCTGAACAAAAAAAGGAGTTTTTCGACACTTTTTTTATAGTTTTTAATTTTTTTACAATAGTAAAAAAAAAATATTGATACAAAAATGATAGGGAAGATAGATAGTTATAAATTAAGGGTTGTTAAAAAATTTGAAGTAAATCGGTTCAGTAGAACTTGAGATAGCATGTCAACCGTCACTAAAGGAGCTATAACTGCGTAAATTATTGGAATTAAAAAATTTAATTTCGATAATATATTCTCAAATATCTAAACTTCAAGAATGTGCAAAAAAAAATTTCAATTCTAGACCAGAATACCCCCTTAATTCTCACCCCCTGAAATACGTTCTCTTAATTATTTTTTATTTATTTAATAGAAACATTATTTATTCATTTTAATTGATTTTTTCAATGAGATAACAATCTTCGAATGGACGCCAGCCGGATAAATTTTAATAAGACTGAAAATTAAAAACTAGAGGTCAGTTTTGAGCCACCCTACGCAATTTAGGGTGCATGCTGATGCATTCTGGTGCATTTTAGTCGTCACGAAGTAGACGGTTGTTGGGATATTGTCGCACGAAACGTGGTAGACATCACTAAATTGTGGATAGAGCCAGGAAGAACGAGAAGGAACGAGAGGAAGAGAGAGAGAGAAAGAGGCGTCGTTGCTCTTCTCTCCCTTTCTCTCGCCCTGTCTCTCTTTCTCTTTCTATCGGAAATGTGCCAAGCAGTGCTGACTGCAGCTCGTTTGCACAGAGAGACTCCCTAGACAACTCTGACTTGGCCAATGCACATAAAAATGGTAGACATAGTTTGCCAACGAGCCTTTCTCACTCGAGCACTTTCGACCATATTCTCCTATTCCCTCATTCAACTGACCTAACCTCGAAATACTTGAGTCCACTATTTTTGTGACAAGAAAAAAAATCTAATCTAATATCCTAAATGATGCTGACTTGCTGACTCGAGAACCCCTAAAATTTATAGTGAAAATCTTTCCACTAGCTGTTGGATAAAAATTGCAAGAACTACAGATTAAATGGAATTGTAATTCTATAAATTCAATTACAAAGTAATGGTCTCCACAAATATAGAAATTATAACTTTAAGGAAAAAACGTGATTACTGTAATTTTAATAAATTTTGAATCGGTGGATTTTAATGAAAATAATTTCATTAATTATTTCCATTAAATAATTTCATTGATAATTAAATTATTTAATGAGATTCTGACAGTGATCGGCAAAGAAAAACCTATTTATTTTTATTATCCAATTTTTTTGAAAAATTAATAATTAGCAAAAAAATATTACTAATTTTTTTTTATTATTAATGAGCAGGAACATATTACTAATTTTTCTAAAAATTAGTAATTTGTGCCAAACATTTATAATTTTTATTAAAAAATTATAAATCAACAAAAAATATTACTAATTTTTCCAACAAAATGAGTAATTAATGATAAAATATTACCAATTTTTTCCAAGAATTAGTAATCAGCGAGAAAGATATTGCTAAATAACCAAAAACATCGATAATTTGTGGAGAAATGTTGTATTAATTTTGGGAAGAGTAATTTAAAAAAAATTACTAATCCATTTTTTAATAGGTACTGATTAAATATTCGTATTAAGAAAAATTATGTGATATCCCATGACTTTCGATACAATAAATACTAATGTGTGAAATATTCAAAAGATCTTATAAAAAATAAAACAACTTTTTCAATAGAATTGTTTGAGCTTATAACCATGAATCAATCCGTATACACAAGTACGTAAATATACACAATACTTTTCTGCAAATTACTTTTTTTCAATTTATTAGTAATATCTTCCTTACCAATTACTATATTTAGAAAAAACTTGGTAATATTTTTTCGCTGATTACTAATTTTTTTGAAACAATTACAAATATTTTTTCGCTAAATACTAATTTTTTAGAAAAATTGGAAATATTTTCTTACTAATTACTAATTTTTTCGAAAAATTACCAATATTTTTCGCTAATTACGAATTTTTATAAAAAAATAACATTTTTTGACAAATCATCAATTTTTCGAAAAAATGATCAATGCAATCGATATCGTTGACGAAAAAATCGATACTGCCGATCACTGGATCCTGACAACAAGGGGCACGAATTAAAAACAACAATGCAATGAATTTTATATTCCTGGGATTAACATTAATGGGCTATTAATGACGTTTGTCGTAAATTATCGAGATTAAGTGAGAGCATCGCAATAATTCAACTATGATGATTTTTGGATGATGCAAAGGTCCTGATATATTCGCTCGGTCTTTATGGCTTCATCCCTCTCTCTCTCTCTCTCTTCCCGACAGTTTTCGCAATGAACCGGTGCACCTCTGGATTTAATTAACCAATAAACGTGACTCGTATTAATTCAACGACTGCTCGCTCCTGTGGCCAAGAATTTCAAACGGTTTGTCATTGAAAGTCCGATCGCGGAGTGTGGAACACTTGAAGTAGCCATTTTGCCTATTTGGAATACGATAAATAAACCCCGGGGTAGAGACTGAGAGGAGGAGTGTTCCCTCTCTCTCTCTCTCGCAATACGGGGAGAATATCAGCGGAATAACCGTGTGTTCGCCGCTATGCCACCAACTTCTGGGTGCACTCGTAAATCGCACGTAGCCCGAGAATGCGACTCCCTTGCCCGCGCTGCTAAAGGGGGAGAAGGAAACGGAAATTTATGTCCTCGTACACATTCGTCGTTCCTGTCTCACCGTGTGTTTGTGTATATCGTTTTAAACTACAAAGGGGCTTTTACAACTGGCATTACAATCACTCGCTGAGACACCCAGAACAGGAAGGGGCGGCGCAAGATTAAACGATACAGTTATTGGCATTTTGTGTAATATACACGAGCCCCCCGGATGGTCATTGGCGAAGGTGCATCTACAACTCTACCGGTTGTAACTCTCCCCTTAATGAGTGATACACAGTCAAAGGTCGAAAAAAACGATTTTCCAAGAATTTTTACTAGAAAGACATTTTAATTAATCAAAGTAAAAATGTATATGGGGCATTCCACGTCAAATAACCCGGTCATCGGCCTGACCCCCTCGGATTTTGATGTTCAATGAATCCTGGGTTTCGTTTGGCCCAAAATATGACCTCAAATTTAAAAAAAAAATTATTTTATTTTTTAAGGGTTGCTCGAGCTAAAGAATAATTAAATTGAGGGAAAACATAGAGAGGACCCTTGTTTAAATTAATGAATTTTTTTCACAGAAACTAGGGCCTAATACAGATAATTCCGTCATAGTTCGATAATGGGCCAAGAATAATTACTATTTCTTCTTTTTATGATTTATTTTTTTAAATAATTTGTCATTTTGATTGTTTCTTGTAGTGAGAATAACAACGATAATAATATTTTTCTAGTGAAACTTGATTTTTTTTTCTTGTCTTAAGAGTGAAACAACATTTTTCGAAAATTTATCAACCTCGACGACCTGAAATAAAACGGACAATTTGAAAAAAATTAAAAAATACTAATTATAATTTTTTTAAAAATAGTAATTACTTTTGGCCCATTATCGAACTATGATGAAAATGTCTGTGCCGGGCCCTAGTTTCTGTGAAAAAAATTTCGTTAATTTGAAAAAGAATCCTCTTTGTTTTCCCTCAATTTTTCCCTCGATTTTTCAACTCAGGCCGCCCCTTAAAAATGGAATTGAAATTTCTAAAAATTTGAGGTCATATTTTGGACCAAATGAAATCCACAATTCATTGAACATCAAAATCTGAGGGGGTCAGACCGATGACCGCGTGATTTGACGTGGAATGCCCCATATACGTATGTTTGTAACTTTTAACTTTGTTTTGAAATTTTTGTATTTAAAAAATAATGATTCTTGGAGCCACTGTAGACGATCTCCGAGAGGTCCTCCAAAAAAGGCGTCTCGCGGTGAGCACGATATATTTTGAATTATCGTTAAAAAAAATGTTTACGAAAATCAAAAGATCCTGAAAATTTCAGGACCTTTCAAAATCAATCCAAGGTGTTATATAAAAAAAAATAGAACCAAAAATTTAATGTTGATCGTGGATTTACACGATTTTTAAAAATTCAAAAATTCATATTTTTGAAAAAACAAAAAACACCCTTCTGAAAATTTCAAGATCTTTCAAGATCAGTACAAGGTATTATATAAAAAAAATTGAACAAAAGGTTCAATGTGGAAAATGGATTTGCACGATTTAAAAAAATTCAAAATTCTCCAAATTCATCATTTTTCAAAAAAAAATTTCGGAATATTTTTTTGATCGTAGTCACAAGTATACCCTTCAAAACGAACCCAGAACGATTTTTTCGTAACTATAGTAATTTTCGAGATATTTAAAAAATAAACTTGAAAGATTTAGAAAAATTATGAAATTTTGAATCTTGCGTATGTATCGAAAAAAAAATTTTTTTATTTTTTTCCTTTGGTACAACTTCATTTTATTAAAAACTTAAACTTCTGATCAAATTTCATCGAAATTGAAAGGGGTCGATTCCCACTCTCGGCCGATTTGACATGGAACGACCCATGCATATTACGAAAATAAAATTTGAAAAATCGATTTTTTCAATATCTTGACCGCTTATAATCCCATAAGCGACTCCGATATTTACATCTGTGATATTTCATGACTCTACCGAATATAAAAATCGTAAAAATTGCAATTTAAATCCATAGGCTTGTTATTCGGTAGAGTCGTTTTCAAGGACTTCATTTCCGGCAAAGTTCATTCTTATACTATTTGGTGGAAATATTATTTCAGAGTTTTATGAGCTTGTCGAGATTAATCGGTAGAATGGTATTTCGGTAGAGTTGTAAAAAGGTGAAGTTGCGACCGGTAGAGATGTAAATACGCCATTGGCGAACACGTTGAACATATCAGCAACCAAATCGCGCCATTTATCACTCGATGGAATTCGCGCGGAATGCAACCGACTGCATTTAGTTTACGACCGTAACTCTCTACAATTTCGTTCTCCGTCGTTTGGGGTTTTTAAAATTGTTGTTTGCAGCTCGACTTGAAAACTGGGCTATCGGAAAAGCGTCAGTTATCAAACGAGAGCCCGGAATTTGGAGAACCATTTTGCGGTCCCCTTTTCAACGGCCCCGGTTTTCCGAAGCACGAAGGTCTCTTTGACGGATAGAAGCACAATTTCGAAAAGCACTCTTTGACCCGATAAAACCCCAAAGGATAATCTCTTCTGTCCTCTGAGTCAGTTCGAATCCGTCTCGTTGGTACGTCGAGTGCTTCGTGTCATCGATTTTGTCACTGATCTCGGAAATTGCCTTTTCACGGGGCAATTTAATCGTTTGTCAATCGTCAATTGCCTTCCGGTAGAGATTGTCCATTTTGGTGGAGTTACGACCGGTTGAGACGTGATGGCGTGGCATTGATGCCACCAAGGTCACCCTCTAGCAGGGATCTTGGACACCGAACCCGGCACTATTTTTCTCAGTTAACGATCCTGCCACGCTCGAATTTACCATTTTCTTTATCGCACGACTGAGCCACATCGTTTCGTATCTCCAAGCTGTTACTGCACCGACCAACTCGGCGCGGCTTTCGACTCCACTGGAAAATTCTCATTTAATAAACCCCGCTGGTACTTTTAGTCGACAAACCCCCACGATTCCCGGTCCTTGCGGCACTCCCTCAATTTCCATATTACTCAGCTTGAATCTCTATTTCCACGTTTTCCATCGCAAAGTTTTCACGACTGATCGAAATGAATCTCACTGGTCGTCGTCTCGTCGCGAAATTGAAATTATCCGTCACGAATATTTGATACCCGAATAAAAGTATTCGGATGAAAATTTGTGGCTGGAAATCGTGATGGCATTTTTCAATATTAATCTTTGGAGTGGTTAATGGACGAATTTCGAAAAAGCGATAAACCTAGAGAGGAATCTATTAGAAACGCGAATTTGTTCATGTTCTGAACGAAAGTTATTACAGAGTAAGTATTTAGTTTGACTTTGCCTATGTTAGGCAGAGTTGTAAATAATGCATTACTCTATTCATTACCCATTACACTGAATAATGTGGAATGGATAAGTGTATCATTACAAAATACAAAAGTAACTCGAAAAGTAATGTGTAATGAATGCGTGTTCCATTACAAATAAAAAAAAAAAAGTAATGTGTAATGGATGCATGTGCCATTAGAAATAAAAAAGTAATGTATAATGGATTCATGTGCCACTACAAATAAAAAAAGTAATGTGTGATGGATGCATGTGCCATTACAAATTTAAAAAAATAACGTGTAACGAAAGTTATTACAGAGTAAATATTTAGTTTGGCTTTGCTTTTGTTAGGCAGAGTTGTAAATAATGCATTACTCTATTCATTACCCATTACACGGAATAATGTGGAATGGATAAGTGTATCATTACAAAATACAAAAGTAACTCGAAAAGTAATGTGTAATGAATGCGTGTTCCATTACAAATAAAAAAAAAAAGTAATGTGTAATGGATGCATGTGCCATTAGAAATAAAAAAGTAATGTATAATGGATTCATGTGCCACTACAAATAAAAAAAAATAATGTGTGATGGATGCATGTGCCATTACAAATTTAAAAAAATAACGTGTAACGAAAGTTATTACAGAGTAAATATTTAGTTTGGCTTTGCTTGTGTTAGGCAGAGTTGTAAATAATGCATTATTTTGATAATGCATTACTCTATTCATTGGATAAGTGAATCATTACAAAATACAAAAGTAACTCGAAAAGTAATGTGTAATGGATGAATGTGCCATATGTTAGAAATTAAAAAAGTAATGTGTAATGGATACATGTACCATTACAAATAAAAAAAAATAACCTGTAATGAATAAGTGCTCCATTACGAATTACAATTGAAAAAAAAAGTAATTTGTAGTGGAGAATATTCCATTACAAATAGAAAAATGCGATTATCCGTGTGCATTAGTCTGTTTTTACGACAATTTGGAGCAGGTACTATTTTGCTGAAATGTAAGTCTATTAATTTTTCAATGAAAATAATCTGTGTGCATCAAGTTTTTGTTAACTTTACTATCGTAGTGATAAATATATGAACGGTGTATATTAAGTTAATATACACTGACACCTATAAGTTTTTCTTGAATTGTAATTTTTACAACAAAATTACTTCAAAAAATCACTGTTCATACATTCACCACGACGATAGTAAAGTTATCAAAAACTTGATACACACAAATTATTTTCATCGAAAAATCAACAGACTTACCTTTGAGCAAAATAGTACCTGCTCCAAATTGTCGTTGAAACACGCTAATTTGTAACGGAATATTCTCCACTAGAAATTAACTTTTTTCAATTTTAATTTGTAATGGAGCACTCGTTCATTACGCGTTTTTTTTATTTGTAATGGCACATGCATCCATTACACATCCCTTTTATTATTTGTAATGGAACATTCATACATTACACATTACTTTTTTATTTGTAATGGACACGCATTCATTACACATTACTATTTTCCCTTGTAATGGAACTTTCATTCATTACACGTTACTTTTGTAATTTGTAATGGAAAACTTATCCTATACACATTGTTTAACGTAATGTATTACTTCTACACTACTATTTTCACAACTCTGATGTTAGGGTGTCATTTGTAATGGAACATTTGTAATGCAACATTCATTCATTATACGTTACTGTTGTAATTTGTAATGAAAAACTTATCCTATACACATTGTTTAAAGTAATGCATTACTTTTACATTACTATTTTCACAACTCTGATGTTAGGGTGAATTTATAGTTGAACCGTTCAAGTTCAAGAGGATTTAAATTTATCATGCAAGAGGATCGAATTCGCTGTTGTCCCGATTTTAAATGTTTCTAGCTCACTTAAAATATGTATGGACATTGTCCATTGTTTCGTTTTCAATAGTCTAAATAGCTTCGTCGTGAAGAGGACAACGCCAGTCCTTTTTTTTTTCTCAACACTCGGTTTTCTCTCTCCCTCTTTGTCCCTTCGTATTCCTCTTTTTTTCAGTCTCGTGTCCGAATTCATTTTCCGGAAGAACGAAGTGACCAGGATAAAGTTTGTCGTCTTTCGTGCACACACACACACACACACACGGGAAAATAGTATCGATAGAGGAGCAGCGACAGCCGGGCGTCTCTATACGAATAACCTGGTGCACGTATGTCCACCTCCAGGCAGAAGTAAAAAGTTGCTCGACCATTTCGTTGGATACATTCGGATACAACACAATTCCCATTCCGAGATACTTTTCCGACCGGATAATCGGAAATAATAGACACGAGAGCAGACGTTTTTTTATTTTATTCTACTCTTTATTTTTTTAGTTTTACTCTTTCGCCACTCTCGGATTTTATCCGTTGGCGTATACCGTCGCATTAATTTCTCGATGGTCCGGAAAACATTGAACCTCAAAGTGGTCAGAAAGAACAGTCTATTCAGCGACATCTCAAGGCGGTATTCTGGTCTAGAGCGATATATTTTGAGCGTTTTTTCGAGCTCGATAAAAAAAAAGTGTTTACGCATTGTTTTTATACATATGGGGCATTCGACGCTAAATCGATCACTTTTGAACCCGACCTCTTTCGATTTGGCTGGAGGTTTTTTATCCTTCTCTACCCTATAAAAAACGTTTCTCAGAATTTTTTCAAATTTTTTTACTCAACCAAAAAAAGTCATGAATTTTTGAAAAAATGGCTTTTTTAAATAGCTATAACTTTTTGAAAGTTTGACTTATCGGAACGTTTTTTTGTCAAAATTTTTGTTTTTAAATGTACTTTTTGAAAAAAAAAAAAAACCAATAAAATTATTAAAACCCATTTCCATTGTTTTTTTTTTTTTTTTAATTTTTGGAAAAAAATCGAAAATTGGTGGATGATTACCATTGTTTCGTGCTTTTTATTTTTGTTATATCAAACTTCGACATTTTCTGCAAATCCTCAAATTTTTTCGGAGTGGTGTTTTTTTTATTTCTATTTTTTTTTTCCAATTATTAAAACAAATTTCGACTACCCTTATTTCTCATAACACAATTCTGAAAATTTTTGAGGGTGTTCAGAGAACTTCGAAATTTGAAAAAAAAAAATTAAAAATTGTAATAATCGAAATTTTTTTTTTGGTGGTAATAGCTATAACTTTTTCAAAATTTGACTTTCGAAACGTTTTTTTTTTTTCGTTTTTAAATGTGGTTATTGAAAAAAAAATACAAAAAATTATTAAACCTATCTTCATTGTTTTTTTTTTATTTTTGGAAAAAAAAGAAAATTTCTCGATCATTGCCATTTTTTATTTTTTTAAATATTTTTATTATATCAAACTTCGACATTTTCTGCAAATCCTCAAATTTTTTCAGAGTGGTGTTTTTTTTATTTCTATTTATTTTCCAATTGAACAAAAAAAAATTCAACTAGCCTTATTTCTCATAACACCATTCTGAAATTTTTTAAAGGTGTTCAGAAAAATTCCAAATTTGAAGAAAAAAAAAAAACAAAAATTTAAAGTGGTCATTATCGAAATTATTTGATTTTTTTCGAAAAATTAAGATAAAAAATAGAAGGAAGCTCTGAATAATTATTTTGTATTTTTTTTTTTCAAGTACATTTAAAAAAGAAAATTTTGAAAAAAACACGTTCCGATAAGTCAAATTAAAAGAAAGTTATAGCTATTTTCAAAAAAATCGATTCTAGACCAGAATACCGCCTTAATTCTGATGAACCGGAAAATCAATTTCACAGTTCTGAGGAAAAAATCCGCTATGATCGGGATTCAAGAGAGGACAAAAAGTTTCTGTCCGAAAATTCATTTTCCAATTGATTTTTCAATTGCACTTTTCTTCGAGCTCCGTTTTTATCTCGATCAATGGACCCTTCCCCACGAGAAGGCTGCATAATCACGGTGAACTTTTCAGTTTAACTCGACGATTGGGGAATTTCAAGCGATTCAAGGTTTGACCCATCCACGTTGCGAAATTCCCCACGCATAATCCGAATGCTTGCATAGGGTTATTAGTTAAATTGTTGGCGAGTGCAGTTTGCGGTTTACTCGACAATCCCCCTTTAAAACGGCGAGTTAGGGGCGGACGGGGGTGAACGAGGGTTGAACCCGGAGTTCGGTTCAACGGATGACCCTCTTCAGGTCACACAGGAGAGAGTTCGCGGAGAATCTTCGTGCAATATACAAAACTTATTTCAGTGACTCCCCCCTTAACGTATACACGTGGTTTTCCTTCTTAACGTACCTCAAAAACCCTCAGATTCGATCCACGATTTTTCTGGACAATCTACCGAGGTCAACGAGGGTTGAAAAAATTTTCCAGATTTTTTCCATCAACCCCGGATGGGAAAAACAAATTTCCCGAAAAAATGAGGCGCTCAAACCTTCCTGATTACACACAGAAACATGCGTGGCACATCGGGGGTAACATTTTGGGTTTGCCGAGTTCGTTCGCAGGGGGATGTCTGTAATGTACTTGTTTTGTTGCCGTTTTTTTTTTACGAGTCAAATGAGGGGGAGGAAAGGAAAAGAGCAACGAAAAGAGTCCATCAAGGGAAATAGAGGGGAAAAGAGCGGAACGACGTCTGCCTTTGATGCTTCTCATTCTTGTTTTGCCGTCATTCGCGACAGATAAAGAGAGTTTTTGGGGAACGCGGAGGAGAGGGGGATAAAAAATATAAGGAAGAATGCTTTTTTCTCGATCTCCCTTTTCCTCTTACTTTCCTTGTCTTTTTTTATCTTCATTCTCTCTCTCTCTCTCTCTCTCTCTCTCTCTCTCTCTCTCTCTCTCTCTCTCTCTCTCTCTCTCTCTCTCGTTCTTTTATTCTCGTTTCTCCTTTTCCAACCGCAATTGCGAGGGTGGGGCTTTATCGAGCGACCTTTTTCCTCAATGTTCCGCACGCGCCTTTGATAGTCTCGCACGCGGGTTATTGCTACCAGTCTGTTTGTATATGGGGCATTCCATCCCAAATCGGACAGTTTGAAAAACTTTTTTTTTCCTTAATTTTTTTATATTTTTGAATACCCATCAAAAGACCCTTCCTGTTAAATTTTGAGGTTTTTTTGATTACCCGTTCAAAATATCTGAAATTAACAAAAAAAAACCGCTCTTTTTTGGTATTTTGGTAAAAACTTCTTTAATGATGGTCCAAATTAAAAGTTCTTTTTTCAAAATTTTTGTTTTTTAATGGCCTTTTCAGAAAAAAATGCAGCAAAAATATTCGACGTGTTTTTGAATGAGTTTTTTGAGGTTTACACTTTAAATCGCGTTTTTGAAAGTGAGTGTCATTTATTATTATTATTTTTTCTAATTCTTTGTTTCAAACATCTATCTATTCAACAATTTTTAAGACTAGTCCGATCGTGGGATCTCAATAACGACTATTTTTTTTCGATTAATAAAATTTTTTTTTCTTATAAATTATTATGAATACCAATTTTTGTTACTGTATAGTCCATTTCGTTTTTTAAAAAGATTCGTGCGATTTTTTTTCCCGAAAATATTCAATTTTTCGTAAAAAAACGACCATATTCATAAAATGTAGTGTACTTCTAAAACTACTGGGTTTTCGTAAAATCACTAAGATAGTTTAAAGTTTTATACAATCATTTTGGATTCACTGAAATTTTTCGAGAATTTTTTTTCAACATTTTTTTTACGAAAATTTTTCTTGCCAGCGAGATAATTTTTTTATCTTATACAAAAATGGAGATCATGGAAAAATCTTATCTCCACGGCTTCTTTATCGAAAAACCCGCGTAGATGAGGTAAGAAACCCGATTTTTCAAGATAAAAAAATATCATCTTAACAGGAAAAATTTTCGAAAAAAAATTGAAAAAAAAAAATTCTGAAAAAATTTCGTCGAATCCAAAATATTTATAGCAACTCTTTACCGTCTTAGTGATTTCACGAAAACCCAGAAAGAGTTACGCTACATTTTATAAATATGGTCGTGATTTTGCAAAAAATTGAATATTTTTGCGAAAAAAAATCGTACGAAAGTTTTTTAAACGAAATTCAAGCTTTTACTTCCCGCCAAAGATTTTTCACGCGAAAAGTAGTTTAAAAAAAAATTCATGGATCGTGCGCCAAAAGTTCAACGACAAAAAAAGCCGAAAAATTACCATGTTTCCAAGAGCGTACCGGGTTAAAAAAAAATCGAAATTTTTTTTTTGGAAAAAGCAAAATGAAGCTGAATATGTCCCCTTCGAAACGCCGCTTGTCGAATTGAAATATCTCTATTTTTAAAAGAGTAGTGGAACTTTTTGTGCGGTGCCGAATCGAGGCGAATGTTTCCAAGCTTTTGGGCAACAGTGTACAAGTCTACTATGGAGGGAGAAAATCTCACGGTGGTAAAAACAAAATTTGCGAGGCTTTTTTTTCAACGAGGATCGCGCGCTACGCAAACGGCGCATACACATCAAGAATGGAGAGATGTAAAATGTGCGAGCTCACACAGAACTTTTACGAGCCTATCTTCGCCTGGTGGGATAAACGTCAGAGGAACAAAGCCGTGATGAATGAAAGACACGAAGAGACGCGAAACTTCAAATGCCTCATTTGGGGAACCCTTCATTTGCAAGTCTGAAAAAGACCCCTGCTTTTCCCACGATAATGCTCATTTGATGTGCTTAAGGCTTGTGAGAAGCCTCTATTTAATAAAAAATTAGGCTCAAAACCTTTAATTTTTGGGTTCTAGGATTTAAGATCGATTTTTTCTGGTTCAAACAATACTTTAGGGTCATAAAAATAAAATCCAATTGGTCCCGAAGTGAGATAAAAATTTAAATGGCTCAATTCTCGATTTTCAATTCTCGGAACCACTTTTTTCATAATCTGGCTCTGTTTCCGCCATTTTGGATCAAAGGAGTGATGAAATTTTTTTTTTCGTACTTCAATATGTGTTAAATAAAGCCTCTAAAAATAAACCCTATTACTTTTTTCATACTCTCAAAATAAATTATTAAAGTAAGACCTTCTATTCAGATCCTAGAGCGGAGTTACCCCTTAAAAAAATTAATAGAGTCTAACATTTTTTGAAAAAATTATTATTTTTACAAAATCTTTACGCTTCGATTAATTTTTATGAAATTTAACAGCAATTATTTTTTGTTGATAGCTTATCTGTATAAAAAAAATTAACACTTCGTCTAAGGGAAGAAAAATAAATTTTTAAAAAATAATATCTGTGATAATTCGGATGAGCATAATTAAAAATATTCTTCATTCTCTATGAATGAGAAAAATAAAACACGAGGCTGCAGTATTAATTTTCATAGGCAAGAAAAATGGTCCCCGTTTATCTGTAAAATTGATGACAAAAGAAATTTCATTGTCAAACATTGAAAAGTATGAATCTTCGTGAAAACTTTGCGAGAGCGATTAATCTGTCTTGAGAATTCCCTCGACGCTCACTGATGAAACTGTCGCGAGAGGAAGACGATGGAAAATAGGGGCGAGAGAGGGCGAAGTGCGACAGCAAACACGTCGAACGATAAATCGATCAATTTATGTACGCAAAAGTTTATCGATTCGTTGCTCAGTTCGTCTTCTACAAAAGAGAGAGAGAGGGCGAGTATAATTCACCTCATACCGCGTGCAATTACAACGAGAGGGAATCATAAAAATGTATATGAGGCGTTCCATCCCAAATCAGACAGTGAAAAACTTTTTTTTAATTATTTCCTCAACTTTTTTATATTTTGTAGTACCCATCAAAAGACCCTTTAAATTTTGAGATTTTTCTTATTACCCGTTCAAAAGATATTAAATTAACAAAAAAACCGCTCTTTTTTGGTACTTTGGTAATAACTTCTTTGATAATGATCCAAATTAAAAGGTTTTTTTTTTCAAAATTTTTGTTTTTCCATGGCCTTTTCAGAAAAAAATACAATAAAAATATTCGACGAGTTTTTGAATGAGTTTGTTGATATTAAACTTTAAATAGCGTTTTAAAAAGTGAGTGTCATTATTGATTTCGATTTCGAATTTTTTTTTCGATTTTTGAAAATAAATTTTTTTTTTTTATAAATTATTATGAATATCAATTTTTGTTACTGTATAGTATTTTTTTCAATATTTAGAATTTATTTGGATACTTTTTCATTGTTAACAGGCTCTTGAAATTAAAAATTAATCGTTAAGTATTTTTATGAACAATAATAACAACAGTTTTTATTTATTCACGTATTTTTTTGAAAACCTTACATATACTATTATTTTCTGAATTAGAATATTCCTTTGCCAATACGTTTCCGTTGCTCATTGGAATAATTGAATGAAATTTTTGTGTCCCCCTGTGATTGACTTCGCAGTATTGTATCACAAATAAAATCTTTCGTTTGCATCTAAATAATGTTTCTCAGGTGAAAATTTGACAGCAATATTCGGTAGACAATTTAGGTTTAACGATCGGACTAGTTATAAAAATTGTCGAATAGATAGATGTTTGAAACAAAAAATTAGAAAAAAAAAATCAAAAATGACACTCACTTTTATAAACGCTATTTAAAATGTAAAACCCAAAAAACTCATTCAAAAACGCGTCGAATATTTTTGGTGTATTTT
The DNA here is from genome assembly GCA_946863875.1 of Alloplasta piceator. Taxonomy (NCBI): domain Eukaryota; kingdom Metazoa; phylum Arthropoda; class Insecta; order Hymenoptera; family Ichneumonidae; genus Alloplasta; species Alloplasta piceator. The sequence goes on from OX333080.1 coordinate 14,377,183, forward strand.
TTTCTGAAAAGGCCATAAAAAGACAAATTTTGGAAAAAAAACTTTCAATTTGTACCATTATTAAAGAAGTTATGACCAAAATACCAAAAAAGAGCGATTTTTTTGTTAATTTAATATCTTTTGAACGGGTAATCAAAAAAATTAAAAAATTTAATAGGAATGGTATTTTAATGGGTACTAAAAAATATAAAAAAATTGAGGAAATTAAAAAAAGTTTTTCAAACTGTCCGATTTGAGATGGAACGCCCCATATAGTGCAAGTGCCATTTCTTCTCGCGATCGATCATCCAATTCGTTTCCCAAAGAAAAACTTTTAACGACGAAACGTTTTCTCGAAGAATCCAAAGAAATTAAACTCGAAACCTGAATTATCTGTATATAACGGGATGCATAAAAATTTTTATCCAACGATCTTATTCGCGTGATTGAAAACCTCTGAGAAAGAAAAAAAATATTTCAACCAATTGCACATGCGTTGAAATACTTTTGTAAGCGAAAAAGTGTTTGCATCTTCCCCTTAAAAGATGACGCGACTCTAGAATTTTGAAAAAATCATTTTATTGGCTCAAACAACATTTTTAGGCCGAAAAACAATATCTAGTTGATTCTGCAGTAAGAAAAAATTTTAAACTGTTCAATTCTCGATTTTCTATTCTTGGAACCACTTTTTTCAAATTTCGAAGACGGGTTATTTTGGCCAAAAACAGATTTATTTTTTTGAACGTACACTTTTTCTTCAACATTTTATTTAAAAAAAGATCCATGCGTACTTCTATAGCCAATAGTATATGGATCAAATTTCTTTAAAGTTTTCTATTCCAAATCTCATATACTTTACTATAGAAATTCGTTCTCACGTCAAAGAGTTTCAAAAAAAGGCGACTTCAAAGATTGGCTCTGTCGCCGCCATTTTGTATCGAAATGATGATAAAATTTTTTTTTCCATACTTCAATAATGTGTTAAATTAACCCCCTAAACATAAACTATATCCCTTCTTCTATACTCCCAAAATAAATTGTCGAAGTTGGGCCCTTTTTCAAATTTTCAAATCTATGCAAAGTTTTCAATTTTACAAATCACAAAATGGAAAAAAAATTAAAATGACTTTCTGATTTCCAGTATGAATATCCGTAGACAAATTTCCTTGGAAATATTTTAAATAATTTATGGAAGAGGAAAAAATGCAAATTTACCAATCACAAAAAGGCAAAAAAAAAATCAAAATGACTCTGATTTCAACGATGAATATCCGTAGATAAAGTTCCCTGGAAATATTTTTAATAATTTATGGGAGAGGAAAAAATGCAAATTTACAAATAACAAAATGGCAAAAAAATCAAAATGACTATCAGATTTCAACGATCAATATCAGTGTAGATAAAGTTCCCTGGAAGTATTTTAAATAATTTATGGGAGAGGAAAAAATTCAAATTTACAAATCGCAAAATGGCCAAAAAAATAAAAATGACTCTCTGATTTCAACGATAAATATCCGTAGATAAAGTTTCCTGAAAGTATTTTAAATAATTTATGGGAAAGAAAAAACTGCAAATTTACAAATCACAAAATGGGACAAAAATCGAAATGACTTTCTGATTTCCACTATGAATATCCATAGATAAAGTTCCCTGGAAATATTTTGAATAATTTATGGGAGAGGAAAAAATGCAAATTTGCGAATCATAAAAAGGCAAAAAAAATCAAAATGACTCTCTGATTTCAACGATTAATATCCATAGACAAAGTTCCCTGGAAATATTTTAAATAATTTATGGGAGAGGAAAAAATGCACAAAGCATCTTAGACGTGCATATTTGATAAATCCATTTGCGAGTCTCTCTCCCCATTCTTGGCCAACCTCAATCCCCCCCGAACAGACACTGCCCTTTCGCGATGTTGACCTCGATGTATTCAGTGATTTCGGTAGTGACAACAACAGCAAAAGAAAAAAAAAATTGTCTACACAAGGGTGCGGGAGTTGCGCGGGGAATGGTATTGAATTGTGGGGTAGGAAGTCCTTCGTACCCACGATTTCCTGGTTCTTGTCGACGTCCTCCACCCGCCGCCCTCCCCTCGCTCCAACGTGTCACATTGATTTTTTCAAATACAGACGCAAATGTATTTCCAGACAAACATATCGTCTTGCATCCGTTGCCAAAGTTATGACGTCGTGAGCCAAACGGTTGCATAAATATTCGAAGCGGAATAAAGCAGGTGGGTGCAATTCGGAACACTCCTGAATATTTCAAACGAATCCTGAGCAAGTGGCTAATTGAAAATTTATATGCTCGAAGTTCCCAACGTTTCCCCGAAGGAAATATTGATACTCGAATTCCTCAAATGAAAAATTGCTCGAAAAAAAAAAATGAATACGATTGTTTGTCCAATAAGGGGTCAATAATGTCGTGTGATTTCTGGAAGAGCTTAGAATGATCGATTGACCCTCAATGTCCGAATAAATTAAATATAAAAATATACCGGCATTATTGTTCTTTTAATGCAGCAGCAGCGATAAAAAAAAAAGGATCATTTTCATGAAGGACAACTTACCATATGATCGGCCTTGCGGATTATCCACGAAGAAATATTGTAGAGGCGAGAACGAAACTTGAAAAAAAAAAAAATTCGCGTATACCGCGACGGAACCGAAATTTGATCACGATTGATCGAGAGGTTTAAAGAAAACTTTTGTGAATGTAAAAAAAAAAAGGTTAAAAAATACTGCACTTTAATCCAAAAGGCGATGCACTGTAATCCAAAAGGCGATGCGGTGTAATCCAAAAAGCGATGCGGTGTAATCCAAAAAGCGATGCGGTGTAATCCAAAAGGCGATGCGGTGTAATCCAATGAGTAGTGCACTTTGTAACCAAGCGGAAAATATTCCTGACATCGGTGAGCGCCGTTCGAGGAAAAAAATAATCTTTGAACATTTTAAGAACGGAATGAACGGTAAATGTTTGAGATAAATGCCAATATCCTCCGAGATATAATTATAATTTTTAATTTATTTATTCGAATGAAAAGAAAACGGATGATTTTATCGATAACGAGTCCATGAGTATGCAGAAAACTCGTTTTGAGTGATTTTTTTCATTCAAACGATACGCATCGCCGATTCTTGGTTAAGAAACGAATTTCCCACTTCAACACTGCTTACGTACTAAAAAGGCCATTGAAAATATCACTTTTTCACATTTAAATCCACTGCACTGTATTCCAAAGCACTGTAATCCAAAAGGTGTACCTGTAAAGCTCCTGCAAATTTGGCATCGTTATGATTAATGCGAAAAAATACATGGACAATGTAGAGAGATAAAATTATAATTTCAATCTATTCTGTAGTGAGTTTCAACATACAAGTCGAATTGGCTTGTAAAATGTAAAAAGTGTCTCGATGAACCAACAATCGATACAAGAGTCGAATATCATCCGTTACATCGGATAGCGTGAGATGAAAAATTGACCAAAAGATTCTAAGAAATATCAACAACAGCAAAAATACTACAGAACAGATCGTGACGATTGAAAATTTTGCATAGTGACGAAAAGATGACTGTCCATTTTCGAAAAAATGGAGCGCCATCGATAGTTGCCCTCTTCGACTCCGGCGCGCTAGGCCGGAGGGGCCTCTTCGGCACATGGCCTCTTCTTTTGTCTTCGAGCTCGTCGAATACCGCGATGACCTGAAAAAATACTCGGAGATTCCCAAAGTGTGTCTCGATCGAGTTAGAATCACATCAGGGTGACCGAATCGCATGTCCAAGCGATTCAACAGCGCTCAAAATACGATCGCTGCTCTTCCTCGTTCGACGGGTTATCTCAGATTTTTAATCAGCTGTGGAAAAATAGAAAAACACATTTCAAGCCTGCCTGGGTTATCGAGCACACACGAGAAAACTCTGCGTTACTTATGGACTACGCGACCTTCCTGATTTTTGTCTAAGGCTGAAAAACGGAAGAAGCAAATTTGTAAAAAAAACACATTCGTACGATTTACTTTACTCATGAGCTACGCGACCTTCCTCAATCGTCTCTGGAGCTGAAAACGGAAGAGCAATTGCAAAAAAAAAATCACTCCACGGTTCTCAATCGCACCACCCGGGTGCAAAACCTAAACTAGGACCTCAACGTCCCGGGACGCGGTCGTCACCCGAGTTCAGTATGACCTCGCACCACCGAGGACATACCCTTTCACACGTGCTAAATATATCAGCATTTTTCATCATCATCATTTATCCACCAACGTCAACGTGACTATGCAGAGTCACGGTGGCGTTGATGGAACACAATAAAATTCAAGTTTGCAAGAAGAATCTGAAAAATCCTATAATTCTAAGGATTAGTGTTTTTGAAAAATCATAAAATTGAACCAATGACTCGAATTCACAAAAAATCGTGAATATCAAAAATATACTTTTTTTAATTTAACGCTGCAAGCGTTTGAATCGAGAGGCCACTTTGCCACAGCTGAGCGCCGTCGCGCGTGTCCTTCTTGCCCACGTGGATTAAGGTACGATGTTGATATTACTTTTGAAAAGTATAATTTGAAACGCGCAAAAAGTTTAATCAGTCTATGAAATCGGAGGGTTATCCGACTTCGAATTTATCGTTGTTTGCAAGAATGTTTGCAAGAGGCAAGAAGAACCTAATCCTGTTCTACGATACACAGATGGGTCGCCCAGTCGCAAGTCGATGTGAAATTATCGAATCGAGTTTTCGACTCGAATCGATCGATTTTTCATCGAGTTGCGGTCACTATGCAAAGTGGGCATGTAAATTACAACCAGAATCTCGTGTCGGTTCGGACCATTCGTCCTGCGACATGATTGAGATTTCCGGAGGTACTCTCAGACCTGACTCACTCATTCGTTATCCGTCACGCCAATCATCCTCGACGATCATCCCGATGTGGAATTGAAATCCCGCTTCGTTCCGTCGTCCTTCCCGTGTCCACGAATCCAGAGAGAAGCCTGAAATATTAATTACAATGATTTATTCGCAGCTCGAGTATGGTCTCGATTTTTCGAAAAAAAAAAAGTTTATTTCTCTCTATGACGTATTTTTTTTTACCATACAATTTTCTCTGTTTTGATTGGTATCAATTTTGATTTTGATCTTCTTACTTTTATTAAAAAATCGACCTTAAATTGTTTATTGCAAATGTAATTAATTAAATTCTCACAAACGCAGTTGAAAAATTACGTCGACGATTTGTTTATCGGCGTCATATTTCGATGCAAATTTTCTCATGACAAAAAAATCGTCATTTGGCGGTATCAGTACTTAATTCAACTCTCAATGCCGACGAAGAAATCTATATGATGAATATACAGCGTAAAGCATTCTACACTCAAGTCAACCGTTATCAAAAAATCATTCATCAGTATTACTTTTTTTTTCCATTTTTTTTTCATTTTTTACGATCAACAACAGCTCTGGCTCTGTGCTCGTGCACGAGTTTCAGCGTGAATTGCGTGCTTTTGTATTCAAGGTGCGTGCCAAAGCGTCGACGACGTTAAATCACGCGACTATATATACGTTTTTTTTTATTTTTTTATCCATGCGCCTGTGCACATCTCGTCTATTCTATGAAATTTATATACACATGAGGAGCACAATTGAACGGTGATATATTTTTTCTCCCGTTGTCATGTGTCACGTTAAGGGATTATACGCAGTCAGCAATTTCAAAAAGTCGGTTTTTTTAATTTCATTTTCATAATGTACATATTGGGGCGATTTTTTTCGACTTTTTTTATTTCTTCAACTCCCCACCCGAAATTTTGTTGCATATGTCTGAAAGAAAATTCCCTGAAAGTTACAGCCCTTAATATTAATATTGAGTATTTTCCCTTCGCGTGATAAGGTTTTTCCATCTAAAATACACGTGAATGAAAAAACATTTTCTTCAAAATTTTACCACTCCGCGGTTTTTTGTGCTATCGCATTGATTTTAGTCGCAATTTACGCAGAATTTATACCCAGAATTCTCGTTTTTCACTGTTATCTCCGAAATGATCAACTTTACCGAAAAAATGTAAAAGAAAATTTATCTGAAAATTTAATTTCCTATAAAAAAGGTCCTTTAGACCCAATTGCTAAAATTAATATTTATTAAGATATTCCTTAACTTATTTGCGATATGAACATTTTTATGGATTATCGAACCAAAAGTTTCAAATTGTTGACATTCCATATTATATAACCACTGATGATTTGATATGTGATATGGTGATATGATATGGAATGTCAACAATTAAAAACTTTTGGTTCGATTAACTATACAAATTTTATACCATAAATAAGTTAAGGTTCAGTATCTCAAGAAATATCAATTTTAGCAGTTAGGTCTAGGAGATCTTTTTTGTAGAAAATTAAATTTCCAACAAAATTTTCCTTTGCGATTTTTCGGTTAAGTTAATAATTTCGGAGATAACAGCAAAAAATCAAGAATTTTGGGTAAAAATCCACTTTAGGGACCCGTACCATCTCACCATTGTAAGTTACACTTACGCTGTTCAAGACACTTTTAAAGATCGTTCGATTCTGCGTAAATTGCGACCAAAATCAATGTGATGGCATAAAAAACCGCGGAGTGGTAAAATTTTGACGAAAAAAAATTTTCATTTACGTGTATTTTAGATGGAAAAACTTATCACGCGAAGGGAAAGTACTCAATATTAATATTAAGGGCTGTAACTTTCAGGGCATTTTTTTTCAGACATATACAACAAAATTTCGGGTGAGGAGTGGAAAAAAAAATAAGTAAAAAAAAAAAAATTTCATGTCAATCCAAAAAATATTTTCGAAGTTACAGGCTTATTTGTAAGCCCGTAATTTATATGTTTAAAATGCTTTTTCTCGAAACCGAGCTTTCTGAGTCGATGAGCAAGATTTCTCATTGTCAGAAACGGCATAACCGATCAGTCTCAAATTTTATAACAAGATTCATAAATATATTTTTTAGTAATTAATCGAAGGTTTGTTTTGAAAATAAATATTTTCCCCTTTATAAACAATTTAAGGCATTACAACAATTCAAGACATTTTTTTCTTCAGAATCCGCCGTTTTGTTAAAAATAAATATTTTGCTTATTTCTTCGATCAAATATTAGATTGTACCTTATATTAACGAAATCTTTTTAATTTTTTTATTTTGGATGATCCAATCCAGAGATATCGTGCTCACCGGAAGAGGCCTTTTTTAGAGGACCTCCCAGAAATCGGCTTCGAGAATAATTACTTTTAAAAAAAGAAAAATTTGAAAATAATGTTAAGAGTTACAAAAATATGTATATAAATTTTCACGTTAATACATTAAAATGTATTTCCAGAAGAAAGCCAGTTAAAACGAAGAGATTGAGAATTGTCATTATTTTTCGAATCTTCCGCCCAAAGTTGTTCCTCGATCGACCCGAAGCTACAAAACAGGGAGAGAAATGAGGCTTTAGTCGAGGGCATCCGTGAAAGATAGTCTCTACGAGGGCTATTAGCACGAATTTAAGGGGGAGGCTTACACGGGAGCACGTTTGTCGACTCGTTGGATTATAAGCGCTACAACCGTAAAGACCGCTTTTGCGGAATGTTTTGGAAAGAATTTGCCATTTTGCTTCAAGGACTATTGTCGCTGTTTGCTGCTACGAGAGACATGACTGTAATGTCTCTCGGGCATTTACGTGCCGCCGGCTTTTATACGAGATATTAATTTTTTAATGCTCTCCCCTTTCGCAAGGACAAACACGCATACCGAAACATTTGTTGATTTCTCTTTTTTTTTACAGTCTTTTTGTACTCTAGTGGAATTCTACATAAATAATGATGACAGTTGCTAAAACGGACGAAAGTGTTCGGGAATGATCTTTTTTCGTTTCACTCTGTCGAGGCTTTTCTTATCAGCATTGAAATGGTTTGAGAGAATTTAATCACACAATTTAATCATTAAATCATTTAATTTAATCCCTTCGTTAATTCTTTGCAGATTCAAACAAGAATTATCGTAAAATATCTCTGCTCCAAAAAATGGCTATTTATAGATTTTTTAGTGGTTGCTGGTATAAATATTGATATTGTTCTTTGAGGGATTGATAAATATGGGACATTTCAGGTCAAATATCACGGGGTCATCGGCCTGACCCCATCGAATTTAGTTGACAATTTTTTTTTTTTTTTGCATATTTTGGTCCAAAAAAAGGAGGTTATTTTTTCCAGATTTTTATCACTCGTTTTACACCATCAAATAATTTTTTTTCCATAACTGATGAGCAAAAATCAATTCGGACCAGTTTTAAAATTCTGAAACTTTTTGCAGAAATTTAAAAACTAGTATTCCCATCATAGTTTGAGAGTGGGCCAAGAATAATTTACATATTCTTTTGTAATCACAGGAAAAAAAATTGTTTGCAAATTTTGTAAATTAAATTAAATTTTGCAATTTTACAATTTGTAAACAAGTTTTGTAAATCAAACATTTCAATAACGGTTCCCTCTAAGATTAAAAAAAAATCATGTATCTTGGTAAAACAAATTTTTTCCTATATTTTGATAATAGTTTTTTTATAATAGTTGGATAAAGTTTTTATATTGTTGTGGTGCTTTGTCCGAAAAGTAATACATTTTTTCAATGCCATAATTAATCGATTTTATGAAATCTATTATCGAAATACAGAAAATATATTATCAAAATATAGAAACAAATTTTTTTTTACCAAGATACGATTTATTTTTCTTTTTTTGCTCTATACGAAATTATCAATAAGATATTTAATTTTTAAAATTTGTAAACAAATTTTTTTCTTCAATTAAAAAAAAAATTATTCTCGCCCTACTCTCAAACTAGAATGAAAATACTTGTTTTTTGATATAGATTTGATGAAAAAAAATCGGAATTTTTAACCAGGTACAAATTCATTTTTACTCAAAAGCTAAGGAAAAAAAATTATTTGATGGGGTAAACAGTGATAGAAATTTGAAGAAACCTCTTTTTTTTTACCAAAATATGCTCAAAAAAAAATTCGTCAACCGAATCCGAGAATCCGATGACCACGTGAGTTGACCTGGAATGCCCCATATATTCTTAAAATGATCAAACTCCCGTTGTCTTTCAATGCAGAACAATTTCTAGTACTGTACTCATGGATAATTGGAGCAGGAAAAAAGAGAACTTGATTCTATTCTCTTGCAACGCAAAAAATCTGAGATTCTTTCCACGGTTTCACGAATGAAGCCGTGCAATTCAGCGATTTTTTTGAACGCCTGCGAAACAATAGATTATGAGACACAAAGTTTCAAGCATGGAACACGCGTATGACAAAGAGGTTTGGCGGGGATTTGCCAGTAGCTCTGGATTAGGAAGGCAGTAGAAACAGAAAGAGAGAGAAAGCCAACGATGCCAAGATTGGCACAATACGAATTGGCGAGATTACTTCGATGAAAATGCTTCGTCGAGATTTCTCTTTCGACGAAAAATTTCGTCTTTCGGATTATCCCTTATTGCGTGACCTTCCTTTGTGAACAGCACTGCTGCAGATTGCGAATTTCACTTTTTTTTTCATAATAGGAAACCCCTGCAAACATTTTTTCCTAAATGGAACAGTAAGATTGATTTTTTTTTCCACGTTTAACTCGTCTCAATATTTCCAATCTCTTTGACATCGAGTTTCCGTTGGAAAAGCAATATCCACGTTACCCGGATATTTCCAAAATTTCGTCAATTTTCTTTATCACCATTTTATTATAAACGGCAGATCGGAGGTCTGGTTATATCCATTCACGAAAAACCAGTGATAAAAGTTTTCACGGAACTTTTCAATAAGCAAATTTTCTTCACCGTGAAAAATCGCGTCATTTCAGCGGGACATTTTTCCAATCGCTATATCGAAGCTCTACTTGGACTTTAGATATTGCAAGCCCGGAGAAGACGAGACAGACTTGCACGAACTTCCGCTTTATATCTGTAGGTCGTATTTTCTAACGGACAAAAGGGCGTAAGTATGACGATTCAACGCAGCCAAAGTCGCGTTCGTCGTTTCACGTGAGAAATAGCAAGTTGGTGCGAAGCCCCGGAATGGAAAACGCGATGAAACAGCTGATTGGATGCGCCAGCGATTCGACCCGATTCTTCCCACGAAACTTGCTAAGGAGATTTTAGGGTTTCACGATGGTCGAATAATTGATGCATTTTTTTGAATCGCTTCCACAAATATTTTAGGATCAATTCACCGATGAAGGAAAAGTATTTTCCCAAATTATGATGGATAAAAAATTCCCCGATAAAAACATTCTTTCTCGTGATCAGAGTTGTAAATAATGCATTACTTTCGTAATGCATTAATGTATTTATTACCCATTACACTGCATAATGTGAAATGGATAAGTGTCCCATTACAAAATACAAAAGTAATGTCTAATGGATGCATGTGCCTTTACAAATAAAACAAGTAATGTGTAATGGATGCGTGTCCCATTACAATTAAAAAAGAAATGTGTAATGTATGCATGTCCCATTACAAATAAAAAAGTAATGTGTAATGTATGCATGTCCCATTACAAATAAAAAAGTAATGTGTAATGGATGCGTGTTCCATTACAAATAAAAAAATTAATGTGTAATGGATGTGTGTTCCATTAGAATTAAAAAAGGAATGTCTAATGGATGCATGTCCCATTACAAATAAAAAAGTAATGTGTAATGGATGCGTGTTCCATTACAAATAAAAAAATTAATGTGTAATGGATGCGTGTTCCATTGCAAATAAAAAAGTAATGTGTAATGGATGCGTGTGCCATTACAAATAAAAAAAGTAATGTGTAATGGATGCATGTGCCATTACAAATAAAAAAGTAATGTGTAATGGATGCGTGTTCCATTACAAATAAAAAAAGTAACGTGTAATGGATGCATGTGCCATTACAAATAAAAAAGTAATGTGTAATGGATGCGTGTTCCATTACAAATAAAAAAAGTAATGTGTAATGGATGCATGTCCCATTATAAATAAAAAGTCATGTGTAATAGATGCATGCGCCATTACAAATAAAAAAAAGTAATGTTTAATTAATGCATGTTCCATAACAAATAAAAAAAGTAATGTGTAGTGTAAAGTAATTTGCAGTGGAGAATATTCCATTACAAATAGAAAAATAGCCATGCTCGTATTAGAAACTTGCACATAGCTGTCTCGTTATTTTATTTCGCTCACTAAAAGTTCATCCACAATTATCATAAATGATCCATAAAGTTAAAAAATAGAAATAAAAAAACAGAAATATGAAGTACGAAAATGTACTCAACCCCAAAAATTATCCAACTTTATATTGAACTTGCTTTTACACGCTGTTACCCATAATTATAAGCGATCTAATAAAAATTACAAGTTACTGATACAATATTTGTCGCTTTATTGAATCCCCAAATAATGTGCATGTTCTTTTTTTTTAACTTTATGGATCGTTTGTGATAATTGTGGATGAACTTTTAGTGAGCGAAATAAAATAATGAGACAGCAATGTGCAAGTTTCTAATACGAGCACGGCAATTTTTCTATTTGTAATGGAATATTCTCCACTGAAAATTACTTTTTTTTAAATTTTAATTTGTAATGGAACGTGCATACATTACACATTACTCTTCTATTTGTAATGGAACACGCATCCATTACACATTACTTTTTTATTTGTCATGGCACATGCATCCATTACACATTACTTTTTTCATTTGTAATGGAACATGCATCCGTTACACATTACTTTTTTTAATTGTAATGGAACATGCGTACATTACACATTACTTTTTTCATTTGTAATGGCACATGCATCCATGACACATTACTTTTTTATTTGTAATGGAAAACTTGTCCAATACACATTGTTTAAAGTAATGGGTAATGCATTACTTTTACATTACTATTTTCACAACTCTGCTCGTGACATACAGAGACTGATAACAATCGTCGAATGTCATACGATACGAAGAACAAAAAAAACAGAACCGGATGAAATACGAGATGAAAGGGAGGAGTAAGTTTCCTCCGTGATTGTCGACTTTTCCAGGACAACGTGAGAGAGTACGTGAAACGACCCAATGATTTATATACCCCTTATCATCCATCACGATAACGCGTCTCGACGAGAGAACCGAAGGAAAACGTTCTTAAAATCAAAGCTCCCAAGCTTTCCCGCGAGATGCGCGAGAGAAGAAGAAAAGAGGGAAGGAGGAAAAAAACAATTCTCAAGACAAGGGAGAAAAAACTTTTTTCAAGGGCGAAAAGAAACGAGTATGAAGAGACGTCGAGAGAGGAAAAAAGAAATGGACCCGGATAAAAATATCATATTATTTCTTTCTCTGCGGTGCGGTTGAAAATTTTCAACTCCCTTTCTTCGTTGTTCGCGATGGAAGATTTTACGATCATCCCACGGCGTCACTAAATTTTCACCCATGGCAGCCAACAGAAGGAAATCGTATCAAACCCCCCCCCCCTCCCGTTTTACACTCTTCTTCTCACTCTTGCACAGTTTTCACGTGTAACGGGTAGCATCGATCATGAGCGAAAGTAGATTAAGAAAAGTTTTCTCGTAAATCATTTTATTTCTTCGCTTTTCATGTAAATAATCTATCCGCTATGTATATAGTTATAAAATGTCGAGTAGGAAGAACTCATGGAATCGATAGGAATTAATTTAATTCGATTGAAATAAATTTTATCGAGTCTAAATTGTCGTCGGAAAAATTCCGATGTTTTACGAATCAAATAACAGAAATAAAATTGCAAAATATCGCTGAAAAAATTCATTGCGAAAATATTTGTAGGAATTTTTGTCATTGTTCTTAGCAGAGTTGTAAATAATGCATTATTTTAATAATGCATTTCTGAATTCATTATCCATTACACTGCATAATGTAAAATGGACAAGTGTACCATTGCAGAATACAAAAGTAATGTGTAATGAATGCGTGTTCCATTACAAATAAAAAAGTAATGTGTAATGAATGCATGTGCCATTACAAATAAAAAAAGTAATGTGTAATGGATGCATGTGTCATTAAATATAAACAAAAGGTTTTGTGTAATGGATGCATGTGCCGTTACAAATAAAAAAAATAATGTGTAATGGATGCATGTGACATTACAAATCAAAAAAATAACGTCTAATGAATGAGCGTTGCATTGCAAATTACAATTGAAAAAAAACGTAATTTGCAGTGAAGAATATTCCATTACAAATAGAAAAAATTCTGTGCTCGCATTAGAAACTTGCACATTGTGCTGTTTCATTATTTGATTTCACTCGAAACAAATTGAAATGGAAGAAAAGTAAGTGGGTACTCACTGTAATATTGTTTGAGCACGTCACCAGTAAATACACTCTTGAAATGTCTATTAATTTTTCAATGAAAATAATTTGTGTCTATCAAATTTTTGTTGACTTTAATATCGTAGCGGTAAATGTATTGTAATTTTTAAACAATGGAGTAAAAATTACTCCGAAAGATCACTTCATATGTACATTCAACACTACGATAGTAAAGTTAACAAAAACTTGATACACAGATTATTTTCATTGAAAAATTAATAGACTTTGAGCAAAATAGTGCCTGCTCCAAATTGTCGTAGAAACACACTAATTTGTAATGTAATATTCTCCACTACAAATTACTTTTTTTTTGTTATCTGTAATGGAGCACTCATTCATTACACGTTATTTATTTAATTCGTAATGGTCCATGCATCCATTACACGTTACTTTTATTATTTGTAATGGAACATGAATCCATTACACATTACTTTTTTTATTTGTAAGGGAACAGGCATCCATTACACATTACTATTTTCATTTGTAATGGAACATTCATTCATTACACGTTACTTTTGTAATGTGTAATGGAAAACTAATCCAATACACATTGTTTAAAGTAACGGGTAATGCATTACTTTTACATTACTATTTTCACAACTCTGGTTCTTGACGCGTTTTTGCTTCGAATAAAGTGAGAATACATTGACCACAAAATTTTTAAATTTTATCAGTGTTATGATGACTTGAGTATTGATCATTTTTTTTCTATTTTGCAGTTATTCATGATCGACAACTGCGCGGATGACTGGCGAATAGCGATGACCTGGCAACGAATATCGCAGATATCGGTGGAACTTGCAATTTGTGCTGTTCATCCAATTCCCGGGGAATATTATTTTCTTTGGACGACGAAATTGGCGAACAAGGGAGGCAACGACTTTGGCTCACAATGGGTACCATACGACATAACCCTATCGCTTCCCATGTTTCTAAGGCTATATTTAATATGTCGGGTTATGCTGTTGCACTCGAAATTATTCACCGACGCCTCGTCACGAAGCATCGGGGCCTTGAATCGTATTAATTTCAACACGAGATTTGTACTTAAAACACTGATGACCATATGTCCCGGTACCGTGTTACTCGTCTTCATGGTGTCGTTATGGATCATCGCATCGTGGACGTTGCGACAGTGCGAGAGGTGAGTCTACATTTTCAATTGCAAAATTATTCAACCTTTCCTTGATATACTCCAATTTATACTGCAAAACAATTCAGATTGTCTAATCTCAACCACATTTGAAATTTCATGAATTCTGGGGATTTTCAGGCCAAAAATATGACTTTCATGACCCTTTGCCGACACTTGCGAATTTCTCTCATTATAAAAAATAGCGCCATTTTTGTAAGTCAATATTAATTCTAATTAATGATCATTATCAAAACCTCCGAAACACTAAACCCTCTTGAACTAAAAGTTCAAGACCATTTTTCATTCATTCTCAAGTTTTTAGTGACTGATATTTTTAAACAGATTTTAAACTTCTCTTAATAGAGGAGAAAAAGAAAATGAAGAAATACGTAATACACCGACTACTTGAAAGAAGCTGCCTTAATTTTTTATTAGCATTACGTAAGGGCAATTTATCGTTTTCAAACCATATTTCAATGGGAAATGCACCGCTGATTCAGGCAGAGTTTTTGTAAACAAATAATTATTCTTGAAAAAAAGCAAAGAAAATCTAAAAAAATGTCCTTTTTAATAAAAATTCATAAAAATGTTGAGATTTTTGGCAAATCATTGATAGATTTGTGTTCAGGGGGAAAAAATACATCGATATAGGGTTTTAAAAAAATTAATTAGAATTTTTTTTTTTTTTTTTTTTGCAATTAGGCCAAAATTGAATCGCTTCAGTAAAGTGGCTGAGATTTTTTTGCTAAATCGAATTTTGGCCTCTCTATGCGCTCATTATTTTCAGGTTCGTTTAAGGTTCAAAATGCCGCTTGGTTCGTCCAATTCGGATCATTTTTCGATTTTTGGCAGATTTTTCAAGTTAGACCATCGATTTTTGCAAATTTTTGCATACATACCCCTTTCCATTTTTTCGGCGATTTTCAAACTGCTCTCATTTCTTCAAAAATGTAGTCATCGGAATGAACCAAATAGCATTCTCCAAGTTTAGTGACCACCTTTGCGTCTGAAAAAGAAATTTTAGAATTAGTCAAACGGAAGAAAAGTTATGAGCCCTTGAAATTTCACTATTTTGAGATTTCCGAAAAGTCACCAAAAAATGAGCAAAAAAAATTATTATTTTTGTTTTTATCGTTTTCAAATGTTATTTCGATGGGAAATTTACTGCTGCATGTAAATCACGCTGAATTTTTGTAGAAAAAAAAATAATTCATGAGAAAAAGGAAGGAAATCTAAATTTTTTTTTTTTTAATGAATCCAAGTTATCATGAATATTCATCTCTCAGAGTTCATAGGTCGATAGACACGGTTTGCTATCAAATCAATATTCCCGAAAAAAAAACTTTTACAACGAATTCTCATGTAAAAAACTGAACAAAATGAATATCACAGTTTCGGAGTGATATTCCAACAAATGTTTCATATGAAAAAATCACCCTCAATTTCCAATTTTAAAATTTTTCTAAAAATATCGGCCACTGGAAAATTGAGGGAGAGAGAAAAAAAGGCGAGAAAAAACCGAAATCGAAAAATGCAGATGTAGAAATTTTGAGGTTCATTCGGTGAAAAGATTCCCTGACAAGAAAAACCGAGTTTTTATTGATTTCTTTAGAACCGTATATAAATAAATTTTTTGAAAAAAGAAATCACTGTTATTAAGAATACGTTTTTGAAACTTGGTACCAGCAAAATCCTCGAAAGTCTTGCACTGAATAAATCATTGGCATTCCCAACAATCCCGAGGGAGGAATACAATTTTTTTTCCCTCGATAACACCGATAGAGATTGGTTTCGGTGGAGCCAGAAGTCGGAAATGGCTTTCAATTTACCGTTGTTTCATCCTATTTCACAGTTTCATACCTTTCGGCCAATAAAAACCTTCTGTCCTACCGGAAGCTACCCTACACGTTTATTTTATATTCGCATATATGAGGCATTCCACGTCAAGTCAGCCACCCTATTTTTTTGAAATCACCAAAAATCGCACACAAATTTTTACAAAGTAGTTATAACTGTCAAGAAAATTCGTGATTTTTTTCAGATTTTTATACTATATATTTTAGCCGGAAAAAAATACAAAAAACTTTCTTGTTCCATTTCGTAACTCGAAAATTATTCATCGTTCGAACAAAAAAGTACAATATGAAATTTAGGAGTTAACATACTTTTCACTGAATTTTTTTACGAACTTCTCCGAAAGCTCTATATGCCATTTTCGGAGCAAATAATATTTTGATTTTTTTTTCCTCAGAATTTCCTCTATAGATATTTTCTAAAGCCCGCATTTTTGTTCATTTTTTATACTTTTTCCATTTTTTTTTTTTTAACTTTTTTCATTTTCATTTTTTTAAATATCTTCTTGTATATTTTAATAAACTTTATCAATGGACCCATGTACACCGATAAAGTCTATTCAAATTAAAGCAAAAGGCTACTCACGTCTCTCGATTGCAAAAAAGAATTAATTTACCCTCTTTGGATACACCGACGTTTCTATGGCCAATGAGTACTTTTTTAGTTCGATTTGAGCATGATTTTTAGGAATGAAGCAATGATACTGCTTTGTTCCTGGAATCTTCTTCGCAGTATCAAAACGAGATTATTTTATTATTTTTCCCAGTCTACGATTTATAATGATAAAATATCAATGTCTACACTATTTCGTTAAATCACTCTATAGTGATGGATTGTATCAATAGAAATGCATTTGAAATAATGGATTCTCCACTACGCCAATTTTTTTATAGTCTGTGAATATATCAAGTAAAAAACTGTTAAAACCACAGACGAATCGAAGATGTCAATTCTGAGAAAAAAAATATCAAAACATTATTTGCTCCGAAAATGGTATATAGAGCTTTCTGGAGGAGTTTGTAAAAAATTTCAGTGAAAAGCACGTTAAAAATCCTAAATTTTATGTTCTACGTTTTTTTTTCGTACGATGAATAATTTTCGAGTTACAAAATTGGACAAACCAATTTTTTATATTTTTTTCTGGCTAAAAAATATAATTTAAAAATCTGAAAAAAACCACAAATTTTCTTGATAGTTGAAACTACTTTCTAAAAATTTGTATGCAATTTTTGGTGATTTCAAAAAATGGGGTGGCCCACTTGACGTGGAATGCCTCATATACATTGTACATGTATATGACAAATATAGCTCGTGGCAATGCTCGCACTGACTGAACAGGCGCGTATCGAGAATCCGGGCGTTTGACAGCGCGAGAAAATCGGTATATGGAAAAAGAGACGAGGGAATTCTGCTGTTGAAGGGCACACTTGGGTTGCGTGAAAATCGTGTATATTCAAAATCGATATTTCACCTAAACGGGACATTTGGCTCGGTACAGAATTCCCGTTCTCTTGTTCCCTCGATTTTCCCTGCCCCCCCCCCCCCCCCCCCCTCGCCTTTATACGCGCAATTGGTAATCCCGATTGAGCTCCTCTCTTACTCTCTCTCTCTCTCTCTCTCCGACGCTCTCTCCCACTCTCTTCGGGGTATATACATAAAAATTATGGGCTCACGGTTCAAACCGTTCAATTGTACTTTATCCTCCCGCTTGCGAGGGCGTGTGTGCCAAGTTTATCGATCGGGTATAATGAATCGTTTAACCTCATGTCGACACCCCCGTATAACCGTTTTTACATCTATAATTTATTTTCAATTTTATCGTCGCGTTTATTCTTCATTTCATTTTTTTCATAAAAATACAATTTTTTGTATGCAGATTCTCGCGTAAATGAGAAGTAAACTGACACTTTCACGGTATCGTTCGAATGCAGAGAGCGTATGTAAAGTTGTATGTTTTTGATGAAAAGTTAAGGGAAAACATTTTGGAGAGGATACAATTTTATATGATGCAGACAATTTTTATTAAATGAATTTAGGAAAATTGCAGACAATTTATGGCAAAATGAGCTTTCAAAATTCCACTTATGTTCATTGGTAGAAAAAAAAAATGAATGAAAAAATGGTACAGTGGTTTATTGATCGAGATTAAAATATCGAAAAATTGCATCAATTCCACCTGTACATATTTATTAGGGTGATCCTTATTTAGAGCTGCGCCAAATTTGTCATCAGACGCCCCTCAAATCGACTTCAAATAATTCAAAAACAATTACCCTAATTTCTTCAGATTTTTATCTAGACTCTAACCCCTCCCGAAAAAAGGGTAGATTTCCCCATTTGAAATAAACATGTTTCGGCCATATTGTCAGAATAAAATATTTCCTGAGAATATGGCCGAAACACGTGTATTTCAAATGAGAAAATCTCTTTTCGGGAGGGGTTAGAGTCTGAATAAAAATTCAAAAAAATCAGGTTATTGTTTTTGAATCATTTGAAGTCAATTTGGTGGTCTGATGATAAAAAAATCGTTCGAGCCCTGAATAAGAACCACTCTAATATTTATACGAGAAAACATATTTCTGCATCGATTGAGAGACATTTTTTCTAATGAAGGGGCAAACAATTTGGTTTTCTTAAACATATTTGACGGGATTCGCCATTTCTATGTTTTATATGTAGTAAAATTGCAGTCCCAAAGAAATAAAGAGCAAAAGTCCCATTGTATTGGATGAATTTCATTCAAGTTTAGTGAGTTAAAAATTTACTTAAAGACCAAAAAAGCAAGTCAAGATTTCTTAGAATCGAGATTTCAAAGAAGACACTTTAGACTATGAATGAAATCGCCTCCGCGATATTTTACTCAATAAGTATATTTATTTGACGCTGCAAAAAGGAACCAAAATTATGTTGTCGAAATATCCACGAAAAAAACCAAAAAAATCGCATCTCGACTATCCTTCTAGTCACTAAATGGTGAATAATATAAAAAATCGTGAAAAATACTATTCATTTAATTGACTCGCGTGAAAATCCGTAGTCACGGTTTCAAGAATTGGTCATTGCAGTATTTTTTGACTTTTTGAAAAAAATAAATGTTTGCTCGAAATGAATAAATATTTTTGTTCAGGTTTCACGACGAGGAACACGCGAATCTTCTGAATGCAATGTGGCTCACGGCAATCACATTTCTGAGCGTCGGTTTTGGCGACATAGTGCCCAACACGTATTGCGGTCGAGGGATCGCCGTGTCAACGGGGATGATGGTAAAATTGATTATTGACGATGAAAAAAGAAGGATTTTTTTTTCCTCTTCTCCACGCACTTCACAACGTAATTGCTCAATTAACGGGGATAATGGGATATCGATCTGCGTTTATCGGATGAAATTGTAAATTCAATTCTCCATTAAGGAGCATCGCGAACGTCTCGAAAAGATAAAACAGCCCAACGCCGTTATAATTTCCCCTTGGGGAGAGATTGATGATTGTCAGATGCGATATAATCCTTTGAGCACGAAAATCTCGTCGTTCTTTGACCGCGGCGATAAAAGAAGGATGGGGGGAAACCGGAAAATAATTAGCGCGGGTTAATTAATTATAACAACGTTGCCGTTATGTGACTACTGTCATTCTTCAGTTTTGTGCGGTTTTCAGGGCGCAGGCTGCACTGCATTACTCGTCGCAGTCGTTTCCAGAAAATTGGAACTGACAAGAGCGGAGAAGCACGTTCATAATTTCATGATGGACACGCAATTGACGAAGAGGGTAAGAATAGATGTCGCGGAAAAACAATTTTCAAGCGATAAGTTTCATCACAATCATATGATCAATTTTGCTTCCTCATAAAGGAAGGTTTTGTGCATTTTTTTTTTATCGAGATTTTTATCTTGAGTTTCTGATGTAAATAATTAATAACTCAAGAACGCTTCGAGATATCGAGCTGAAATTTGGCACACTCGTCCAGCACGAATTGCCCTTTATTTTGAATTTTTTTTTGTTTTAATTCTAACGGGTGTTCAGATTTTATCGACTTTTTTCGTTTTTCCAACAATGGCGTAAACGCTCTAACTTCTGCAATTTTCAAGATATTGCCCTCGAACTTTGTACAGAATTAGTATAGCTATTAAGGTCGTTTGAAATTGAATTTGACAAAAATCGATCCAAAGATTGAATTATCAAATTTTGAATTTTTCGAAAAATAGCGTAAACGCTCTAACTTGCACAATTTTCAAGATATTGCGGTGAAATTTTGTAAAGAACTAGTATAGCTATCGAGATTGTTCGCTATTGAATTTGGCGAAAATCAAACTTGGCAAGAAGTAAATTTTAAAAAATTTGGAAAATTTGGACATTGATTACTCATGTTTTTCGATAGTTAACAAAGCTTCCTTTATGAGGAAGCCAAATTTGATCGCCATACTTTGTGATAAAGGAAGCTTTGTGAACTAGGGATAAAGATGAAGAAGCAATGTGCAAATGTCCAATTTACAGGGTTTTTATGATATATTTTTATCTTATTTCCATTCTGTTTTTCAATTTTTCAGCTAAAAAATGCAGCGGCGAACGTACTGAGGGAAACATGGCTCATCTACAAGCACACGAGGCTTGTAAAACGCGTCAATCCCGGTCGCGTGAGAACCCATCAACGAAAATTTCTCCTTGCCATTTACGCGTGAGTTCACCTTTTATTTTCCTACTTTTTTCTCCCTCAGAGAAAACTCTGGAATGATCGATAAATAAATTCCAATTTTCAAATGTCAAAGTATTCAAAAACGTCTAAGACGAAAAATTGTTTTAAAAAATATTTGGATACTTCTCCAAATATCCGAATAATTCAACTCAGAGGTTTTCGTCTTTCTCGTATTCTCACGCAGGCTCAGGAAAGTCAAAATGGACCAACGAAAGCTAATGGACAACGCGAATACGATAACGGACATGGCAAAGGTGAGAAGGAAGAATTATTTTTCCTCCAAAAAATTCCAGAATGAATATTCCAGAGAAGTGTTTTTCGGTAGTGATGCCATTTTCAAACAAAATCTGGATAAATCCGTTAACTTTGCAATAATCGCTACATATACTTTTCTACAATAAGAGACAATTTATAATATTGTAATTTTGCCAACTATAATAATACCTATTTAAGATTTTTTTTTAAAGACTCTCGGGAATCCTCAAATATTCAGGTTTACGTACAAAATGGCGAATTAGTAAACTTGCCCTCGAAATGATAAATCTTAAGGGGAGGCTGAATACCGACATTATTTTTGAAGCCCTACATTATCGACTCAAAATCGCTGTCCAAACTGTAGCCGATAGCAGTGAATAAATATCAATGAAATTTATGAATGCATGATGAATGAATTGCAAAATGTAAATGCGAGACATAAATCAACGTTTTTGTTCATTGCCACTGACAGCTTAGACAGCTTGCATAGATAGAAGTCTGATGAGAATAATATTTATTTCATAAGAATTTCGTATGGTGCTGCCCTCTTTCGCATTTCTGTATACTTCATTTCGCCATTTCGTTTTCCGATAAACCACTAAATTCACCAACATTTATCTCGTGATTTGGATTCCAAACTTACGTCGTGGTTTTTTCATAAAATAATGTCGAAGACGTATCGATATTCGTACTTTGGTGTTCGTCGTGGAGCCCCACTCTTGGTTCTAGCCGAAATGCAGTAAAAACATTATAATTTAATATTTTCAATTACAGATTCCTGATGATAATCGGATCTGTAATTTTTTTTTTTTTCGAAAAAAATTTAGTGGGGCTCCATTCGTGCCATGAAAATAATGATACTGTCAAAATTGTATTGATTTCCATTTATTCGTGCCAGAGCAAGTTTGGATTCCAATTCCGAGGTGCTAATGTCGGTATTTAGGCTCCCCTTAAGGGTTTGTGCTAATTTTTCATGATTTTTGCGTCGTTGGACATTTCGGTATTTTAAAATGAAAATATATGAGTTCTCCTATCGCCAACCGTACCGTTTACCTCTTAACTCGTCAGTACAAGCTTGCCCCGTTTTTTTTTAAGCCAACACATCCGGATCTGTCCACTGTTGTCGGTGTTAAAAGTAAATGCAAGTTTGTAAGCCGAGACAGGGCTTCTTAAGCCGAATCCATAAAGTCGAAAGAGAAAAGGAATGTGCACGAGAAGTCTCTTGCAACTACTGAATTAGCATTAGACACCTGGCTTTCAGCCGTTCAAGCATTTATCTGTACAAGAACCAACGGGACCTTCTCCACCGCAATATATTTTCGTTAATATATTACTCAACAACCCACATTCATTCTCAGTCTTGCTCATCTGTCATTTGCTTAACGATGACGCAGAATCAAGATCCTCGTGGAACCAAAAAAAAAAGCCCCTATACAACGGTCGCAGCCGGTCGTTTTGGTTGTCGACAATTCACGAGCTTCGTACATAATCCTGACGAATAACTTTGAGACAGAAAAAAAGAGGACGTAGCCCGATGTGGCAAGACCCAAAATCGCGCAGCGCGAACAAAGATAAAGAAAGAAAAAGCACGGAAAGACGGATAAATGTTGGTAAAAAAGCCCGGGAAATCTATGTCCCACTGAATTATCGCGCGACAGTGACACGATGTCACGAAAGTAACCAAAAGAAAAAGAAAAACTTTATCCACGCTCTTCTGGGTAGCGAGAAGGAAGCGCGATAAAGAAAGACTGCCGAAATATATTGAAAAACAGAGTTATGAAATAATATGGAGACTTATAACGATATTTTGAGAATTCATTTTAACGATTGGTTCCAAATTATCATATTGTTGTTGATGATTGTTGTTTAAATTCACGCCTTCATACGACAAAATTAACAAACGATTATGGGCTACTCGGTGTCCTTGAAAATTCTTAGGACTCAACTTAATTTCTCTTAGTCCATATAAAAACGTGCAAAAGTAACGAGGAGTTCGTAAATTTTCCATCGATACATTATTTAAGTATTGAGAAATTAGTTATAGATCATTCTCCGGATGCTAATTATCGATGCGAAGTTCCCAATATTGTCCAACATTCTCCTAACTAAATTCCTAACCAAGTTCATGCAAAGCATGATACAACAACCTAAAATTCGAAAATCTTCGACCCATAAATAATCAAAGTATCAAAAAAATCTGTTGTCTTTCCTTCGCAAATGCTAATTGTCCACTCATCACCTCCAACTATCTTCAGCATTATCTCAAGCCAAATCCCAACCTAATCCATACAAAATACACTACCCGCAAAAAGATTCCGGACAAAACTTTAAAAAAGGTCTGGAACGTTTTTTTATGCCATTTCGCCGAAAGTCCAAGTAAACTAATTTAACAAACGGCATTTTAAAGGAGAAGAATTCGGCTTCATTTCCTGTTTTTTTTAATTTATTTTTAGATTTGGACTCTATTTTGAAAACAACTGTTTTTTACCTTTTTCCATCTTCTAGAGGAATTTTTAAAAATACATTTTACGATTGGCTTTATAAAGAGGAAAGTATGAGCTTCAATTTCCTTTTTTTTTTCAAAACTTTGAGCGATATTTTTCCAAAGTTTTTCTGTTTTTTGTGAAAAAGAGGAAATTTGAAAAATCCTGTATAACACGAAAACGAAGAGAATTCATGAAAAACTTCAGGATAGCAAAAAGTATCGTCTGTTTTCGTTGAGTTCGGAGGAATTTTTTCACATTTTTTTTTCCAATTTTTTTAAAAATTCATTTTCTGGGTCGGAGCTCAGATCATTCAATTACCATAACTCGAGAACTATGGGATTATTGATAAAATTTCAAGAGGGGAAAATACTTCATTTTACTATTTTCAACACATTGGAATTTTTTTTCAAATTTTTTTCCCAATTTTTTTTACCAGCCTCAACATGGGAAAACAAAATTTTGGAAACAAAAATCTGAAAAAATTCCTCTGAACTAAACAAAAACAGACGCAGCTTTTTGCTGTCTCAAAGTTTTTCATGAATCCTTTGTTTTCATGTTATACGGGATTTTTCAAATTTCCTCTTTTTTCACAAAAAAACAGAAACAGAAAAACTTTGGAAAAAAAATTCGTTCAAAGTTTTTAAAAAAGGAAAATTGAAGCTCAAACTTTCCCCCTTTATGAATCAAATCGTAAAAATGTATTTAAAAAAATTCCCCTAGAAGATGGGTGCACCTGAAGAGGAGGGGAAAAAGGCGGAAAACAGTGGTTTTCAAAATAAAGTCCAAAACTAGAAACAAATTGTAAAAATAATTTTTAAAAACAGGAAATGAAGCCGAATTCTTCCCCTTTAAAATGCCGTTTGTGAAGTGTACGTCCACACTGATCTTGTTTTCATAAACCTCCATCCGATAGATTACAAAATATCCAAATCTCATCGATACCCTCTCATCATTGCCTATTGTTGATTCCATTTCTCAAAAAATCCTCAAAAGTCTCTCAAAGCCTTCCAAATCTCGAGTCTACTTGAACCCTTTCCAAAACCACGATTAACCAACCTATTTTCTGATCAATTGTCCCTAATTTCTGTCTCATCTGCCGCAGACGCAAAACACGGTCTACGAGATCGTCTCGGACATGTCGACGCGTCAGGACACCCTCGAGGAGCGTCTCGTTAGTCTCGACGACAAGTTGACCTCTCTACAGGAACAGCTGGACATGTTGCCGGAGGCATTGACGAGATGCATGGCCCAGCATGCGGAGCGTCTCGAGCAGAGACGAAATTTCTTGCATCCCGACACTGCCGTCGCTCTCGCGACACCCGGAAGTGGAATCGGCGGCGGAGGATTGGGCGGTATAACGAGTTCCCTCGGTCCTGCCAACATCGGCAATAGTTTGGGAATCGGTATATCGGGAAGTAGCATAGTATCCGGGCATCATCCACTAGCGAGCCTATCAAATTCGCCTCTACTGCCTCATTCGCGTAGCGTACCAAACGCACCGAGCACAATGTCACTTCATCCGTGGCCTGCGAGTCCGGTTTTGCCTCCTGTATCGAGCAGAACGCCCCATCTTGTGCCAGAAACTGGCAGACAACAACAACAACAACAACAACAACAACAACAGCAGCAGCAGCAGCAACAACAACAGCAACAACAACATCAACACCAACATCACGGGGTCCTGCAACACTCGACAACGGTACCAACGACGTCACAATCCGCGACGAGACTAACGTCTCAGGCGGGAATGGGAGGACTCGGTAATAGTCAGGGCTCGGACACTTCGGCGCACAGCTGAGTCACGTCTCTGCAGCCGCAGCACTCGTACTAAAAATCGAGAATAACAACGGAACACTGAGAACATGGGCTCTATCGATGAAATTCGACGCTACTCGTTTCTTCTTCTTTCATATCCTTATGGAGTGTCTCTCCCTTTCAACATCGTGTCTTTAGTCCGGGACCATCGACAGTTTTTCTGATTTTTCTTTTTTTTCCATTATTTTGTGGGATCCAAATGGAAAATCTGATGTCCTCCGGTCAGACGTTCTCCCATTGACTATACGGGAACAAGTTTCTCACTGAGGTAGGTGTCTTAGGGGGAATTATTGCGGGCACAAATGATGCGAGAGAGAATATGGCGTCCATAATTTGTGCGTTATACGTTGGGGATGGATGCTGGTCTGACTCGAGATTTCAAGGTCACGCTGTTTTGGCGAACACTCGCGTGATAAGGAGCATCTTTTTCACTGATTTTCCACTGATACGGGAGATGATTTTTTTTTAAGTGAAAATTCTATGGGCGCGTTACAGCGCGAGAGCGTTACGGGCAAATGGAACGGCCGAGCGTCACGTTTTTCGCACAAATAGTGTCTTTGCCGTCTGCTTATCGGAGTTGGGCGTTTTTGTAATTAATTACATTCTAATTACAAATTACAAATGTGATTAGTAATTCGAAAAATTCTAATTACAAATTACAAATGTAATTGGTAATTGAAAAATTTCTTAATAAAAATTACAAATGTAATAAGTAATTGAAAAATTTCTAATTACAAGTTACAAATGTAATCAGCAATAGAAAAATTTCTAATTACAAATTACAAATGATATTAGTAATTAGAAAAATTCAAATTACAAACGTACTTAGATTCAAATTTCGCACTAATTACATTGAAAAATGTAATTAGTCGGTAATTTGATACTAATTACATGTAATTAGAGTGAAATTTGAACCTAATTACATTTGTAATTTTAATTCGCATTTTTCTAATTACTAATTACATTTGTAATTAAGAAATTTTGAATTACTAATTATACTTGTACTTTGTAATTAGAAAATTTTCAATTACTAATTATATTTTCAATTACTAATTAAATTTTTAATTTGTAAATTTCTAATTACAAGTTACAAATGTAATCAGTAATAGAAAAATTTCTAATTACAAATTACAAATCATATTAGTAATTAGAAAAATTCAAATTACAAATGTACTTAGATTCAAATTTGACTCTTATTACATTGAAAAATGTAACTAGTGCGAAATTCGAACCTAATTACATTTGTAATTTTAATTCGAATTTTTCTAATTACTAATTACATTTGTAATTAAGAAATTTCGAATTACTAATTATACTTGTACTTTGTAATTAGGAAATTTTCAATTACTAATTATATTTTCAATTACTAATTAAATTTGTAATTTGTTATTCGAAATGTTTTAATTACTAATTACATTTGTAATTTATATTTATTTTTTACGTACAAGAATTTTGTTTGATGAATTTTGACGGATGACGATGAGAATAATTGAATCGACCGTTCAAAATGGCCGAGGAACAATGAGATTGCAGTGAAGGTTTGTGTTCCGAACTTTCGCAATTTTTTTTTTTTTCAATTCGTTTGGTAAAATCTGATATAAAAAAAATGACGATGTAGCTGTTGAAAACGATTGTCAGATTCGAATCTGAAATTCCTGCTTGCAGAATGAACAAGATTAAAATTTGTTTCTTGTAAATATATCTTTCTCTTTTTTATAATACGAAGTTTCGTTTTTTTCGTATTCACCAGCGTGGCCTGAATCTCATTTTATAAAATCGTCAGAATAAAAATAAGAAATAAAAAGAAAATAAACGAGAAGCTCGAATGATTCGAAAAACTAAACTCGCTGCGGACTGCCCTTGCCCAAATTGCGTGCCTGAAAACAATATTTCTTATATAATGTTTAAAAAAAAAAATTAATTTATTCGAAGAATCCTCCTCTATCTTATCTCTCTCACGCTCTTATCTCTATATCTATGGATTCGTGAAAATGTCTACACAAATCACGGACACGTGACATCGCTAAAGCGTGGGGGATGAGCGTTGATGACGAAACTACTTCTCTGAATGAATTAACCAAGATAAACAATTGCGACGATTCGAATGGGGAAAGAAAAAACTTCAAACTGCGCGAAAAATGTTTTTTTCTCGAATTAAACAAACTTTTCTACGAATTATTGACAACGCGGAATGAGTTACGAACCATTGTGATTCTCGAGAAACGGTAAAATTGACAAACTATATCTTATTCGAGCCAAATTCGAAGACGCTCGATGATGATGAGAAAAATCAGCAAACTTTGTTCGGTAAAAATATCTTTCATCTGCTCTCTTTTTCTCTATATCTTTCTCTCTGTCTCTCTTCCTCTCTATATTTCTGAATAATTCCTGAAACACAAACCCGTGAAATTTTGAAATTAGTCATTTAGTAATTATCGCGAAGGAATTGAGCATTAATTTGAAGGGGAAAAAACAAGATGTCCTTGAAAAGGTATTTGACACGGAACCGACTTAAGTAAATTCTTCGTGGAAAAAATTACTACTTTAGCCAAGTATTTTTTTTTTCGCCACCCTGCGTAATAATTCAGTACGGAAAAGCACGAACAATGAATCTCAAACCTAGCCTTTGAACAACCTGGAAAAAAAAACAAAACTTCTGAGGTAAGAAAATTTTTTGAAGGGTGGGAAAAAAATCAGCGCAAAGTGATCTTATATCCGCTTTAACGTCCATAGTTTATAGTAGGATATCACTTTATCAGGCTGTCTGCATTTAACTATGGATAACGAACGGATAGAAAAGGAGAGGAAGTTACACGGTTTCTACAAGAGTTAACGTTTTTTGGCAATAATTATAGTTTTGAACGTTTAAAAAATTTGTGAAATTTATTTAAATTTTTTTCCTCTTTCTTTGGCACATTTTTCATAATTTCATCGTGTTGAAAAAATTATATTTTGGGACCTGCTTTTCTCTTGCCCCTTAAATGTTCTGCAAACAATTGTTTCGCCTCTCTCTGACTTTGCGCGAAACGGGACCAAAAAAAAGACACTCTCGACAAAAATCTGTCATTCAATCCTTTCGCTCTCTCTCTCTCTCTATTACTTTCTCTTTTCCCTCTTTCGAGTCTAAACGTAACGAATACGACAACCAAACGATATTTTTATATAGAATACTCGAAAGTGCCAGAAAGACAGCGCTAACTTGAAAAAAAACGATTAAATGAGGCGTCTTGATGTTGGAAATGTTCGCTTTTAATTTAGCACAAAAAAACCGTAAAAATGACGCTTTCACATGGAATTTCTATATTTTTCTTTAATATTGATCGTTTTAAAATCGTTACGGTGATTTAATTTTTTTAACCAATGGTGCTAATATTATGATTTGTGAATACTTTCTTAATGTGCTCTACAAAGCAACGAATATGTAACTCAATTTTCACCTTTTTTTTGACGCAATTTTTATTGATAACTGTTTTCCTTCATTTTTACGATATCAGGTTTTTTGGCTCAAATTTAAATAAAACTAGTACTCAGAATTGCCTAGACGAATTTCCTATCTTAAATTTCGTTGCTAACATTTTCTCGGGTACTAACTTCATTTAAAAATACGTCAACAAGATTGAGCTATCACCCAAAATTATTCGTCATCCCAAAAATCATTTTTTTCATAATTTCACAATGAAAAATAAATGAAAATAAAAATAGAGTCGGAATAAACGAAAGACGAGGTAATAAAAATATAGTTGGAAAATATTGCAAATAAAATGGCGCGACGGAGACATATAGTTCGTAGAGAGAATTTAGAGCCTACTAATTAATGTTTAAACAAAAATTAAGAAAAAGCTTAATGCCTACTCGTCACGTTCATCTCGATTTATTTTCTTCCACTCGCGATAATTAACGATGATGCGAAATTTCCGAAAAATTATCCTACAAATCCCTAAAAACTCTCACTAAATACTCTTCCTCTCGCTCTCTCCTTCTTCTCTTGGTCACTTTGTCCATCTCTCTTTCTCTATCTCTTTCTAGTATTATTTGAAACTCGAAAAGCCGAAAAAAAATTCAATATCGCTGTGCAAAAATCGCGTTTTCCGTCGATAAACGGCGGTGAGATGCGTTTGAGTACGGATTAAGGGGTTAAACGTAATCATAAAAGTCGGAAGGTTGCTTTAAAAAAAAAAACTATATTTTTTACAGTATATCATCCTTTAAATTTTCCCTGAAACTTTCGAGGCGGTCGGAAAAAATTTAACAAATTCCTATTTTGTTAAATTAAACCCCTTATTTGTTAAACCCTGTTAATTACTCGAGTAATTACTTGATAATTACTAGATCCCCTTTTAAGCTTTAAATTTTCTCCGAAATATTTGGCGATTATTGTAGAAGTGAAAAATCAAGGATTCGATTCTTTTTTTTAATTTTTATTTTCGATACTTCTTTTTTATTTTATTTTTGATCTTTTGGTCGATCGACTGTAATAACTCCTTCATAATTATATATTTTTACACGAAAAAATTAGTGCTCTTCAGAGGTTACTTTTTGAAATACCAAAATTTAATTAAAATATAAAATTAAGATTTTGCAAAAAAAAATTCTCAAAAGTTTTTTTCGGCCAAACTGACTATGTATAACCCGTTAACAAAAATAGAGAACACGAAGAAAGAAAGAAAATGAAAGGAAGTTTTACGAATGAGCATTTCCAATGAAAAGATTCAGAGAAAAAAATAATTGAAAAAAAAAGAAACAAATAAAAACACGGTTTATACGAACTTAACGGTTATACTACTCTGTATAAATATTTATTATTACTGTTATGATTATTGAACGAAAGAGAAAAAAAGAGAAATAGGAAAATCGTAGAATTTTACAGTTTTAACTCCTGAAACACTTTAATAAGAAAAAACTTTACCGACTATATTATACATATATACATATAAATATGTATATATATATACATAAACTAACCGTGCGATTATCGCTCGTCTTAATTGTTACGTAAAATGACCAATAAAATTACCAATTGATATAATATACCGATTTAGATATACATAGAGTGGGAAAAAAAAATAGATTTGAAAAAAATTGACTTTTTCTCGAGATTACGAAAAACATAAACACAGGGAAGGATATTTTTTCCACTCCCGAGTAAGAAATTTATAAAAAAATAATTCCTCCTTAGTATTTTTCATTTTTTAGTCGAGGTTTGAAAGTTTTCTCTAACTCGATCGTTAAGAAGAAAAATATACCCTTAAGGAGGTACGACTATAAATCCATCTTGCTAATCGTATGTTAATCATGATAAGTTCGTATTTTCGTTATCAGTGAGCAATTTTTGCATCATGTAAAGTCTTGAAACTCTTCATTACTGAAAAGCGTGTATTCGTTTTGAAACAAAAATACTGTTATCATTTTTTTCTCATCATTATCTCCAAGAAAAAACATTTTTCCATCATTTCTCTCTTCATCTTCGTTATTCTCCATTTTCTTTCACTCTCATTCTTGAAAAACGTTACATGGTCAAAATTTAAGAATAGGCTCATCATTATCGTAGTTGTACCTCCTTACATTCTAAATCTACGAAATTTCCTGTATACTTTTGGATGAGAATAGAAAATAATTCCAAACGCCTCTCGAGAAACCGTCTGAGTTGAACTCTATAACCGGATAATGACGAGAATTCGAGTGTGCGCGTGTAAAATATTAAAAAAAAAACAGAAGAAAATGAACGAAAATGTAAAATATATAAAATATACTTGCAAAAGGCAGCGCAAAGATCAATAGGCTCGAAGAGGTTATACGTTAAAAAAAGGAGCATTAAAAAAATTCAAACTAAACTAAAAGCGTAAACGATAATAGGGCAACGTAATAGTGAGAAAAAAAGGCATGAATCATCACCCTGGGAACGATTGAAAAATATGCGAAAAAGGCCAATAAACGAGAGTGGAATAAAAGGGGGAAAAGAAAATTTACGAAATAAGTTATCCCGGGCCATATCGTTGTGCCAATTGTACTAATGAGTATTAATATATAGAAAATCGTATGATAATATCTTATTACGAATAATAACGTACGAAAAATCACACGAAAACGCAAAAAAATCGAGAAAGAAAAATAAACGTCTTGACGAAAGGCGAAAATTGACGAAGAATGGCTATATTGTCTAAGAATCGATGAAAAAAAAAACTCTCAAGCAACGAAAATATTGAAAGTAGTCAATATCCAATCGATCTCATATTAAAGGGGGGGGGGGGGACATTCAAAAATAATATATTACTAGCGTAAATCGTAAATTGAAGCCAATATCAATTTTTATGTAATCCTTTCTTTCTTTTTCTCAATCCCCCCCAAGAAATTGAATTTTCAAAAAGAACCTCTACCAGATATAAAAATACGTTTGAAAAATTATCAAAAAAATGTTTAAAATTTGGACATTCGTCCCGTGTGTTCACAAAAAATTGAATATCGATCTTGCTAACTTGAAAAATTTCTTGAGACTCACTTTGATCAATTCCTGCTCATAATTTCACGATTATCGTGCATTTGGGAAATTTTCAAAGAAGTAAAATAACCTTCGCATCGCAATTTTGGGGGGAAAAAATGTCGAATTATGAGATTGCAAAAAAAGAAACAAAGAGAAGGCTTGAAATTTTTTTTCCACGATTTTTTCATGCTCAAAGAAAACCTCTCATTGTTCAAGGTCATTTGCGAGTTCGCAAAAAAGCGGAAAGTGAAGAGAAGCAAGATAAAATGTTTAAAAAATATCTAAAACAATATACCTAAAAAAAATCTATATTAAAGAAATAACGAACGTCGAAGGATCCCATTAAATAGAATTTCGAAACGGCTTATTGTACTGGGACCAGTTACGTAGAGAATATTTCGCTGTTGGATCGATTGATTTCTATTTTTTTTCTTTATTAAGAAAAAAAAAACAGTCCTGAGAATTCAGTAAAAAAAATCCACCCTATCGGTTTGTTGTATTTGCCACAACGTACCAATTACTCTAAGTACTGAATTCGCACAAATGAATAGAAAAAAAGGATGGCGTGAGTTTTTCATTAAAAAATTACGGATTTAGACGAAATCTAGGATTTCTCGATCATTCTATGCGAATGCTAATTCGATCAAATTTGATCTTTCTTCGCATTGTAATCCCGCATTTGTGAGAAATAATTTTTTTTCAAAAGAAAATCTCTCTGCGATGAAAATTAGCAAAGTAATGAAAATATGAAGGTAAAAAAAATTCTTTTAGAAATTATGATTTTCGTAAAAGAATGTAGCCTTGGCAAGAAATCTTACCCATCGAAATTCGGAATATCCAATTTGACATAGATCGCCCGATATATGTCGTGCATGCAACACTTTTCATATTGCAAACTTCCAATATCGCGCCAGAGACGAAGAACGAAAATCATTTGCATCCAGTTAAGTGTCCCATTTGGAACAGAAAGGCCCGTACATGTATTGCGCATAGCACTTCTTATGGCGTTGACCAACGATACCGCATCTAGATAGGGATAACAAATTATTTTATTATTCAATTCTAGTGTGGCATTCTAAATAGCATGCCCCATACATGCAATGTACCTCGTGGTTTTCATAAAAGAAAAAATATACCCAATGCAATCTCAAAAACGAACAAAAATTATTTGCATCAAATTTGAATTGGCCCGTTTAGTATGAAAAACCCCATATACAAATATTTTACATGGGCAAAGCTTTGAAAAAGTACCAAGTACGGAAACAGCTCAAAAAAATTAATAGACAGAAAAATCAGTGTCCAATTTGGCATTGAATGGCCCATACACGTATTTTAGCACGCTCATTGCGTAGAGAAAGAAAAATTCCCAACTTAAATTCAGAAACGAAAAAAATTATTCAAGTCTCATAGTCCCATTCAGAGTAGAACGCCCTATACACAAATTCAACATATGGTTAATTTGCACAGAACAATATACACATATAGATAAAGAAACAAAACAAAAATCCATTCGATCAAAATTGAATGTCAATTCGGCATAGAATGGCCCATACACGTATTTTACCACGTTCATTGCGTAGAGAAAAAAACATTCCCAACTTAAATTCGAAAACGAAAAAAATCATTCAAGTCTCATAGTCCCATTCAGAGTAGAACGTCCCATACACAAATTCAACCTATGGTTAATTTGCTCAGAACAATATACAAATATAGATAAAGAAACAAAACAAAAATCCATTCGATCAAAATTGAATGTCAATTCGGCATAGAATGCCCTGTATATATGGCTTGCCTGTATGATATATGTCGAGCACCTCGCATCAGGCGTCCATAATGAATAGATATCGGAATCGCGTTTCCCATGCCCCCCCCCCGCCCCGGCCCTGTTGATGAACCTGCTGCGCTGTTTTGTTTTTCCCTTCCTGTCCAAACACAGGCAGCTCTATATTCACTCGTATCGCGCCCCCCACGAGATTCAAAATACATTGATGAACATTACGCGAGAGTAACTGCACCGAGACTCCGCGCGATGTAAATCGCACGATTACGCGCGTGAAACTTTGAATTTACAGCCGATCGGGCACAAATACGAATAATTAATTCGTTTCCACGATCCCCGCAACAACAACTCGCAACACGGTAAACATCGCTCTATCGGGATTTCGGGGTTTCTCGAGCAAAATAAATCCCCCCCCCCCCCCCCCCGTATCTTCCTCGGTTATCCATAAAACGTGACGCGATTGAAAATGTATGTATCCAGAGATCGATCAGATTGAAGTTACGAGCTCGTTCTCGAAACACGTTTTGCCATATATTAGCGATTTTTTTTTCGAACCCGATATACAAAGTTTATTGTGTACCGCGATCTTTGGGGATTTCAATGAGAAGGGAATAGATAGGATATATAGCACGCGAAACGCAATGTTTTTTTTTTCGGACGCCATTTGCAAAAATGAGAAGAAAAGAATTCGGCCAACTGCCACCGAGGCGTCGATTCCAAGAAATGTTTACCTCAAACGAATATAAAAGTACGAGAGCAAAGTATTGAAAGAATTATTCCGAAAAGAATACGATTTTCAACAGTGAACATTATTCCTTTTTCTTTGCTTGTCGAACAACTGAAAACGGTAATAAAATGATTTATACTCACTCACCTTCTGTTTGACGACGATGCTGATCTCCGCGCGCGCCCATCTGCTTTTGTTACCGATTCGTCCGCGAGTGAGAGCTAGCAGCGTCAAGGGGTGCGTTGAGCATGAGATTCCGGCATTATCGCCAGGAGGGCGCCACTCAAGCGTTTGAAAATGTACTCGCTACCTTGAAAATGTATATACATACATTACAAGCGGAATAATCAGCGAGATGTTCTTTTCGGACGCCATTTGCAAAAAAGGGAAGAAAAGAATTCCGCGAAAGGCAACGATCGCGTCGTTTCCAAGAATTGTTTGCGACGTACAAAGCTGATCACGAATAGAAGCATGAGGGGACTAAGCATTGGGATATTATATTGGCACAAAATAAAACGGTTTTTCGCGAGGGACATGTTTTTTTTTTTTTACGACCGGGAACTTTTTTTTTATTAGTCAGTGCCGCTTTTTATCTCGAATTGAGGAATACATTGAAACGTTCGAAAATATTACACACGAAATGACGATCGTATTTTTTCGGGCGCCATTTGCAAAAACGAGAATAAAAGAATTCCGCGAATCATGAATATCGAAATATGAGCGCCAAATATTGAGAGAAAATTATTCCGCAGTAGAAACGATTTTTCAAACCGGCCATTTCTCTTCGAAGTGTTTTTTTTCGCGAACAAATGACACCTATAATTACGTGAAACCACATTTCGAGCCCTTTTTTCACAACCCTGATCAAATATCAAATAAAGAAAACCGAAAATGAAATAATATTTACGTCTCTTCCCAATCGGCGTTACTGAACTTCTCGCGCGTCACAGCATCTCACGACTGATGCCAAGACGAGCGGAAGATCAAAGAGCTCTTCCGCCACAAGTCTAGTTACCGATTTGTCCGCGAAGCGGCGCTAGTGGGCTATCGTGTAGGTTCGAGCTTCCAGAATATTCCCTACGAGGGCGCCACGGTCAGCGTTAAAAAAAAGCAATGTCCATAAAAGGCGTATATAACACGCAAAACGATGTACGCAATGACCTTGAGGGGCGAATTGGGAAATACACGAAAGCGTTCGAAAACATTACACGCGGAACAATGAAAACTTTATTTTTGCCGAGCGTCACAGAAATGAGAAAAAAAACTTCACAAATTGCGGCGAGAATTTATCATTGTACGAAAATCTGATCGCGAATGTACGAGTATGAGGAACGAGCATTGAAAAATGAGATTCCGAAAAAATTTTCAGCACCCGACATTTTGTTTCCGACGACAATTTTTTTTCGCGAACAAATGATATGTTATGAGGGAAAACGCGTTTCAACTCGAACACCCCGTTTTATTATACTCCGTTCAATTGTCGAATAACGAAAAAAGACAAAAAATGAGACTTACATTCGAAAACGTAGTTGAACTCCACGAACGTGACAGCGTCTCACAAGTTGCGACTGATCGCCACGACGACCGGAAGCCGAAAGAAAGACAAAGACCTTAGACCGATTAATCCAGAAAGGGCCTCGCGCTTGACGCGTTCACGGGGGGGCGCTTCGAGCTTGCGAATCTTGAGGTTCCGATTTTGTCGCAGGGAGGGCGCCACTTACACCTCTAAACTTCTTTTCTACTTCTTTCGCCTCCCAACAAACGATTATTGAAATTAGCCCAAGCCATGCTAGGCAAACAGATAAACGTATCCCTTTCCAAATCACACGAATCTCGAGTATACGAATGAAATGCACTCGATCGCTCATCGGTCATTCAAAAAAAATCCTGGAATTATTGAATTTCCCCGTCATAGACAATTTATCCATGAATTTCAGGATTGTGACGAAATGAAAAAAAAAAACATTTTTTTCTCCATCGCAGAGAGGTCGAGATTGAAAATTGACGATTGCGAAAAAAAACACATTATCTATGCGCACGTGTACGAATTATGAAAGCGAGGAATTGTATTTAGTGTGCATGATAGGCGAGACATTTTTTTAAAATGAGCATCCCAGTAATGTATGAAAAACAATTTATAAATATGGGTCATTCCATGTCAAATCGACCAAGAGTTGGAATCGACCCCTTTCAATTTCGATGAAATTTGGTCAGAAGTTTTCGTGTTTCATAAAACGAAGTTCTACCAAAGGAAAAAAATTAAATTTTTTTTTTTCGAAAGTTATTCAAGATTCAAAATTTCACCATTTTTTTAATCTTTCAAGTTTTTTTTTAATATCTCGAAAACTATTATATGTAGTTACGAAAAAATCGTTCTGGGTTCGTCTTGAAAAGTATACTTGTGGCTACGAAAAAAAAATATTCCGAGAAAATTTTTTGAAAAATGGTAAATTTGGAGAATTTTTCGAAATCGTGCAAATCCACGATCAGCATTACATTTTTGGTTCAATTTTTTTCATATAATACCACGAATTTTTATAATAATAATGCGAAAACAAATTTTGAAAAATGATGAATTTGGAGAATTTAAAATTTGTTTAAACCGTGCATGTCCACGATCAACGTTACATTTATGGTTCAATTTTGTTCATATAATACCTAATACTGATCTTGAAAGATCCTGAAATTTTCAGGACCTCAGTTTTCAAGATCAGTACAAGGTAACCAAAAATTCAATGTTGATCGCGGAATTACAGGATTTTTAAAAATTGAAAAATTCACATTTTTGAAAAAACATAAAACACTTTTCTGAAATTGTCAGGATCTTTGAAGATCAGTACAAGCTATTATATTCAAAAAATTGAACCAAAAACTTAATTTTGATCTTGGATTTGCACCATTTTTTAAAATTCAAAATTCTCAAAATTCATTATTTTTCAAAAAAAAATTCGGACAATTTTTTTTTCGTAGCCACAAGGAGACTCTTCAAGACGAACCCGGAACGATTTTCTCATAACTATATAATAGTTTTCGAGATATTTAAAAAATAAACTTGAGATTTAAAAAATTATGAAATTTTGAACCTTGCATAACTTTTGAAAAAAATAAATTTAATTTTTTTCCTTTGGTAGAACTTCGTTTTATTAAAAACAAAAACTTGTAACCAAATTTCATGGAAATTGAAAGGGGTCGATTCCAACTCTTGGTTGATTTGACACGGAATGACCCATATACATGGTCAAGTATGCCTCCCCTACGGTCTACTGTAGCATCTAATAACCGATTACGATTTAATTCTCACACGCTCCCACGAATCAGGATACATATAAATATATATATATATATAAATGAATGAATAAAAATATACATAGCATATAGATTTATACAAAAAAAAAAGTCTCAAGATCCTATAAACCGTTGCGTTTAAATCATACCTAATGTTTGTAAGCTCTTAAATAAAAACAAAGTATAGAAGAAAAACCGACACGATAAATTGAACTAAAAGGGAACTTAGCACTAGAATGCCAGATACCTAAAATTAATTTTAAAAAAAAATGAATAAATCTAGTCTGTTATTGAATTAAAAAAAGAAAAAAATTATACATAATAATATACATAAATAACCTCTTCTAGTCTATGCCTTCTCAAAGAAGTAATCTTGTAAATAAGTGTTGATGTAAAACATATTATGTTTGTATATATTTGTTAAGTAGTTTTAAGTAACGTATAAAAATAAAGAGAATTACAAAAAAAATGTAATGAACGTTAAATTAACACGATAAACAAAAGATTTAATACTTGATACTGATTTCCTTGCTGCATAGCTTCAATAAATACTATACACTCGTCATCGAATCTCCAGAATTATAAATATATATGGATACGTTTAAACATAGATACACGCGTAACGATATTATAGAATGAAAAAAAAATGTTTCGATGAGAAATAATATTGGTCGATTGACGATGATTCATAAAATTTGTTTCGATTTTTTGTTTCCTTTTTTTCAGTCAAACCTGGCCAGGAAAAAAGTGGCTCGAGTTCGCTTTTAGTCCTTAAGGCGAATTATGTAAAATAACTGAAGAAAGAAGACAAATTCGATTTCGTGATTTTTTTCAGCTGACGATAAAATTTTTAACACACCCGCACTCGTTCGTGAGTCGAATGTAACGCGTATTTTCACGAATTTCTCACACAACGTAAAGATAAATAATTGAAGAAGAGATAATAATAAAATACATGAAAATGCGAGAGCCGAAAAAGTGTCGGATGTGATGTGCGATTGGAATAATTTTCAAACTGAGCTGTGCCTTCCTATTTTGTGTTATAGAAACAATGGAAAAATAAATTTCATTTTTTTCTTTTTTGAGAGCCCGGGCTTTATCCGAAATTGTGTGGCTCCATCTATAAAGATTTTTATATCGTCTTCAAATGATATGCTTCCTAGTCGACAATTACTTTTATATACATATGTCCTCAGAACAAAAAAAAATATGAATAATAACTGATTATAAAAACAGCCGAATAAGCGAATTAACGAATTAGGGGACCAATGAGTTTCGAAAAATCCTGGCTTCAAGACTATGTTCTAAAACCTTGCCCACGATACGCATAAAGAAAATACACACGCATATGAAGTTGGTGAAGAAAAAAAATGGGAAGAAATGAAAATTATTCCATCACGGCGATGTAAGACTAGAAAATTTTCAAAGTTTCCACAAAGATATTGCGTGAATAAATGCGCTTAAATATTCGAAGTTTCCAAGAAAAAACTTCTCTGAAGATATAACGGGAGATCGTGCTTTCGTTTCCTTTTTATCATTTAATTCGATTTTTTCATTATTCAACCGTTAAAAAAAATCTCGTGTGAAAATTCAATCGCGCATCGTCTAAATTTGAGTCTAAAATTTTCAAGGATGACAAGTTCGAATTTAAAAAGAGAATCGATATATTTATTTGACAATCAAATTACAGAATCACCATTGACTGTCGAAAGTATTTCTTTTTTTTCATATTTCCTCGACGGTCTTATTTTCTCTTATTTACAAGATCGAAGTATTTCGTCGCCGGATTAACAACGAAATGGCGGAGAAATAAATGATGCGAGAGATTTTCAGCGGCTGAAGTTTTCCACGAAATTGCATTATTTCCCAATTGAATTTATACTCTCTTTTATCTCTCGTTCTCTCTCTCTCTCTTCAACGTTACTGTAATCTCTCACACTTCTTTCATTCTCTTCTTCTTTCTCTCTTCTTCCCCCTCTCTAATCCGGAGTGATGCCTTCCGTTTGAGCGATCGGCGCAATGTCCTTCGCGGTGTCCTTCTTCTCCAAATTGTTCGTTGCTCCAACGGCCTCGTCATTGGTCTTGGGTTCGTCGGCGCTTTTCGACCACGAGCAGCTTCTCTGACGCGGTGATTTTGGCATCGACCATGAGCTGCTGTTCGATCGTCTCTTCGCCGACGCTGAGCGCGACCTCGCTCTCGTAACCATGACCTTTGATCTGCTGCGCTTGCGTCGACTGTTTCGTGTTTTCGAAGCATTGCGAGATCTCGATTTCGTTCGCGATCTCTTCGATCGTTTCGATCGTGATCGGCTGCGAGATCTGGAGCTCGAAGATCTGCCGCCCCGTTTTTTCGAGCGCGAACGACTCTTGCTGCGACCACTTCGACTCCTTCGGCTTCTACTGCTGCTTCTGCTTCTGCTGCTGCTGCTGCTGCGTCTGCGCCTGCGCGAACGTCGACGCGATCTATCGCGACTGCGCGTTCGCGTTCTCGATCTGTCGCGACTGCGCGTTCGTGACTTTGTTCTACCGCGACTGCGCGAACGCGATCTCGAGCTTGCCTCGTAATCGCTCTCGTAGTCAACCGGATATTCCTGTCCCGCCAGATTAGCGAAATACTTGTAGTACTGCTCGTTGTAAACGTGAGGATTGAACGGTCTCATCGCACGATGATTACCACCGCCGCGACGATAAGCGTAACCTCGCCCTCTTCCACGCTGATAACGATTCATCGGACCTCCTCGAGGACCTCCTCGTCCAACGGGAGGATACATCATCTGCAATGGAGCGTCGTAGTACCAAGCTTGCGGAAATCTCGGATACATCTGTGGAAAATTCAGACTCGGATCCATCTGAACGGAACCTGGAAATTTTGAGATAAAGACACATTAACAGTGTAAATAATATTTTTCATTTCATAAATTGGAAAATTGGCATTGGGTTCGCTCTGAATAGGACGAAGTCTGAAAAAATTAGGTAACGTTCAATAAGACCGAACGAACATTTCCTGTGACGTACAGTGCAGGCCAAAAGTTTGGAAACACTCGCCCCGATTCGACGCCGCACAAAAAGTTTCATTGCTCTTTGAAAAATGAATATATTTTGATTCGGCAAGCGGCGTTTTGAAGGGGACATATTCAGCTTCATTTCGCATTACACAAAAAATTGGTGCTTTTTTTGTACCCGGTACGCCCTTTGAAAGATGGTCGTTTTTTGGTTTTGCTTCCTCATAAAGGAAGCTTTGTTTTCGTGAAAAAATGTTTTTTCGGAATTTTTGTGCCAATGTATCCTGAGTTGCAAATGTAAATAATTAATAACTCGAGAACGCTTCAAGATATCGAGCTAAAATTTGGCACACTTGTCGAGCACGAGTTGCTCTTCATTATGAAAAAATTTTGTTTTAATTCTAACGAGTGTTCGGATTTTATCGACTTTTTTCGTTTTTGCAAGAATGGCGTAAACGCTCTTACTTCTGCAATTTTCAAGATATTGCACTCAAACTTTGTACAGAATTAGTATAGCTATTAAGGTTGTTTGGTATTGAATTTGGCAAAAATCCATCGAGGGATTAAAATTTTCTGAAATTTTTAATTTTTTGAAAAAAAAACAAACGCTCTGAATCGTGCAATTTTTAAGATATTGCACTGAAACTTTACACGGAGCTATATAGCTATCGAGGATGTTCGTTATTAAATTGGGCGAAAATCCATCGAATGATTAAAATTTTATCAAATTTTTTTTTTTTAAATAGCGTACTCGAACTTCGGCTATTTGCGAGATATTGTACTGAAATTTTATACACATTCAAAATAGTGATCAAGGTTGTTCGCTATTGAATTTGGCAAAAATCAAATTTAGCAAGAAGTAAATTTAAAAGAACTTGGCAAATTTGCACGTTGATTTACTCATGTTTTTCGATAGTTAACAAAGCTTCCTTTATGAGGAAGCCAAATTTGATTACCATACTTTGTGATAAGGGAAGCTATGTGATTAAGATGAGGAAGCAATGTGCAAATGTCCAATTTGCAGGGTTTCTTTTTTGCATTACAATTTTGGCGCACAATCCAGAGACATTTTTTTGACCGTTTTTCCCATGAAAAACTTGTAGCGGTGAGTATGAGCTTCAAATTAGTTTTTTAACAAGTTTCGTACGATTTTTTTTCGCAAAAATATTCAATTTTTCACAAAAAACGACCATATTTATCCAATGTAAAAATTTCATTAAATCCAAAATTATTGTATGCAACTTTTTACTCTCTTAGTGATTTCACGAAAATCTAGTAGTTTTAGAGTTACGCTACATTTTATAGGTATGGTCGTATATTGCAAAAAAAAAAAAAATATTTTTACGAAAAAAAATCGTACGAAACTTTAAAAACACAAGTTTTTCATGGGAAAAACAGTCAAAAAAAATTTCCATGGGTCGTGCGCAAAAATTACAATGCCAAAAAAACAGCCGAAAAACGACCATCTTTCAAAGGGCGTACGGGGTTTTAAAAAAAGGCAAGAATTTTTTGGAAAAAGCGAAATGAAGCTGAATATGTCCCCTTTAAATGCCGCTTGGCGAATTGAAATATCTTCATTTTTGAAAAAGCAGTGAATCTTTTTGTGTGGCGTGGAATCGGGGCGAGTGTTTCGAAACTTTTGGCCGGGAGTGTATTTCAAAGTCGTTAATTAATTGATTCATTTTTGAATTAACCTGCGGAAGACGATGGCTGAACTTGATTCACCGTCAGGACACTCTTCATTTTTTTCTTCACCGTTGGGTTATCCGAATTTTCACTGGAACTCCCGGATCCCGAGTCTTTCTCCTTTTTATGCTTTTTCTATAAAAAAAAAAATATATATATATATACAATAATCATAGCGGAATAATGATACAGTGAGTGACAAATTGATTTCCGTTTCACCAACCTTTTTCTTCTTCTCTTTCTTCGACTTTTTCTTCTTCAATTTTTTGTTCTTGCTCTCGATCTTCTTGTCGTTGTCCTTTTCACCAGCTTTTTGCGATTCCTGATCATTTCCCTTGTCCGTTTTCTTGTCGCTGCTTTTTGAAATTCCGGACTTTTCTCCAATAACAATTTCCTTCTTCTCGACTTTACTCTGAAATGCACGTTCGGCAACGTATTATAAAAATGGTTAATGGTAAACAAAAAATATTATAGAAATGGTGATTTTTTGTTGTTGTACCTTAATTCTATCAAAGAGTTCGTCCAATAATCTAATGCTCTCCAATTGCCTCTGTGCTTTGATCAATTTTCGTTCCTCTCTCGCGATCTTCATCGACACTTTGTCCTCCTCCTGTTTTCGATATACTCTCAAAGCTTTGCGCTTTCTCTTCTCCTCTCTCTGTATACGTCTCGCTTCCTTGGCCTGAATGTCCGCAGCCTCTTTTTTTCTGAAATCACGATTGTCAATCAAGCATGAAAATTTAGACGAAAAGTGGCATAAAAAAAAAAGTTAAGGAAAAATTAAGATCACAAACTTATTTTCCTCTCTTCGTTGTGCCTCGACCTCTTCCTTCCTTCGCAATTTTTCTGCCGCCAAACTGTCCTGAGCTATTAGACGTTTTCTCTCGAACTCGCGATGGGACACGGTGCTGTCGCTCATGTGTTTCGTTTTGTCGAAGTCAACCTGATCATTAAAAAAAAAAAAT
Source organism: Alloplasta piceator (assembly GCA_946863875.1). Classification (NCBI taxonomy): domain Eukaryota; kingdom Metazoa; phylum Arthropoda; class Insecta; order Hymenoptera; family Ichneumonidae; genus Alloplasta; species Alloplasta piceator. Next base: position 14,420,691 of record OX333080.1, read on the forward strand.
TTAATTCTGGGTCTCAATCGAGAAAAATTTATGGCAATTATGACATAATCCGTAGGAGAGGCAATATTCAATAAACGGGACGTGTCGTTTATTTTCCCTTCTATGGAGCATATGGGGTATTTTTTCAAAAGATAAATCGATAAGAAAATAGTTTGATAAATAATTATTTAAAAAAGTGAAAAACCTATCAAAGATAACTTTTTTCAGAGAAAAAAATATATCTTTCACTCTAATGGTCCGATTTGAAAGAACCAAATGGCTTTTTAAAAAAAATATAATGTGTTATCAGGAAAAAAATATAACTCTTGCAATCTCTCACAGAAAGTTTTTATCAATTGTAAACAGGGTTGCGAAATTTGTAATGTAACAGTAATGCATTATTCATTACTTTTAGAATGTGTAATGGAGAAAATGTCCATTACCCATTACAATGTAGTGCGTAATGGAAAAACTTTTCATTACCCATTACAATGTAGTGTGTAACGGAAAAAATTTACATTACCCATTACAATGTAGTGTGTAATGAAAAAAAAATCCATTACCCATTACAATGCAGTGCGTAATGGAAAATATTTTCATTACCCATTACAATCTAGTGTGTAATGGAGAAAATTTTCATGACCCATGACAGTGTCGTGTGTAATAGAAAAAATTCCATTACCCATTGCAATGTAATGTGTAATGGACAAAATTTTGATTGCAATTTTGGGAATGGAAAAATATAGATTAATCAATTATTGCAATTTTGCATTACATTTAAATGACTTTAATTCAAAAAAGCATCTATATGCATACAAAAAGTTGAACGTTGAACTGCACTTCTAAATAAACTTTTTTTCAGCATTTGCTTTGGCCAATATCCTTTGCTCAAAGTCTAATGGGTCATGAAATTTTTTTCATTACATACTACATTCTAATGGGTAATGTATTTTTTTTTCATTATACACTACATTGTGATGGGTAATGGAATTTTCTTCCATTACACACTACATTGTAATGGGTAATGAATTTTTTTTCCATTACACACTACATTGTAATGGGTAATGAAATTTTTTTTCATTACACACTACATTGTAATGGGTAATGAAAATGACAATGCATTACAAAAAGTAATGCATTACTTGCAACCCTGATTGTAACATACAAAAGTGGTCCATCGCTGGAAACTCAAAAACAGAAAAAGTGCAAATTCGATTTGGAGGGCTTTCAAAACCAAAAATGTCATCTGCTTTTTCATAAACTCATGAAATAAAATTGGAATACCTTGATGATAGCTGTGAGACAATTTTTCATTTCCTTTTTCAGCAACTTCATCCCTCTCAGTGCATCCATGGCCTTAACAAAATCCATATACTCGATGTACTGTACATACGCTTCGAAAAATATACCATCGCCGAAGCTGAATTTCTGTATATTGGTGCCGAGTCTCATTCTCGGTCGATAAACATCGGCCGCCGGAACGTCGACTCTTCTCAGAGGTCCCCATTTTTTGAAAACCCTCGTAACGATCGATTCACTCGGTGTCGTACCACCGTCCTCGCTGAACCATTTTACCGGTAAACCGGTAATATGTATCGTGTCAGGACGCTCGCCCGGTTTCAGTTCGTTCATGTGCTTCGCGTCTCTGAAGTAAGAGTCCCACGAATGTCTGTTTGGAAAATCATCCTTTGCCTCGGCGACTCGTACCTTCAGTACGTTTGGAAAACCCGCCAGATTCAAACGTTGCGATTCCAATCTCGCCAGTACACGCTGCAATCGGCATCTGTCGCTCAGATCTCCCTCCAGTCTGATGAATTCTAATGTGCTCTTTGCGACCTTCAGTGATGCAAATTCGTCCGGTTTCACGAGGGTCCGTATCTTCTCCATTACTTCCCATGTTGATATTGTTTTTCCTGTTTTTATATATTATATTGCAGGCTATTTTTGCTGTGAAAAAGCGACTCTAAGAATTTTTTAATCACGAATACAGCCAGTGTTGGGCGAAAAAAAGAAGTAATTAGCGATCGATCGTTACGGATTACAAGAGTCACGATAATCCGAGCTTCGGATCAATTACAATTGCAAGAAGTTACGGTAACTGCAGCATCCAGTTGATTGTGGTTACAAAACTGTGATAACAGATAAACTAAGAGATAAAACTCATTGAAAATGATGAACATAATGGTAGATGAAGTCAATTAATCACAAAACATTAATTTTAATGGAAGTAAAATCCATTTGCGTTATGAAAAGTAATGTTAATTGGAGTCAAGTTGATTACAATTACAACACAGTAATTGTAATCAGGGTTGCGAAATTTTTAATGTAAAAGTAATGCATTATTCATTACTTTTAGAATGTGTAATGGAAATATGTGTAATGTAATGTATAATGTAATGGAATGTGTAATGGGTAATGAAATTGTTTTCCACTACACACTACATTGTATTGGGTAATGGAAATTTTTTCCACTACACATTACATTCTAATGGATTTTTTTTATTTCACACTACATTGTAATGGGTTATGAAAATGGCAATGCGTTACAAAAAGTGATGCATTACTTGCAACCCTACAACACGGTAATCATAATCAAAGATTACAAGATTTTATCAAATTATAAAAAGTATAAAAACAGAACAGTTGTAGTAATAGAAATCAAATCCATTGAAATTTTCAAAAGTAATGGTGATCGAAGCTAAACAAATGACAATTACAGAACAGTTATTAAACTTCTAATTACCATTACTTTTAGTAATTGTGATAAATTTCATTTCAACTATCGTCATTTTCTGTGTTTTCTTAACTTCCTTTAATTATAAAAATAATCATCCTAGCCCAACACTGAATACAGCTAAATGAAAATAGTTCAAAGAAGAGAGGAAAAATGAAATAGCAATTGAGGATGGAGAATTGAGCGGAACAAAATGTCCAGCACCACCAAAATCATAGACATCGTCGTTACGGATCCAATATTCAAAAGATCTTCCAGATAGTTGATTCGTCCGTTATCATCGCACACATTATTGTTATTATATTTTGGTTTTTAACCATTTAAATCTTTACTGTTGAGCAATGAAAAAAAGGACCTATGGAAAAGACATATTACGCATAATCACAATACGGCATTGTGAGATAGGAAATTTCTGCGGTAAATGCATTCTTTTTAAGTCGAAGATAGAAAATTAATCACCGATACTTTTTTCTCCTTTTCGTTTTGTTTACCTGGTATCTTCAGTTGAGGGAGATTAACGGACACATTAATTTTTGCGATTGGTTTTAAATATAGACCCCTCGGCCCGTGCAGAGGAACAACGTCGGTCAGATCCCTACAGCTCCAAAACCCATTAACAACCTCTCCACTGGAACTCTCACCTGCATTTTTCGTAACGTCGCTCATTCTTATCTCGCAATTTATTTACACCGAAAATATATTCATAAAATTCTGAGAGGCAATTTTCTAGGCCTCGATTGGAAAAGAAAAAATGATTAAGAAAATGACCCAAATGCCAATCTTAAGGAATACGTTACGATAGCCTAAATGAGTCGAGAGCATTTCAGTGGAGAGGTTGTGTTTGTTTTTTTCTTTATTTTCATCAGGTTGGATCGATCGAGATTAACGAAGTTGCGGTATGTTCTTTTAATCGGATATTTGCTCGGCTTCGATGTTAAATGAAACGACGAATTCACCAATTCCTTCTTGATGTTCCTCGAAATATTTTGCTCGCGCAACCCCGTTTGCTTGAGCGTCGTTTTCACGAAAATAACACTCGCGCTACAGAACTTCAATTCACGCTTTTCACAATATTCTCGGCCGAGGATATTTTCATAGTTTTGTAATTGTAAACACGAATGTTTAATATGAACGGCGTCCTATTTGTGCTCTATGAAAAATTCTCGTGACACCGGCCAGGTTAAGATTGTCACAACGAGGACGCCATTTTGCGAGACATTCAGCGCCGTCTAGCGGAGTCGCCCTTGATCGGAGAGAAGGTTTTACTTTAGTATTTCTCGCTATTATTTGATAATAAAACTGTCGCTCGGGTATGTCTTATTTCAATTTGTCTATGCTAGTTTAATTGCGCTCGTTTCTTGAAAGGATTGATTCCTTTATAATTGCTAATAGCGAAAATATAATGTCCTTTCGAGAAGTGTATTTGCGCATTCGCGCCACCGGAAATGTCATGGCCGCTAACCGACATGCGCAGTAGGGTCTTTGATTTTTTTTTGGTTAGAAAAAAACCGCAATCGATTGTCACCGCACGCACGCGCAGACGATTCGATCTATCGATAATCGAAGTTGCGGGAGAGTGAAGTAAGTAGCAGCAGCAAAGAGAATAATAATAATGATAACTTTTTTCCTCACCTTTTGAATTGTCTTTCACTTATTGTACAAAATTTCAGTACAATATTTCGCAAATAGCCGAATATTTACATTATTTTTCAAAAAAATTAAATTTTGATAAAATTTTAATCTATTGATCGATTTGCGCCAAATGTAATAACGAACAACCTCGATAGCTATATTAGCTCTGTACAAAATTTCAGTGCAATATCCTGAAAATTGTGCAAGTTAAAGCATTTATGCTATTTTTAAAAAAATTAGAAATTTCATAAAATTTTAATCCCTCGATAGATTTTCGCCAAATTCAATAACGAACGACCTTGATAGCTATACTAATTTTGTACAAAGTTTCAGTGCAATACCTTGAAAATTGTGTAAGCTAAAGTTCTTGTGCTATTTTTCAAAAAATTCAAAATTTCATAAAGTTTGAATCCTTTGATCGATTTTGGTAAATATTCGGAAGTGTAACTCCCGCTAAAAAGAGGCTGTAAATTTTTCGATCAATTTTTTATGATTATAAAACCTTACATTAAGTTATATTTCAATGACGCATAATGTTTTGACCCAACTTTTTTTTATTTTTTTATTTTTATAAAAAAAACTGAAGGAATTTAGCTACTAGAATAGATATGCCCGTTGCAGAGTTCCTGTTGTTTTTTTGGGTTTGGTAGAATTTTTTTTTTTTAATTATAAAAACTTGGTTTTTTATCAAACCCAAAAAAACAAAAGAAACTCTTAAACGGGGATATCTATTCTAATAACTAAATTCTTTCATTTTATTTTATTAAAGAAAAAATAAATGCAATTAAAAAAAAAAAATGTTAAGTTGGGTAAAAACATTATGTGCAGCCATAATAATATTAAATATGATGTTTTCTAACTGTAAGAAACCACACCAAAAAAATCAGCTCGATTCTGATAGAAGTTATACTTCCGAATATTTACTCTTAAAAATTGCATAAGTTCGAACGTTTGCGCTATTTTTCAAAAAATTAAAAGTTCCATGAAATTTCAATCCTTCGATTGATTTTTGCCAAATTTAATACCGAACAACCTTAATAGCTATTCAATATAAAAATTTCTGAAGTTAGATACGGCGAATAAAAAGCTGTGCCATTTGAAAAATAATTTTTGTAATTCAATATAATTTATCTCCCCTACATCGTGTGAATTCACAGTTAATTAAAGCTTCGTTCCAAGTGTCCTGATTCAAACCAGATCCGCCGGATGAGATTGACTTTTTGAATGACGAAAACAAAATTTTGCGGCGGACAAATTGCGCGTAGACAAATATGTATAATTGAAAACTCTCGATGCTGTAGACAAATACATCGTCGTTATACGCTAGCGGTACCAAAAATTATCTTCCTCCTCCGATACAAATAGCGAGAATAGGGTATATCTTTCACGAATAATTCATAATCGTGCGGTCGATGAGGAACGAAATTCCAGGAATGTTTTCGCTTTCTCTTGTTGTTTTTTCGAAGATTTTTTAGAAGTCGATGGCCTTCGGACGTGTCTTGATGTATACGTAAGTTGCGATGAGAAGAAATATCGCCGCGATAGTCGGAAGGACAACCGTGAAAACGCGTTGTTTGTTCTCCAAAAATTCCTTTTTGCGTTCCTTCTTCTGCTTGTTCGTCTCTTTCGTTTTACCCTTCAACTGACGCATGTCTAAACGAAGAGAGTGACATTTTTAATATTCCTTATAATATATAAAGTTTTTTCGATATCTGATAGATTGCGAATGTGCCTCGAAACATCTGTTGTCTTTTCTGAGTTACACCTACGAGCATATAAAGCTCGTTTTTGAAACAATTTTCATGAATATTTTGCAATTATTATAAATCTGATAATTCGCAAAATTATGTCCTATGATAATGCAATTTTATTATTTACCTTATTTTTTACGGTTCACTGAATGCGATAAAAAAGTTTCGCGTGAAATAGATTACCGGAGCAAGCCGCACCAAGCCGCACTTTGCAGGAAAATTGACACGTAAGCCGAGACGTCACACGTCACAGAAGAAAAACTTAGGGGAGAGGGAAGCATTCGTTCAGGACGTTTACACGCTTTCAGCACGTACGTGTAGATATACGTCTGCATGTAAAATGCTGCAGAATGTGGTGCTCACAAACGCGTAAGCTTCCGAAACGAATGCAGAGATAATCGACGTTCGATAGTCCGAGTTCTCATTTTTGCCGCGAGCAAAATAGTGGCGCGCGGTGCGCAGCGGAAAATTTTCAAGTTTCGTTACATAGCCTGAAAATAATGTCACGTTAAATAGAGTTTCCGTCATAAAATATTTATGTCGTAGATTCATAGATATTCAAAATGGCTTTCAGACAATTTTTTAAACAATTGTTGAGACGAACGGGCCCAGTTGTGGTAATTCATGACGTTTTTATTTCTCGATTAGTACGAAATAACCTAACTTTTCGATTGCCAATTGCATTCAGACTTTGTTTTAAGAATTTTATCCATTCAGTACACGACGACTTCGATGTTTGTGAGTTGTTCGTCGACAGATAAGGCTAATGATGATAAGATTCTGTGGGAACCACCGGATTTTTCAAAATTCACTTACGAGTACATGATCAAACAATCAACCATCGATACTGCGAACAGCGTTTCGCAGACTCTCACGATTACTTACACCGCTATAGAAAACACGAGCAAAGAGTACAGGTGATCGAAAATATTGATAGTTGAACGTTTTTATTTTCAATTGTATCGTAAAACGTGAAATTAAAAATGCGATCAATTGTTGCAGAAATTCTTTGTCACAGCTGATGAGTCTCATGAGAGATACGCTGACTTACAAAGTTGGAGATGCGCATTGGGACATGATAGTAGCTATTAGATCGGAAGTTCAAAAAAAGAAGAGAATGATTAACGTGAGCAATGGAAAGTTTTGTGATATTCAATGGTCACAAAAATTTTAATGATCAAACGAAATATCAAATATTTGATTCTAGCAAATGGTCAACTATATGGATTATGTTCAAAAAATGGGCTTAGCCGCTACTGAAGCGAGTTACATGGCCGGTATGGATAATCTTTCGACGACTCTGTGCCAAAGAATGGACGACGCTCTCGACAAGATGAACAAGGAAATAAAGCACAATGAGATTCTGGAAACAGAGTACAATATTCTTCAGGAAGAGAGTATTAAAAAATGTAAATATCCGTCGTGCGAAAGTATTGAAAATGTTTAAACTGTGTTTATGAAGATACGATGATTCTCCAGATTCCAAACTTTTATAAATTTTCTGAAAAAGTTAAATTCTACAGAAGTCAAATTCCGAAGTATAAAGTCAATTTGTAAAATTGACCCCATTTTAGTTAGAGTCAATGTTTGGTTAGTTTTCTAGCTTGTGAGAATTGTCGTTCAATATAATGAAGAAGCCAGTAATTTTTAAATTATATCTGGGTCATTTCATGTTAAATCGACCAACAGTCGTTATCAACCGCTTGGAATTTCGATGAAATTTGATCAGAAGTTTTTGTTTGTAATAAAACGAAGTTCTATCAAAGGAATAAATTTAAAAAAAATTTTCGAAAGTTATGCAAGATTCAAAATTTAACAATTTTTTAATTCTTTCAAGTTTATTTTTTAAATATCTCGTAAACTATTATATTTACGAAAAAATCGTTCCGCGTTCGTCTTGAAGAGTATACTTGGGGCTACGAAAAAAAAAAAAATTCGAAATTTTTTTTTTAAATCGATGAATTTGGAGAATTTTTAAAAATCGTGCAAATCCATTTTCGACATTAAATTTTTGATTCAACTTTTTTAATATAATATCTTGTACTGATCATAAAAGATCAGTCCAAGGTATTATATAAAAAAACTTTAATCAAAAATTTAATATTGATCGTGGTTTTACACGATTTTTAAAAATTCAAAATTTTATATTTTTGAAAAAACAGAAAACACCTTTCTGAAAATTTCAGGATCTTTTAAGATGAGTACAAGATATTATTTTAAAAAATTGCACAAAAAATTTGATGTCGAAAATGGATTTGCACGATTTGTAAAAATTGAAAATTCTCCAAATTTATCGTTTTGCAACAAATGTTTTCGGAATATTTTTTTTTTTCGTAACCACAAGTATACTCTTCAAGACGAACCCAGAACGATTTTTTCGTAAATATTCTAGTTTTTGAGATATTTAAAAAATAAACTTGAAAGGTGTAAAAAATTGTCAAAATTTGAATCTTGCATAATTTTCGAAAAAAAATTAAAATTTTGTTTCCTTCAGTAGAACTTCGTTTTATTAAAAACGAAAACTTTTTTTCAAGTTTCATCAAAATCGAGAGGGGTCGATTTCGACTCTTGGTCGATTTGACACGGAATGACCCATCTTGAAGTCTCATACCGGTTGAATCGCCAATGAAAACAAAAAAATATTCATAAATAACATTTTCTTCATCTTTATTTTTTTCAGCCAAAATAGACGAATTGTCAAAGGATGACGAAGATGATATTAATGTGTAGACGATTTTAGGAGACTAGAAATATATGATTCTTTAATATGAAACAAAAAATAATTGAGATGCGTAATTTCATGTACTTTGTGCTTTTTTTTCTTTCTCTCGCTAGTTTCTTGAATTTCCTCTCATTATTCGCTCTGCGAAGAACATCGTTTTTTCCGCGTTGGTGGTTCCTCGTCGAACCACGCGTCTAGATGAATCGAGACAATGTGACGACCGGGTATCATTACGAGACCCAAAGGCCTCGCTTCGGTGTGTTCCTTGGACAAATATTCGGCGCAAGAGCCAAGTATAACATTGGCGTCACGATCGGTGCATAAAAATGCGCCTGTTAGTACGCGACCGTCCGTCATTTTGATTCGTAAATGACGATTGAGCCATCCTCGCAATTTTTGCTTTGAGAGTGATTCCTCAGTTGCAGGAGCCTAGAAAAAAACGTGCACATTGAAACCTAAATGTGCCTCAACCCGGTAATTTCTTAAACAAATGATTTTCGCTCGAATGTGTTACTTTGCTTCATTACAAAGCTTCTACAATGAAACAAAACGATAAAATTGTAAACATAACCTCATTGAAGGCTCTCAAAACCCAAAAAGAAAGGCCAAAGCTGATATTTTTAGGTTATTCTCACCTCACCGTTGCCGTGAACACTCGGATTTTCCGTTACTGCGGCGTCTTTCATGATTATTTTAGCTATTCTTTGATACTCGACTTGACAAATTAATTGATCACGAAATTTGCATATTTTTTTTTTTTGACAACGATTGTTTTGGTGTCAACTTTGCGACTCACGACAACTTCAAGCTTTATGGAAAACCGACACATGCGCCACTCTGTCGGCGCGGCATAAATGCAACTACAGTGGACGCTCCCACAACTTAACGCTTCGGGACCGGAAACGCTCCCGTAACTTAACGTTCCCCTCATTCTCCCACTTTCGTGTTTCAACGCATGCGTACTGCCTTTTTTTTTTATTGAAGCATGCGTAGAACAAGCGCGCGAAATTCAACTTGAAATTCGTACCTACGCGTTATACACATACATTTCAAAATCTGACAGCGATATGTTTTGCAAATTTTTTGAAGATTGATAAGAATTTAATGTCAATGACTCTAGATGAAAAGAATTAAACAGAAAATACATTTATCCGATTGTTGGATCGCGCGAGATACATTTTCTAGAAAATATTATACAAAGTTGCATACAAATACATCATACATGCATATATATACGAATATTCTACAGAAATTTCGTTCTTTCTGGCAAATAAAAATTCCTGTTTTTTCGACAGAACGACTATTCTCGAACACGTAGTCCTATAAATAGGCGAGTCTTGCCCCATCAATCCGTGACTTTTACCAAAAGCGTTATCTTGTATTATTTATCTACTTCACGCACATTAATTACATTTAAACTAATTGTAACGCTTAATAAATCATATGCAATTGAAGAAAAAAATTTGACAGTTGAGGTTATGTTGCCCTGTGTCAAATTTCCACAGCTTGGCAGCTAAGTTTGGAGTGGGGAGAAAGCGCGATAGGGGTCGTTAAGTTATGGGGGATTAAGTTGTGGGAGCGTCCACTGTATCTCAATTAATCAAAGCTAACTTCACGTGGTTGAGAAATTGTCATCTGATCCGTCAAAATTTGACAATTAACACCTCGACAAACCTCTTGTTTTTGTTTTTTGTCATAAAACTTTGATAAATTTTCAGTCTGTTGGACTCAAAATTATCAAGATGCATGACGCTTACGATGCAGCGGCCATCTTAAATTTGACAGTGCAAATTGAGTCTATGGCGGCTTACGGTAAAGTGTCTATAACCTCAATCATATTTTCGTCTTGATTGTTTATATTGCTCCGAAATGCTCAATCTGTCACGTTTAACGTTCTCACAGATGACAATTTGATTATCGGAACACGCGAAGGTCGTTTGCTAATGTACAATGTTCCTTCCAAAAGCAACGAGCATCACAAGCTTGAATTGCTGAAATACAGCAAAAGTTTCAGCAAAAAGAAAATAGTCCAGATCGACACGGTGCCAGTTTACAATTTGCTCATTCTCTTGACAGGTAAATCGTCTGCTAGAAAATAAAGTATTGAAATTTTCAATGTCACGATTTTGAAATTTGTTTTTTTCTTTCAGACGACATAATATGCGTTCACGATTTAAATTCCCTGAATATTCATCAAATTTCACAGTTATCAAAGACTCGAGGGGCTTCTCTCTTTGCGCTGAATATTCAGCAAGCCGAGAGCCTGACGGGAGAGAAAAATACCATGGTGCGTCTGTGCGTAGCCGTGAAACGAAAATTGCAGTTGTATTATTGGAAGAAAAATCAGTTCGAGGTTTGGGAAGATGCTTCTAAGAGCGAGCTTTCCGTGGCTGAAGTTCCGCGAGAATTAGCCTGGCAAGTTTTCATCTTTTACAGAAAAAGAATGCACACTCTAAAACCTCCGTGTTTCTGGCAATATTTTCGAACAATTTTCATTTTTATTTGCGGGAAATTCGAATAAGGACTATTAAGACTATTCGCAGGTGCGGAGAAACTCTGATAGTAGGTTTCCACGGTTTATCGTATACGCTTTTGGATCTCGATGGGAAAATAAGAGAATTGTTCCCAACGGGAAAACCACCGAAGCCAAGTATAACGAAGATGTCGGAAAATTCATTCGCGCTCGGCAAAGACTCGCAATCGATTATAATGAACACATCCGGCGAGCTCATTCAACACAATCCCGTGAAATGGAGCGATTCACCAAGTTCCACGGGTAAAAATATCAACGAAATTTCTTTTTCCCATCGATAAATATTCGGATAATCGTTGATTCTTGCAGCATGGGACGATCCTTATCTCATGGGAATCGTTCATGATACACTCGAGGTTTACACTCTGGAGGGTTGCATGCCGATTCAGACTCTCCCTGATTTGAACAAAGCCCGATTGATATGCAGAAGCAAACAGGGTAAAGTTTACGTCGCATCTATGAGCCAAGTTTGGTGCGTCAGTGCCGTCGACGTTGGTCAACAGATAAGAACGCTTCTCGAGCAAAATCAGTTTCAGTTGGCTCTAAAATTGACGGTGAGCAGCGAATTAATAACATTTTATTTGGGTTTATTTGGGTTTATTGCTTCAATGCCCTTGCTTTCGAAATCTTGTAAGCAGGGTTGCGAAATTTTTAATGAAAAAGTAATGCATTAACCATTAAAATTTAATGGTTAATGGAAATTATTTTAACCATTAACATTATTAAATGTTAATGGTTAATGAAAATGCAATTGCATTAAAAAAAGTAATGCATTATTTGCAACCCTGCCCATTACGATGTAGTGTGTAATAGAAAAAATTTCTACTACCCATTGCAATGTAATGTGTAATGGACAAAACTTTGATTGCAATTTTGAGAATGGAAAAATATAGATGAATAAATTATTGCAATTTTACATTACATTTTATTGCGACTTGGGACTTAGATTTTCAGGTACCTTAAATTCTAAAAAGCATCTATATTATAATTATAAAAAGTATTTATATTAATATTGCAATGTAATGTGTAATGGACAAAACTTAGATTGCCATTTTGGGAATGGAAAAATATAGATGAATAAATTATTGCAATTTTGCATTACATTTAATTGACTTAGGACTTAGATTTTCACCTTAAATTCTAAAAAGCATCTATATTATAATTCTAAAAATCTAAGTCCTAAGTCAATAAAATGTAATGGAAAACTGCAATAATTTATTCATCTATATTTTTCCATTCCCAAAATTGCAATCAAAGTTTTGTCCATTACACATTACATTGCAGTGGGTAATGGAAATTTTTTCTATTACACAGTACATTGTAATTGGCAGGGTCGTAAATAATGCATTACTTTTTTGAAAGCAATTGCATTTTCATTAACCATTAACCATTAAATTTTAATGGTTAATGAAAATAATATCCATTAACCATTAAATTTTAATGGTCAATGAAAATAATTTCCATTAACCATTAACCATTACATTTTAATGGTTAATGAAAATAATTTCCATTAACCATTAAATTTTAATGGTTAATGAAAATAATCTCCATTAACCATTGAATTTTAATAGTTAATGAAAATAATTTCCATTCACCATTACATTTTAATGGTTAATGGTTAATGAAAATGCAAATGCACTAAAAAAAGTAATGCATTATTTGCAACCCTGTCTCCGATTAAAGCTTGTTCTTAAAATTTCTGGCAACATAATTTGAATTGTTGTTTGCAGTCTTCATTTCAACGCGTTTTTATTTTTACATTATTTCAATTGTAATTTATATCGAATCGATGAAAAGTTTTACTTCTTCGTATGCCAATGTTCAACTCGGAAAATTGGGAAATCATCCTCATAGTGTTCAAATGTTTCTTAAATTGCACCAAACGTGACAAATGAATTCCAGTTCTTTCGTAATGAGAGATTAAGTTTCCTTTTCACAGAGTCTTTCGGATGCAACGGAAGAGGAAAAGGCGAAAAAAACATGCAAAATTCAAACGCTTTACGCTCATTATTTGTTCGCTAATAAAAAGTTTCAAGAGGCTATGAAACAATTTCAAACACTGGGCACGGATCCTTACGAGGTGATAAGACTATTTCCGGACTTGGTGTCGCAGCCGCCGAACGCCAATGAAATAAACGAGCCCGTTACCGCGCCGCCGAAACTCCAAGATCGTGATCTTGAAAATGGACTTCTCGCGCTGATTGCCTATCTAACGGAAGTACGTTTCAATCTCATGGGCGGTGGTGACTCGAAGGATGGGAAAAACGATAAAGGACGGGACAAGGAGAGAACGAAAAATATGACGGCTGTCGCGATCGAGCAATTATTGAAGATCATTGACACGACACTTCTAAAGTGTTATCTGCAGGTAATCACCAGATGAAAGTACGAAGCAAAAATGGCAGTATAGTTCAGAGTTGTAAATAATGCATTACTTTGATAATGCATTACTGTATTTATTACCCATTACACTGCATAATGTGAAATGGATAAGTGTACCATTACGAAATACAAAAGTAATGTGTAATGGATGCATGTGCCATTACAAAATAAAAAAAGTAATGTGCAATGGATGCGTGTTCCATTACAAGTACAAAAAGTAATGTGTAATGTCGCGTTGCAGCTACCATAAGGGCGTATGCCAGCCAAAGGTAGGGCTGGAAAGCCATAAGGGCGTATCGAAATTTTTTTTTTTCAGGAATCGACGTAATTATGACCGAAAAGTATAGAACCTATGGAAAAAAAAATTTCCCAATTTTTTTAAATTTTTTATACGCCCTTATGGCTTTCCGAGTGGGTCTCGAAAGCCATACGGACATATCGATTTTTTTTTTCAGGAATCTACGTAATTATGACCGAAGAATGTAGAACCGATGAAAAAAAAAATTTCCCAATTTTTTTTTTTTTTATTCGCCCTTATGGCTTTCCGAGTGGGTCTCGAAAGCCATAAGGGCGTATCGATTTTTTTTTCAGGAATCGACGTAATTATGACCGAAAAGTATAGAACCGATGAAAAAAAAAAATTGGGAAAATTTTTTTTTCATCGGTTCAATACGTTTCGGTCATAATTACGTTGACTTGAAATTTCGCTATTTTCAGGTTTTTGAAAATAGGCCCAAAATTGAGCAAAACAGTTTTTTATCGAAATTAATGAAAATTTTGATTTTTTGAAAAAACTATTGATAGATTCGTGTTTAGGGGGCAAAAATACATCGATATGAGGCCCGAAAAACAAAAATAATTTTTTTTTTTTTTTTGCATTTTGGCCAAAATTCAATCGGTTCACTAAAATGGCTGCAATGTATTTTCTAGATAGAATTGCGGCTTGAGCATGAGCTCATTCTCTTCGTAATCGTTCACGCTTCAAAATCCCGTTTGGTTCATCCCATTACGACCGTTTTTCGATTTTTGGCAGATTTTTAAAGTTCAACAATAGATTTTTGTAAATTTTTTAAGGTATACCCCTTTCCATTTTTTTCGGCGATTTTCAAACTGCTCTCATTTCTACAAAAAATTAGTTATCGGGATGAACTTAACGGCATTCTCTAAGTTTGGTCACAAGCTTTGCGTACGAAAAACAAATTTTGAAATCGGTTGAACCAAAGTGAAGTTATGAGCACTTGAAATTTCGCTATTTTCAGGTTTTTGAAAATAGGCCCAAAATTGAGCAAAACAGTTTTTTATCGAAATTCATGAAAATTTTGATTTTTTGAAAAAACTATTGATAGATTCGTGTTTAGGGGGCAAAAATACATCGATATGAGGCCCGAAAAACAAAAATAATTTTTTTTTTTTGCATTTTGGCCAAAATTCAATCGGTTCACTAAAATGGCTGCAATTTATTTTCTAGATAGAATTGCGGCTTGAGCATGAGCTCATTCTCTTCGTAATCGTTCACGCTTCAAAATCCCGTTTGGTTCATCCCATTACGACCGTTTTTCGATTTTTGGCAGATTTTTAAAGTTCAACAATAGATTTTTGTGAATTTTTTAAGGTATACCCCTTTCCATTTTTTTCGGCGATTTTCAAACTGCTCTCATTTCTACAAAAAATTAGTTATCGGGATGAACTTAACGGCATTCTCTAAGTTTGGTCACAAGCTTTGCGTACGAAAAACAAATTTTGAAATCGGTTGAACCAAAGTGAAGTTATGAGCACTTGAAATTTCGCTATTTTCAGATTTTTGAAAATAGGCCCAAAATTGAGCAAAACAGTTTTTTATCGAAATTCATGAAAATTTTGATTTTTTGAAAAAACTATTGATAGATTCGTGTTTAGGGGGCAAAAATACATCGATATGAGGCCCGAAAAACAAAAATAATTTTTTTTTTTTGCATTTTGGCCAAAATTCAATCGGTTCACTAAAATGGCTGCAATTTATTTTCTAGATAGAATTGCGGCTTGAGCATGAGCTCATTCTCTTCGTAATCGTTCACGCTTCAAAATCCCGTTTGGTTCATCCCATTACGACCGTTTTTCGATTTTTGGCAGATTTTTAAAATTCAACAATAGATTTTTGTGAATTTTTTAAGGTATACCCCTTTCCATTTTTTTCGGCGATTTTCAAACTGCTCTCATTTCTACAAAAAATTAGTTATCGGGATGAACTTAACGGCATTCTCTAAGTTTGGTCACAAGCTTTGCGTACGAAAAACAAATTTTGAAATCGGTTGAACCAAAGTGAAGTTATGAGCACTTGAAATTTCGCTATTTTCAGGTTTTTGAAAATAGGCCCAAAATTGAGCAAAACAGTTTTTTATCGAAATTCATGAAAATTTTGATTTTTTGAAAAAACTATTGATAGATTCGTGTTTAGGGGGCAAAAATACATCGATATGAGGCCCGAAAAACAAAAATAATTTTTTTTTTTTTGCATTTTGGCCAAAATTCAATCGGTTCACTAAAATGGCTGCAATTTATTTTCTAGATAGAATTGCGGCTTGAGCATGAGCTCATTCTCTTCGTAATCGTTCACGCTTCAAAATCCCGTTTGGTTCATCCCATTACGACCGTTTTTCGATTTTTGGCAGATTTTTAAAATTCAACAATAGATTTTTGTGAATTTTTTAAGGTATACCCCTTTCCATTTTTTTCGGCGATTTTCAAACTGCTCTCATTTCTACAAAAAATTAGTTATCGGGATGAACTTAACGGCATTCTCTAAGTTTGGTCACAAGCTTTGCGTACGAAAAACAAATTTTGAAATCGGTTGAACCAAAGTGAAGTTATGAGCACTTGAAATTTCGCTATTTTCAGGTTTTTGAAAATAGGCCCAAAATTGAGCAAAACAGTTTTTTATCGAAATTCATGAAAATTTTGATTTTTTGAAAAAACTATTGATAGATTCGTGTTTAGGGGGCAAAAATACATCGATATGAGGCCCGAAAAACAAAAATAATTTTTTTTTTTTTGCATTTTGGCCAAAATTCAATCGGTTCACTAAAATGGCTGCAATTTATTTTCTAGATAGAATTGCGGCTTGAGCATGAGCTCATTCTCTTCGTAATCGTTCACGCTTCAAAATCCCGTTTGGTTCATCCCATTACGACCGTTTTTCGATTTTTGGCAGATTTTTAAAATTCAACAATAGATTTTTGTGAATTTTTTAAGGTATACCCCTTTCCATTTTTTTCGGCGATTTTCAAACTGCTCTCATTTCTACAAAAAATTAGTTATCGGGATGAACTTAACGGCATTCTCTAAGTTTGGTCACAAGCTTTGCGTACGAAAAACAAATTTTGAAATCGGTTGAACCAAAGTGAAGTTATGAGCACTTGAAATTTCGCTATTTTCAGGTTTTTGAAAATAGGCCCAAAATTGAGCAAAACAGTTTTTTATCGAAATTCATGAAAATTTTGATTTTTTGAAAAAACTATTGATAGATTCGTGTTTAGGGGGCAAAAATACATCGATATGAGGCCCGAAAAACAAAAATAATTTTTTTTTTTTTGCATTTTGGCCAAAATTCAATCGGTTCACTAAAATGGCTGCAATTTATTTTCTAGATAGAATTGCGGCTTGAGCATGAGCTCATTCTCTTCGTAATCGTTCACGCTTCAAAATCCCGTTTGGTTCATCCCATTACGACCGTTTTTCGATTTTTGGCAGATTTTTAAAGTTCAACAATAGATTTTTGTAAATTTCTTAAGGTATACCCCTTTCCATTTTTTTCGGCGATTTTCAAACTGCTCTCATTTCTACAAAAAAATAGTTATCGGGATGAACTTAACGGCATTCTCTAAGTTTGGTCACAAGCTTTGCGTACGAAAAACAAATTTTGAAATCGGTTGAACCAAAGTGAAGTTATGAGCAGTTGAAATTTCGCTATTTTCAGGTTTTTGAAAATAGGCCCAAAATTGAGCAAAACAGTTTTTTATCGAAATTCATGAAAATTTTGATTTTTTGAAAAAACTATTGATAGATTCGTGTTTAGGGGGCAAAAATACATCGATATGAGGCCCGAAAAACAAAAATAATTTTTTTTTTTGCATTTTGGCCAAAATTCAATCGGTTCACTAAAATGGCTGCAATTTATTTTCTAGATAGAATTGCGGCTTGAGCATGAGCTCATTCTCTTCGTAATCGTTCACGCTTCAAAATCCCGTTTGGGAAATTGGGAAAATTTTTTTTTCATCGGTTCTATACGTTTCGGTCATGATTACGTCGATTCCTGAAAAAAAAAAATTTCGATACGCCCTTATGGCTTTCGACACCAACTCGGAAAGCCATAAGGGCGTATAAAAAAAAAAAAAAATTGGGAAAATTTTTTTTTCATCGGTTCTATACGTTTCGGTCATAATTACGTTGATTCCTGAAAAAAAAAATTTCGGTACGCCTTTATGGCTCCCGGATACCATAAGGGCGTAAAAGAGGTGATACGCCCTTATGGCAGCTGTAAAAAGAGTAATGTATAATGGATGCATGTCCCATTACATATAAAAATAAAAAGTAATGTGTAATGGATGCATGTGCCATTACAAATAAAAAAAGTAATGTGCAATGAATACGTGTTCCATTACAAATACAAAAATTAATGTGTAATGTATGCATGTGCCATTACAAATAAAAAAGTAATTTGCAATGGATACGTGTTCCATTACAAATACAAAAATTAATGTGTAATGTATGCATGTGCCATTACAAATAAAAAAGTAATGCGTAATGGATGCCTGTTCCATTACAATTAAAAAAAGTAATGTGTAATGGATGCATGTGCCATTACAAATAAAAAAGTGATGGATGCGTGTTCCATTACAAATACAAAAAGTAATGTGTAATGTATGCACGTTCCATTACAAATTAAAAAAAGTAATTTGCAGTGGAGAATATTCCATTACAAATAGAAAAATTGCCGTGCTCGTATTAGAAACTTGCATATTGCTATCTCATTATTTTATTTCACTCACTAAAAGTTCATCCGAATTATCACAAACGATTCATAAAGTTAAAAAATAGAAACAAAAAACAGACAGTTCATCGTTAAATATGAAGTACGAAAATGTACTCAACCCCAAAAATTATCCAATTTTATATTGAACTTGCTTTTACACGCTGTTACCCATAATTATAAACAATCTATAATAAAAATTACAAGTTACCGATACAAAATTTGTCACTTTATTGAATCCCTAAATAATGTGCATGTTCTTTTTTTTTAACTTTATGGATCATTTGTGATAATTGTGGATGAACTTTTAGTGAGCGAAATAAAATAATGAGACAGCAATGTGCAAGTTTCTAATATGAGCACGGCAATTTTTCTATTTGTAATGGAATATTCTCCACTGCAAATTACTTTTTTTAAAAATTGTAATTTGTAATGGAACGTGCATACATTACACATTCCTTTTTTATTTGTAATGGCACATTCATCCATTAAACATTATTTTTTTAATTTCTAATGGGACATACATCCATTACACATTACTTTTTTATTTGTAATGGAATATGCATACACTAACACATTACTTTTTTTTATTTGTAATGGAACATGCATCCATTACATATTACTTTTTTATTTGTAATGGCACATGCATCCATTACACAATACTTCTTTTATTTGTAATGGGGCATGCATCCATTACACCATACTTTTTTTAATTGTAATGGAACACGCATCCATTACACATTACTATTTTCATTTGTAATGGAATACTTGTCCAACACGCATTGTTTAAAGTAATGTGTAATCCATTACTTTTACATTACTATTTTCACAACTCTGGTATAGTTATAGATTAACACGTTCCTCGAGTTATTTGCCCTTGATAGACATTTTTGAAAAAAATACAAATTTGATAGAATTTCAGTCGTTACAATTTTACAAAAATGAGCCCCAGATTCCTTCAAAATCCCGCCCGAGTTATGGAATCATTTTTCAATTACAACGAGATACATACATTACTTCAGGACTGTTTCTGATGTATTTGAGTACTTTTACACAAAATAATTTGAAACTCTTGTTTTCCAACATTCCAAACTTTTCTCTGTGAGAAAGCAAAATGGTAAAAACAGTTTATAAACATAATAAGAGACGCAAAAATTACGAAACTATGTGAAATACGCAAACAATCGAAGGTTAACGCCTCATAAATAATCAATGTGAAAGACGATGAAATATTTTCATTTTTCAGACTAATGACGCTCTGGTCGCGCCATTATTGCGCCTTAATCATTGTCATCTCGCCGAGGCCGAAAAAACCCTTCTGATGCATCAAAAATATCCCGAGCTTATAATTCTTTATCAGACAAAGGGACAGCACAAAAAGGCGCTCGAGCTACTGGAAAAGCAATCGAAAAAGAGCGATTCCAGTTTGAAGGGAACGGAGCGCACGATTCAGTATCTTCAGCATCTTGGCAAGGATCACATGGATCTTATTCTGAAATTTTCCGGTTGGGTACTCGAGCAGGATCCCGAGCAGGGATTGCGAATATTCATGGAAGATCTTCAGGCAGGTCTTTCGAGATTCGAAAAACAAGATAAAATCTAAAATTAAACAAATTAAAAAAAAAAATTTTAAATACCACGTTTTTAAAACGGACTTAAAAGTATAAAATAATTTGCCCAGGCTTCATGCAGAATTAAACAACATACACATTTCTAACCACTCACAGATTGTCCTGAAAATTTGTCATTGCACATTTTTAATAGCTATTAACATAAATGTGAGATTTAAAACGAAAAACTTTGGGCGCATGCAACAGATAATTAATGCATTAATAGTTCAGCTGTCAATTGGTATTGCACCGCAAATAATGTGAACTGATAAACCAGTTCTCTCATTGATAGCGACGATGTGTTCCATGCACCCCACGTTTTTCGTTTTAAATCTCACATTTATTTTAATAGCTATTAAAAATGTGCAATGACAATTTTTCAGGACAATCTGTGAGTGGTTAGAAATGTGTATGTTGTTTAATTCTGCATAAAGTCTAGACAAATTATTTTATACGTTTTAGTCCGTTTTAAAAACGTGGTATTTAAAAATTTTATTTTTAATTTGTTTAATTTATTTTCTGACTTTTAGAATTGTGTAAGTGAATTTTTTTTTTTGATACTTTGTTTTTCCAAGCGTCGCTTGTGTTGGGTCGCTGTCTCGTTTACCATAAGAAACTTTACTCAATGAAGACTGTAAGAGACTTGAGATTCGATAACGATTTTCTTACAGGAATTGAAGAATTGATATTTTTGCATCTGCCAGCCAGATGTGGGTTATCAAGAAAATATAGCAAAAACAAAAACCCAAACCGTTGCTATGGTAACCGTTCCTGTACCAGTTTTTATTGAGAAAATGATTAAATTATTTTGAAAAAATTATAATCACAATTACGATTTTTTCAAACATTTTCTTGCATTGTCATCCAATTCTGAGCTACGTTCAAAATTTCAAGTCTCTAGCTCATCGGGAAGTTAGTTCAAAATCAAATACAAAATTCCACCCGGCACAAGAAAGCGACCTAATAAAAACGTGGTAAAATGCCTGATTGTCTTTATTTTCATTAAAAAATATTGTTTGATCCAGGAAGTCGAGCAACTGCCACGACCAAAAGTGCTGGATTTTTTGCTCCGTTGTCACAAAGATTTGGTCATAACGTATCTTGAATACGTCGTGAGAGTGTGGAAAGACGAGAATCCACTGTTTCACAACGTTCTCGTGCATCAGTACAAGGAAAAGT
The DNA here is from genome assembly GCA_946863875.1 of Alloplasta piceator. Lineage (NCBI taxonomy): Eukaryota > Metazoa > Arthropoda > Insecta > Hymenoptera > Ichneumonidae > Alloplasta > Alloplasta piceator. The sequence goes on from OX333080.1 coordinate 14,442,218, forward strand.
GTATCGCTTCCATGAGAGCCGATGCAACGCCAGCCGAGAAGCAAAATATCGATCACGTTCGACAAAAGTTGCAACAATTTTTGGAAAATTCGATAAATTACACACCCGAGACCGTGCTCGTGCAATTTCCCTCGGATTGCCTTTTCGAGGAACGGGCAATTATACTGGGACGTTTGGGTCGTCATCATCAGGCGATATCGATATACGTTAATTTGCTCAACGACGTGCCACGAGCGATACAATACTGCAACAACGTTTATACGAGACATCAGAAAAATACCGATACCCTGAAAAGTCAGGATGCCTCGGAGGAGGTTTACGTGACTCTTATTCAACAATTGCTGAAACCCGAAATAGTCTGCATGGCCGGTGAGAAGAAAAAAGCCGAAGAAAACTCGATCGTTCTTTTTACTCGATTAATCTCGATGGGAAAAAACGTTGAGCAGAATGAGGCATCAATTATTACTAATAACCAGAGTTGTGAAAATAGTAATGTAAAAGTAATGCATTACCCATTACTTTAAACCAGGGTTGCGAAATTTTTGATGAAAAAGTAATGCATTAACCATTACTTTTTTAATGACTAATGAAATGAATTTCCATTAACCATTAAAATTATTTTCATTAACCATTAAAATTTAATGGTTAATGGAAATTATTTTCATTAACCATTAAAATTTGATGGTTAATGGAAATTATTTTCATTAACCATTAACATTTAATCGTTAATGGACATTGTTTTCATTAACCATTAAAATAATTTCCATTAACCATTAAATTTTAATGGTTAATGAAAATAATTTCCAATAACCATTAAATTTTCATTAACCATTAAATTTTAATGGTTAATGAAAATAATGTCCATTAACGATTAAATGTTGATGGTTAATTGAAATTATTTTCATTAAAAAAAGTAATGCATTATTTGCAACCTTGCCCATTACAATGTAGTGTGTAATAGAAAAAATTTCCATTACCCATTGCAATGTAATGTGTAATGGACAAAACTTTGATTGCAATTCTGGGAATGGGAAAATATAGATGAATAAATTATTGCAATTTTGCATTACATTTTATTGACTTAGGACAAAGTAGGGTTGGGCAAAGTACTTGCAAGTACTTCAAGTATCAAGTACCGGTGGTACTTGAACTACAATGTACTTGTTACTTGCAAGTACTCGTCAAAACAAGTACTTGAAGTACAAGTACTTGAAAAATCAAGTACCAGTATCAAGTACTTTTCTAGTTTTCGGGTACGTCTCGTAAATTCTGGTACTTGGGTCATTCCATGTCAAATCAACCAAGAGTTGGAATCGACCACTTTCAATTTCGATGAAATGTGGTCAGAAGTTTTGTTTTATCATAAAACCAAGTTCTACCAGGGAAAACAATTTTTTTTTTCAAAAGTTATGCAAAATTACAAATTTAATCATTTTTCAAATTTTTTTCTAAATATCTTGAAACTATGATAGTTATGAAAAATCGTTTGTTCCGTCTTGAAGAGTATACTTGGGGCTACGAAAAAAAAAATATTCCGACAAAATTTTTTGAAAAATGATGATTTTGGAGAATTTTTAATTTTTTAAAATCGTGAAAATCCACAATTAACTTCGATATTTTTGTTCAATTTTTTAAATATAATGCCTTGTACTGATTTGAAAAGATCCTGAAAGATTTTCAGAAAGATGTTTTTTTTCTTCAAAAATATGAATTTTTTTAAGTTGAGCAATCATGTAATTTTGTAATTTTCAGCAGTCAAAATTACACGATTGATCAACTTCACTCAACTTAGAGGTAAACAAAAAGTTTTACAAAAATTCAAAAATTCATATTTTTGAAACAAAAAAAACACATTTCTGAAAATTTCCGGACCTTTTAATATCAGTACAAGGTGTTATATAAAAAAATAAAACCAAAAATTCAATGTTGATCGTGGATTTTCACGATTTTGAGAAATTCTTTAAATTCATCATTTTTCAAAAATTTGTTTCGGAATATTTTTTTTGTAGCCCCAAGTATAGTACTCTTTAAGACGAACCCAGAACGATTTTTTCGTAACTATAATAACTTTCAAAATATTTAAAAAATAAACTTGAAAAAATGATGAAATTTTGAATTTTCGAAAAAAAAAAATACAATTTTTTTTCCCTTGTCAGAACTTTGTTTCATGATAAAAGAAAACTTCTGACCAAATGTCATCGAAATTGAAAGGGATCGATTCCAAATATTGGTCGATTTGACACGGAATGACCCATATTCAAAGGCTGTGCACATGCAGCCATCAGCAAGACACATTCAAATGTACTTGGCACTTGTACTTGAAAAAAGTACTTCAAGTTCAGAAAAGTACTTGAAATTTTCAAGTACAGTACTTCAAGTACATGAAGTACTTGAAAAATTCAAGTACAATACTTGAAGTACTTTCGAAGTACTTTTTACTTGCAAGTACTGTACTTCAAGTACCTGCAAGTACCGAGTACTTCCAAGTACTGCCCAGCTCTGGTTCGATCAATTGCAATTACAAAGATTAATCGTGATTAATCGAAATCAAATCGATCGAAAAAAAAAAGGAATGGCGATCAAAATGCAATTACCAAAATTAATAGATATCAGTGCTGATTATCGAGATTAATGGCATTTTTAGTTATTTTCTCTGTTAGTTTTTAACGTTTTTAACGTTTCAATGTGGAAAGTGAGAATTTTGACAATAAGGTTTCTTTCCAGGTTCAAATCCGGAAATGCAGAAAACGGCTCAGCCGGATTTGGAAACGGCTCTGGAGCTGCTCGAGGAGTACGCTTCGAAGATGAATCCTATAAAGGTGCTGGAAGTTTTGCCGGACAGTGTACTGATCGGTCGTGTGAGACACTTTCTCGAGGCAAGTTTGCAAAATCAGCTGAACGAGAGAAGACGAACTCAGGTTTTGAGAGGCCTCATGCATGCGGAGCATCTTCAAGTGCAGGAGCAGAGAATGCATTACGAATCGCAGAGCGTTCTCATGACCGAATTTAACATTTGTCCGGTGTGCAAAAAACGTTTTGGCAATCAGAGGTAAAATTATCAATTCTTTCCTCAATCAGGCAATTTCTTGCCATCGTGATTTTTTTTTTACGTACAAATGATTAATCATTTTTTTCAATTTACATTTATCAGCGCATTCGCCAGATATCCGAGTGGCGATATTGTCCATTACTCGTGCCAGGATCGCAAAGCATAGAGACGTCGAATGCAATTTTATCGAATTTTTTTTATCTACGAAAAATCATGAGCCAATTTAGTCGTAGAATTATACGAAATCGCTATAAATATTGTAATTATACTCGCTATAGTTATACGTGATATATGTATGAATATAAATATTGGAAATTTTGCCATTCCATTGTCTATAAAAACGAATATAATTAATAATATCTCCTGGAACTATTTTTTCACGCTTTTTCTATTTTTGCAATTTATTCATTTCAATTGAATTTTTACCATTTTTCAATTTTAATTTAATTTTTACGTTTTTGAAATTGTAATTTAATTTTTGCAATTTAAAATTTTTAATTTATTTTTTTGTCATTTTCGGTTTCAATTTTCATGGTGGCCCTCTTCAAGATGAAACAAACGATTTTTCATAACTATCATAGCTTTCAAGATATTTAGAAAAAAAAATTGAAAAATGGTTAAATTTTGAATTTTGCATAACTTTTGAAAAAAAAAATTATTTTTTTTTCCTTGGCAGAACTGGGTTTTATGATAAAACAAAACTTCTGACTAAATTTCATCGAAATTGAAAGTGGTCGATTCCAACTCTTGGTCGATTTGACATGGAATGACCCAAGTACCAGAATTTACGAGATGTACCCGAAAACTTGAAAAGATTTGATATTTTCAGAAAAGACTTGATATTTTCAAGTACTTGCAAGTAACAAGTACTTTGTACTTCAAGTACCACCGGTACTTGATACTTCAAGTACCGTAGGTACTTTTCAAGTACTTTTCCCAACTCTGTTGTAAAGTAACTCCAGCTTCTATTTTTTTTAACGTTTTTTTCGGAAAAAGCTTGAAAATAGTAAGAAGGAAAAATCTCCCCACTTCGGCTCTGAGCTTAAAAATTTTCATATCTGACACACGATTTTTCAGAATTTTTTCAGATTTTTTAATTGTGTCAATCAATAAAATCATTTAAAAAATGTAGAAATTTCAAATTGAATCTGAAAAATAAAAAACTGAGTGCCTTTCAAAGTGAGAACAATCATATAAAAAATCGCGAGCCAAATCCTAGAGGTCAAGGGTCAGACACAGGTCGAAATGGTATGGATAATGACACATATACAAAATTTGTAGTACGGGGCGTGCCCCTGTCCCCAGAAAACGTGTAAACGGGGCTGTGATGATGTCATAGGCACGAGCTTGTATTACTACGCCCGGTGCGCACGATCTGATGTACACAAGACGAAAGTTCAACGACGTAGCTACTCGCTCGAGGGCCCTCGTCCTTAAAAAACAAATAGTCAATTTGCGCTTCGCATATCAATTATTAATAAACGAAGTGTTTTTCGTCCTTGCAAGAATCCCCTTAACGTGCTAACTCGCGCAAATGTCAAATATAGCAGTAAAATTATTCGCAGAGTCAATAACAGTGACCAAAATCGGTCGGTACTGAATTTGGAAAAAATTGATTCGAGTTGAATTTGAAAAAATTTGAATTTTCTGAGTTTTCTCAATTGCTATCAGTCAACATAGTAACCAAGATTGCTCGCTATTAAATTTGGCACAAATGAAAGGGCTGAAATGTTGTAAAATTTTCAATTTGTTTATAAACATTGCGCGCCCTGTATCTATCAATTTTCGAAATTACGCCGGAATTTTTTGTAGATCGAGATACAAAACTCTGCATAGTGGAAATTTGCACATTGCTTTCTAACCTATATTCACATAGTTTACGAAAAGCTTCCTTTAGGAAGCTTGAATCTGTCGGTACTTTTTTATTAGTACAATGTCAGGGCCGAAAATATCAGGGAACGCGGTTACAATGGACAAAGCAATGAAAGTTGGTAAAGGTTATAATTGCGGTCACCACCGTTAATATTTTCGAAGGTTGAATCAAACGCCACTGAAATGATACGTTCATCGTGTGTGAATAATCGTGACGCTCCCATTCTATACGAAATTTAAAATAAAGAGCGCACAGACGTTCATCAACGGCTCAACCTAAAAATCCGTTACCACGATTCTTATCATCTACCATATTAATATCACATTAAACCTCTCCTGGAAGTTTTCCGTTTCATATTTACGATTTTGTTTACATAGTGCAATGAAAAATATTTCCTCACGCACACTTTATATATATACATTACAGCCGAAAACCTGCGAATATATATGGGGCATTCCATCCCAAATCGGGGAGTTTGAAAAACTTTTTTTTTATTTCCTCAATTTTTTTATTATATTTTAGTACCCGTCAAAGGACCCTTCCTGTTAAATTTTCAGATTTTTTCGATTACCAGGTCACAAGATATTAAATTAAAAAAAAAATCGCTCTTTTTCGGTTTTTTGGTCATAACTTCTTTAATAATGGTTCAAATTAAGTGTTTTTTTTTTAATTTTTGTTTTTGTATGGCCTTTTCAGAAAAAAATACAACAAAAAACATTCGACGTGTTATTATTGAACAAGCTTTTTGAGTTTTAAACTCTGAATCGTGTTTTCAAAAGTGAGTGCATATTTTGATATTTAAAAAAAAAATTATTTTAAACTTCTATTTATTCAACAACTTTTAAGGCTAGTCCGATCGTGGGCCTTCCATAATTACTTTTTTTTTCAATTTTTGAAAATAAAAATAAAAAATTCTAAAAATGATTTTAAATACCAATTTTTGTTACTGTATAGTATTTTTAAAATCATTTTGAATTAATTGTATTGTTGAACTTTTGTATTGTTAACAGATTTTTGAAATCAATTATTAATAATTAATTAATGAATAAATAAAAACTGCTGTTATGATTGTTCATAAACAGATTTAACGATTAATTATTAATTTTAAGAACCTGTTAACAATAAAAAAGTATCAAAATAAATTCTAAATAATAAAAAAAATACTATACACTGTATACAGTAACAAAAATTGATATTCATAATAATTTACAGAATTTTTTTTTTTTTTTGGTTTCCAAAAATCGAAAAAAAAATTATTATCGAAGGCCCACGACCGGACTCAAAAGTTGTTGACTAAAAAGAAGTTTGATATAAAAAAATTTCAAAAAAATCAAAATATGCACTCACTTTTGAAAAGACGATTCAAAGTTTAAAACTCAAAAAACTTGTTCAAAAATACGTCGAATATTTTTTTCATATCTTTTTCTAAAAAGGCCATAAAAAAACAAAATTTTTGAAAAAAAACATTCAATTTGGACCATTATTGAAGAAGTTATGACCGAAAAACCGAAAAAGGGAGTTTTTTTCAAAAATTCAATATCTCGCGAACGGGTAATTGGATGAATGTCAAAGTTTAACGGCAAGGGTCTCTTGATGGGTACTAAAAATGCAAAAAATTGAGGTAATAATTTAAAAAAAGTTTTTCAAACTGTCCGATTTGGGATGAAACGCCCCATATACATCATCGTGAGACGATCGAGGGTTCCGTCGCACAGGTGGCGCCACCTGGCGGAGGAACTATTTTTCGGGCGTAGCGAGACGCGCCGCGCAGAGTCTCCGGGTCAGTTGCGCGCCGGTCGAGTGTGTGAGAGGACCATCAGAGAGCGGTGTTTTGTCGGTGTGACGCGGGCGGTTGAGGTCGGAATCGAGGATTGGTGTGTTTTTTTCGGTGAAATTTTCGTGGTGCGCGAGAGAATTTTTTTTTCCCGTATGCCAGTCGGATAGCGAAGGAGATAATAAACAATAGCTTGTGATTAAAGGAGTCCGTTCTTCACGAGACGGTGAGTATTTTTGTCGAGCGAGTTTTTTTTTCTTTTTTGTTCTGTACATTGACCGTGGAGCGGCGGTAGCGGCGTTACGGTAAAAAATGGCGTACGCCGTGATTCTTTCATGGCGTATTACTTCACAACTCTTCGTTCGCTATTGAGATTATTCATACGTCGATCTTATCGTCGTAATTATCGAATCGTGACGAACAAACGTATATATATAAATATATACATTTATATATTTGCATCAGTAAGTATCGTGTCGTGAATTTATAATAAACTTCCCGAGATCGACGACGCCGCCGAAATGAACTTTCGGCTCTTTTTCTTGTTTTTTTTTCTTCCTCTCTCCCGGGGCGTCGCTTCGATGCGTCTTGCGGACGTTTTTTTCCCTCTCGGAACTCAGTCAATCTCCCTCATTACGCGCAAGACGTTTGGTCAATGTTTTAATTGAATTTTCGATCGAAAGAGGCGAGGTTCGATGCCAAGACGCCGCAAATGTCCCGTGACAATAGGAACTATGTAATTTCCGCTCAAACTCGTTCTACGTCCTCTCTTGACGTCCTTCCCCCCTTCTTTTTATCATTTTTTCTTTCTTTTATACACGGTTCACCTGTCGGAAGTACCTGCGTGACCTAATTCGAGCTCTTCCCCGCCATTGTTTCCTTCATATCGTAGACTCGAAACTCGCATTCGCGTATCGTATCGGCTCTTGAAAACATAAAAATATTTATCGCCAGCTATTTTATTATCGTCTCACGAGTCTGACACATCGCCGGCGCGTCGATTATATAGCTTTTTCTTCTTCTCTCAAAGTTTCGCACATTTGTCACGCGGATATTATTATCAATGATTCTCGCTCTCGTACGCGATCAAGGTTTAGAGAAAAAAAATCTTTTTAAATTGCTCGTGCGAATCTCTGAGCGACATTTTTTATGAATTACATGAAAATCTGATATTATGAAGATTCGAAGAAATTACATAAAAATCTAAGAATGTTTTTAAATTTTGAAGAAATTGCATAAAAATCTAAGAAAATGTTGAAGATTTTTAAAAATTACATAAAAATCTGAGCAAATTTTGAAGATTTGAAGAAATTACATTAAAAATCGAGGAAATTTTTAAGATTTAAATGATTTGTGGAAATAATGATTCTGTTTCATTGATTTTGGAGTTTAAATTTTTTTTGCAGAAATATTTTTAGAAAATTTAACCCTCCGCGGGCCATGCGATTTTCTCTGGCACCCTGAATCATATGGGTCATATCTGTCCTGCAGCTATATCTCACGTATTTAGAGAGAAAAAAATCTGAAAAAATTTTGGAATCCTCTTCACTGATTCTACTTTAAAGTCTAATAGTTTTTATAGCCGTTGCATTTTTTTATAAATTGCTTGGAAAAAGCTTTTTTTCGAAAAAAAGTTTTTTTACTTCAAAAATCACCATTTTTTTTCTATTCAACATAAGCAAAAAAAATTTACGCGGGTTTGTAGCTGAAACTCCACTCTTTCGGATAAAAAAATGTCCTAAGTCTGCTCATTTGAAAAAGTATATTTATTTTGGCATCCACAAAGGAGGGTATTTTTCGAGTATCAGAACTTGTAAAAATAGTCACGAAGGGAAGTAATTTTTGTAATTGTTGATTTTATTTGCGACGAATGTTAATTTTAGTTGATATTTAATTTGAAAAATGTCGTTTGAGGGGTTTCGAAGTCATAAAATTATGAAATTTTCAAAAAATATTTGAAAATGTATAAACTTTTACAATTTTCCATCTATCAAGATAAAACTTTACACCTTGATTAGCACGAATTGACAAGAATGTTTGATATAAAATTTGAAAGGAATAAGCTTAAGGGGGCAAAATTTTATAAAATTCAGGGATTTTCGAAAAATTGTCAAAATATCGTTGCAAATTAGAGAATTTGCATGGTTTGCACAAACTCAAGAATTTATTAATTATCATATACATTCTATGCAAAATTTAACAAATAATAACAAATCTAAATGAAACAAATTGTGAGATTAAAAGCAAAGTTATGATTTTTACATAAGTTTGTCAATGCCATCGTTCGAAAAACTTATCAAAAATCCTTTTTTTTCTTTCTTCTGGTTTCATGTGGACGATAATGTAAAAATTAATAAATTCAGTCATTTTTTTTTGTGTTTCAGATAATAATTATGCCAAATCCTTCGAATTTTTTTTTACGAATTTTCAAATCAGAAAATTTGTCGTAACCTTTTCCATTACAAAATACATTGCATTGCATTTTTTAACCTCACAAAACTTTGTTATGTCCCCGGCAAAAAAATCGTGAGTGAAAGTTTTTTGTTTATTGGCAATTTTTTTTAGCGCTGTTTTTTTTAGGCAGAAGTGTTGCCAAAAGTAGAATCAATATCAGCGATGAATCAACGTTTTCTCACGAGACGTGACCCAAGCTATATTTTATAATTCACTATTTAGTCTAAACCCATCGCTATAGACTTTGCGTATCGATGAATCTATAAATACACCCTGAACGAAAATTAAAATTATCGTTTGAATTTGTGCCAAGTGTAACAGGTTAATTGACTATGTTTACTAAATTAAAAAAAAAAATACCATTCGGCCATATTTAAGAATAATACAAATTTCACAAACATTTCGTTGCCATTAAAAAAAAAAGAAAAACTTTTTGCGGGGTTTTTAGCGTTTTTGAAAACTCCAAAAATTTGGAATGTCAGGTTATTCTCTATGAAGCTGAAAAGCAAGAATTTTTTTTTTCCTACGACGGATTGAATTTTTTTAAATCTTTGAGGCTCTTTTTTCTTATTCAAGCAGGTTTAAAAAATAGTAACTATCAAAATTCTCGAAATTGACTACAGACTTAGCCTTTGCGACTAAAAATATTTTTAAAAAATTGGAAATTGGCTCATAAGTTTCTGATTTCTCAAATTAAAAAAAAAACCTATGTCGGTAAGACAGGGATTACGAAAAAAGACACTTTTCTGTTTGACCATTGATATCTCAGCAATTAATGATCGCACAGAAATCAGAAGGAGCGTTTCACAAACTTGAATCAATGCTTTACAAGAATTGTCGATGGTTTTTTGAAAAAAAAAAATTTTTCCATCCTTGCCATGAATTTGAAAAACAGGAGAAAAAGGGCTATTTATGGTTTTTTAGAAAATCAACGGCCAAATTAAAAATATTGACAAAACGACTAATGTTGAGCGTGACTTTTACAGCTCAATATACCCACAAAATCCCTGTAAAGTTTCAATTTCAAGCTCGATATCTCAGCGAAAAATGGTCGCAGCGAGGTCTCAAAAAAAGCAAATTGAAGCTAAATAAACAAGCTATCCGTTCCTTGTAATGTTTTAGCGGAAAGAACCCCAAAAATTACAGCCAAAACGAAAGCGATGCAAATTTGCCAAATTTTTTTTTCTTGGTATTTCTCATAATTGCGTGAAAACTGTAACTTTGAAATTTTTTTTGCTAAAAGATCTGAAAACTAGAAACTTCAAACTTGAAAATGCTTTTTTTAAGATCTCGATACGACCATTTTTCACTGAGATACAGCATTGTTAAAAACCACTAAAAATTTGGGAAAATTTTTTGATCCTTCAATTTTTTCCACTAGTGTATTAAAAGATAAACTATTTCCGTTGCAATTCAACGATGCAAACTTCAACATCATCCCAATTGGAAATTTTTGTGCTCCTTTCGCTTACCCAAAAATTTAATTTCAAAATTTCTTTAATACATTCAACAAAAATTTATTCTCCCTGCATTTCAACGTTATTTCTCTGTTCTCCTCTATTGCCACGGGCAGAGGAATTTCATTCAGCCATTTTTCTTTTATTTTTTTTCCCCACTCCCCACTATACAGTACTACTTGTTTACTGTTACATCAGTCATGGAGAACTGACGCTGCGCACGCGTTTAGAATTAATGAATAATATTACCCGGTGATAAGTACAAACTGGGCGTCTTCCGCGCTCTTCGCCGAGCGTGCAATTTTTGCGTGGGTTACGTTTTTCATTTTTCTTTTTTTTGCTTCCGCGTGCGGAATACAAATTTAGAAATCCGCGCTCGCACGAGATTCATATGAAAATCGCACCTTGCAACTTTAACGAAGCGATTTCGCTGCGTTTAATGGATTTGAAAAACATGGCGCGAACCGGAAGTAGCCATTGAAGATACATTTGAATGTGTACATTTGCTTTGCACGCGGCGAATTTTTTTTTTCGCACGTAACATCGCATAAAACGTTTTCAATGACACGAATAGAAAAGGGGGGGGGCGGTTCTAGAGTTACCGGCTTTTAAATGTGGGTCGCATTTAGTTACGAGTGGGTATAAACAACCGTCGGATGCGAGAGAGAGAGAGAGAGAGAGAGAGAGAGAGAGAGAGAGAGAGAGAAACGTCGGGGGAAAACAAAAGAGCTTGAACGTACGTTTGGGGCTCGACAATTGTCTGGAAAAGCCTCGTTTTTCCTATTGTGTTTCACATTTGAAAAACGCGGAAATTCTTGAGGGGAGAGAGCTGCGGTTAGGGATGTAAAAATTGTTAATATTTGAACATTTTTTTTTAAAGACTGGTTTTATTGAACGATCAAGTTATTGGTTATTTTGTTGAGCATATTCAACTTATTTCATAGCATTTTTTTAATGAAAAATTTGGAAACATTATATATGGGGCATTCCATCCCAAATCGGACAGTTTGAAAAACTTTTTTTTTTTATTTCCTCATTTTTTTATATTTTTGAGTACCCATCGAAAGACCCTTCCTGTTGAATTTTGAGATTTTTTTGATTACCCGTTCAAAAAATATTAAATTAACAAAAAAACCGCTCTTTTTTTGGTATTTCGGTCATAACTTCTTTAATAATTGTCCAAATTGAAAGTTTTTTTTTCAAAACTTTGTTTTTTTATGGCCTTTTCAGAAAAAAATACAACAAAAATATTCGACGTGTTTTTGAATGAGTTTTTTGAGTTTTAAACGTTAAATCGCGTTTTTAAAAGTGATTGTCATTTTTGATTTTTTATTTTTATTTTTTGTTTCAAACATCTATCTATTCAACAATTTTTAAGACTAGTCCGATTGTGGGATCTCAATAACTACTGTTTTTTTCGATTATTGAAAATTAAAAATTTTTTTTCTTAAATAAATTATTATGAATACCAATTTTTGTAACTGTGTAGTATTTTTTTCAACATTTAGAATTTATTTTGACACTTTTTTTGTTATTAATTATTATTATATATATATTATGTTAAACTCTTCAAGTTTTAACAATAATTTTAATAATAATTATTATTATTATAATTATTATTATAATTATTATTATAATAATTATTATTATTATTGTCCAAATAATTTGGTAAATAATCAACGTTATAATGTTGAAATATCTTCAATCTATATCTCATTAATTTCTCATCAATTTGACGATTCATGGATAATTACGAGCTAACGATTACTGGGAAATAACATTGAATTTACGGTTTCTTTTTTCGTTTTAATGTGTTGGATGATTAACGTAAGAATTTTTGGTCAAACTATCGACAATGATGGCCTTTTAACTTCTCGAGCACAAACTGTCCATTATCGCTGTCTTTCTCACTCTCTCTTTAGTGAGGGCGGGTTTTCTTGGTATTATGTATGGGGCGTTCCATCCCAAATCGGACAGTTTGAAAAACTTTTTTTTTTATTTCCTCGATTTTTTTAAATATTTTTTAGTACCCATCAAAAGACCCTTGCTCGTAAATTTTGAGATTTTTTTTTATTACCCGTTCAAAAATATTAAATTAACAAAAAAACCGCTTTTTTCGGTATTTTTGTCATAACTTCTTTAATAATGGTCCAAATTAAATTTTTTTTTAAATTTTTGTTTCTTATGGCCTTTTCAGAAAAAAATACAACAAAAATATTCGACGTGTTTTTAAATGAGTTTTTTGAGTAAAAAACTTCAAATCGCGTTTTTAAAAGTGAGTGTATATTATTATTTTTTTTTTTTTTAATTTTTGTCTTAAACATCTATCTATTCAACAACTTTTAGGGCTAGTGCGATCGTGAGATTTCCATAACTACTATTTTTTTCGATTTTTGAAAATTAAAAAATTTTCTGTTATTTAAAAAGTTTTATAAAAAAGTGTCAAAATAATTACTAAATAATGAAAAAAAATACTATTCAGTAACGAAAATTGTTATTCATGATAATTAAAAAAAAAAAAAATTGTTTTCAAAAATCGAAAAAAAAATAGATATGGAAGGCCCACGATCGGAATAGTCTCAAAAGTTGTTGAACAGATAGATGTTGAAAACAACGAATTAAAAAAAATATCAAAATAGTATACACTCGCTTTTAAAGACGCGATTTAAAGTTTAAAAATCCAAAAACTCATTTGAAAACACGTCGAATATTTGTGTTGTATTTTTTTTCTGAAAAGGCCATAAAAAAACAAAAATTTTCAAGAACAAACTTTTAATTTTGCCATTATTAAAGAAGTTATGACCAAAATACCGAAAAAAGAGCGGTTTTTTGGTCCTTCGAACGAGTAATCAAAAAAGTCTCAAAATTTTCCAGCAAGGGTCTTTGGATGGGTACAAAAAATCTAAAAAAAATTTTTTATATAATAAATATAAAAAATTATAAAGAATACATAAAAAAAAAAAGAAAAAAAAAATTTCAAACCGTCCGATTTAGGATGGAATGTCCCATATATATATGTAGAATCCTGTGTATTACAAACTACGTATACTTCGTCGACGTGATAGAGATACCGCTCGTTGATAGCAACAAACCGTGAACGTCTCGAGCCTCTTTCACAGCGATAAACGATCCCGATAATTCCTCGTCTTGCTCACACAATGTAATCTTTGATTTGGGCATTTAAACGAGCAACTTGGTACTTACAATAATCCATTAATCAAAATGGATACTTTTCTTTCCGGTAAAAACGCATTTATTTATTTAACTATGCATAATCAACGGATTCCTTGAATCTATTCTTAGCCTCACATTTTTTTTCTCGGCTAAAAATAGTCAATATTTATTTTATCAACAGTGAGTAAATTCCCTTCCCGAAACAAGATAGTAAAATTTATTTAAATTTTAGTATCTTGTTAAATTTATTAAATTCCAATAAATTTATTAAATTTATTGGAATTTTTTCAAGATTTTTTAATGAATAATTAATCAATTGTATAATATTTGATATTTAATATTTAATTAATAATAATAATAATATTTTTTTCGTCGAATGAATTGAAATTTGTGTGATGGAAGATTTTTTGTAAAATTGCTGATTTGGGAATAAATGGGCTTTACTTTGAATCACATAATGAATGGATTTTAAGAATAAAAAGTTCGAGCATCTGAATAACAAAAGAAAAAGTCTTCAATTTTAAAGAATGAGTTATTATTGCTAGATATATTAATTTGAAGCACCAAGAAAATTGAATCCAGAAAACATAGAAAAAAGGGAAAAACATTATTTTGTTTGTCATTGTTTTTGGATACATTTTTTTTGGCGTTCAATCGACTTTCTAGTTTAAAAAAATCTTTTTATTGGCACTAATCGATTCTGAGGAGACAAATCTCAAATTTCAACTTTTTTTTTGAGCGTCAGGGAGATGTCAGGGAAATTAAATATTTGTCAGGGAAAATACGAAATATCAAATGAAGAAAAAAATGTATGGGCGAACATTTATTTTCTGCGCGCCGCTAAAAAAAAGAATTAAGGGTGAACTTTTTTGTCTGTTTTTTTTTTTCATGGAAAATGCAATGTTCCTATCCTGCCACTTTTTTCAGAAATCCGGCAGGGAAATTTTCAAAAATGTCAGGAAAATTTCAGGGAATCTTTTTCGTTTGATTTAGTCCCTGTCTTAGGTCCACACTTAAATTTTGGGACACCGTCTGTACTCTGGGTCGTTTAAGTCCTGTCAATGTTTTTTCCAAGAAAAAAACGTCAAAATAATCTGGAAATATTCTGAATTACTTTTATAACATTTTTTTTCATGATCCAGTCATTTATTTAACCATTTATAGTAAACAAAACTTGTTTACGATTTTTCTCATTCCAGAGATATTCGATTTGGAAATTTTGCTTGTGCCTTAAAAGACCCAGTGTACAGACAGAGGGTTAAATTTTGATACACCGGCTGTACTCTGGGTCGTTAAAGTCAAGTCAATGTTTTTTCCAAGAAAAAAACGTCAAAATAATCTGAAAATATTCTGAATTACTTTCATAACATTCTTTTCCATGTTCCAATCATTTATTTAACCATTTATAGCAAACAAATTTTTTTTACAATTTTTCTAATTCCAGAGATGTTTGATTAGAAAATTTGGCTTGTATCTTAAAAGACCCAGTGTACAGACGGAGGGTTCAATTTTGGGACACTATTTGTATTCTGGGTCGTTAAAGTCCTGTCAATGTTTTGTCCAAGAAAAAAACGTCAAAAAATTGAAAATATTTGGAATTACTCTTATAACATTTTTTTCCATGAACCAATCATTTATTTAACCATTTATAGTAAACAAATTTTTTTTACAACTTTTATAATTCCAGAGATGTTTGATTTGAAAATTTGGCTCGTGCCTTAAAAGACCCAGTGTATGTACGAAGGGTTCAATTTTGAGACACCGTCTGTATTCTGGGTCGTTAAAGTCCTGCTAATGTTTTTTCTAAGAAAAAAACGTCAAAATAATCTGAAAATATTCTGAATTACTTTTATAACATTTGTTTCCATGATGCAATCATTGATTTAACAATTTATAGTAAACAAAATTTTTCTACAATTTTTCTAATTTCAGAGATATTCTATTTGAAAATTTGGCTTGTGCCTTAAAAGACCCAGTGTACAGACGGAGGGTTAATCATCAATTGAACTCGAACTATAAGGAAAAATCTTTTCTCCCCTTTAACTCGGAATTTCTTGACTCGGAAAATCCAGCTTCCAAGAATATCCCGTCGTTCCATCATAGAGGAGTAAAATCTTGGGCGTTTGAATTTATATTTAGAAACTTGTTAGCCACTCGAAATTTTCGAGGGATGCGTGTACAGTCATGGTGAGAAAATCCCGTACGAGTTCCCTCCAGTTGATCGGAGAAACATTTTAAAATTAGATTTAAAAAAAAAAAAATTCGGCCCAATTTCCAAAAAATTTCCTAAAATTAGCAGCAAAATCATGGAGACGTTATTTCTAGAGCGAGGAAATTATTCTGAAATGCAATGTAAAAATTAATTGCAAAGGCAGGACCTAAATGCGATTTCCAGAATGCAATAATAGATAAATGAAAAAAAATTGAAAAAAAATGTCAATAACATTTTTTTTCTTGATCTTGGAAAAAAAATGGAAAGAGAATAGATTTTTTTTCTTTCTTCGTACGGTTTTTAGCTTTTGAGTTCCACCCGAGAATATATACATAAACATCACCGCACGCATCGTCACGCACCCTTTTCCAGATTGGTTTTTTTTCTCCACCTTTTTTTTTTCTTCCTCACTGTCCCACATTTGCTCAACGCACAAGCGTTTTGAATCGATCCAGTCAATCAGGGAGTTTCCGCCCTGCGCTCGGATCTCGACTATAATACCAATACATCAGCTTGGAGACTCGTATCTCTGTGTATATGGCGCATTCCATACCAAATCGCCCTGAGTGTGACCCTCGACCTCGCTGATTTCGTTTACGATTTTTCATATGATCCTTACAACTCTTAATAGCATTCAGAATTTTTTTCCAGATTTTTAAAACCAATTTTGAGTACGTCATGATTTTTTGAACATTTTTTTCGAAAAGCTCGAGGGCCTTAATTTAAAAATCTGAAAAAATTCTCAAAATTCCGGTGTCAAAAATGAAAATTTTTGACCCCAAATTCATTATGTCCAGGATTTCCCTTCCACCTCGATTTTAGGTTTTTATGAAGAAACCGTACAAAAAAATAGATGCAGAAATGGATTTATCTTGAAAAGTAGCTTGAATATTTTTATCGTTAACCAACAATTTCCAAAAATAGTTGGTTAATTTCTGCATCTATATTTTTTTTACGTTTTCTTCATAAAAACCTAAAATCGAGGTGGAAGCGAAAGCCTGGACATAATGAATTTTTGGTAAAAAATTTTCATTTTTGACACCGGATTTTTGAGAATTTTTTCAGATTTTTAAATTACGGCCCTCGAGGTTTTCGAAAAAAATATTTAAAAAATCATAACGTACTCAAATTTGGTTTTGAAAATCTGAAAAAAAAATTTTGAATGCTATTTTCAGTTGGAAGAACCATGTAAAGAATCGTAAACAAAATCAGCGAGGTCGAGGGTCACACTCAGGTCGACTTGGTATGGAATGCCCCATATGCAATCCGCGAAGATTATACGCACCCACAAAAGAGATACCGATCCAAGATCGTTGATCTATTTTTTTTATTGATCATCTGAGAACCACACCCTCGAAGATGAATGATAAAAATTTGAAGCAACGGTTATCGAAAAAAAAGTTGCCCTCTCTGAGGAAGAAAGGAGAGGGTCGATAACGATAAAATGTTGTAAAATTCTGAAATAAAAAATTCATAAGAATAGAAATTTATATGTTTATATGTCCGTTGAGCAAAATGAAAACTTTAAAAATCTATTACTTTAAAGGGGTGGGGGAGTTACCGGAAGGGATGTAAAAATTGTAATGCTGAAAAAAAAAATGTTATACAGTCATAATTAATTATTGAAGGAGTTATTGTTATTTTATCGGGTTTTCAGCTAATTACGTAGCAACTTTTATTTAAAAATCTTAAAAATTGACAGAGATATGGATAATATCTTAATGACAAAGAAATTACATCTCCGTTCTCCCATTGAAATAAATATAATATTAATAACGGGAATAAAATACAAAAAAATATTAATGTCTATAGGAATGTACAGTTTATGCATGGCCGTTTTTTTATTATTTACAAAATAGGAAGCAGGTTTGCGAAATTTTTAATGAAAAAGTAATGCATTAACCATTACTTTTTTAATGGCTAATGAAATTATTTTCATTGACCATTAAAATTTAATGGTTAATGGATATTATTTTCATTAACCATTAAAATTTAATGGTTAATGGATATTATTTTCATTAACCATTAAAATTTAATGGTTAATGGAAAATATTTTCATTAACCATTAAAATTTAATGGTTAATGGAAATTATTTTCATTGACCATTAAAATTTAATGGTTAATGGATATTATTTTCATTAACCATTAAAATTATTTCCATTAACCATTAAATGTTAATGGTTAATGAAAATGCAATTGCATTAAAAAAAGTAATGCATTATTTGTAACCCTGCCCATTACAATGTAGTGTGTAATAGAAAAAATTTCCATTACCCATTGCAATGTAATGTGTAATGGACAAAACTTTGATTGCAATTTTGGGAATAGAAAAATATAGATGAATAAATTATTGCAATTTTGCATTACATTTTATTGACTTAGGACTTAGATTTTCACCTTAAATTCTAAAAAGCATCTATATTATAATTCTAAAAATCCAAGTTCTAAGTTAATAAAATGTAATGCAAAACTGCAATAATTTATTCATCTATATTTTTCCATTCCCAAAATTGCAATCGAAGTTTTGTCCATTACACATTACATTGGATGGGTAATGGAAATTTTTTCTATTACACACTACATTGTAATGGGCAGGGTTGCAAATAATGCATTACTTTTTTTAATGCAATTGCATTTTCATTAACCATTAAATTTTAATGGTTAATGAAAATAATTTCCACTAACCATTAAATTTTAATGGTTAATGAAAATGCAAATGCATTAAAAAAAAGTAATACATTATTTGCAACCCTGATAGGAACGAATTAAATTTTTTCCCATTCTTAAGGCCCTTCTTTTATTCGAGCAGGTTTAAAAAAAAAATTATCAAATTTGTTGAAATCGGCTACATCCGAATTTAACCACTGTGATTAAAAGTATTGAACAAAAAATTAAAAATTTGTTTATCAGTTTTTCACTTATTCGCTGGAAAAAGGTGGAAAAAATTTATTTCGAGTAAACAAAAATTTTACCGCGGATTTCCCCCTTTTTGGAAAATCAAAAAGCCTCGAAAAAATTTGGTAAATAATTTTTTCGAATAATGAAAGAAGTTTTATGAATAATTTAGTAATTTGAGGATTGGCGAGGTCTATCAGTTTGTCGTTTAAAAAAAAATACATTTGTCAATTACGTTTGCATAAATTTAGTTAAAATTGAAGTGAACTTGAAAATTGAAGGAAACATCCAACCTTCGCTATCAAAATGCTTGATGCAATTGACCCATTTGAATTTTTGACTCAAAGTATTATAGAATATAACTTTCCAAATGTCTTTTCGACAAATTCGTTTTTTTTTCTTACGCGAAATATTAATTTTCATTTTCCAAGAATTTCTTCTTAAATAATAGTCAATAGATAATCATTGGACAATAGAAAATGTTATTGGCTATTTAAACATCCAAGGAATCATTTGATTCAACAAAAAAAAAACTGAAACTCTGTACACTTAAATTTTGGGACACCGCCTGTACTCTGGGTCGTTAAAGTCCTGCTAATGTTTTTTCTAAGAAAAAACGTCAAAAAAATCTGAAAAAATTCTGGATCACTCTTTTACCATTTTTTGCCATGATCCAATCATTTATTTAACCATTTGTAGTAAAAAATTTTTTTTTACAATTTTTCTAATTCCAGAGATATTCGATTTTTGAAAATTTGGCTCGTGCCTTAAAAGACCCAGTAATTTCGCTGTCACTGAGTAAACGACGATTGTGTTCGCCATGCGTCCTGCACGAGCATCGCCGTTGGTAAATTAACACAAATGCGGATGTGACGTAGTCGTCATTTCTGCATATATATTTATATCTATGGGGCATTCCACAACAAATCAACCACTTTGAAACCCGACCCCTTTCGATTTGGCTGAATTTTTTTTATCATTTTCTACCATATCAAAAACATTTTTCAGAATTTTTTCAAATTTATTTACCCAATTGATAAAAAGTTATACATTTTTCAAAAAAATTGGCTTTTTATTTTTCAAATGGCTATAACTTTGTCAAAATTTGACTTAGCGGAACGTTTTTTTATTTCAAAATTTTCGTTTTTTAATGTACTTTTTGAAAAAAATACAAGAAAATTATAGAAACTCATCTTCATTGTTATTCTTCAGATTTTTGAAAAAAATCGAAAATTTCTCGATGATTACCATTTTTGATTTTTTAATTATTTTTATTATACCAAACATTGACATTTTCTGCAAATCCTCAAATTTTTTCAGTGTGGTGATTTTTCGATTTCTATTTTTTTTCCAAACGAAAAAAAAAATTCCAACTAGCCTTATTTCTCATAACAGCATTCTGCACATTTTTAAGAGTGTTCAGAGAACTTTTAAATTTGAAAAAAAAAAACAACAAAAAAATTGAAAGTGGTAATCATCGAGAAATATTCGATTTTTTCCAAAAATCTAAAAAAAACGATGAAGATTGGTTTCAATAATTTTTTTGTATTTTATTCGAAAACTCAATTCAAAAACAGTTTTCGAAAAAAAATATAAAAAAATTATTGAAACCCATCTTCATAGTTTTTTTTTTTTTAGTTTTTTGGAAAAAATCGAAAATTTCTCGATGATTACCACTTTCAATTTTTGTTTTTATTGTTTTTTTTTTCAAGTTTGCAAGTTCTCTGAACACTTTCAAAAATTTGCAGAATGGTGTTGTGAGAAATAAGGCTAGTTGAAAAAAAAAATTAATTTGGAAAAAAAATAGAAGTCGAAAAAACACCACTCTGAAAAAATTGGAGGATTTGCAGACAATGTCAAAGTTTGATATAATGAAAAGAAAAAAAAATAAACAATGGTAATCATCGAGAAATTTTCGATTTTTTCCAAAAATCTGAAGAAAAACAATAAAGATGGGTTTCTACAATTTTTTTGTTTTTTTAAATCAAAAAGTACGTTATAAAACGAAAATTTTGAAAAAAAAACGTTCCGATAAGTCAAATTTGGAAAAAGTTATTTGAAAAATAAAAAGCCAATTATTTTGAAAAATTTATAACTTTTTATCGGTTGAGTAAAAAAATTTGGAAAAATTCTGAAAAATGTTTTTGATAGGGTAGAAAAAGATAAAAAAGTTTCAGCCAAATCCAAAGGGGTCGGATTCTAAAGTGGTCGATTTGGCTGGAATGCCCCCTGTATGTACAACGTATGAGGTAAAACGAGACATAGTAAACGAGAGCAAACTCGTGTACTTTTTGTCGTGCTTGTTCCTTTTTTCCCCTTGTTATCTCTCTTCTCCAACGCGTTTAATCTCTTGATTCGTTTGTTCGATCTCTCAATTTGTAAGCTCGTTGCTTCGTCGGAAGAAAAACGAAAAAAATCACTAATTAAGGGACGTATTATTATCCTACAAAGGAGCTCTGTTCAAATAAAAATCACAGTATTCTCTTGAATTACAAAAATTATAGAATCGTGAACTATAATACCAAAATTGTTGGTAATCAAGAAAAATTTATTTTTAAATAAATAATGATTGGTCCTTTTTGAAAAAAATTTCAAGGATCCAAGCAATAAGGCTTGAAAAATCTTTGAGACCGGAACTCGAAGCAAAAGCATGTAGAAAACTATCTAAATTGTTGTTTATAATTTTTAGAAATTATTTATCAAATAATGATCCGAATCATTTCCAAAATTATTCAGAGATCCAAATAGTAACACTTGAAAAATCATTTAGTCCAAACCTTGAATTTAAGTCAGTAACGTATCATGAAGATATGTTGAAATTGTTGTTAACAACTTTTACAAAATATTTTTTAATTAATCGTGACCAGAAGTTTACGCAAAATTATTTTGGGATCCAAATACTTCGACGAATAGTTTAGTAAACCGTAAATTGCCAGAATTCGGTATTTTCTGTAATTAATGTTAATTTTGTTGCCCATTATTATTAATTACAATTTTTTGTTAATAAAAAGACCAGAAGAACATTTTAGTTTTTCCTGGAACCGTTAAACTGCAAAATTTATTTTGATTGAATAAATTCTCAAAAAACAACGACATTCTGTGTGAAGTCGGCAGATCATTTTTTTGTGTGCAAATTTTGGGGTCTTCTTTCATTAAAGTATAAGAACTTTTGTTATAAATATATCAGTAATCGTAGAATATGAATTTCTCTGGCACCCCGGATCAGACGGGTCATATCTGTCCTGCAGCTTACATCTCACGTATTTAGAGAGAACAAAATCTGAAAAAATTCAGGAACACTCTTTACGGATTCTACTTTGAAGTCTAATAGTTTTTACAGCCGTTGCATTTTTTAATTTTTAAATAAATTGTTTGGAAAAAGCTTATTTTCGAAAAAAAAAATGTCACCGAAAAAATCAATTTTTTTCTATTTAACATGAAGCTAAAAAACTTACGCGAATTTGTAGCTGAAACTATACTTTTTCAGATAAAAAATGTCCCAAGTCTGCGCATTTGAAAAAGTATATTTATTTTGGCATCGAAAACGAGGGTATTTTCCGAGTATCAGAACTATTAAATAACGTATTTTGCATCATAAAATGCTTAATAAATTTTTATTGATTAAAGAATTGTAGAAAATGTATGAAAAAGTAAATGACATTATATTTTTAAAGCAAAGCTACAAATATGACGACTGATAGCGAGTTGCTGGATAAGGCGGTCATAACCTAAAAACACGTGTTTTTCGATTTATTAATTATAATAACGAGAACCCCCGCAGATTATCAACAAACATTGAAAAGAAACGCTGAAAAACGCAAAAAAAAAAAATTTAATAACGTTGACAAAATACTGGCACCCTGGATCATGTGGGTCAGATCTGACCCACCCGAGATTTCACCTTTTTTTAGAGTGTCAAGGCGGAAATTTCTCTTGGGTCAAATGTGACCCATATGATTCGCGAAGGTCTAATGTCGGCTGCAAAAAGAACTCAATTTTATTTTTCATATGCGCGGATTTGATCTTCATCCACATGAAAATTTCGTACATGAAACGAAATTCCCCTTGAGGTTAATCGTACCAAGATTATTTTTTTCCACACGTCGTTTGTTTTTTTTTCTCTCCTCAAGAATCCCGAACTTGGCAACCGAAATTGTTAGATCGTTTCAAGCTACAAGGACGCCCACATTGACCACGATGATGGGGTACTTGCTGGCAATCATCCATCACAGTGCAATCAGAGTCAATTTAATAATCGAATTTGTCAATTACAGAAACTCGTATTTAGCGTCTAATCTTCTGGCGCAGATCTCGAGTGACGAGGTCTTTTTTTTCGCGACAATTAACAATGGTTTACGACTTTGAGCACCCGTTGTTATATGACCTCCGTTGACCTTTCCCCCTTTTGGGCTTCTTCTCGGTCGTTTTTCGACGGACTTTTTTTACCCTCCATTTGGAGGTATCTTCTTTGACTTCCGCTGCTTTTACAACGTTTCCTGCTCGATTGGGGCGACTTGGAAAAAATAAATAGAGGGGAAGGTTATTTGACGATTCTGCTGGTCTCGAGGGTCCTTAAGCATTCGTTATATTTTTTTTTATCGATCGATTCTCGACAGCGACACTCTTTCCTCAGAAAGGTCGAGCTCACAAGGAAGGTACATCGGATGTGAGAAAAAATATTTAAATGTTTCCTTCCTTTTATTTAAAAATATTGAGAAAAATATCATACAGTCGAGCAGTGATCGGCAAAAAAAAATCTATCTATTTTTATTATCCTATTTTTTCGAAAAATTAATAATTAGCAAAGAAATATTACTAATTTTTATAAAAAATTAATAATTAGTAACAAAATATTACTAATTTTCCTAATAAATAAGTAATCAGTGACATAACATTTCTAATTTTTACAAAAAACGAGTAATTAACGATAAAATATTACTAATTTTTTCCGAGAATTAGTAATTAGCGAGAAAGATATTGCTAAATAAGAAAAAAAATCAATAATTTGTGAAGAAATGTTGTATTAATTTTGGAAAAAGTAATAAATAAAATAACTATTACTAATGTATTTTTTAATAGGTACTGATTAAATATTCGTATTAATAATAACTTATGTCTTATGTGATATCGTATGACATTCTATACAATAAATACTAATGTGTGAAATATTCAAAAGATATTCGTGCATTTATTGGCAAACTGAATTATTTTGCTATTAAATCATCTTTAATTTTTAAAAATATTTAATAGCAAGTTTGTATTTCAGATGCATTTTTGGTCACGCTAATTCTCAAAAAAAATTTCAATCTAAAAAATTAATGAGAAATTTATTTAAAGAAATACAAAGGATAATTTGTGTACTTATTACTTTATTAAATTTATTAATTCTTCCAATTTACGATAAGCATCTCATCGAGATTGAACTAAAATTACAAATTTGACCTTTGTAAATCCGCGTAGAAAAATATTCATGGATTTATTGACGTAAACTGAATTATTTTGCTGTTGAGTCATCATTCATTTTTCAATATATTAAATAGGAACTCTGTAATCACGATCCACCTTTGGTCAGGCTTCTAAAAAATTTCTTCAATCGAAAAAAATGAGTAAGGACTTTATTGAAAAAAAAAACAGAATAATTTATTGTATTTTATTACTCTATTAAATTAATTAATTTTTTTAAATATTATTCTAACACAAAATTTCACTTTTTTTCTGTTATTTATTTCATCACCAGTGTTTGCAAAAAAAATCTGCCAAGGCCAGTGATTCACAATCCTCAGGACTTTTTTTTCTTTTTTTTTTCCTTTTTTTCTTTTTCTTTTTTTTTTAATTCGCATTGTCCACAAATTCGTCTTTGATTCAGTTGTTTTCGTTTCTCGCTGGTGAACGTCTCGTCGTATATTTCAGGGCACAAGAGCTCTGGATGAAGAGCTATATCGTAGGCGTTGGGTGAGGTGGACGAGCGCCTCCTCATCGTGAACGTGAAACCGGCGCCGCGTTGACTGCATTGGAAAATCAATAGTTGTCCTGTGTGCGTGAGAGAGCTCTATCTACCTCCTCTCTCTCTCTCTCTCTCTCTCTCTCTCTCTCTCTCTCTCTCTCTCTCTCTCTCTCTCTCTCTCTCTCTCTCTCTCTCTCTCTCTCCCCTCCTCTCTCTCTCTCGCTCTCTCTCGCTTTCGCTCTTTTAACCTTAGGCCTCACGTTTCCACGTTTTTCGCTGATTACACCACAATACACAAACCTCCATTATTTTTGTTGACAAACTTCCCATTTCCATCCACGCCAATGATCCATGTTTGTATCCAAGCCAATGAACCTTCTGCGATATTTATCGATTTAAAAAAAATTCAATTACCTCAATTTATCATTTTAGTCTCCAAAAAACCCTGAAAAAAGTTTTGCTTCCACAATTCAAAAATTAATTTTGTAATCTAGCGTTTTCTTTTCCAATTTCGTCGTGGAAATGACGGGCTTTGAATAAAATATAACAGTTGAATAAAAAATCTTGATTATTCTTGAATTAAAATCTTGCAATTAAAAAAATGTGCTGATTATTGGTTTTGGTGGAATAAATATATTTCTAGTTATTCTCAATTGATGAAAACGGTATTTTCATTTTGTTGACATTTGCATAATTTTAATGCAACGACAATAGTTCATTTTTTAATAAAATTCATTCTTCCTGCGAAATATCTGGACTAAAAAATTGTTAAAATGTATTTTGGGATTTTTATTGGACTTGGAATTTGTTATGCAGAAGCAAAACGTTCTCACTAGAAATAAATTTAAACAAATTATTTTCACTAAAAATTAATTTAAACATATCTCACTAAAAATTAATTTAAACTAATTATTTTCAATGCATTGCAACGATGCAGCAAACTTCAACATCATTTTGACCTCTCTCGAGTTATCTTCATCTATCCTGCCTCATTTTCCACGATGTTCCCATTCATTTGACGTTCAACGTCAAAGGATCATTGTTTTCTCACGCTGAAGCGCAGAGAATTTCTCGCTGGCTCAGTTTCAAGCGCGCCTGAAAGGTTCTCCGTCATTTCTCGATAAATTCGCGCATTCATATGGCCTATAATCTATACACTCGTTCATTTTCTCTTGCGCCCGGAGCCTCACGGTTTTATTCGTACATACCGCACTTTGCGGTCGTGAAATAAAATTGTATAGAACCAGATGATTCGAACGAGTGACGTTATCCCTGAGAATAGAGCAACCAACTCCCAGAAACGATCTCTTGCTTCACAAATATTTTATTTTTCATCACGCTGAAATTTGCATCGTTTAAATCCAACGGCAATAATTTATTTTTCAATAAAATAATAAATAAATAAAATAATTTCCATTCCTCCTAAAAAATTTTGAAGTGAAAGATGGTTAAAATGTATTTTAAGGTCTGGAAATAAAAAATGCACAAGCTAAACGTAAAACTCACTAAAAATGAATTTAAAAAAATTTATTTTCTTTGCGTTGCAACGATGTAAACTTTTCTTCCTCTCTTATCAATCAATTTTTCAATGTTCAAATTTTTTATTTTTGCTGTCGATAGGACTTTTTTTCATTTCTCTTGATCGGATGAAAAAAAAAAAGATTTTTTTTAGTTTGGAACATTAAATAATAATTTTAAAATAATTTCAATGGCAATAAATTTGAGAAATCATAGTCAGATATCACGTATTTTCCTATGAATAATAAAATATCCGTGAATCACTGACAAATCTTTGAATTAAAAATCTAAGAATTATTTAAGGTTTATAAAAATTATGAAAAAATGTTCTTGCTTGATAATTTAAAGAGGAGGAAAAATAAGTATCTGGTTTATTCCTTCATTTGCATATAAATTCAAATTAATTTAATCAAATTGAATCAAAAATGAAATTTTGATTTATTGTTGATAATGGTGAAACATTTTTCTTGGCTCTTTAAACTTGAACTATCCTTCGCATCGAGCTGTTGAAAAAAAAAAATGTTTGGAGGGAGACATTTTTTTTAGACCCCACCTTTTTTTTTTTAACTTTACACGGCTTATCGTCGACGACGATGATGCTTGTATTTCGTCAAAGCATTACTCTCTCTCTCTCTCTCTCTCACTCTCTCTCTCTCTCTCTCTCTCTCTCTCTCTCTCTCTCTCTCTCTCTCTCTCTCCCCCCTCTCTCTCTCCCTCCCTCTCTCTCTCTCTCACTCTCTCCCACTCCTTGTATTAAGTATATGACGCCACTTTGGTAATTGCTCTAAATTCAACGTCAAGTGGTCACCAGACTCTTGGGAATGTCATTCATCCAAACTTCTACGGGTTTACACACTCCTTATTTTCATTACAATTTTTTTCAACTTCCAAGTTAATTATGCTCAAATAACTTGATTAAATTTAAATATATTGTTATCAAATCTAAATATTAAATCTCATTCTAAATCTAATCTAAATATTAAATCTATATATTTGATTAAATCTTAATATGAATATCGATATTCGATAACGCTTATTCAGTGATTGCCCAGTTTTGTCCCGATAAATTTTAATTGCATTTTATTCCTACTTATTTCTGATTTTTCAATGGACTCGTCAAGCTTTTTTCTTTAGTGTTAAATTTAACAAAATCGAAGCTTTTTACTGAACAAATTTTTTATTAGCTAAATCGACCAATTTTTCTTATTGTAGTACAACTTTTTCGTTAAATAGAATAAAAGTTACTTAATGAAAATAATGAAAATTCTATGAAATTACTCGAATAATTTCTCCATTCTATTTTTTTACAAAAATGATTCAATTGATTTCCAAAAAATAGTTACGAAAAATTGTTATTATCCTGCAAAACTTATCGTACAGTTTGTCGATTAAATCGTGCAAGTAACTTTCTAGCTAAATTAAATAAAACAAGTTACTTAATCAAATAAATGAAAATTTTATAAAATTACTCGAATATTTCTCCATTGAATAATTCTATTTTCTTACCAAAATAATTCAATTGATTTCCAAAAAATAGTTACTAAAAATTGTTATTATCCTGCAAAACTTATCGTACAGTTTGTCGATTAAATCGTGCAAGTAACTTCTAGCTAAATTAAATGAAAAAGTTACTTAATCAAATAAATGAAAATTCTATAAAATTACTCGAATAATTTCTCCATTTTTCTTACAAAAATAATTAAATTAATTTCCTAAAAATAGTTTCTAAAAATTGTTATTATCCTGCAAAACTTATCGTACAGATTTTCGATGAAATCGTGCAAGTAACTTTTTTCCTAAATTAAATAAAACAAGTTACTTAATCAAATAAATGAAAATTCTATAAAACTACTCGAATAATTTCTGCATTGAATAATTCTATTTTCTTACCAAAATAATTCAATTAATTTCCAAAAAATAGTTACTAAAAATTGTTATTATCCTGCAAAAATTGTTGTACAGTTTGTCGATTAAATCGTGCAAGTAAGTTTCTAGCTGAATTGAATAAAAAAGTTACTTGATCAAATAAATGAAAATTCTATCAAATTACTCGAATAATTTCTCCATTGAATAATTCCATTTTCTTACTAAAGTAATTCAATTAATTTCCAAAAAATAGTTACTAAAAATTGTTATTATCTTGCAAAAATTGTTGTACAGTTTGTCGATTAAATCGTGCAAGTAAGTTTCTAGCTGAATTGAATAAAAAAGTTACTTAATCAAATAAATGAAAATTCTATCAAATTACTCGAATAATTTCTCCATTGAATAATTCCATTTTCTTACTAAAATAATTCAATTAATTTCCAAAAAATAGTTTCTAAAAATTGTTATTATCCCGCAAATCTTCTCGTACAGTTTCGTCGATTATATTGTGCAAGTAACTTTCTAGCAGAGTTAAATAAAAAAGTTAATCAATAAATGAAAATTCTATCAAATTACTCGAATAATTTCTCCATTGAATAATTCCATTTTCTTACTAAAATAATTCAATTAATTTCCAAAAAATAGTTTCTAAAAATTGTTATTATCCTGCAAATCTTCTCGTACAGTTTCGTCGATTATATTGTGCAAGTAACTTTCTAGCAGAGTTAAATAAAAAAGTTAATCAATAAATGAAAATTCTATAAAATTAATCGAACAATTTCTCCATTGAATAATTCTATTTTCTTACAAAAATAATTTAATTAATTTCCTAAAAATAGTCACATACTAAAAATTGTTACTTTGTTACAAAAGTAATTTAATTAATTCTCCAAAAATAGTTAATCATAATTATAATCTACTGGAAACTATCGTACATTTTCTTGATTAAATCATGAAGTCATGTTCGTCGCGTTTCTCGCACTAAAAGTCGGGTCGTAATTCGATTGTTGATAGAGACGATTAACGAGGCAAGTCTCGGGGCGTGAATTTTTCTCGTTGCACGTAACACACCCGCATATATAAAGTGCATTGTAGGCAAACGATGGTGGGTAAACAATGAGCTTGTTCGTCGCATGCTTTTGGCCTTGATTGAATCTCGATCTTCGTCACTTTTTTTTTTCTCTACCTCCTTGTTTTTCCATTAGCGATAATGCGCCGGATTTTTCATTCCCCAACGTCCAAAGACTTTTCCCTCACGGATGTTGAAGTCGAATTTGCAAATTGCACTCCAGTTCGAACGTTTCTCTCCATTTTCGTCGAGTGAAATCCGCATTTTGCAAGTCTTCACAGTCGTTTCCCATCTTGGCCATACGTACAAGCTATGTAGTTTTCCTTGAAACTGACAACTTTTTTTCTTTTTTTTTTTTCTAATCCACGCTTCGTCTCACCCAGTGCATCATGTTTCACAGGGAGTCGCTTTTTTCAATAAATTTCATCGCTGAGAAACGACGGCGCGTGCGAGAATATAGAGAGAAATTCGAAAAAGCAGGTAAAAATTAATAAAAAATAATCTTAAACCAGGGTTGCGATATTTTTAATGAAAAAGTAATGCATTAACCATTACTTTTTTAATGGCTAATGGAAATTATTTTCATTAACCATTAACCATTAAAATTTAATGGTTAATGGATATTATTTTCATTAACCATTAAAATTATTTCCATTTACCATTAAATGTTAATGGTTAATGAAAATGAAATTGCATTAAAAAAAGTAATGCATTATTTGCAACCCTGCCTATTACAATGTAGTGTGTAATAGAAAAAATTTCCATTACCCATTGCAATGTCATGTGTAATGGACCAAAACTTTGATTGCAATTTTGGGAATGGAAAAATATAGATGAATAAATTATTGCAATTTTGTATTACATTTTATTGACTTAAGACTTAGATTTTCACCTTAAATTCTAAAAAGCATCTATATTATAATTCTAAAAATCTAAGTCCTCAGTCAATAAAATGTAATGCAGAACTGCAATAATTTATTCATCTATATTTTTCCATTCCCAAAATTGCAATAAAAGTTTTGTCCATTACACATTACATTGCAATGGGTAATGGAAATTTTGCCTATTACACACTACATTGTAATGGGCAGGGTTGCAAATTATCCATTACTTTTTTTAATGCAATTGCATTTTCATTAACCATTAACATTTAATGTTTAATGGAAATAATTTAAATAATAATTAATAATTTAAATAATTTAAATGGTTAATGAAAATAATATCCATTAACCATTTAATTTTAATGGTCAATGAAAATCTTTTCCATTTACCATTAAATTTTAATGGTTAATGAAAATAATTTCCATTATCCATTGAAATTTAATGGTTAATGAAAATTACTTCCAATAACCATTAAATATTAATGGTTGATGAAAATGCAAATGCATTAAAAAAAGTAAGGCATTATTTGCAACCCTGTCTTAAACAAATAATGGCCCCCGGGATAAATTAATAAATTATGGGGAAAAAAGAAATTAGATTGTATCAAATGCCGCAAGATATAATAGCAATTTTTAGAATGATAAAATGTAATGAGAAAAATAGTTGTGATTTTTTATTGATTCTTTTGCAATTATTCGTTTGGAATTCAAGATGATGTTTCATTTTTTTCCTTTTACTGGCGCAAGTGCACTCGATCAATGTTCGGAATAATTGCAACGAAAAGTGCAAATGTCAAGGTGAACATTTTTTTAAATTGACAATATGAAAATTCAAGATTCTAAATCGAGGCTTTTGATTGGAAACGGCTTTAACGTCGTGACAATAATATTTAAAAGGCCGGGACTCGTCTAAACGCACTATGGAACATGTATGGGGTATTCCAGGTCCTCCTCTGATTTTTAATAATTTTTATGATGATTATAATGACGATGCTAACGATAGAGATGATGATTATCGACGTAAAAAGTCCTTGAGATATTTTTAAAAAACGCGATATCGATTTGAGCTCACCTCCAAATTTCAAAATTTTTAATCCGAAGAAATAAACCCTATTTCTGCAATTTTAAATATTATTTTTAAGCTCTAAACAATCATGTGATGTCGAAATTTATTTTTTAAGTTTTCAGGTGCTTTATGCTAGAATTCAATTTTTTTTTAAATTTTAATCGATCACAAATCTCACCAAAATATCGATGAATTTCAAATTTGCCGACATTTATAGAAATACCAAAAATATTGTAAAGTTCGAAAAATTATAAAAATTGTATTATCAGCAGTTGTTTGGAAATCATATATTTTTTCAAAGTTATCCGAGGTTCTCAAATTTTCTTCCGCTTTTTTTTAGGGTAAAAATTTGTCTCAAATATTTAAAATCTTCTTGGGGTAGGTAACAGTGATCGGCAGTATAGATTTTTTCGTCAATGATATTGATTTTATTAATCATTTCTTCGAAAAATTAATAATTAGTCAAAAAATATTACTAATTTTTTATAAAAATTGGTAATTAGCGGAAAAATATTAGTAATTTTTCTAAAAAATTAGTAGTTAGTAAGAAAGTACTTCAAATTTTTCAAAAAAAAAATCAGTAAATAGTGACAAACATTTCTAATTTCTCTAAAAAATTAGTATTCAGCGAAAAAATATTTTTAATTTTTCAAAAAAAATAGTAATTAGCGAAAAAATATTAATAATAAATTATTCAATTAATTAAATAATTAATTTTTACGTACTTGTGTGTGTTTATTTTTTATAATAACTAGATCTTTTGAATATTTCACACATTAGTATTTATTGCATCGAATGTCATACGATATCACATAAGTTATTATCAATACGAATATTCAATCAGTACCTATTAAAAAATACATAAGTAATTTTTATTTTATTTATTACTTTTTCTAAAAGTAATACAACATTTCTTCGAAAATTATTGATTTTTTTTGTTATTTAGCAATATCTTTCTCGCCAATTACTAATTCTTGGAAAACATTAGTAATATTTTTTTGCTAATTACTCATTTTTTAATAAAAATTAGAAATATCTTGTCACTAATAACTAATTTTTAGAAAAATTAGTAATATGTTCCCGCTAATTATTAATGTTAAAAAAATATTACTAATATTTCTTTGCTAATTATTATTTTTCTAAAAAATTGGATAATAAAAATAGATAGATTTTTTTTGCTGATCACTGGTAGGTAACAACGCCATATTGGAAAAATTATTGAAATTGGGAAATTGATTTGACATGGAATTCCCCATACATATTTATATAGCGTCCGTGATATCATGCGAGTGACGTAATCGTTGAGGCGATGATTCTCACACGTGTGTGTGTGTTTGTGTGGCAGCGTCGAAAACCCACGTAAATATCTCGCTTACTATAATACACACATGTTACATAGTAGCTTAGGTAACGTCAGAGGAGCCCGTAAAATAATTTCCCTTCATTTAAAGTATACAGACTGTACTGTCACTGTTCGAGCTGCCGTCACTTCTTATTAAGCGGTCTTCGTCATCGACACTGTCGACCCAAAGGTTATTTTTTTTTTTTCGTTTCATTTTCCATCCGACCGAACTAGAAATGACAATTCATATTTTTCACTGTTCCAAAAACTCTTCGATTAATAAAAGGCGAAAAAGGTTTGAGAATTTTTTTTTTTACAGACAAAATTAATTTTCGAAGAATCGGCCTATTGTTATTTTTTTTTTTTTGAGTATATATTCAACTGATTGCATATCAATTTTTTTAAATTGGAAATTCTTAAAAATTAACGGAGATATTATTTTAATATTTAAAAGAATATTTAAAAGTCTTTTTCCTTTCATAATTTACAAAATAGGGACCTATACAATTTTTTGAATTTTCTAGGCCTTATTTAATTCAAGCAGGTTTCAAAAATAGTTATTATCGAAAAGTCACCGTCACTGTGGTTACAAATATTAGAACAAAATTGGAAATTCACTCATAAGTTTTCGAGTATTCGCTGGGACAAGGTCAAATAAAGAAATTTCGAGAAAAACGAGTTTAAAATTTTACCTACTTATTTTTCAAAATATGTATTTCAAAGGAATGGGAAAGACGGATTTTTTTAATTTTTACAGTGACTTTCGAACTAAAATTACAAATTTTATTTAACAATGACCTTGGCGAAATATGACCCCGGATTTATTGACAATTGAGTTATTTTTTTTTTTTGAAAATCATTTTTACATATTTTTCGTTACAGTGACTAAGATCTGAAACTAATTTCATCTCAAAACGCATTAGTTTCTTCTTTAAAATGTTTCCAAATAATTTTGGATCACACGGGTCATATCTGTCCTGCAGCTTATATCTCACGTATTTAGATAGAAAAAAAATCTGAAAAAAATTCAGGAATGCTATTTACTGGCTTTACTTTAAGGTCTAATAGTTTTTAGAGCCGTTGTATTTTTTCTGATAGCGAGGTGCTGAATGGGGCGGTCATAACCTAAAAACACGCGTTTTATCAACGAACATCGAAAAGAAACGCTAAAAACACAAAAAACACAAATTCACTAACGTTGACACAATACTGGCACCCCGGATCGTGTGGGTCAGATATGACCCACCTGAGATTTCACCTGACTGTTGTCCGGACAGGAATTGCTACCCCTGACTACTAAGTTTTTTTTATAGTGGGGAGGGATCAAGCCCAAAGATCCGGGAGATATTTAAGGGGGAAATTTCTCTTGGGACAAATATGACCCATATAATCCGCGGAGGGTTAAAATAAATAAACATACAAAGTCGACTTTATCAAAATTTGGTTTGCCCCATAAGAATGTTATATAGGCTGTAAATTAAATAATTTTTTTCAATTTTTTCAGGAGCACCCTTAAGGGGGTTCGAGAAACGATTGAGCTGTTGGTCCGATTGGCAAAATGACGACCGACATCTCAGTGGTTCGTACGGGCTGGGACCCTACGTTACAACAAGAGATTGTCGACGAGTACGAATACGATGGTGGAAATTCGAGTTCGAGGCTCTTTGAGCGTTCGAGAATTAAGGCTCTCGCTGGTAAGTTTTTCGTCCTCTACACTGTTAATCGTACATTAACGATATTTTATATCACGAGGTGCAATATGGACATTTTCACGTCCGCTTGCGGACGTAAAAGCGTCCATTATTGTACTGAGTGATATAAAAAATTTATTTGAAACAAATAAAATTTATTTGGTGCAAGTAAATTCATTATTTGTATATTTATCCCGTAATTCGTTATTGGGATGATGTAAATGTATTTTTTATAGAAATATCATTCTCCAATGAGAGCAAATATGAAATCGTTTAAAACAATGCACAATTACTATACAGGAATGTACGGGCTACTAAAAAATCAAACCCATTTACTTCAGTCAAGTAAATTAAAATTTGAATCAAGCTTCCGACTACGTGGTTCCGAAAATTGAACTGTTTCATCCAACTCAATGATTGTACTCATACAGGTCATACTTTGGATTAATTAAATACTTTTCTTGAAATGATTACGAATTTTTGGTGCCGTGTATGTTTCCATAGAAGTTAGAAAATGCTTTTTCTGGATCTAGAAAATGCTCATTTAAATGGAACATCCCATTAGTTTCTTCCAAACCCAAATCTATTGGTCCAATTAAATATTGTTTTAGACCACCCGTGCAGAATTATTTATTTTTTCCATATATTTATCAGTTTTTACGATGAAAATCAGTTCCATATTCACAATTGATAATTTCTAAGGGTCAAGTAACGAAAAAGAAAAAAAAAATAAAAGAAAAAAAAAATTTTACCCCCAGTGGGGTTTGAACCCGCGACCCTCGTTTTTACGCATATCCTCAAATTCAACATGAATTAAATTTAAAAA
Source organism: Alloplasta piceator (assembly GCA_946863875.1). Classification (NCBI taxonomy): domain Eukaryota; kingdom Metazoa; phylum Arthropoda; class Insecta; order Hymenoptera; family Ichneumonidae; genus Alloplasta; species Alloplasta piceator. The sequence goes on from OX333080.1 coordinate 14,477,309, forward strand.
AAAAATAGATAATTTGAAAGTTCATCGACTTTTCCGACTCATTTAGTTTTCTTGCATATTCGCGGACCCTAGAATATGTACAAGACCAGACTGGGATTTGAAACCTTCCTACCTATCGAGCCTAACTAACGACCTAAGACTGAGACGCTAACCACTACACCACCGACTACTTTTGATATACTGATGTAAATATCATATTTATAGACCACAGGCCGAGAAATAAATACGTACCAAAATAGTATTAACAATTTATTATCATTACCCGAAGGCCACTTTTTGGTTCAATTTGTCTAACTTTATTTAAAAAAATCAAATATTGAATCAGATGAATAACAATAACAATAATAATAATACCAAAATAAGAATACCGTGTCATAATATTACATAATTTTTTTTTGTACCGAAAAAATACACGGTAAGGTGAAAAACTTAAATTACTTGCGTCAACAAATTTTGGTTAATTCAATCACAAATTTTCCATATACACAGCTAATAACTCGAATTTGTGTTAAATGAATTAAATATTGCGCTCACATACAATAATCAATTCAGATAAATAATATTGATTTTTAAAATGAAAAAAATCCTATTTTAATATTAAATAATTTTTATTTAGCTTGATAAAACAGAATGTTCCGATGGATCATTTGAAGTAGTTGAATCAAGTAATTTTTTTTTGTTATCCCAGGATATCAAATCTTTGCATCCGGATATATTTTCTTGCACCAAAGAAAAACACAATTGATGTAAAAAATGTAAATTACTTGGTTACAGTATTTTTGGTTACCCAATCAAAAATATTACATATTCGCAACTAATAACTCCGTTTGGTGTTGACCAAATAAAGTATTACGATAAAAAATATTAATTATTTCCAATTAATATTTGTGCCTTGCTGTTCGTAGAAATCCTGTATTCGAATGAAATAACTGTAACTAGTATCAATGAATTAGATTATTTTGACCAAACAACTGCTACCAAGAAAATGACTTACTGAGCGTAATTTCTGTTTTTATTCAATGCAAAGAAAAATCGATTTGTCTCAAATAAATGGCACTCAAGTATTTTCTTTCATTGGGATCAAATACATTTTTTTAACAGTGTATCATATTCTTAAAAAAAAAAAAATATACAGAGAAAGAAAAAATGTCGAGAAAATGAAGAAAAAAAAGTCAAAGTCGAGAGGAAATCTGTTACCACATCCAACGATAGGGCTTATCTCTTTTGCCAGCAGTTCCAAGCTATCGACACTTTGAAAAAAAGCTTGAGAATTGTGTTTTTTCATTCAATCAGTCGCGAATATCTCTCCCGAGCTCGCGGTTACTTCTCTATGATTTTTTCCGTCTTTTCGAACGAATGCAATTTTTAAATTGTCTCTGAGCTTTCGAGAATCGTGTGAGCCAAATTTTTTTGGAGTTCTCGAGGCTTTCGTCCGTGAAAAATCAAGCAATGTGATTTTTGTGATATTCGGAGAATTTCTACGTTGTGCATTTTTAACAATACGTTGCATGTATTAATATAAACTGTGAATATTGCTCGTATTTTTTAATAAAAGAGAAATTGGTTTCATGAAGATCCAACGAAAATGAACAAACGAATATCCATACATGATTCCCTGGAGGATTATTACGACAAAATCGTTTTGGACCTCAGAGGTGAATTTAAGACCTTGTGCTAATTTTCATTTTTGCATAACTGAAAAGTCATTGTTCCATTAGTTTTCGAATCATGGATCAATCCACTCGTAGACGTGGATATTCGTTAGACCATGGATATGAAAAACATGACAATTTTCTAAAACAGAACAGTACAACTTTGGAAAACAAAATCGCTCAAACTTTTTTTAAAAACCCTGCAAATTGGAATTTGCACATTGCTTCCTCATCTTTATCCATAGTTCACATAGCTTCCTTTAACACACAGTAGCGATCAAATTTGGCTTCCTCATAAAGGAAGCTTTGTTAACTATTGAAAAATATTAGTAATCAATGTGCAAATTCGATCGATTTTTCCCAAATTTGATAGCGAATAACATTGATAGCTATACTGGCTCTTAACAAAATTTCATTGCAATATCTAAAAAATTTCAAAAGTTATAGCGTTTACGCTTATTTATAATAATTAAAAATTTGATAAAAATTTAATCATTCGATCGATTTTCGCCAAATTTGATAACGAACATCCTCGATAGCTATATTAGCTCTGTGTAAAGTTTCAGTGTAATATCTCAAAAATTGCACAAGTCAGAGCGTTTACGCTATTTTTCAAAAAATTAAAAATTTCATAAAATTTCAATACCTCGATGGATTTTTGCCAAATTTAATAGCGAACAATCACGATAGCTATATTAGCTCTGTGCAAAGTTTCAGTACAATATCTTAAAAATTGCACAAGTTAGAACGTTTAGGCTATTTTTCAAAAAATTCAAAATTTTTTAAAATTTTAATCCCTCGATGGATTTTCGCCAGATTCAATACCAAACAACCTTAATAGCTATACTTATTCTGTACAAAGTTTGAGTGCAATATCTTGAAAATTGCAGAGGTTAGAGCGTTTACGCCATTCTTGCAAAAACGAAAAAAGTCGATAAAATCTGAACACCCGTTATAATTAAAACAACTTTTTTTTCATAATGAAGAGCAATTCGTGCTTGACAAGTGTGCCAAATTTTAGCTCGATATCTCGAAGCATTTTACAATTAATTAATTAATTATTTATTAATTAATTAATTATTAATTATTTACATCTGAAACTCAGGACACACACACGAATATTTTTTCTAAATATGATTTCTCGATGTTTTAGGACATTTTGAACATAATGGCATAAAAATCGCGAAAAAAAATCTCACGAAAACAAAGCTTCCTTTATGAGGAAGCAAAAAATAAATTGAAGCTCGAACTTTCCCCTTGATGAATCCAATGGTAAAAAGGTATTAAACAAAATTGCCTCTGGAAGATCGGTGCACCTGAAGAGAGGGGGAAAAAGGCGAAAAACAGTTGTTTTCAAAATAGAGTCCAAATCTAAAAACAAATTGTAAAAACAATTTTAAAAACAGGAAATGAAGCCGAATTCTTCCCCTTTAAAATTCCGTTTGTTGAATTAGTTTACGATGACTTCCGACGAAAGGGTATAAAAAAACGTTCCAAACCTTTTTTGAAGTTTTGTCCAGAAACTTTTCGGCGGTAGTGTAAAGTCAAAAAATTTCCAAACCTTCGTTTATTTACTTTTTGTTTACTATACATTGAAACGGTTTCCTCAAAAACTTGAAATGTTCATGATTTTTTATAAAAACTATACTTTTACCTTCGTCTTTACTATAATTTGTCCGAGAAACGATAAAAGCAGTGCAGGAATAATAATTAGCTGGAAATGTTCTGTGAAATAAAAGTCTCGAAGGTTGAAAAACCAATTTCCGACGATTTTTTTTATCAAAATTTTTTTAAAAACCTAAAAATCCGACATTTATAGTGGCCATGAGCTTTGGCTTTGCAACATTCACACAACATTTTTCAATAATTTTAATCTGTGTTAATTTTTTTCTTTTTCCAAGGTGAGCGAGAGTCCGTCCAAAAGAAGACGTTTCAAAAATGGGTAAACTCTCATCTGGTACGTTGCTCGTGTCGAATCGGTGACCTCTACGTGGATCTTCGTGACGGCAAGATGCTGATAAAACTTTTGGAGATATTGTCGGGTGAGCGTTTGCCACGTCCGACAAAGGGCAAAATGCGGATTCACTGTCTCGAGAATGTCGACAAGGCGTTGCAATTTTTGCGGGAACAGCGCGTCCATCTGGAGAACATGGGTTCGCACGACATCGTTGACGGCAATCCGCGTCTGAGTCTGGGTCTGATATGGACGATTATTCTGCGTTTTCAAATACAAGACATCACGATCGAGGAAACGGACAATCAGGAGACAAAATCGGCAAAGGACGCACTATTGTTATGGTGTCAGATGAAAACGGCCGGTTATCACAACGTAAACGTGAGAAATTTCACGACATCGTGGCGCGACGGTCTCGCCTTCAACGCTATAATACACAAGCATCGTCCGGATTTGATACACTTTGACAAATTGTCGAAATCCAATCCAATTTACAATCTGAACAACGCGTTCAACGTCGCCGAGGACAAACTTGGTCTGACGAAGTTGCTCGACGCAGAGGACATATTCGTCGATCATCCCGATGAAAAATCAATAATAACGTACGTCGTTACGTATTACCATTATTTCTCAAAGATGAAGCAGGAAACGGTGCACGGTAAGAGAATCGGCAAGGTCGTTGGCATAGCGATGGAGAACGACCGTATGATAAACGAATACGAGAGTCTGACGAGTGATCTGCTGCGTTGGATCGAGGGTACGATCGAGGCATTGGGTGATCGTCGTTTTGCAAATTCGCTCGTTGGTGTTCAATCCCAATTGTCGCAATTTTCGAATTATCGAACTATCGAGAAACCACCGAAATTCGTGGAAAAGGGCAATCTCGAGGTACTCTTGTTCACTTTACAATCGAAGATGCGGGCGAACAATCAGAAGCCGTACACACCGAAAGAGGGAAAAATGATATCGGACATAAACAAAGCTTGGGAGCGATTGGAGAAGGCCGAGCACGAAAGAGAATTGGCGCTTCGCGAGGAGCTCATAAGACAGGAGAAGCTCGAACAATTGGCGGCGCGTTTCAACAGAAAAGCGAGTATGAGAGAGACCTGGTTGTCGGAAAATCAGCGTCTGGTGTCGCAGGACAATTTTGGCTTCGACCTGGCGGCCGTCGAGGCAGCGGCGAAGAAGCACGAGGCGATAGAGACCGACATATTCGCGTACGAGGAACGCGTTCAGGCGGTTATGGCTGTTTCGCAGGAACTCGAGGCTGAGAGTTATCACGACATCGAGAGGATAAACGATCGCAAGGACAATGTCCTGAGACTGTGGAATTATCTTCTCGAATTGTTGCGAGCACGACGCTCGAGACTGGAGCTGTCGTTGCAGTTGCAACAGAATTTCCAAGAGATGCTTTACATCCTCGACAGTATGGAGGAGATAAAGATGCGTCTGTTGACCGAGGATTATGGCAAACACTTGATGGGCGTCGAGGATTTGTTGCAGAAACATTCGCTCGTCGAGGCCGACATCAATGTTCTCGGTGAGCGCGTCAAGGCCGTTGTTCAGCAGAGTCAGAAATTCCTCGATCAGGGCGAGGGTTATCGTCCCTGTGATCCGACGATAATAGTCGAGCGCGTTCAGCAGCTCGAGGACGCTTACGCCGAGCTCGTGCGTCTCGCTGTCGAGAGACGAGCTCGTCTCGAGGAATCCCGACAACTTTGGCAATTCTATTGGGACATGGCCGACGAGGAGAATTGGATAAAGGAGAAGGAACAGATAGTGTCCACCGGTGACATTGGACACGATTTAACGACGATTAATCTTCTGCTGTCGAAGCACAAAGCCCTTGAGAATGAGATACAGTCGCACGAGCCGCAGCTCATGTCAGTGGCTGCCGTTGGCGATGAACTCGTGCGTCAGCAACACTTTGGCTCCGATCGCATTCAAGAGAGACTCGAGGAGATACTCGGTATGTGGAGTCATCTTCTCGATCTCGCCGCATTCAGGCGCAAACGTCTCGAGGAGGCGGTTGATTATCATCAATTGTTCGCCGATGCCGATGACATTGACATATGGATGCTGGACACGGTAAGGCTCGTTTCGTCCGAGGACGTTGGACGCGACGAGGCCAACGTACAATCGTTGCTGAAGAAACACAAGGACGTCACCGACGAGCTCAAGAATTACGCCGCGACGATCGAGCAGCTACATCAGCAGGCTTCGTTGCTCGGTGAGCAAGATTCCAAATCCGCCGAAGTACTGGAGAGACTCGCGTCCATCGATTCGCGTTACAAGGAACTCTTGGAATTGGCGAAACTTCGAAAACAACGATTGCTCGATGCCCTTTCGCTCTACAAACTGTTCAGCGAGTCCGACGGCGTTGAACAGTGGATCGGTGAGAAAAATCGTATGCTCGATACAATGGTACCGGCGAAGGACATCGAGGACGTTGAAATAATGAAGCATCGTTACGACGGTTTTGAGAAAGAAATGAACGCTAATGCGTCGCGCGTCGCTGTCGTCAATCAACTCGCGAGGCAATTGCTTCACGTTGAACATCCGAATTCCGAGGAGATTGTGTCGAGGCAGAACGAGCTCAATCAGAAATGGGCTGAATTGCGCGAGAAAGCGGAAGGCAAGAGGGAAGCTTTGAATTCGGCGCACGGTGTCCAAACTTTCCACATCGAGTGTCGCGAGACCGTATCTTGGATCGAGGATAAGAAACGTATTTTGCAGCAGACCGATAGCTTGGAGATGGATCTCACCGGTGTGATGACCCTGCAGCGTAGATTGAGCGGCATGGAGAGAGATTTGGCGGCTATACAGGCGAAACTCGATGCCCTTGAGAAAGAGGCACGGATGATCGAGCAGGAACATCCGGAGGAGGCTGCGCTGATACGAGAGAGAATAACTCAGATACACATGATTTGGGAACAACTGACTCAGATGTTGAAGGAGCGTGATTCCAAGCTCGAGGAAGCCGGTGACCTTCATCGTTTCTTGCGCGATCTCGATCATTTCCAGGCTTGGCTCACCAAGACTCAGACCGACGTCGCCAGTGAGGACACGCCGACGAGTCTCGCCGATGCCGAGAAACTCTTGACTCAGCATCAAAATATCAAGGAAGAAATTGACAATTACACGGATGATTATCAGAAGATGATGGAATACGGGGAACGTCTCACGGCCGAGGCCGGTGACGGCGATACTCAGTACATGTTCTTGCGCGAGAGGCTGAACGCATTGAAAATGGGCTGGGAGGAGTTGCACCAGATGTGGGCCAATCGACAGAATTTGTTGTCGAATTCGTTGAATCTACAGGTATTCAGGATTGCGACATTTTTAATGAAAGAGTAATGCATTAATCATTACTTTTTTAATGGCAAATGGAAATAATTTTCTAAACCATTAACATTTAATGGTTAATGGTTAATGTAAATTCCTTCCATTAGCCACTAAATGTTAATGGTTAATGTAAATCATTTTCATTAACCATTAAATGTTAATGATTAATGTAGATTATTTCCAATAACCATTCAATGTTAATGGTTAATGTGAACTATTTCCATTAACCATTAAATGTTAATGGTTAATGTAAATTATTTTCATTAACCACTAAATGTTAATGGTTAATGTAAATTATTTTCATTAACCATTACATGTTAATGATTAATGTAGATTATTTCCAATAACCATTCAATGTTAATGGTTAATGTAAATTATTTCCATTAACCATTAAATTTTAATGGTTAATGTAAATTATTTCCATTAACCACTAAATGTTGATGGTTAATGTAAATTATTTTCATTAACCATTAACCATCACTTTTGCACTTTTGCTAATGCTTTTTCATAAAAAATTTCGCAACCCTGCAATAGGGTGATGCAATCAAAATCGATTTTTTTTTCTGATTGGGTTTGATAGCTGTTAGTACTTGTCAAAAAAATAATTCTCAGAAAATTTTAGTTTTGAAAAAAAATTGATAGAGGTCGCTCAAATGACTTTATATTATTTTCGATTTTGACGAACGTTCATGATATAGAAATAACGATTTTTCCGTGTCGAACAAAAAGTTAAAGTGTTTGAAAAAGCAGTAATTCACCCAATATGAAGGTCCTTGAAAAAAAAATTAATGGGCGTAGCCCATTAATGGGTGTAGCCCACTTAGATTTTCATTATCATTATTTTTTTCAAGGACCCAAATTTTTGGTGATTTATTGCATCATTAAATACTTATATTTTTTGTTGCAACAAGAAAAAAAATCGAAATTTCTATATCATGATCGTTAGTAAAAATCGAATAAAATATTAAGTCATTTGAGCGACCTCTAAAAAATTTTGTTTAAAGCTCTAATTTTGGGAGAGTTACTTTTTTGACAAATACTAACAGCTGTCAAACCCAATCGAGGATAAAAAATTATTTAATGGTTAATGAAAATAAATTCCATTAACCATTAACATTTAATGGCAATAATTTCCATTAATCATTAACATTTAATGGTAAATGAAAATAATTTCCATGAACCATTAACATTAAATGGTAAATGGCTATAATTTCCACTAACCATTAACATTTAAGAGGAGGCTAAATACCGACACTAACACCTCGAAATTGCCATCCAAACTTGCTCTTATACAAATGGATGGAATTAAATATAATTTTAACAACATCATCAGAACAATGGCAGGAATGGAGCCTCACTAAATTTTTTTCGAAAAACAAAAAAAAAAATTACAGATTCATTTACCACCAAGAAACTGTAATTGAAAAACTTAAATTATTAAGCTTTTACTGAATTTCGGGTAAAACCAAGAGTGAGGCTCCATGAAGAACGCCACGATAAAAATATCGAGACGTTTTCGACATTATTTTATCAAAATGACACGCCGTAAGTTTGGATGGCGCATCATGAGATAAATATCGATAAATTGTAGTTTTATTGAAAACGAAATGGCGAAATGTAGTTCACAGACGTGCGAGTGAGGGCAGCACCATGGATTCTGACGAGTAACCTATAATATTTAGGGGGCTCGAATGAGTTCGTTGGCATTGGCTGTAACGCATTTTAGCCTCTCAATTGACAATTAATCGTTAATTAATTTATCCCCCTCTTAATTGTCAAAACGTAATTTTCATCCACGGTTGTCGGAGAAAGACTGGACGACGATGATACATCGATAATGTAGGGATTGAATAAAAATGGTATTTAGCCTCCTCTTAATGGTAAATGCAATAATTTCCATTAACCATTAACATTTAATGGTTAATGTAAATAAGAGTTTAATGGTTATTAAAAGTGTAAATGCATTAAAAAAAAAAAGTAACGCATTATTTGCAACCCTGCAGGTATTCGATCGTGACGCGAGACAAGCCGAGGTATTGCTCTCTCAGCAGGAGCACATACTCGCCAAGGACGAGACACCGACGAATTTCGAACAGGCGGAGAATTTGATAAAACGTCACGAGGCATTTATGACGACCATGGATGCCAATGACGAGAAGATAAATTCCGTGGTGCAATTCGCCGGTAGACTCGTCGACGAGGGACACTTTGCAGCTGACAAAGTAAAGAAGAAAGCAGAAAACATCAGCGAGCGAAGAAACGTCAATCGCGAGAAAGCCAATGAATCGATGGAACGTCTGAAGGATCAATTGCAGCTGCAGATGTTCCTCCAGGATTGCGAGGAATTGGGCGAATGGGTACAGGAGAAGCACATTACGGCGCAGGACGAGACTTATCGCAGCGCGAAAACCGTTCACAGCAAGTGGACGCGTCATCAGGCTTTCGAGGCGGAAATCGCGAGTAACAAGGATCGTTTGCAACAATTGCAACAGGCGGCTGATGAGCTTATCGCTCAAAAGCCCGAATTGACGGAAATAATAACGCCAAAGGTGCTCGAGCTTGCCGATCAATTCGAGGAATTGGAAACAACGACTCACGACAAGGGCGAACGTTTGTTCGACGCCAATCGCGAAGTACTGATTCACCAGACTTGCGACGACATTGACTCGTGGATGAACGAGCTTGAGAAGCAAATCGAGAGCACCGACACCGGTTCCGATCTCGCATCGGTGAACATTCTCATGCAGAAGCAGCAGATGATCGAGACGCAAATGGCGGTTAAAGCGCGTCAAGTAACCGAGCTTGACAAACAGGCCGAGCATCTTCAACGTACAGCGCCCGATGGTAAAATGGAGGAGATCAAATTCAAGAAGGAAAAGGTAGCTCAACGTTTCGCTCAGCTCAAAGAGCCGTTGGTCGATCGTCAGCGTCAATTGGAGAAGAAGAAGGAAGCATTTCAATTTCGTCGTGACGTCGAGGACGAGAAGTTATGGATAGCCGAGAAGATGCCACAGGCGACGAGCAACGAGTATGGAAATTCATTGTTCAACGTCCACATGCTGAAGAAGAAGAATCAATCGTTGAGCACCGAAATTGACAATCACGAGACACGGGTCAATTTGGTTTGCGATAATGGACAAAAATTGATCGACGAGGGACACGAGGCGAAGACCGAATTCACGGATTTGATCGCTGAATTGATGGAAAAATGGCGCGAATTGAAGGACGCTGTTGACGAGAGAAATCGTAATTTGTTGCAGAACGAGAAAGCGCAGCAATACTTCTTCGATTCAACGGAGGCGGAATCGTGGATGAGCGAGCAAGAATTGTACATGATGGTCGAGGATCGCGGCAAGGACGAGATATCGGCTCAGAATTTGATGAAGAAGCACGAGTCATTGGAAAATGCCGTTGAGGATTACGCCGATACGATACGTCAGCTTGGCGAGACATCGAGACAATTGATAAACGATCAACATCCACTTGCCGATCAAATTGCGGTCAAGCAATCGCAGGTTGACAAACTTTATGCCGGCTTGAAGGATCTCGCTGGTGAGAGACGCGCCAAACTCAACGAGGCTCTGCAATTGTTCATGCTCAATCGTGAAGTCGATGACCTTGAGCAATGGATCGCCGAGCGAGAACTCGTCGCTGGTAGCCAAGAACTTGGACAGGATTACGATCACGTGACTCTTCTGTGGGAGAGATTCAAGGAATTTGCACGCGACACGGAGACCATTGGCTCGGAAAGAGTAGCCGCTGTGAACGGTATCGCTGATTCTCTTATCGCGACTGGACACTCCGACGCTGCGACGATAGCCGAATGGAAGGACGGCTTGAACGAGGTCTGGCAGGACCTTCTCGAATTGATCGAGACCCGAACGCAGATGTTGGCCGCGAGCAGAGAACTGCACAAATTCTTTCACGATTGCAAAGATGTCCTTGGACGAATACTGGAGAAACAGAATGCAATGTCGGACGAGCTCGGACGCGACGCTGGTTCGGTATCGGCGTTGCAGCGTAAACACTCTAATTTCATACAGGACCTTTCGACCTTGCAAAATCAAGTGACGCAGATACAGGACGAATCGGCGAAGTTGCAGGCGAGTTACGCCGGTGACAAAGCGAGCGAGATCACGAATCGCGAGGCCGAGGTCGTCGCCGCTTGGAACAACCTTCAGGCACTCTGCGAGGGACGCAAAGCCAAACTCGAGGATACCGGTGATCTCTTCAGATTCTTCAATATGGTACGAACACTCATGATATGGATGGACGACGTTGTCAGGCAGATGAACACCTCGGAAAAACCCCGCGACGTTTCGGGCGTCGAGCTACTGATGAACAATCATCAGAGCTTGAAGGCCGAGATCGACACGAGAGAGGACAATCTTTTGGCCTGTATCGATCTTGGCAAGGATCTATTGGCGAGAAATCATTACGCCAGCTCCCAGATAAAGGAAAAATTGTCCGCACTCGCCGATCACAGAAACGCCCTTCTTCACAGATGGGAGGAACGCTGGGAAAATTTACAGCTCAGTGAGTTGACGATTGATCAATGCATTATTGATTTCATTAGTGATTTTTTTTTCACTTAATAATGGGACTTGACTTTCATTATACATTATTCATTCGATGAATAATGTGATAAAGAAAATATTGCATTATATTTTTAGTTAATAATTCAAATGTCAGACCATTAAGCATTATATTAGTACTGGAAAATGAAAAAAATGAAACATTATGCATTAAGTTATTAACGAGTACTTGGAAAAGCATTACATTATCCGTTGCTGAAGTAATGGATAATGTGGAAAGAGTTACATTACTCATTATTGAAATAATGCAAAAATGTTCCATTATCCATTAGTAAATTAATAGATATTGCAAAGTAGCGTTAATTTTTCATTACTATAATACTGAATATTTTGAATAATGCATTATTCGGAATAAAAATATTTTATGCATTCGTAGTCCAATAGGAGACTGCGATAAAATCTTCCTTTTATTTACGAAAGTGGAAAATATGGATTGATGAAAACTGGTTCAGGGACTCGATGGTGTGGGTTTATGAAATTTTTTTAAGTAAAAAAACCCAAAAATGTAAACTTCGGAATGCCAACAGAATTCATAATCCCCGTTTTGAAAGTTGAAATTAGAATAGGGAACTTCCATGTATTTTTTTATTTTTTTATTCAAAAGTAGGGTGAAAAATAATGAATTTCTCAAGACAGTTTTTTAACTGCAAAGATTGTTTTTTTTAACACAAATTTTTCTCAGCAAATTTGAATTGGCAACCATGTACCCAACTATCAGCGCCGCCAGTGTCGCTTCCGGGAACTACGTCGCATTATAAACACTGGTTGCATTCGCTTGGACGCTTACGCGCTTTCAGCACGTATGTATAGATATACATCGACATATAAAATGCTACAGGATGTGGCGCTCATAGGCGCGTAAGCGTCGAAAACGAATGCAGCCATAACCTGCAATAAAAATATAAATCAGCAAAAATATTCGTTTACATACTAGCAATATAATAATATAAAATTATAAATAAACTGAAATAAGACATAAACCAATCTAATGAGTTTGGTTGCGGAGTGAATGAATCTATTGTCCATTCGTCATCCATCTGTCAATTTATATCACTTTCACAACTTCGTTAAAATAATAATATTGAAGAATATTATACTGCAAGTTATATGTATATTATAGGTTAGAATTTCCGCGAGCAAGATGTCCGCGGGAGCAAAAACTGTCTACAATGGGACTTAGTTCCCAGACGCGACACTCGCGGCGCTGATAGTTGGGTACAACAATATGGTTGCCAATTCAAATTTACCGAGAAAAATTAGTGTAAAATAAAACACTTTTGCATCGTTAATATTCCTTTAAAAAAAAACTGTCTTGGGAAATTCATTATTTTTTATCCTACTTTCAAATCCAATAGACTAAAATAGAGATTTCAGATGCATGCAAGTTCCCTATTGAAAATTTGAGTCGAAAGAGATTTAAAAAAAGTAAACAATCGTATATGAACAGGAATTATTATTCTCTTGACAATTTCCGGTCAAAGATAAAAAAGAAAAAGATGTAGGTTCAAATCTGATCTAACAAATAAAAAATAAAATAACAAAGTACCGAATGATATTTTCGAAGTAAAAAATTAGGAATCTAAACAAACGAATTTTCATAGAGGGAAATCTAAACGAACGAATTACCCTGTAAAAAATTTGAGGGAATAACACATACAGTCTGAGATGTATCATTCTTACGCATTATGATTGTAAAAAATCATACGAAAAGGAAGATTTCATTGACATTGCTCTCGACGTACAGAAATTATTTTATTCCTTTAAACCATTACTCAAAGTAATACATTATTTATAGATGTAATGCGTTATTTGAAGTAATGCACCGCTCGATGTAATGTGTTACTCAAAGTAATGAATTGCTCAATGTAATGCATTACTAAAAGTAATGCATTGCCCAATGTAATGCATTACTCAAAGTAATGCATTATTCTTCGGTTTTGCATCATTCATTACTATAGTAATGAAAATTTGTTTCTATTTTGAATTACCCATTACTGTAATAATGGACAATGGCAGCGTTTCGCATTATCCATTACTGTTGTAATTAATAATGTTACGTTTTTGCATTATTTATTATTAATTTAATGCATAATCGTTAGGTTTCACATTTTTCATTACAAAAATAATGCTTAATGTTTCTATCATAAAATTTTCATTATTTCTAAAATAAATAATGCATTATTTTTACATTATAATTTCGGCAACTCTGTTTCAACCTAGATTGTAAGGATTAAATTTATTATTTTTTCTTACGCAGTTTTGGAGGTCTATCAATTCGCCCGAGATGCAGCGGTCGCTGAAGCGTGGCTTATAGCCCAAGAACCATATCTCATGAGTCAAGAACTTGGTGTAAGTTTTTTAAGAAGATTTTTTCCACCACAATTGTGGGCTTGATAAAATTTATGGCTTGTGGAAAGGAAAAACTTGAAAATCCCTGCTAACACTTGGCTATTGATTCTCACAAGTTTTTCCATTATTTGAAAGAATTATTTGCCAAGGGTTGATAGGAGTCGCTTTATTTTCAAGCGTTGATTTTACTTCTTATTATGAATATTATACAAAATATTGACAAATATTTTCACTGATTTCTGCTGCCTGTGTTAGGATTCATTACCGGCGAAAAGTTTCCGGACAAAACTTCAAAGAAGGTCTTCACAAGACGTTTTTTTATGCTGTTTTGCCGGAAGTCAACGTAAACTAATTTAACAAGCGGCATTTTAAAGGGAAGAATTCGGCTTCTTGTATTTTTAATTATTTTTACAATTTGTTTTTCGATTTGGACTCTTTGGAAATTTCTTTATACATTTTTACGATTGGATTCAGAAAGGGGAAAGTTTGAGCTTCAGTTTCCTTTTTTTTAAAGACTTTGACTTTCATCTGAACTCAACGAAAACAGACGCAAAGTTGTTTTCGTCTTACACGAGATTTTTCACATTTCCTCTTTTTTAACATAAAACAGAATAACTTTGGGAAAAAAATCGCTCAAAGTTTTAAAAAAAAGGAGATTGAAGCCTAAACGTTCCTCTTTATGAACCCAATCGTAAAAATGTATTTTAAAAAATTCCTCTGGAAGATGAGTGCACCTGAAGAGAGAGGGAAAAAGGCAAAAACCAGTTGTTTTGAAAATAGAGTTTCAAAATCTAAAAACAAATTGTAAAAATAATTTAACAGGAAATGAAACCGAATTCTTCCCCTTTAAAATGCCGCTTGTTAAATTAGTTTACGTTTGTTTCCGGCGAAATGACATAAAAAAATGTTCGACAGCTTTTTTGAAGTTTTGTACGGAAACTTTTCGCCGGTAGTGTACATTAGGGTGGGTCAGAAATAAAATGACTAATTTTTTTTCCCTCGATATCATGAAAAATGTATTGTTTGGCATCTCAAAAAAACCCTCTGCAAGTATTAGCTCTTCATATTTAAATTAAGAGGTCGCTCATCGCAAATTCTTATTTCCCATTTAAATAACATAGGACTTTTTTTTAAACTTTGGCATTTTATTAGACTTTAACCGTTGAGGTTAGGAGAGTTTTTTTAGCACATTTTTGTAGAGCGTCAAATGTTTTACAAAAATGTGCTAAAAAAACTCTGCTAACCTCAAAGGTTAAAGTCTAATAAAATTCCAAAGTCGAAAAAGAAAAATTTCCCATGTTATTTAAGTGGGAAATAAAAATTTGCGTTGAGGGACCTCTTAATTTAAATATGAAGTGCTAATACTTGCAGAGGGTTTTTTTAAGATGCCAAACAATACATTTTTCATTATATGGAGGAAAAAAAAATTAATCGTTTTATTTGACCCACCCTAGTGTACGTTCTATTGAATTTTTATAGTAAATCTCAGCTCAAACGGCCAATTGGTTGTCCATATATTGTGCTTGACAATTTTTCCGCCCACCGATGTAAAAAAATTTATAAAAGGACATGATATTATTTTTAAGAAGGAAGAATTGGATATTCGATAAATAAACTGATGATATCGTTTTAGCTCACTATCGACGAGGTCGAGAATCTGATAAAGAAGCACGAAGCATTCGAAAAATCGGCAGCTGCACAGGAAGAGAGATTCAGTGCCTTGGAACGTCTTACCACTGTAAGTTGAAAGGATGATTACAATAATTGTCCTATATGAGGAGTTTTTTTTCAACCGGACCACCTCTCAAATTTTTTTCAAAATCCGCCAGTTTGAAATATTAGTCGAGAGGAACGTCTGTGATTTTTTTAGATTTTTTTTAGGCGTTCGTTCAAGATTTTCAATTTTTCATTACGAACACTGTATCTCAAAAAATAATCATCAAACAAAAAAAAACATAAGAATAAAAACTTATTTATTTTTTCCACTTTATCGAACAAAATTAAAATCATAATTTTTCTGCATTGAGAAAATTGAAATTTGGCACAAAAATGAGAATACATTTTTTTTAAACCTAGTAACACACTTTCGATTTCGGTACAAATTTTACAGGATGTCTGTCATTGGGTAAAGAGTCTGCGAAAAAAATTTCAGAATGGCACCTGCAATGGTTACGATGAAAAAAAAATAAAAACCCTGCGAAATCTCATAACCGCATATGTAGATTTCGCAGGATTTTCATTTTTTTTTTCATCGTAACCATTGGAGGTGCCATTCTGAAATTTTTTTCGCAGACTCTTTACCCAATGACAGACATCCTGTAACATTTTTACCGAAATCGAAAGTGTGTTACTAGGTTTAAAAAAATTTTATTTTAATTTTTTTGCCAAATTTCCATCTTATCAATGCAGAAAAATTATGATTTTAATTTTTTTTCGATAAAGTGGAAAAAATACAAGAGTTTTTATTCTCATGTTTTTTTTGTTTGATGAATATTTTTTGAGATACTGTGTTCGTAATGAAAAATTGAAAATCCTGAACAGACGCCTAAAAAAAATCTAAAAAAAATCATAGACGTTCCTTTTGACTAATATTTCAAACTGGCAGATTTTGAAAAAAATTGGAGAGGGTGAAAAAAAAGTGGCCCGGTTGAAAAAGGACTCATACATATATTGCTGATTTCGTTGAAAGTGTTGGTGGGTATTGCTAATGTTTGTTTAACGTTGTGCTATGGTTGTAATTTTTTAATTAAGGAGGTTCGGCTAATCAAAAAGTATATCAGCGCTTTTATGATTTTAAAACAGGAATTACTGAGGGGAGAATAAATACCGATTCTCCTTCTGAAAGAATAAAAATATTCGGTGGAGGACATATCCGTCTTTTAAGGAGCGCTTAAAAGTAGTGCTAAATCTTAAAAATACTTTCTACAAATATTAATGGATTAGTTGCCAATAAAAAATTGTGTTTCGCTCTTCAGAATGCATCCTTGATAATTTCGATTTTTAAAAAATATCGACTGTTTTACTCCAAATTCCAAACTATTTTCGATTGTTTTTTTTCTAACAATAATGACTTGGAAATTTAACGTTCTTGAAAGTCTGAGCCTGAATAAAATAAACCTCACAATTTCTCAAATTTATAGAATTCTATTTAAAAATAATTCTGTTAAAAAATTATTTTTTCGTGTTAAAATCTATAATAAAATGTCCCTAAAGTTTCGAAAGGATTCGTTTTGATAGAGCCAAGAAATAGAAAGTAAAAACTGACTTTCGTTATTGGTGTTTAATGCAGAGATGTTTTTAGAGATCATTTCTGAAATTTAGAACTGATTTAGATCGTGCGAAGTGCTGCGATCTTCTCGAAAGCCAAACCTTCTTAATTAAGGGGGAAAGCCACTGTAAGGGTTGAAAAAAATTGAGAATTTTTTTTGGAAACATAACTAATTATTGAAGGATCGAGTTATTGTTATTTCATTGAGTATATATTTAACTTATTTCTTGAAAAATTTTATTAGAAAATCTTGAAAATCATCAAATAGGTCAAATAGACATTGATCAAGAGATATTATCTTAACGACAAAAAAAAATTATTTTCCATCGTTAGAATGAAATCTTGGTGAAGCTTATCTGGAAATCAATTTAAAAAATATCAATATCTATACGAATGCAGCTATCGTTATGCGTAACTCTTTTTTCCCTTTAACTATTTACAAAATGGCGAGAAATTGAGTTTCTATTAACCTTAATCTTTGAGCGCTTGCCATGTCCAGAGTGTCATTCAAAATGACTTCAAAAAATTCAGGGTGATACTTTCAATCATCCTCAATATACATGCAGCCTGATTTTTTTTTTGTAATTTTTTAGATGGTGAAAAAAAATCACGAGCGAGTGAATACGCGAAAAAAACCATTTCTTACGAAAAAAATCATAACTTTTGCAATTTTTTTTTTTTTCATAAAATTTTAGGATAACACTCTTGAGATATGGCACTTTTGAGAAAAAAAAGCTCTATAGTGGACATTTCAAAAAAGTTATTTTTTTGGACATTTTGAGAGGGGCTCAGGGAACTCTATTTCGGAGTAAAAAAAATACAATAAATACCAAAAATATTTCATTTATTTCAAAATTTTCGTATATAAAAATCAAAAAATTGCGTGTCCTTAGAGACTTGGGCTGTTATTTGAGAAATATTTGAAGACTTCAAGCCGTAAAAATTCCGCAATTTTCATTTTTGGAGTTTCGGAGTAAATTTTAATAGTTTATCAAAAAAAAACTCAACTTTCGATGTTATTTACCTTGTATGCTGATGTTCAACGCGGAAAAAAAACTTTATCCATAGTTCACACAGCTTCCTTTATCACAAATTATGGCGCTCAAATTTGACTTCCTCATAAAGGAAACTTCGTTAACTATATCGAAAAGTATGAGTAATCAATGTGCAAATTTGTCAAATTCTTTCAAATTTATTTCTTGCTAAATTCGTTTTTCGCAAAATTCAATAGCGAACAGCCTTGATCACTATATTGAATGTATACAAAATTTCAGTACAATATCTCGTAAATAGCCGGAGTTAGAGTACGCTATTTTTCAAAAAAAAAAACAAAATTTGATAAAAATTTAATCATTCGATCGATTTTCGCCAAATTTCATAAGGAACAGCTTCGATAGCTATATTAGCTCTGAGCAAAGTTTCAGTGCAATATCTCAAAAATTGTGCAAGTTAGAACGTTTACGCTATTTTTCAAAATATTTGATAAAAATTTAATCTTCCGATTGATTTTTGTCAAATTCAATACCAAACAACCTTAATAGCTATACTAATTCTGTACAAAGTTTGAGTGCAATATCTTGAACATTGCAGAAGTTAGAACGTTAACGCCTTTTGTGCAAAGACGAAAAAAGTCGATAAAATCTAAACACCCGTTAGAATTGAAACAAAAAAATTTCATAATGAAGCCCAATTTGTGCTCGACAAGTGTGCCAAATTTCAGCTCGATATCTTGAAGTGTTCTTAAGTTATTAATTATTTACATCCGAAATTCAGGACTCCCGGTGACCGTGGAGGGGCCTTAAGGGCCGTTTTTTTTTTATTTTGCTTCCTCATAAAGGAAGGTTTGTTTTCGTGAAACAATTTTTTTTCGCTATTTTTATGCCAAAATGTTCAAAATGTCCTAAAGCATCGAGAAATCATATTTAGAAAACACGCCGAATGTGTGTGTGTTTGTGTGTGTGTGTGTGTGTCTCCTGAGTTTCAGATGTAAATACTTAATAATTCGAAAACGCTTCGAGATATCGAGCTAAAATTTGGCACACTTGTCGAGCACGAATTGCTCTTCATTATGAAAAAAATTTTGTTTCAATTATAACGGGTGTTCAGATTGTATCGACTTTTTTCGTTTTTGCAAGAATGGCGTAAATGCACTAACCTCTGCAATTTTCAAGATATTGCACTCAAACTTTGTACGGAATAAGTATAGCTATCAAGGTTGTTTGGTACTGAATTCGGCGAAAATCCATCGAGGGATTAAAATTTTATGAAATTTTTAATTTTTAAAAATAGCGTAAACGCTCTGACTAGTGCAATTTTTAAGATATTGCACTGAAACTTCACACAGAGCTAATATAGCTATCGAGGATGTTCGTTATTAAATTTGGCGAAAAACGATCGAATGATTAAATTTTTATCAAATTTTTAATTTTCATAAAAGAAGCGTAAACGCTATAACTTTTGAAATGTTTTAGATATTGCAATGAAATTTTGTGAAGAGCCAGTATAGCTATCAATGTTATTCGCTATCAAATTTGGGGAAAATCGATCGAATTTGCACATTGATTACTAATATTCTTCAAAAAAAAGCTTCCTTTATGAGGAAGCCAAATTTGATCGCTACTGTGTGTCAAAGGAAGCTATGTGAACTATGGATAAAGATGAGGAAGCAATGTGCAAATTCCAATTTTTTACAGTGGCTTTCCTCCTTAATCGTGAATGCTACTTGGTAGAATCTTTGTTCGCATTAATCTTTGTATGTGTTGCATGGCACCTTCGCAACTTGTGCGCGCAAAAACACGTTTAAATCGTGATCCTCGTAGTCCGAGAAGGTGCTTGATAGTGACTTCACATTGGGCATGCCGGTTCTGGAATTCACGCAAATTATATCTTACACACCAATTTATCCACCTCGTACCATTGCAAAATCTCCCGTAATTCCAATGAAGCATAATCGTCCTCAATCGAGCATTGTGCGTCGAATAATTCTCGATTCCGATCGTTTCTATCAACCACGACATCGACAGAGACGCGACTTCACATCGACCGGAACGAAAATTCATTATTCCAAATTGCTCGACGAAAATGATGTCAAATCCAAGCGTCACGGTTCATCGTTTTTGTGGAATTTCGATTGGCGAAATTTGCAAAGTTCGAGCGTCGAGCCGATAACTGTGAATGTCGATAATCAGCAGGACGATGTTTTCGACGATGATTACAAATGTTCCGATCAAACGAAGAATCTTCGTCGTTTGAACACGATAAGCGCGCGTTCGCAAATTCTCGATGCTAAGAATGAAAATTGTAGTTTCAAAAAATGCGACAATTACGATTTATCGGTGGATCATTGTGGAAATACCATTGTGAAAAATCATAACGAACATTTGACGATTCACAGGCCCGATGTTTATGATCCGATTGTTCGTTACAGCGACGATAATTGCGAGGAAAAGTATCGTTGGGTCAACGATTTTATAAGACACGAGCACGCGATTAACGGACCGATAAATGCTGAACGCGACGAGGACGAATTAGTTTTTGGCTCGAGGGACACGTTGAATCTTGAAAATTCGATTTCTAACATAAGAAGATTGAAGAATCGTATTCGGGAATTGACCGATGATCTTCCAGTTTCGGAAAACGCGCGTGACTCGACGGACGATTACGCGGACATGATTTTCCCGAGATCGGTTCCTTCGTCCAATAATCCCAATCCTACATTAGAAAATTTAGGCTCGAGCATGAACGGTGAAAAGGCAAGTACAAGATTGCACGTGTCATTTTAACGGCGAAGCTTGGAGTTGGGGCAAAAATAAAAACCTCGAGTAATCAAAAAAAAGTTGTCCATGCTGGGGGTCAGACCATATTTTTCTCTTGAAATCTGAAATTAGAATTAGGGGTCGATGAGCGAATTCTCGAGAAAATCCATGAAAACTGATAAAAATCATGATCCAGTAATTTGTTCTGTTTGATGATAATATCCTTATAATTTTCGTCGTTTCCTGACCCTTTTGTCTTCAAATGACCTACGCAGTGGATTTCTTGCCGCACTTTTTTCCTCTCTCTTGCGTTTCTCTTTGCAACATCCAACAGTAATCTGCATATTTTTACTCCCCATTGTCCCTGAAATCGCCCTTCAAATTTCTTCGGATCTTGATGAAATCTTTCTCCTTGCTCTTCACTAAAGTCTCCGTTATTCGCCGGGAATTGATCAAGATGAGAATCAAGAAAGTGCATTCTCAAATTCATCGGACAACCTGAATTTTGAAAGTTTTTTATCATTGTTGCCGCGATGTTTTTGAAATCAGCATCTTTCGTATTACCAAAAAATTTAGTGCACGCTTTTTTGAAACTTAACCATGATACCTTCTCCAGGTCATTCATAGCTAAAACGAATTCTGCATTTTTGAAAAACTTTCGGATTTCCGGTTCATTAAAGGGCAGTTGTTGTCGCGGTCCAAACACTCCGTGGAAGCAGAGTTGTGAAAATAGTAAAGTAAAAGTAATGCATTACCCATTACTTTGAACAATGTGTATTGGACAAGTTTTCCATTACAAATAAAAAAAGTAATGTGTAATGGATGCATGTGCCTTTACAAATAAAAAAAGCAATGTGTAATGGATGCGTGTTCCATTACAAATAACAAAGTAATGTGTTATGTATGCAAGTTCTATTACAAATTACAATTTTAAAAAAAAGTACTTTGCAGTGGAGAATGTTCCATTACAAATAGAAAAATTGCCGTGCTCGTATTAGAAACTTGCACATTGCTATCTCATTATTTTATTTCACTCACTAAAAGTTCATTCACAATTATCACAAATGATCCATAAAGTTTAAAAAAAAGAACATACAGATTATTTAGGAATTCAATAGAGCGACAAATTTTGTATCAGTAACTTGTAATTTTTATTAGATTGCTTATAATTATAGCTAACACCGTGTAAAAGCCAGTTCAATATAAAGTTGGATAATTTTTGGGGTTGAGTATATTTTCGTACTTCATATTTAACGATGAACTGTCTGTTTTTTTGTTTCTATTTTTTAACTTTATAGATCATTTGTGACAATTGTGGATGAACTTTCAGTGAGCGAAATAAAATAATGAGACAGCAATGTGCAAGTTTCTAATACGAGCACGGCAATTTTTCTAATTGTAATGGAATATTCTCCACTGCAAATTACTTTTTTTTTAAATTGTAATTCGTAATGGAACGTGCGTACATTACACATTACTTTTTTATTTGTGATGGCACATGCATCCATTACACATTACTTTTTAATTTTTAATGGAACACGCATCCATTACACATTACTTTTGTTATTTGTAATGGAACATGCATATGTTACACATTACTTTTTTCATTTGGAATGGGACATGCATTCATTACACATTACTTTTTTTATTTGTAATGGGACATGCATACATTACACATTACTTTTTAATTTGTAATGGGACATGCATCCATTACACATTACTTTTTTTTTATTTGTAATGGAACATGCATACATTACACATTACTTTTTTTATTTGTAATGGTACACTTATCCATTTCACATTATGCAGTGTAATGGGTAATAAATACAGTAATACATTATGAAAGTAATGCATTATTTACAACTCTGTGTGGAAGCAGGTTTCTGCCGGTACTTGTACCAAGCTTGTCAAAAAACGAAAGATAATAAATTTATTTCATCCTTGTGTGCCCTAGATGAGACAAAATAGGATGTGAGTTAACATGTTTTTAAAGTACTGTTGGGCATTACAGAGAGAAACGAACAAAAACCGCATGATAATAATATCATACAGAAAATATTGCTAGATCATGATTTCAATCAGTTTTTATGGATTTTTTCGAGAATTTGCTCATCGACCCCTAATTCTGACTTCAGATTCGTGTTCAGCGGGAAAAAATGCGTAGGAAAAATATGGTGGGACACCCACCGTATACAACTTTTTTTTTTGTGGGCCTGTGTAATTAATTCTTGTCCAGCCTTTGGTCTCGTGAACATTTTTCTCAAAATTCATTTGAGACTAGAGACAAAGGCAATATTAATTTTTATTTTCCCTTGCTTTAATGTAATTGTGCAATTTGCAGTTCGAGCTTAAGGAGTTGAAGAGGCGAGAGCAAGAACAAGAGGAGGAAGAAAGACGCAAGAAGGAAGAGGCAGCGGCGGCTGAAGCAGCGAGACAGGCAAGAGCTACGCCGGTCACCAGTCCGGACGAACCACCCAGCGAACGGTATGATTTTGTTCGAATGAAAAATTCTTATTCGCTAAAATCTTGAAATGAAGGAAAAATATAAAAAAATCGTGGAAATTAGTAATTTGCCCATGAATTAGTTTATTTTCCATCATGCGCTGCGAGCGAAGGAGTTCTTTAAATTTTTGCTTCTTCGCGAAGAAAGCCTTGCGAAAGACATTTCTTTGACCTAGGATGTATTTTCAATTTTTTATAATTATTATACAATAAAATCCAAACCCTTTGAACGATTCTTATCGTAACGTTATCGATTTGTGAAAAAGTTTTAATCGATCAAGATTTCCAGATTTTATAAAGCTTAGACCTTGTGCGAATTCTTTCACACAAATGGATTCTTCCACTCTCGTAAATTCGCAGCTATCCAGCTGAACCCAAGAAAAACAGAGAGATAAACAAACAGAACGTAAACAATTTTTCAAATTCAATTTGTCTAGGTTTGATGGCAGATTTAGATTTCATGAGATTTTCAGCTTTCTAAAAAGTCATGAGAAAATCTTGCTTATGGCGATATCATGTTTTTCCATTGTTTTCTCTTCATTAAGAGAGAACAATGGAAAAACATGTTCTTTCTTCATTAAGAGAGAACAATGGAAAAACATGATATCGCCATAATCAAGATTTTCTCATAATTTTTTAGAAATCTGAAAATCTCATGAAACCTAAATCTGCAATCAAACCTAGACAAATTAAATATGAAAAAATCTTTACGTTCTGTTTGTTAATTGCTCTGTTTTTTTGGGTTCAGATTGATAGCTGCGAATTTACGAGAGTGAAAGAATCCATTTATGCGAAAGAATTCGCAGAAAGTGTAAACTTTATAAAATCTGAAAATCTCGATCGACTAAAACGTTTTTCGAAAATCGATAACATTGCAATAAAAATCGTTCAAGGGGTTTGGATTTTATTATATAACAATTATAAAAAACCCTGCAAATTCAAATTTGCGCATTGCTAACTCATCTTTATCCATAGTTCACATAGCTTCCTTTAACACACAGTATGGCCATCAAATTTGGCTTCCTCATAAAGGAAGTTTTGTTAACTATTGAAAAATATTAGTAATCAATGTGCAAATTCGATCGATTTTCGCCAAATTTGATAGCGAACAACATTGATAGCTATACTGGCTCATCATAAAATTTCATTGCAATATCTAAAAAATTTCAAAAGTAGCGTTTACGCTTCTTTTATGAAAATTAAAAATTTGATAAAAATTTAATCATTCGATCGAATGTAATAACGAACATCCTCGATACCTATATTAACTCTGTGTAAAGTTTCAGTGCAATATCTCAAAAATTGCACAAGTCAGAGCGTTTACGCTATTTTTCAAAAAATCAAACATTTCATAAAATTTTAATCCCTCGATGGATTTTTGCCAAATTTAATAGCGAACAACCTCGACAGCTATATTAGCTCTGTGCAAAGTTTCAGTACAATATCTCAAAAATTGCACAAGTTAGAGCGTTTAGGCTATTTTTCAAAAAATTCAAAATTTTATAAAATTTTAATCCATCGATGGATTTTCGCCAAATTCAATACCAAACAACCTTAATAGCTATACTAATTCTGTACAAAGTTTGAGCGCAATATCTTGGAAATTGCACAGGTTAGAGCGTTTACGCCATTCTTGCAAAAATGAAAAAAGTCGATAAAATCTGAACACCCGTTATAATTGAAACAAAATTTTTTCTATAATGAAGAGCAATTCGTGCCCGACAAGTGTGCCAAATTTTAGCTCGATATCTCGAAGCGTTTTCGAGTTATTAATTATTTACATCCGAAACTCAGGACACACACACACACATCCGGACATTTTTTCTAAATATGATTTCTCGATGTTTAGGACATTTTGAACATATTGGCATAAAAATCGCGGAAAAAAAAAATTCACGAAAACAAAGCTTCCTTTATGAGGAAGCAAAATAAAATACATCCCAGATGACAAAAAAAAATTGACAAAACATGAAAAGAAAATCAAGGTTCGAAAAAAAAAATACTTGAAAAAGTTGAAAAATAACGTTCATTCCATTGCAGAGCCGAAGCCGACGGAGTCATGAGCGGAGATCGCGGCGAGGACGATTCCCACGGTGAGAATCATAATTGCACAAATATCTTATCGATCAAAGTACAACGAAAAAAATTGACATTGTGTGTCCGTAAAAACAAATCAAATAGCACGCCATGGTACGGCACATTGAAAGAAAAAAAAAATTGTAAACGAAAAAAAAAAAAAATTGCAACTGATTCTTTTTCCAAAATTTTCATGTCAAACTATACAAAGTAGAATCGCGTGAGAAACTCTTCAATATTCGAAAGAAATGATTTATCTGAGTAATATGTAAATTAGAAATTTGACGAGAGCTTTTCTCGTAATTGCAAAACGTGGTTTCATGGTGAAGCATGACAATTGCTAACAGCACGTTTGTTTTTGCCACTCCTCTACCTATCGAATTCTCCACATACACAAAAAAAAACCTCAACCCTCTCCTTCTTTTGATTCCTCTGAATCTCGAAAAAAAAAAATCCTCCGTATTACCCATTTGAAAAAAAAACGCGGCACGGAATGCACAAACCGCAGTGGCACTGCGCAAGGCTTCTTCTACACGAACACCGCAATCCCAAGAAAAACCCAAGGAAGGTGAGTGTTCGGTAGAAATTACGATTTCAATTATATGGAAAAAACAAAAATTGCTCTTTCTTCTGGATTCCTCTGTGAATAACAATTTTTTCGTTTCCTTCCTTTTTTTTTTTTGTAAACACCGGACACTGCCGATTTTATTTCATTTTTTTTTGTTCATCGTCACACGTTCTCTTCGTCACTGAATTCACACAGGTTTCACTCGTTCCCGATGCTGTATCATAAAAATTTAACACCGATCATTAGTTTTTAGAAACTGTAATTAATTATGAAAAATTGCGGTAGAGTGTTCTTTAGAAATTTCGTTTTTCTCCGTTATCTGTGAAAAACAGGGTTGCCAGTGAGTCACTATTGTCACTATTGGTCACTATTTCAAAATCGTGTCACTTTTCTCACCATTTTCCAAATTTTTGTCACTATTGTCACTATTTCAGAGCTCAGAAGTGGTTGGAACAGAGGTGCCGGTTAGAATAGGGGACAAATTTGTCCAGCGCGGAATCACTTTCGATACACCGAGTTCTTTTTGATATGCCTTTTTTTAAAGAGGTGGTTCCACCTGAAATTTTGGAATCGGCCAATCTGAAGTTGAGTTATGAGCACTTGAAATTTCGCGATTTTAAAGTTTTTGAAAGTGGGGCAAAAATTGAACGAAAAAGGTTTTTGATGAAATCTCTTAGAAATTTTGATTTTTTGGGAAAACGATTGGTAAATTCGTGTTCAGGGAGAAAAAATGCATCGATATAAGGTTTAAAAAGAAAAGAATTGCAAAAATTATGTTTTCGCATTTTGGCCAAAATTGGATCCGTTCATTAAAATGGCTGTAGCTTTTTTTCTAGATAGAATTCCGGTTTCCTCTTAAACTCATTCTTTTCGGGATCGTTGAGGCTTCAAAATGCCGCTTAGTTCATTGAATTCGGATAATTTTTCAATTTTTGGCAGATTTTTAAATTTCGACCATCGATTTTGGCAAATTTTTTGAGGCATACCCTTTTCCATTTTTTTCGGCGATTTTCAAAGTGCTCTCATTTCTACAAAAATTAAGTTATCGGAATGAACCAAACGTCATTCTCTGAGTTCAGTGACAGCCTTTAAGGACGAAAGAGAAATTTTGGAATCGGTCAAACCGAAGTAAAGTTACGATCACTTGAAATTTCACTATTTTGAGGTTTCTGAAAATTGGGCCAAAATTGAGCAAAAAAATTTTTTTTATTTTTATCGTCTTCAAACGTTATTTCGATGGGAAATTCACCGCTGAATGCAAATTATGCGGAGTTTTCGTCGAAAAAAAATGTATTCATGAGAAAAAACTGGGAAAAACTAAAAAATTTATATTTCAATTCACCGAGTTCTTTTTCATATGCCTTTTTTTAAAGAGGTGATTCTAACCATCAATACGAACAACTTTTTCTACGGGGACTCCTCTGAAATCGTGAAAAAATTCCAGCTGTTTCATACTAAATGTGACACCTACTCGATCCAAAATGTATGGAAAATCTGAATTTTTTTTCACGATTTCAGAGGAGTCCCCATAGAAAAAGTTGTTCGTTTTGATGGGTAGAACCACCTCTTCAAAAAAAAGGCAAATCAAAAAGAACACGGTGTAATGGTGTGCGAGATCTAGTTTGACCTTGGATCCTTACAAATCTATGGTAAATGTGTCGTACAATAAATTTTCTTTCATACGGTATCTCTAAAATGACAAATTTGAAGGGAAAAGATTTAAAAAGTCACTTTCAAGTATGTCTTGTCTCGTCCTTCATTTACTTCCCATATCCTAAAAATTTCTCATGGAAATACTGCAAATGAGCTCTGAAATGGTGAAAAAAAAAATAATAAAAATAATAAATAATTAAAAAATTGGTTGAGCAACTGTCACTATTTTGTCAGTAGTTAGACGAAAAAGTCACTATTTCTGGGAAAGTGAGTAACTATTCTACTATTTTCGACCCTCCGAAGCGCCGGCAACCCTGGACTTGAATAACATTAAAAAAAATAAACTTTCAGCGAATAACCAATAGACGAGCACAGTAGGAGAAAAAATCTGCACATCTGTCGTCACGAATAACTGTGAATAATTTAGTTTGTTTTCTTTTTTCACGCTATTTTCGTTCGCTTCTCGTTCAAACGTTTCTCGTTTTTTGTTTCCAGCAGGTGATGGACCAAAGAAAATAAAAGGGATTGTTGTTGTTGTTTCTCTCGATTTATCGTCATTTGTTTGTCATAACATTTCACAGGTTTCACGCTCGGGATGATATTACCTCGCGACTATGCGGATTACATTTGGAAAGATGGTTAACCGCTTTCTTGTGTTGATTATTTATTAATATTATTGTCTAAGTCACGCGCTCCGTCCGAGGAGCAATCTTTGTAGAGCACAAATATCTTTCTCTAATTCAAGGTAAGCGGGCATGTCTTTTTCCACAAATAAATATATTTCTACGCTTCTCTTTCTGCTGCTTCCTCCTCGACGTATCTTCTCATTTTCTTTCTTTGTCACATTGAATTCGTCCAACATTCCCCATTTTCTCCCCTTATTGACTTCGAGAAACGTAGTTACCATTCTGATTTATCACCAAAGCATGATTATTATTTTTCTTTTGCAATTGGTGTGTGGCGTAGTGCATGCACAGAAGCCCGCACGATTGTCCCACCCTGGAGATGGAAATCGACCCGTTACACCGTCAACCCCGATATCACGTGCCTCTGTTCCCTCGACACCGACAAGTAAGTGTGTTATTCATCCCAATTTTTCGTTTCACTATTTTCATCGCTGAAAAATCACAAATTCCTTTACGATCAGAGTTGTAAATAATGCATTACTTTGATAATGCATTACTGTATTTATTACCCATTACAATGCATAATGTGAAATGGATAAGTGTACTATTACAAAATACAAAAGTAATGTGTAATGGATGCGTGTTCCATTACAAATACAAAAGTAATGGGTAATGGATGTATGTTCCATTACAAATAAAAAAGTAATGTGTAATGCATGCGTGTTTCATTACAAATACAAAGAGTAATGTGTAATGGATCCATGTCCCATTACAAATAAAAAAGTAATGGGTAATGGATGTATGTGCCATTACAAATAAAAAAGTAATGTGTAATGGATACGTGTTCCATTACAAATGGAAAAATTAATGTGTAATATATGCATGTGCCATTACAAATAAAAAAGTAATGTGTAATGGATGCGCGTCCCATTACAAATAAAAAAGTAATGTGTAATGGATACGTGTTCCATTACAAATGGAAAAATAAATGTGTAATATATGCATGTGCCATTACAAATAAAAAAGTAATGTGTAATGGATGCGTGTCCCATTACAAATAAAAAAGTAATGTGTAATGGATGCGTGTTCCATTACAAATGGAAAAAGTAATGTGTAATATATGCATGTTCCATTACAAATAAAAAAGTAATGTGTAATGGATGCATGTCCCATTACAAATGAAAAAACTAATGTGTAATGGATGCATGTCCCATTACAAATAAAAAAGTTATGTGTAATGGATGCATGCGCCATTACAAATAAAAAAGTAATGTGCAGTGGAGAATATTCCATTACAAATAGAAAAATTGCCGTGCTGGTGTTAGAAACTTGCACATTGCTGTTTCATTATTTTATTTCGCTCACTAAAAGTTCATCCACAATTATCACAAATGATCCATAGAGTTAAAAAATAGAAACAAAAAAAAAACAGACAGTTCATCGTTAAATATGAAGTACAAAAATGTACTCAACCCCAAAAATTAGCCAACTTTATATTGAACTGGCTTTTACACGCTGTTACCGATAATTATGAGCAATCTAATAAAAATTACAAGTTACCGATACAAAATTTGTCGCTTTATTGAATCCCTAAATAATGTGCATGTTCTTTTTTTTTAACTTTATGAATCATTTGTGATAATTGTGAATGAATTTTTAGTGAGCGAAATAAAATAATGAGACAGCAATATGCAAGTTTCTAATACGAGCACGGCAATTTTTCTATTTGTAATGAAATATGCTCCACTGCAAATTACTTTTTTTTTAAATTGTAATTTGTAATGGAACGTGCATACATTACACATTACTTTTTTATTTGTAATGGGGCATTTATCGATTACACATTACTTTTTTTTATTTGTAATGGAACACACATCCATTACACATTACTATTTTCATTTGTAATGGAATATGCATCTATTACACATTACTTTTTTTATTTGTAATGGAACACACATCCATTACACATTACTTTTGAAATTTATAATGAAAAACTTGTTCAATACACATTGTTCAAAGTAATGGGCAATGCATTACTTTTTCATTACTATTTTTACAACTCTGTTTACGATACGATGATTCGATTCGATGAAAATTTTTATTCATCGCAGTGAGATACAAGTTTTAAAGAAAAATCGACATTTTTAAAAATCCTGAGAATACTAAATTTGCACAATAATTATAATTAATATTGTGCAAATTGTAAATGGCTTCCTCAAGATTGATCGGTACTCACAAAAAGTTTTATTATGAGAAAGCGTTTTTATATTCATTAATTATATTCTTTACATTTTTTGAAATGTTCAAAATTGTATGCAAACTGAACTCTTTAATCCATGCTTACAAAATTTAATGGCAATTTCGTGGGTGACTGTGTAATACAAACAAAATGCAGCACTATCACTCAAAAATTGTTCGAGTTCGACTCATGCAAAGCGTTTTTGAAGAAATTTCGAATTTCATACAATTTTGACCATTTGTTTCATTCTTATAAAATTCAATAGCAAGCATTCTCTGGTGACGGTAGATCCGTACTTAAAATTCAGTATAACCGAAACTCGTTTTTATTTGTATATAAAAATTCAACATTTTATGTAATTTGAACCCTTTGAAAGATTTTTATCAAAATACAAACAGAAATGATCTTTGTCAGAGAAAGATTGTTTCTAAATATCATTTTCGCACTTCTCAAACATATACAAAACACTTTGATATAAAAAACACATTTATTGCATCTCAAAACTCTTTACATGAAGAATAAAAATGCAAAAAAAATTAAAAAAAACGCCGATCTTCAGCAGATTTATCAATCTTAAGGTGAAGTTTTTCGAGAATTCTCAGGGTTTCAGTCGTGACTGCCATGAAATGAATGATCGTTTTTATCATATTTATTGCATGATACTTAATATTAAATCCTCGATCATCTCCTTGGCGGAATGATGATATTTCACGACTATCAACATAGCGTATTTTTTATCAAATCGGTACTAAAGTAATCTTTAGATTTTTCAGTAAATTCATCGGTGCGCTCTTCGTCTTTTGGACCCATGGGGCAAATGTCGCCGTTTTTATCGACGAATTTCGATGCCTCGATAACGCGCAAAACTTCATCGACCGATCGGGGTATCGCCGTGTCGTTTATCGTAATGTGTCGTAATATCGACTTGTCGTCGATCACGAACAAACCGCGATAAGCTATTCCTCCGACAGAGTCATAAACACCGTATGACTTCGCTATTTCGTGGCTCTTGTCGGACAACATTGGCAATCTCATCTCACCCAGGCCACCTTGTTTACGCGGTGTCGTTGACCAGGCCAAATGGACGTATTCCGAATCCGTGGACACTGCCACGATTTTGCAATCTTCGATTGCACGCAAAATTATAAATTTTATCTCCGTCCATCGGTAGAATTTTTTTAAATTTCACTTCATTCACCTCGTTATGAAATTTAATTATTTTTTTCAAAGTCTCTGAGGTAGTCCTTGCGATATAGTTTAGTAAATCAATAAGCAAGATTTAAATTATTATAATTATTATAATTTTTTTTTCACCTTTAAAAGAGAGAACAAAGTTAATCGAGGTGGATTGAGATTAAAGAATTCATGCTTTATTCAGAAAAAAATGAATCACAATGATTTTTAATTAATTTCGAATCAAATGTGTAATTAAATTTTTTTTAAATGTTAGTTATGATCTAAAATTGAATTATAATTTTTTCTCAGTCTTTAATGGAGCAAGTTTTCAAAAATGGTTTCTTCACGTTTTTAAAGGGAATCTAATGGGAATTAAAATGATTTTGGATTATAGAATTCGTATTTTGTGTAGAAATAAAAGAATAGCAATGGTTTCCTGAAAAAATAACTCGCTCAATTGACTCATAAAATTTCTACCGGAAGAGACAGGAAAAAATATTGAAAAATCGTATTTCTCGTTATTCGACTATTTTCTCGTGGAAATTGAGCTTTTTAAATTGAATTTTTGAAATTTAATTATTTTTTTCAAAGTCTCTGAGGTAGTCCTTGTGACATAGTTTAGTAAATGAATGAGTATGATTTAAAAAATTATTTTTTCACCTTTAAAAGACAGACCAAAGTTAATCGAGGCGGATTGAGATTAAATAATTCATACTTTATTCAGAAAAAAATGAATCACAATGATTTTTAATTAATTTCGAATCAAATGTGTAATTAAATTTTTGTTTAATGTTAGTCATGATCTAAAATTGAATTATAATTTTTTCTCAGTCTTTAATGGAGCAAGTTTTCAAAAATGGTTTCTTCACGTTTTTAAAGGGAATCTAATGGGAATTAAAATGATTTTGGATTATAGAATTCGTATTTTGTGTAGAAATAAAAGAATAGCAATGATTTTCTGAAAAAATAACTCGCTCAATTGACTCATAAAATTTCTACCGGAAGAGACAGGAAAAAATATTGAATAATCGTATTTCTCGTTATTCGACTATTTTCTCGTGAAAATTGAGCTTTTTAAATTGAATTTTTGAAATTTAATTATTTTGTTCAAAGTCTCTGAGGTAGTCCTTGCGATATAGTTTAGTAAATCAGTAAGCAAGATTTAAAAAATTATTTTTTCACCTCTAAAAGAGAGAAAAAAGTTAATCGAGGCCGATTGAGATTAAATAATTCATACTTTATTCAGAAAAAAATGAATCACAATGATTTTTAATTAATTTCGAATCAAATGTGTAATTAAATTTTTGTTAAATGTTAGTCATGATCTAAAATTGAATTATAATTTTTTCTCAGAGTCTTTAATTGAGCAAGTTTTCAAAAATGGTTGCTACACGTTTTTAAAGGGAATCTAATGGGAATTAAAATGATTTTGGATTAGAGAATTCGTACTTTGTGTAGAAATAAAAGAATAGCAATGATTTTCTGAAAAAATAACTCGCTCAATTGACTCATAAAATTTCTACCGGAAGAGACAGGAAAAAATATTTAAAAATCGTATTTCTCGTTATTCGACTATTTTCTCGTGGAAAATGAGCTTTTCAAATTAAACTTTTGTGGACAGCGGAAAATGTATCATTCTAGCCCTTTAAAATTCTATCAAAGTAAAAACAAAACGAGATTTGCCATGTTTGACCAAGTTCCCGAAACGTCGAAAAAATGATATTTTGAAGGTTTATACTTTACTCAATTTTTTTCACGAGAGAAATTGAGATTAATATTGTCGTTAGTTATTTACCTAAAGCCGTAAATTCGTAGACACGATCGCTGAATTGCAGGAGTTCAGTGGGACAGACGATGGTAAAGTCATAAGGATAAAATAGTAAAACGAGATATTTTCCTCGATAATCGTTCAATGAAATATTCACTATCTTAGAATCCTCAATCGCGACTCCTGACCAAAATGGCGCTGGTCTCATAATTGCGGCCATTTTCGACCTCGACGAATCCTCGTTGATAATCCCATCATCGTTTTTCATCGTCGAACGTTGATAGTCGAACGATGATTCACAACGAATTTCGTTGCTCTTTAACATGACGGTAAATTTAATGGGTTCGATATTTTACCAGAATATTATTAAAAAATTTGTCATCGTGGTCAGACACATTTTTATTTACAATTTCAACGAACAATTGGGGCTCAAGACGATCCGTTTTTGTTTTCAAACGCTGGTAAAAAAACAAAGTCGTGAAATATCTTCATAATCGATTTGAAAAATTCCCCGAAGTATTTCGCAAGTTGTCTCTTTGATTCGTAAAAATTGTAGAATTCTAACATGAGCATGTCAAGCTTGTACACAAAGTATGTTTTTTTTTTTGAATCTTTTTAAAATGCCTGAACGCACGATGAAGAATGGTTGATCGAATTGTCAGTAGAAACGAGAAAACTTCTGGGATTTCCGGTTGGAGAAAAAGTATAATTAAGGTAAAATTTATTGATGTAGCATTTGGATGATTTTTTTTTATTCTCAAACGTGTGTTGTGTACGATAAGCTCCAAAGGGCGGAAGTGGCTCGGAATCCGGTACGTTGAGACGTAAGGAACGAAGTCGCAGCAAATCGCCATTCAGAAGCTTCCGTTGGAAAAAATCTGCCAAATCACCGAGCTTAGATCGTAGCGGTGTGAGCGATGATGAGCATAGCTTCAGTGGTAAGTCCAAAAAAAAAAAACGAAGTGAAACAGCTGATGGATGAGCGTTTTTTTATCGCAACAAAAAATTGAACCGATGAATCTTTGACATTCAGCAGGAAAATTTGACTATCCGAGCGTGATCTTCAATTTCAGATACAGCCCGCAGTGACGAAAAGAGAGGAAAAAATGTCCCGACGCACTGTCCTCAATTTTTAGAAAATGCCTCTAGATAATAACCAGAGCAGCATGTTTATTCGTACTTTTCACAATGCTCCGTATAATTTTTAATCAACCGACATTCGCAGGGAAGCAAAAAATGCGTCGAATGTGACACGTTCGAGGGTTGTTTGGAATATAACCTAGAAAAATTTAGAAAATAGTCTAGTTTGGAGAAAATAGTGGTATTGTTATTTTTCCTTGTTTTTAAACGTAATTGAATTATTCACAGAGCAAAGAAGCCCGAGTGACGATGAATTCGAGGGCACACTCGTGCGCAAACACGAATGGGAGAGCACGACGAAGAAGGCTTCTAACAGATCCTGGGACAAGATTTACATGGTCGTCAGGGGACAAAATTTGGTCGCTTACAAGGATCATAAATCGTACAAGTCAGCACCCGATCAGCCTTACAAGGGCGAGGCGTCGCTTGATCTTAGAGGCGCCACGATTATCGTAGCGAGCGATTACACGAAGAAGAAACATGTCTTCCGAGTCAAGTGAGTCGGGATTCGATCGATTTTCTGATCTCATAAATTACACAGCCGCACAAAATTGAAAAAAAAAATTTCGGCCTGGGGGTTTGACTATATATATGGGTCAAAACGTCAATTATGGACGTCGGATCCGGCCTCAGCCCTTCAGATCTTTTCGCATTTTTTTTAGCTAAAAGTCCTCATTGAAAAACACATTCCCAAATTTTTTCAGATTTTTTTCCCTCCCACTTTCGCAGTTATTACATGGGGTATTCCGTCTAGTTTCACCATTTTCGTTTCATTAATTATGATTTGCCATCTTCCACCACAATAAAAGAGATTTAAAAAAATAGGTTTTTTGAGTGAAAAAGTCTCAGCTTTAAAAAAAAATATTGTTTTTTGTTTATGCACTTGGAAAGCTCTTAAAATTGAACTTGAAGTCTGAAAAGCTGTTTTTTGGCCGTTGCCCAAATTTTGAAATTTTTTTCAATATTTTTTTCGATAAGCTGAGACAATTTTACATGGAATATGTATTTTCCGGGATGGGTTCTCCATAAACATAGAAGTAATGAATGAATGAACAAAAATTGATTTTATTCATTTTTTTTGCCATCTTCCGTTACGATATATTTTTTTTAAATACATTTTTTGAATAAAAAAAGTCTCAGGTTTCCAAAAAAAAAATAGCGCTTTTCCGATAATGCCTGTGAAAAGGACTCAAAATCTAG
The DNA here is from genome assembly GCA_946863875.1 of Alloplasta piceator. Classification (NCBI taxonomy): domain Eukaryota; kingdom Metazoa; phylum Arthropoda; class Insecta; order Hymenoptera; family Ichneumonidae; genus Alloplasta; species Alloplasta piceator. Next base: position 14,513,175 of record OX333080.1, read on the forward strand.
TTTTAAATCTAAAAAGCTGTTTTTTAGCCATGGCCCTTATTTTGAAATTTTTTTCCATGTTTTTTTCGAAAAGCTGAGAAAATTCTACGTAACATATGTCATTTTCAAGGTGGGTTCTTAATAAACACACGAGAAATGAATTAATAAACACTTTTTAATTAATTTTCTCGTATGTTTCTCGTATGTTTATTTAGAACCGACCTTGTAAATGACATATGTTATGTAAAATTTTGTCAGCTTTTCGAAAAAAAAACATGGAAAAAAATTTCAAAATACGGGCAATGGCTAAAAAACAGCTTATTAGATTTAAAACTCGATTTTGAGAGCTTTTCACAGGCATTATCGGAAAAGCAATATTTTTTTTTGAAATGCTGAGACTTTTTTACTCAAAGAACGTATTTTTTCAAAAAAAAATTATTGTAACGGAAGATGGCAAAAAAAATGAATGAAATCAATTTTTGTTCATTCATTCATTTCTCGTATGTTTTCGGAGAACCCATCTCGGAAAATACATATTCCATGTAAAATTGTCTCAGCTTTTCGAAAAAAATATTGAAAAATTTTTCAAAATTTGGGCAACGGCTAAAAAACAGCTTTTTAGACTGAAAGCTCAATTTTAAGAGCTTTCTAAGTGCATAAACAAAAAAGCAATATTTTTTTTGAAAAGCTGAGACTTTCACGCAAAAAAACTATTTTTTGAAATTTTTTCTATAGTGGTGGAAGATGGCAAGTCATAATTAATTAAACGAAAATGGTAAAACTAGACGGAATACCCCATGTAATAACTGCGAAAGTTAGAGGGGAAAAAATCTGAAAAAATTTGGAATTGTGTTTTTCAATGAGGACTTTCAGCTAACAAAAATGCGAAAAGATCTGAGGGGCTGAGGCCGGATCCGACGTCAATAATTGGCGTTTTGACCCATATACTGTATGTTCTTGGGGTCGCTGAATCCGAATCCGAGGTTGGTTTAACTCGCTATAACCACAAAAAATAACACTCCAAAATCAAGATTATTTTTTTAATATTTCGAAAACTATCATAGCTACGAAAAAAATCGTTCTGGGTTCGTCTTGAAGAGTATACTTGTGGCTACGAAAAAAAAATATACCGAATTTTTTTTTTTTAAATCATGAATTTGGAGAATTTTGAATTTTTTAAATTCGTGCAAATCTACGATCAACTTTAAATTTTTGGTTTAATTTTTTTTATATAGTGCCTTGTACTGATCTTAAAAAATCCTGAAATTTTCAGAAAGGTGTTTTGGTTTTCTCAAAAATATGAATTTTTGAATTTTAAAAAATCGTATAAAATCCACGATCAACATTAAATTTTTTGTTAAATTTTTTTTTATATCACCTTGGAGTGATCTTTAAAGATCCTGGAATCTTCAGGATCTTTTAATTTTTGAAACAAAAAACACCATCCTGAACATTTCAGGATCTTTCAAGATCAGTCCAAGGTATTATATAATAAAAATTTGAAAAAAAAATACAGTAATGCATTATCAATGTAATGCATTATTTACAACTCTGCTTCCAATGTACATTCTACTTATTAGATAAAAATTGAACTCAAACATTGAACGACGAATTAACAAGAAAATGTGGCGCTGCTCTTGCTCTCGAAAGGTCGCAAGGAGGAGCGGATTTCTTGTTCCAGGCTAAAGATGACGCGGAGATGCAAGAATGGGTTGCAGCTTTGAATCAAGCGGCTCAAGGATCATCGGGCGCTGGATCATCGAGGGCCCACACTCTGCCAGCGCCTACGCAAGCGGAAACGAAACGGCGCAGTTTCTTCACACTCAAGAAAAAGTGAGTTGGAATACCAACTTTGATCCATTAATTTTAAACTTTATTTCAACGAAAGTCGCAATACGAGAAAAAATTTTGCTGGTCGTAGATATATTTACCAATGTGAATTCGTTGTCCCAAAAAAAAAAAAAAAAAAAGAAGTTACATTTAAAACCCGCGATTATTTTATTCCTCGCTCGCACTTGATTTGCATCGCCATTGCGAGCCTTCCATCGATTTCTAATACGTATTCTTCCATATATGAGGCATTCCACGTCAAGTCAGCCACCCCGTTTTTTGAAATCACTAAAAATCGTATACAAATTTCTATAAAGTAGTTCCAACTATCAAGAAAATTTGTGATTTTTTTCAGATTTTTATATCACATATTTTAGCCGGAAAAAAATACAAAAAAATTTCTTGTTCCATTTCGTAATTCGAAAATTTCGAAAATTCGAAAATTTCGTTAAATCACTCTATAATGATAGATTGTATCGATCAAAATGCATTTGAAATAATGGATTCTCTACTACGCCAATTTTTGTATAGTCTATAAATATATCAAGTAAAAAACTGTTAGAACTACAGACGAATCGAAGATGTCAATTCTGAGAAGAAAAAAAATCAAAATATTTTTTGCTCCGAAAATGGTATATAGAGCTTTCGGAGGAGTTTGTAAAAAATTTCAGTGAAAAGCACGTTGAAAATCCTAAATTTTATGTTGCACTTTTTTTTCGTACGATGAATAATTTTCGAGTTACAAAATGGGACAAACGAATTTTTTGTATTTTTTTCCGACTAAAAAATGTAATTTAAAAATCTGAAAAAAATCACAAATTTTCTTGATAGTTGGAACTACTTTCTAAACATTTGTAGGCGATTTTTGGCGATTTCAAAAAATGGGGTGGCTGACTTGACATGGAATGCCTCATATATTAGACTGATTCAATAAAAATTGATATTTTTTTCAGCTTCAAACAATCTCCAACTCGACTCCAACATAAAAAAAAAATCTGTGCGAAGAATGGGTCCTGTCGGTCAAGATTTAGAGGTCACGCCTCCAAGTTTTGTTTTTTTAAATGTCATTAACACGTAAATAACGAATTTGCATCAATGAAACGTGAATTATTCTTGTTGAAAATGATAAACAGGGGAATCAGGGAAATGTCAGGGAAATTAAATATTAGTCAGGGAAAATACGAAATATCAAATTGAGAAAAAAAAGTGTATGGGTGAAAATTTGACTAATTTACTTTTTATAATTTGAATAATTTAATAATAATAGAATAATTTATATATATATTTTTTTATTAAAGAACAAAAATTTGTTTACAACATTTGAAAAATAAATATTTTAATGATGGTTCCCTATAGGGAAACAAAAGAAAAATAAATTGCATCTTGGTAAAAAAAAAATTCCTGTATTTTGATAATATATTTTCTGTATTTCGATAATAGATTTCCTAAAATCGATTAATTATGGGATTGAAAAAAAGTATTACTTTTCGAACGGAGCACCACAACAATATAAAAACTTTAACTATTATCAAAATATAGGAAATCCATTATCGAAATACAGAAAATATATTGTCAAAATACAGGAAAAAATTTTTTTCACCAAGAAATGATTTACTTTTCTTTTTTTTTATCCTACAGCGAACCATCATTGAAATATAAAATTTACAAAATTTGTAAGCAAATTTTTTTTCTTTAATTAAAAAAAATATATAAATTATTTTCGGCCCATTCTCAAACTATTATGAAAATATTAGTTTTTAGTTACATAATTTATGCAAAAAATGTCAGAATTTTAAAACTGGTCCAAATTCATTTTTACACAACAGTTATGGAAAAAAAAAATTATTTTATTAGGTAAAACAAGTGATAAAAATCTGGAAAAAATAACAGCTTTTTTTGGACCAAAATATGCAAAAAAAAAATCGGCAACTAAATCCGAGCGGGTCAGGCCGATGACCACGTGATTTGACCTGGAATGTCCCATATACATAAATTTAGATTATGACTCATCATTTTGAACATGAATAATTCATGTTTCATTTATGCAAATTCGTTATTTACGTGTTGATTAAATAAAAAAAGACAAAAGTTCGATGCGTCACCTCTAAATCTTGAGCAACAGGGCCCATTCTTCGCGCAGATTATTTTTATATGTCGAAGTAGAGTTTGACATTGTTTGAAGGTGAAAAAAAATATCGACTTTTTTTTTTAATCAGCGTAATATATATTCACTATATTCACGAGTGTGTTTATAAATGTTGTCCATTGCACCGATAAATCATCAATCATTCGATCATCAGTCTTCCATTTTTTTTTCGTGACTTCGAATCTTATTTTTATTTTTTTATTTTTTTTAGAATCGACATTATCCATGTACGAAAATTCCTTGTAAAATCGTCCGTTGTCGTTGCGAAACTTTTTTTTTTGTCTCATTTCTTCTCAAACGTGTGTCAATCGAAGAAGAGAAAGAAAAAAAAACATCTTCGAATCCTTCCCCCTGAGCATTCGATCATACATTGCATTGTCATATGTACTTTTTAGAAAAGCCAAAAAGTAGAAAGCGAATACCAATCGAACGTATCGAAAAAATCAGTACGCACAATTGGAACAACATTTAGATGCGGTGAGTCGGTGAAGAGTCTCTCTATCTAGCTCGTTAACGTCGTTACGATAAATATACTGCACGATACTCAACGATTATTCGTTCCCAATTCGTTTACAATCCTCGTTGTTACATTTTATTTTCCATTCCTTTTCTATTCGTTTACACAAATCCGTTGAATTATATATAGTTATGATTTATTGGGGATACGAGAGGAATGTTTTTCCAATTGTGAATGCGGAATGTCGTATCTGAGAAAAAATAATAATAATAATGATACAGAAAAAAAAATGAAAAACCGTAAGAGATTGCCTCGTTCGAAAGACGCGATACGAAGCAAACTGGCATTGGCGTGTTTTTCGTACAATATTCGTCGTTGATTCATCACATTTTTTTTTTTTTCATTCCTTCTCATTTCCATAAATGTTTATGTTGTTGGTTTTTTTTTTTTTTTTAACCTCTCATGGCAGCGGCGATGCAGCAGAGTCAAAGCAAAAGCAAAACCAAACTCGGTGCTTGTCTCACTTTGCGTTTCACTTTTTACACTCTCTGAGCTAGATTGATGCAGTAATCGGAAAATTTCCAAGTGAAATTCTCGACCTGGCATATTTTTTGTCTCTCCCATTGCAAACTGAAGGTTACTGGATCAATTGGTGTCTTATGCGTAAATGTTATTTTTTTCTTTTCCTTTTAGTACATCGCTCGTAAAATTGTTATGTAGATGTCGAGATTGTTGTATCGTTGTTTAGCTTACATCGCTGTATATCATGTTTCTTCTCACTGCTTATTTTCTTTTTTCTCTCTCCCACTTCGTCGTCGCGTCATCATTTATTCGTCATGCTTATCGCTCAGCACCTTTTCTCTGTGATAAGGAAAAAAAAGTCTTCCTGGATCTCTCACTTCTTGGCATGGATACTAGGGTGATATTTTTTTCGACTTTTTTTTCTTTCACTCCCCACCTGAAATTTTGTTGGATTTGTCTGAAAAAAAATCCCTGAAAGTTACGGCCCTTAATTTTAATATTAAGTACTTTCCCATGGCGTGAAAAGATTTTCCATCTAAAATATACGTGAATTGAAATTTTGTTTTTCAAAATTCTATAACTCAGCGGCTATTCATATGCTATAGGGTGGTTCTTATTTAGGAGTCGGACGAATTTTCTATCAGACGCCCCCCAAATCGACTCCAAATAATTCAAAAACTATACCCTAATTTTTTCAGATTTTTATCTAGACTCTAACTCCACCCAAAATGAGGGTCGATTTCCCCATTTGAAATACACGTGTTTTGGTCATATGCTCGGCAAATATTTTATTCTCAGTGGAAAAATTTTTCAAAAAATCTGTAACGGCGAGATTTTAGTGTTCATCGATGCTACTATCTGAGGAAAAATTGACATTGTCATTCAGAGTTTTTTTCAGATTTTTAAAACCAAACATGAGTACGATATGATTTTTTGAACATTTTTTTCGAAAAACTCGAGGGTCGTAATTTAAAAATCTGAAAAAATTCTCCAAACTCCGGTATCAAAAATGATAATTTTTGACCCACAATTCATGATGTCCAGGATTTCCCTTCCACCTCGATTTTAGGTTTTTATGAAGAAAACGCAAAAAAAATAGATGCAGATCTACCGTGAAAAGTGACTTGAATATTTTTTATCGCAAACCAACAATTTCCAAAAATAGTTGGTTAATTCTGCATTTTTTTTTACGTTTTCTTTATAAAAACCTAAAATCGAGGTGGAAGCGAAAGCCTGGACATCATGAATTTTTGATTTAAAATGTTCATTTCTGATACCGGATTTTTGAGAATTTTTTCAGATTTTAAAATTACGGCCTTCGAGGGTTTCGAAAAAAATGTTCAAAAAATCATAACGTACTCAAATTTGATGCTTAAGAATCTGAAAAAATTCTGAATGCTATTTTGAGTTGGAAGAATCATATCAAAAATCGTAAACGACGTCAGCGAGGTCGAGGGTCACACTCAGGTCGACTTGGCATGGAATACCCCATACAAAAATTGGCAAGGTCGAGTTACTAAAAATTCGTATAAAATGTGCTACCTTACAATCCTGTGTGACCTTAAGACGAGGAAAATTATGAAACATTCATTATTTTTACATATAGATACCATATTTTTTTGAATTAAAAAAAAATCAGATTAAAGGGTGTGCAATTCGTGTAGATTGACCCGCATGACAATGTCAATTTTTCCTCAGATAGTAGCATCGATGAACACTAAAATCTCGCAGTTACAGATTTTTTGAAAAATGTTTACACTTAGAATAAAATATTTGCTGAGCATATGACCAAAACACGTGTATATCAAATAGGGAAATCTACCCTCATTTTGGGTGGGGTTAGAGTCTAGATGAAAATCTGAAAAAATTAGGGTATTGTTTTTGAATTATTTGGAGTCGATTTGGGGGCGTCTGATAAAAAATTCGTCCGAGCCCTAAATAAGAACCACCCTAATATGCTATCACATTGTTCCTGGTCGCAATTTACGCAAAATTAAACGAACTTTGAAAGTGTCCTCAAGAGCGTAAGTGTAACTTACGCTGGGAGAATGGTACGGGTCACTAAATTCGATTTTTACCCAAAATTCTCGTTTTTTGCTATTACCTCCGAAATGATTAACTTTACCGAAAAAATGTGAACGAAAATTTTGTTGGAAATTTAATTTCGTGCAGAAAAGGTCCTTTAGACCTAATTGCTAAAATTAATAATTCTCGAGATATTGAGGTACCAACAATTTAAAACGTTTGGTTCGATAAACCATAAAAATTTTATACCACAAATAAGTTAAGGTTCGATATCTCAAGAAATATTAATTTTAGCAATTAGGTCTAGAGGATCTTTTTTGTAGGAAATTAAATTTCCAACCAAATTTTCCTTCACATTTTTTCGGTAAAGTTAATCGTTTCGGAGATAACAGCAAAAAAACGAGAATTTTGGGTAAAAATCTACTTTATCGACCCGTGCCATCGCCCCAGTGTAAGTTACACTTACGCCACTCAGGACACTTTTGACGATCGTTTAATTTTGCGTAAATTGCGACCAAGAACAATGTGATAGCATAAAATGTCGCTGAGTTATAGAATTTAAAAAAAAAAAATTGATTTACGTGTATTTTAGATGGGATATCATTTCACGCTATGGGAAAGTAATTCATGATGATATTAAGGGCTGTAATTTTTAGGGCATTTTTTTCAGACATTTCCAACCAAATATTAGGTGGGGAGTGGAAAAAATTAAAAAAAGTCGAAAAAAATCACCCTAATGTTCACGATAGGATTTTTTTCTATGCTGACCTAATGTTGAAAGAATTTTCTCATCGACTCTTAACGTGCAAGATTCAAAAAAATTCCGTAACGGTAATGATGGGGTTTCCCCTGATTCTAATTACTGAAATATTTGTTGAGGCCATTTTGTTCCCTTCCGTAAACAGAGATCATGAATATGAAAAAATTCTCATTTATGAGAGAACGTGAGAAGGTAGTTTTTTTTTAATTGAAAAAAAATAAAACTCATGCATTTTTTTATATTTCTAGATTAATTATTAACCTGTTAGTGTCCAGACATGCCATGTTCAGAAAAAAAAAATCGTGCAATTGGTGTTTATTTTGGGAATCGTATGGACAAATTTTCGAGTTTTGAGTTGGAATAAGTGGGCCCAAATTTGTTTGCGGTCATTCTGACTCAATGGTGCACGTTAAGGGTCAAGTTAAATCATTTCAAAAAACATCATGAAACAATTTTGTGTTTTCAAAGCTACGAAAATTCTGTAAAAATTCCGAGAAGATGATTCAAGCGTTGAAAATGAAGCACTCGTAAGACGATCCATTGGCAATGATTTGCAACTTTTTTTTTTAATCGTGACTCCTTGATGACTCACTTGCAACATTATTTCTCTTTTTCGCCCTTCTCCTTCATTAGAGAACAAAGCGAAACGAATTACACGTATTGATCGTACAAATTACAATTATCAATAGCTTTAAATATATATATATATTAGGGTGACGTTTTTTTGGTTTTTTTTACTCCCCACTTAAAATTTGTTTTGGATATGTCTGAGAAAATGCCTTGAAAATTACAGCTCTGAATATAAATATTAAGTACTTTCCCATGACGTGAAAAGATTTTCCATCTAAAATACACGTAATTTTTTTTTTTTTAATTCCATAACTCAGAGGCATTTTATGCTATCACATTGTTCTTGATCGCAATTTTCGCAAAATTAAACGATTTTCAAAAGTGTCCCGAACAGCGTAAGTGTAGCTTAAACTGGAGAGATGTTACGGGTCACTAAAGTTGATTTTTTCCCCAAGATTCTCGTTTTTTTGTTGTTGTCTTCGTAATGATTAACTTCACCGAAAAAATGTTAAGGAAAATTTTGTTGGAAATTTAATTTCCTACAAAAGTCGTCTGGACCTAATTGCTAAAATTAATATTTCTTGAGATATTGAGATATCAACAACTTAAAACGTTTGGTTCGATGAACCATAAAATTTTTATAACACAAATAAGTTAAGGTTCAATATCTCAAGAAATATTAATTTTAGCAATTAGGTCTAGAGGATCTTTTTTGTAGGAAATTAAATTTCCAACCAAATTTTCCTTCACATTTTTTCGGTAAAGTTAATCATTTCGGAGAAAACAGCAAAAAAACGAGAATTTTGGGGAAAAAAATTGAATTACATGTATTTTAGAAGAAAAATCTTTTCACGTTATAGGAAAGTTATTAATATTAAGGGCTGTAACTTTTCGAGAATTTTTTTCCAGATATATCCAACAAAATTTTAGGAGGAGAGTGAAAAAAAAGTCGAATAAAATAACCTTACTGTATATATAAAATCCGTTGAAATTTTAGCTTGACGATTGTGAAGGGAACAACGTCGACTCTAATTTTTTTTTTATTTTGACCGTTCTCATGTTTTCAGCTAAACCGGAGCAGTGAAGTTTCGTTTCGAGAGAGACATCACGTCGCCGTAATCAGCGTCTAATTTGCGGAAGTGGAAAAAATATCGAGAAGAAGTGAAAGAAGATGAAAAACAAAATGATCGCTGGAAAGGAAAAAAAATTATTTCGTCGCTCTACGCGGTTAAAGCAACGCTAATAAGAAAAAAACATGTTTTTTTTTTAATGAAAATCCAGGCCATAGCGTCTCGAAGTTGGTCGAGAGTCAGATTGTGAGGCGAGACTTTCGGAGATTCTCGATGGTGGTAAATTTTTGAATAACGAGAAAAAGAAAGAGCAAAAATTGCGCTATATTGATGTAACGAGGGTGTTATATTCGTGTGCATGTTTGCCTGAATGAATGCGTATATGTGTGAGTGTTTTTGTGATCGACGCGCAACGATACACGAAAAAGTAAAGAGAGAAAGAACAAAGAAAAAAAAACGAAATAAGATAATAATCGACGGGCTCTTCCGAAAGCCCGATCACAATTTGGCTTTTTGCTGTAATTCAGAACGTCTGCAATATCGCTAAGATAGACAAAAAAAAGTAACATTCAAACGTCCCAGGTTAGCGCGACCAAAAGAAAAATGAAAAAAAAAACAAGATAAATTCTTTATGCTCGGACTCTTGGAATTGTTGACTCACGAAATCGTCCGTCTGCGAAAAGAGGAGGAAGAAATGAGAAGAGATGGCGTTTTAAACGTATTGAATAAATGCACCCGAAAGACGAAATTTTACAGCTTGCGTGCTTTTGCGTATGATGCAGAGAGCTTTTTCGTGTTGAGAAATTTTTTTTCCCTCCCGCATCGTCGAACTTCGTTAAATTTTCTCGACTCGACGGACTCTGAATTAATTATGTATAGACGAGGGATAATTTTAATCGATTATCCCGTATTGAACGCAATTTATAAATATTTTTTTTCCCCCTTTTAAATCGTCATCGAGCGCCAGTTTAATCATCAAGTTTGTTAAGTGCATGAAAGTTTTATTTTTTTGCTCTTCTTTTTACGTTCAGAGAGAACGCGCACAATTCGAAAGGAAATGGTGGGATTTATGGAAAGGATGTTAATTTTTTTTGTTCTTGTTTTTTTTTTTTTTTTAATTATCGAATTCGTTCATTCTCGTTTGCTCGAGAAAACGACCGACCCACGTTTGCGTTTCGAATAACTGCCATTTATATTTTAAGGAAGGCGCTCACCTGGGATGACTTATTATATTAAATAGCTTTTAACGAATGTTATAGGAGGGATTCTCTGTTAATTCAGCCACTTTTATTTCGACCATCTCAGATGTGCCCCATAATTGGTTATATCGAAGTGCTACTAAAGAGCATTCTATGTGAATTTTTTCAGATTTTTAACTTCAAAATTTTAGAAATCGCCGTTTTTTTTCCAAATGAATATATCTCGGAAACTTGAAGTGACTGAAAAAAAAATGTCGATACATAAAAATTGTAGTTTCGTGTTAGCATTCGAGCGGAATATTTGAAATAATTTTTACGTTCCGTTAACGCTGATTTTTTTTACCAAAAAAGGGGAATAATTATTTTTTTATTCAAAAAAGGTCATTTTTTTTGGCTGAAAAAATTACAGAGTCTTTCAGTATACCTGACGATATCGCAAAAAAATCGCCAGAGTGGCACGGATCGAGGTTCTAGGGTAAAAGAATGAAACCACACAAATTAATTTTGTTTTCTACCGGAACCTCGTTAACATATCTCGGAAACTTGAAGTTACTGAAAAAAAAATGTCTGTACATAAAAGTTGTAGTTTTGTCTTAGCTTTCGAGCGGAATATTTGAAATAATTTTCACGTTCCGGTAACGCTGATTTTTTACCAAAAAAGGGGGAAATTATTTTTTTATTCAAAAAAAGCCCTTTTTATTTGGCTGAAAAAATTACAGCGTCTTCCAGTATGTCTGACGATATCGCAAGAAAATCGCCTAAAAAAAATTAAACCACACAAATTATTTTTTTTTTCTACCGGAACCTCGATCCGTGCCACTCCGGTGATTTTTTTGCGATATCGTCAGACATACTGGAAGACTCCATAATTTTTTCAGCCAAATAAACAGGACTGTTTTTGAATAAATAAATAATTTCTCCCTTTTTTGGTAAAAAATCAGCGTTACCAGAACGTAAAAATTATTTCAAATATTCCGCTCGAATGCTAACACGAAACTACAACTTTTATGTATCGACATTTTTTTTTAGTTATTTCAAGTTTCCGAGATATATTCATTTGGAAAAAAAACGGCGACTTCTAAAATTTTGAATAAAAAAATCTGAAAAAATTCACATCGAATGCCTTTTAGTAGCACTTTGATATAATCAATTATGGGGCACATCTGAGATGGTCGAAAAAAAAGTGGCTCAATTGACAGAGAATCCCTCATAGATGCAATGCCTGAAGGAAAGAAGAAATCATCTTGAAACGAAACAAAAAAAAAGAAAAAAGAATCGATAGAAGAAGGGAAATAGAAAGAAAAGATATTGAACTATGTAATAACGAGATAAAAGGAAAATTGTTTTATCCTGTACGAAATCCCGATAATGGGGAAAGAATGATGCAAAAACGAAAGAATCAGTCAACGACACGATACGAGCGAATATATTTTGATTCTCTCGACTTTCGAGATTTTTTTCCTCTTTGATCCGTTCTAGCGTACGAGCTATATATTTCTCAATTGTTATTTTTTAATCGATATTTATCAATCGCAATCCCGTTTACCTAGAATTTAAGAAGAAACAAAAAGAAGAGACGTGGGAGAAGAAAAAGAGAAGAAAATTCTAATGTTCGCGAACCAAAAAAAGGCTCTCACGGTTACGAACTTCACGAAAGCTTTTTTACGTTTTTCTTTCCCTCTTCGTTTTCTCTCTTTTTTTTTTACGAGAACGCTGCCGCTTCTGAGTATTCCCTCAATTTATATCTACGAATATTGCATATATATGGAACAAACAAACAAGCAAATATATATATATATCATTTCGAGTGAATGCGACTTGAAATACAAGACACGAAGATTTGGAATGAAAAATCAGGATCAACGATGGGAGAGGGTGAAACTTTTAATTTTTAAAAATTATTATTTGTTTTTCAAAACGCGGCTTTGATCCAGAGGTACTTGTACATACAAATGCACGAGATGCCCGAATGACGTTGCACCGAAAATAAATTAAGTCACACCGCGAATTGTCATGATTTTACAAAGAGCAGCAAACAAGGAAAAACCGAGACATCGTGCAAACACACACACAAACACCGACCCCCAAAAACATAATTTTGGAACCCTCTCCCAGAAACGTCCGAGTCGCACGGAGAAGAAATTATCAAGTCATGAAAAAAAAAAAATTACCTATTGACATCGCTCTGTTTTATATATATATATATATATAAACGAGAAAGAAAAAAAATGAAGAAATAAACATAAGTTATAAAGGAGAGAGTGGGAAGCAAAAGAAGAAAGAAAAAAATTATTATAGATAATATATAATTGTAAAACTGATAGCTCGGCTCTTTTCGTTTTAAAACGGCCTTCCTCGTACATCCGCAATAATCCAAATCCGCAAATGTTTCTACACGTATTATATACACCATATATAACGCGACTGTGAACAAGAGAGAATGAGAGTGAATGATTTCATTAATGATTTCCTGAATCAACGTTTTTCTCCTGGTGGTTAAAAAAAAAATTTTGTTTCTCTTTCATTTTCATTAACGCGTTTGTGCGTCATAGGCGAGCTTTGAGTGTCGCTAATTTTAACTAATATCACATGTCCGGAGAGCAAAAAAATAAAAATAAATAAAGTAGCCGATTCAACGGGTAACGAAATCGACCAAAAGTTTCTCGAGATTCGCGAATCGTTGTTATTTTATAGCTTTGCACACGTGCGCACACAAACACGCACACATGAATCAAAAAGTAGCTTCGTATTTGATCCGAAGACTATAACGATTTTCAGTTTTTTTTTTTTTACTCTTTTGATATTGACATTGCTAATTTTTGCGATCAAAGTCAAACTTTCGATCAATTATACAAAGAAAAATTATAATATAATGATAATAATATTAATAATAATAATAGGCGACGCAATTATGACAAAAAATCTCACTTAACCTGAAAATTTAACGTCCGAACCCGGACCCTCTTGAATAATTAAGAAAAAAAAATTCCGAAAAGTATTCTGAAAAAGAAAAGGCACGTATTTTTTTGTTAAGGCCGAGAATTTATATTTTTCGTCGTACGATTTTAGTAAAAAATCCAAATTTTTCACTAACTCTCTACTCTAAACACGTGGTATCTTGATAATTCGAGATCCTATCAAAAAACGCTTTAGACAAAACTTGTTCGTTATAAAGCGAGTAAAACAATTGATATTTTAAAAAAAAATTGTGGGCACACGAAAGTTTGTTTTTACTCCATAAATCACAAAAAAAACGTTTTTTCAGCAAGTACGCTACCTCGAAGTATAAAATAAAAAAAATTTTAAAAATTCTACAAGAAATCACGAAATTTTTAAGACCAGAATGAGAATGGCAAGATCAAAATCCACAAAGCTACAGCCAATCGAAGTTTCGTCTTGATCTTTTTTTCGAGCCAGATCATGCAGAAATATATGTTCTCGAAAAATTATACACAGAAATACATTTGAATATTGATTTCATTATACATACGTATATTATTTTATACAAGTATAAAAGAATATACGTATGTATAATTAAATATTACGTATATTACGTATATTATTTCATACTTGTATGAAATAATCTACGTATGTATAATTAAATAAATATTCAAATGTATTTCTGTGTATAATTTTTCGAGAACATACAGTTCTGCATGATCTGGCTCAAAAATAAGGTCAAGACGAAACTTCAATTGTCTGTAGCTTTGCGGATTTTGATCTTGCCATTTCATTCTGGTCTTAAAAATGTTGTGATTTCCTATAGAATTTTTACATTTTTTTTATTTTATAATTCCAGGTGGCGTACTTGCTGAAAAAACGTTTTTTTGTGTTTTATGAAGTAAAAACAAATTTTCGTGTGCCCACAATTAAAAAAAAAAATGAATTGTTTTACTCGTTTTATAACGAACAAGTTTTGTCTCAAGCGTTTTTCGATAGATCTCGAATTATCAAGATACTACGTATTTAGAGTAGAGAGTTAGTGAAAAATTCGGATTTTTTTTACTAAAATTGTATGATAAAAAATATCAATTGTCGGCCTTAACAAAAAAATACGTGTCTCTTCTTTTTCAGAATACTTTTCGGAAATTTTTTTTCATAATTATTCAAGAACGTCCGGATTCGGACGTGAAAATTTCAGCGGGAATACCCCATATATATATTTGTGTGAGTGTGTGTGTGCGCGCGTGTGTGTACATCTAAATATATTATATATATAAATATATAAATACATTCAAGAAATATATTTAAGTTTGAAAATGTCCCAATCTATTAGAACGACTGTATAGTTGAATTAATTCTGCTTGCAAAACAGCATCATATATATTGTACCAACGTGTACACACTCTAAAGTCATTAAAATATTTCGTGGGCCGAAGAAATTTCGTTTCTCCTGCTTTTCTTCTACATTTTTTTTTTTTTAATACAAAAAACGTTGATGTAGAATTTATAGAAGGAATGGCAGATGGCCGAACAATAATGAGTTTTTGTAAAAAATTTTAAATCTTAAACTTTGAAAAAAAATTATGTCAATTAAAATCGGCGTTAATGAGCTTATTGGGCTGATTTTTTTTTAGGCGTATATTTTAGATTTTTGTAAACCGAATTTCATTTACACGCACACTTTTTTCTTCGACAAAAAGTCCCAGAAATTGTTTTTACTTTCTGGTTTGTAAAGGGGAAACCCGTTTATAGTGAGAAATTGTATATGGGTCATTTCATGTCAAATCGACCATTAGATGGAATCGGCCCCTTTCAATTTTGATGAAATGTGGTCAGAAGTTTTCTTTCATCATACAACGAAGTTCTGCCAAAGGAAAAAATCAAATAAATTTGTTTCGAAAGTTATGCAAAATTCAAAGTTTCTTCAATTTTTCAAGTTTATTTTTTAAATATTTCGAAAACTACCGTAGTTACGAAAAAATCGTTCTGCTGTCGTCGGTGGGGCTACGAAAAAAAAAATGCCGAGAAATTTTTTTGAAAAATGATGAATTTGGGGAATTTGAATTTTTTTAAATCGTGGAAATCGACGATCAACATTAAACTATTGGTTCAATTTTTTTTAAATATAATACCTTGTACTGAACTTGAAAGAACCTGAATTTTTCAGAATTGCGTTTCTTTTTTCTTTCCAAAATATTAATTTTTGAATTCTGGTAAATTCACTTTTTTTTCACTTCTAGGTCAAGTAAAGTCAAACAATCATGTAATTTTGTAATTTTGAGCAGTAAAAATTTCAATGAATGACATAAGGATGTAAAAAGAGAAACATAATAGAATTAGTGTTTTTATTTAATGGATAAAGCGTTTAATATACATGTATACCAAGTTTACGCTTAAAATGCTTTAACAAGTAAATAAAAACGCAAATTCGATTATGTTTCTGTTTTTATATTCTTATGTCATTAATTTAAATTTTTACTGCCCAAAATTAGATGATTGCTCAACTTTACTTAGAGGTAAAAAAAAAATTGTTGTATAAAAATTTGAAAATTCATATTTTGGAAAAAAAACGCCATTCTGAAAATTTCAGGATCTTTTGAGATCAGTACAAGATAGTATAGACAACAAATTGATCGAAAAATTTAATGTTGATCGTGAATTTTCACGATTTTAAAAAATTCAAAATTCTCAAAATTCATCATTTTTCTAAATATTTCTTATTCGCAGCCCCAAGTATACTCTTTAAGAGGAACCCAGAACGATTTTTTCGTAACTATAATAGTTTTCGAGATATTTAAAAAATGAAATTGAAAAATTGAAAAAATGGAGAAATTTTGAATTTTGCATAACTTTCGAAACAATTTTTTAAAAACTTTTTTCCTTTGGTAAAACTTCGTTTTATGATTAAAGACAAATTCTGACCAAATTTTATCGAAATTGAAACGGGGCGGATTCCAACTATTGGTCGATTTGACACGGATGACTCATATAGCTGGATGTTGTATCTGTGCGTGGCAGTAACCGTGGTTATGTATAGTGATTGAAGCTTCGAGATAGCTTAGAGGCTTAAATGACTCTGATGATGAGGGTGAGGCGACACGGGATCTTCCCCCACTTCCCCGCTCATCTGAGCAATCAGGAAATGGAACCCATTATCTAATGTACTTTTATTATTATATCTAGGGGTCCTCATTAAAAGCTGTTAGTCACACACGCGCACTCTTCCCCTCTCTCTCTCTCTCTCTCTCTCTCTCTCTCTCTCTCTCTCTCTCTCTCTCTCTCTCTCTCTCATTCTCTCTCTCTCTCTCTCTCTCTCTCTCTCTCTCTCTCTCTCTCTCTCTCTCTCAGTTTTCAACACGCCGGCATATTATTTCCTTGCCATTATTTTGGTGTAGTTTATCGCGATTGAGATATTTTTTCCGTTCAAAGTCAATTCTTTGAAATAATGATTGTCTCCTGGAGAAGGAGAAAAAACTAAACATTTACTGGATATGAATCATCGATTGAAAGAAAGAATAAATGAAGGCTTTGTCGTCTGCGTATGCGGGCGAATAATGCAAAGCTTGTTTGTCATTGAATTATCATGAATATAGGCTTGAGAAAGTAGAAACCGGATATCAAACATACCGAGAAAGCATCTTCTATCTTTCTCATTTCGTGATAAAATGCTGAATTCTTTTCTATATGGATTGACGGTCACATAATTGCTTGTGAAGATCGAATTTTGAATCCTTCAAAAAAAATGTCTTCTAAAAACTTAATGCGAGTAATAATTTTCGAGTTGTACTCAATTTTCCTATCCATTGTTACCTAAAAATATTTACCTTCGAATTTGATGAAAATCGATCAAAGGGTTGAAATTGCATAAAATGTGGAATTAAAAAAAAAGTGTCAAGGGTATGACTTGAGGGATGTTCGAGAAACTGTTTTTTTTTCTACAAGACTGAATTACAGTGTCCGGCTCCATAAGAAAGGAACAACAGTGACGATGAAAGAGCAAAAAATCGCCCAATTCATTTCGTATGTGATTGTCATTGAGGAATCTTGAGGAAGCATTCTGCAAGTTTCAATTTGAACGATTCATTGTTTTCAAATCAGCGCGCCTTATTCATTCAATTTCCGGTAATGGCGCGATTGGTGGAGAGCTCGAGACGCCTTCAACGTCCATCGCTCGATGGACCAATGAGCGCGGCGCCTTTCATGCGGCTCGAACGCGCATGCGCACAACGCTGATA
The DNA here is from genome assembly GCA_946863875.1 of Alloplasta piceator. Taxonomy (NCBI): domain Eukaryota; kingdom Metazoa; phylum Arthropoda; class Insecta; order Hymenoptera; family Ichneumonidae; genus Alloplasta; species Alloplasta piceator. Next base: position 14,530,911 of record OX333080.1, read on the forward strand.
GAAAAAGAGGGGATTCCTCCGTCGTTTCGCGAATCGGGGGATTCGGGGGTAGTTGCAAGCGGTCGGTCATGCGCAATGGACGTGTCTCACAGTCTTTGCAGCGTTCAGAGAAGCCGAATTCCACTATCGCATTTCTAAGCGTAAACTTGTGTACGCCATTTGTGTCCCAATCGGTCCGTAGCCTCTACGACCTGTAATATTTCCTCGCGTCAATATATACGCCAATTTTATCAATCGGAGTCGCGTCTCTTTGTCGTATAACGCTTGTGCGCGAACACGCGCGTGTGCGTTTGCGATCGCGCGTGTGTGTGTCACAATATTGCGTAGCGCGCTCGTGTTTGTGTATGTTTTGTGGACTGCAGTGCGCGAGCCCGGAGTTTGGACAAGATGGCCGCCCGGATGACATCGGGCTTCTATCACTTCGCGCTTATTTTGATAATATTACAGCTTGTAAATTGCAATTACGGCGCGAGATACGGCAGAAGAGCGACGAATTTGCATATGAGCGAGGATCCGAGAGACAAAGGGAACGGCAATGTGTTTATAATCGATAGAAACGACGAAAACGATGAAACGTCATTCACGCGAAAGCGCAGAGATGCACCAGAATTCCCGGACAACAATCCAAACATTACGACCAAGGTAAGTCGAGCATTTTACGAATAAATTGAAAACCGATGGAATGAACCGTTTATTGACGCTATCGTTGTTGCGAGAGGCAAAATAAGGGTGGAAATGCGCGAAGAAATCTTGAGAATCTGCTTTAAAATGCCATTGTCACGCAAAAGCGTCGGTAAAATGATTCTGCGCTTTATCGTCGATGAGAGATATATATGAGGCATTCCACGTCAAGTCGGCCACCCCACTTTTTGAAATCGCCAAAAATCGCATACAATTTTTTAGAACTATCAAGAAAATTCGTGATTTTTTTTTTGATTTTTAAATTACATGTTTTAGCTGGAAAAAAATACAAAACATTTTTTCGTCCCATTTTGTAACTCGAAAATTATTCATCGTACGAAAAAAAAAGTACAACATAAAATTTAGGATTTTCAACGTACTTTTCACTTAAATTTTTTACAAACTCCTCCGAAAGCTCTATATTCCATTTTCGGAGCAAATTTTGTTTTGATATTTTTTTTCTCAGAATTAACATCTTCGGTTCGTTTGTAGTTTTAACAGTTTTTTACTTAATATATTTACAAACCACAAAAAAATTGGCTCAGCGGAGAATCCATTCCTTCCCATTCGTTTTTCATCCCAAACGAATACATAAATTTCTCTGTGCATTACGAGACTATAGATATTTTCTAAAGCCCGCATTTTTGTTTATTTTTTGTACTTTTTCAATTTTTTAAAACTTTTTTCATTTGTATTTTTTTAAATCTATTTCGTTGAATCACTCTATAATGATAGATTGTATCGATAAAAATGCATTTGAAATAATGGATTCTCCACTATGCCAATTTTTTTATAGTCTGTAAATATATCAAATAAAAAACTGTTAAAACTACAAACGAATCGAAGATGTTAATTCCGTGAAAAAAAATATCAAAACGAAATTTGCTCCTAATATGGAATATAAAGCTTTCAGAGGAGTTTGTAAAAAATTTCAGCACACTGAAAATCCTAAATTTTATGTTGTACTTTTTTTTTCGTATGATGAATAATTTTCGAGTTACAAAATGGGACGAAAAAATGTTTTGTATTTTTTTCCAGCTAAAATATGTAATTTAAAAATCCAAAAAAAATCACGAATTTTCTTGATAGTTGGAACTACGTTCTAAAAAATTGTATGCGATTTTTGGCGATTTCAAAAAATGGGGTGGCTGACTTGACGTGGAATGCCTCATGTACAACTATAATCTCGCATCAAAATGCTTTTACAACCGTGAAAAACATTTTTTTGGAGCAAAAAAAATACGTTTTCTTCCCTCGCCATCATTAGCGCCGATTTATTCGAACGCTTTGACGCTCAATTCGCTATTAGCGCTTATTTGTGCACGCCAATTGCTGCATGCAGACTTTTTTTTTTGGCGCTTTGTTATTCAACGAAGCTCGTGTCAATAAACGCCCTCATCCTACTTCTCCAAAGTGATTTTATTACGTCGCAGATACGACGCTTCTTTGGCACAATTTTTTTTTACCCTTTTCGGTGCGCGAAATAAACCATCTCATTGTCGATGCTCGTGACTCGATGATTAATTTCCTCTTTATGCGCGCTACTTGCAATATCCTCGGTTCTTATCTCCCAAATTTATTGCCACTGGTCGTCAGAAATGCTAATTTTTCGTGAAAAGTCGACAACCGCATGATGTTGAAGTTTGCATCGTTCAATTGCAATGGAAATAGTTTGACTTTTAATAAAATCAGTCAGGGAAAACCTGGAAATGTCAGGGAATTTTTGTTAAGTGTCAGGAAAATCAGGGAAATTAAATATTTCCCTGATTAATTAAATATTTGTCAGGAATTTTTAAAGAAAAATTAATATACCTCCCGCCGAAACTTGGCACACAATTTTTCAAGTAGTGTCGTAACTTTTGAGAAGTTATTATCCAAATGATGTTCAATTTTGCAACGTTGGAATGCAACGACAATAGGTTTTATTTTCCATCAACAACTCTCAAGGATGTTTTTTCAAAGTGAAAAATAGTTTAAATGTCTTACGGGGTCTCTATTAACGATTTGGGGCTTTAAATTTAAAAATAAAAACAGATAACCAATACTTGAAGCGAAGAAGAAAACGGATTTTCATTGCGTCTCAACGATGCAAACTTCAAGATCATTCATCCAAATTGTATCGGGGTCTTTCAGTTTTTCGTTTCAGGGATAAATTTGTTGACCTTTCATGGACTCGAGCTTCAAAACTTTCTCATGAACAAAGAATTGACAAATTTATTATTTTACAAACCAATTGGGAGACCTTGTTGACACTTTGTAAATGATTCTTGAAATATCTTTGAATTTTTCAAATTATTATTTATCAAGCATCAGCGAACTTTCAATTTTTCGTTAAATAAATTCTATTTCTGATTTTTCGTTCGGCCGAACGAAAAATCAAGTTCATCTCTTTTTAGTGATAAACATGAAAGAGCAGGTTTTTGCGCATTCGTTCTCGAATCTTGAAATTTGCAGACTCAATAGAGAAAATTATATTTTTGACGCCGGTGAACGATTTTACTTTGAGTCTAGTTTGTCCAGCGCAGCGAAGAAATTACCAATGGCAATTGCTACATAATGGCGAGGCTCTTATCGCTCGTCGACTTTTGAGGCCACTTTTCAAGGCACGCAGCGACGCAAAAATCAATCTTTCGCTTATCAGCTCGATTTAACACGTATCTTTCGCGACACCTGACACAATGATGAGTCATTCGTTGATCAAACATTGGAGGAAGTAAAAAAGCATATTAGGACGCCGAAATTGTGAAGCTTTGTCTCAATTATCAGAACAACAGCAAAATTAATGAATAACAGCCAGTTAAAAGCTAGATTTGCTAGATTGATCAAGTATTTTGATTATTCCTCATTCTATTTTCTCGTTTTTGTGCGCAGTTGTTTTTTTCCCATCCCCCTGCAATCAGAGTTGTAAATAATTCATTACTGTATTTATTACTCAATACACTGCATAATGTGAAATGGATAAGTGTACCATTACAAAAAAAAAAGTAATGTGTAATGTATGCATGTTCCATTACAAATAAAAAAAGTAATGTGTAATGGATGCATGTCCCATTACAAATACAAAAAGTAATGTGTAATGGATGCATGTCCCGTTACAAATAAAAAAAGTAATGTGTAATGGATGCATGTCCCATTACAAATACAAAAAGTAATGTGTAATGGATGCATGTCCCGTTACAAATAAGAAAAGTAATGTGTCATGGATGCATGTCCCATTACAAATACAAAAAGTAATGTGTAATGGATGCATGTCCCGTTACAAATAAAAAAAGTAATGTGTCATGGATGCATGTCCCATTACTAATAAAAAAGTAATGTGTAATGGATGCATGCGCCATTACAAATAAAAAAAGTAATGTGTAATGGATGCATGTTTCATTACAAATACAAAAAGTAATGTGTAGTGTATGCATACTCCATTACAAATAAAAAAGTAATGTGTAATGGATGCGTGTTCTATTACAAATACAAAAAGTAATGTGTAATGGATGCATGTCCCGTTACAAATAAAAAAAGTAATGTGTCATGGATGCATGTCCCATTACAAATAAAAAGAGTAATGTGTAATGGATGCGTGTTCCATTACAAATACAAAAAGTAATGTGTCATGGATGCATGTCCCATTACAAATAAAAAAAGTAATTTGCAGTGGAGAATATTCCATTACAAATAGAAAAATTGCCGTGCTCGTATTAGAAACTTGCACATTGCTGTTTCATTATTTTATTTCGCTCACTAAAAGTTCATCCGAATTATCACAAATGATCCATAAAGTTGAGAAATAGAAACAAAAAAACAGACAGTTCATCGTTAAATATCAAGTACGAAAATGTACTCAACCCCAAAAATTATCCAACTTTATATTGAACTTGCTTTTACATGGTGTTACCCATAATTATAAGAAATCTAATAAAAATTACAAGTTACCGATACAAAATTTGTCGCTCTATTGAATCCCTAAATAATGTGCATGTTCTTTTTTTTTTAACTTTATGGATCATTTGTGATAATTGTGGATGAACTTTTAGTGAGCGAAATAAAATAATGAGGCAGCAATGTGCAAGTTTCTAATACGAACACGGTAATTTTTCTATTTGTAATGGAATATTCTCTACTGCAAATTATTATTTTTTTTAAATTGTAATTTGTAATGGGACGTGCATACATTATACATTACTTTTTTATTTGTAATGGAACACGCATCGATTACACATTACTTTTTTTTATTTGTAATGACAAATGCATCCATTACACATAACTTTTTTTATTTGTAATGGGACATGCATCCATTACACATTACTTTTTTATTTTTAATGGCACATGCATCCATTACACATTACTTTTTTTATTTGTAATGGGACATGCATCCATTACAGATTACTTTTTTTAATTGTAATGGAACACACATTCATTACACATTACTATTTTCATTTGTAATGGAACATGCATGCATTACATATTACTTTTTTTATTTGTAATGGAACACGCATCCATTACACATTACTGTAATCCACATTGATAATTGTGGATGAACTTGTGGTGAGCGAAATAAAATAATGAGACAGCAATGTGCAAGTTTCTAATATGAGTACGGCTATTTTTCTATTTGTAATGGAATATTCTCTACTGCAAATTACTTTTTTTTTTTTTAATTGTAATTTGTAATGGGACATGCATCCACTACACATTACTCTTCTTAATTGTAATGGAAGACGCATTCATTACACATTACTATTTTCATTTGTAATGGAACATGCATGCATTACGCATTACTTTTTTTTATTTGTAATGGAACATCCATCCATTGCTCATTACTTTTGTAATTTGCAATGGAATACTTGTCCAATACACATTGTTTAAAGTAACGGGTAATGCATTACCTTTACATTACTATTTTCACAACTCTGTCTGCAATGTTGTTCTTCGCATTATAGTTTTTCCAGCTTATTTTTACATTATTTTTTTCTTTTTCAGCAATGCTTTTTCATTTTCAAATGCGCTTTGTGGTTTGCGCATATCACAGAATTTCTGTGAGTTATCATTACGCAGCGTTCGCTTGAGTATTCGTTAATTTTATTCTTTTTCCTCATATCGAAAGCTTTTTGTGAAATTTGTCAAGTCGCAAGAGAATTGTTTAACTTTTTGAAAGTCTGAGGGTTGATTCCCTCGAGAATTGGTGGAATTGTCTCTGGAATCTGGATTTTATTTTTTCTTATTTATAAGTTTTTATAAATATTGACAAGTACGAATCTTTTCAATTATAATCTTAGGAGATTATATTTCAGTGAATTTGATGAGTCTCCTCCGACACATATTAGTCATAGAAATATCGCTCTTTGCTCACTCGCAAAATATATATTCATCGCACATTTTGCATACGCGTACGTAATAAAATCTCAGCTTTCGAGAACGTATCAGTTGAGCACAAAGAAATATAATATACGCCGTGTTTACGATTCGAGGAAAAATTATCTCTTATCGTCGGACGATACTTTTTCCTTTGTTTCGAGCGGTAAACGTCTTGACACAAAAGTCTTGGCATTATTTTACTAGCATCGACGATTCAAAAAGTGCGCAAAGTTGCGTGTGATCGATTGAAAAAAACAATGCAAATTCCAAAATGTTCACCTTGTTTTTCTAGAAGATTGAAACTTGCATAGTTAAAATGTAACGAAGACATTTTTTTCTTAATTCATCCTTCTTGAGGATGCTTTTTTGAGGTAAAAAAAATTTAGATCTTCTTTGAGATTTAATTTGAGAAGCGGTACTGAAAATTTTGAAAAAACCCTCTTTTGGGGAATTTTTATAAATTATTTCACATTATTTTCACGCGTTTGCATATCAATTTGCAAATTTTCAATTTTTCCCAAGCATCGTGGGGCAAATATTGTACTCTGTGACTAACAAATACAAAGTGAGTTTTCAATGATAAAAAAAAGAGTGATCAACAATTTACGACTCGAGTGAAGAATATGAAATTTCGAAGATTAAAAGTTTAATGCGCAAAATAAGCGATAAATATTTACAAGTATGTATCGTTGTTTTCTTCTTTATTTTTTTTTCACTGATATACTTCATTTGCTTTTTTCATAATTTGTAGTGTGAATATGGAGAAGAAAAAAATTCTTTGAATGGTGAGTAAATGAATGAGAGGAAAATCTATGATTTGGCGACGATAAAAGTAATTTTGCTGAGGCCTGTTTTGAACGGGATACTCTAACTGCTAAATCCCCTCGCAGTTGTTTGCAGTTGGGACGAGAGAACTCGTTGTGGTTCGTAAAACGATCTATATATATTCATATTCACATTAGAGTGCGCCCCAATTCTTTATTTTTATTTTATACCGGATGAAACGTTAGTTTTTGTACTAAAACAATGCCTTCCGTTTTTAAATTTTAGCTCAAGTAAAAATGACATTTTTTCTTCAGATTCAATAATGAATAATTGAAGGACACCGGGAATAATATTATATTCGGGGGATTTTTTCTGAATGAGTCCCTAATTCACATTTTTTTCCTGATTTTTGTAGCATCTCGGATATTTTTGAATTTTGAAATTGTACTATTTTCAATCAGAAACACCTCCGCAGGAATTAATTGCATCGATATTCATAATCGTTTTTACATTGTTTACAACAAATTCAAATTGTCTCAATAATTTTCCAAAATATAAATCAAGATCCCCAAATCTTCGGGTTAAGAATTTTGCAACAAATTCTAAAAAAACCCTGCAAATTGGAAATTGGCACATTGCTTCCTTATCTTTATCCACAGTTCAAGCAGCTTGATTTATTAAAAACTATGGCGATCAAATTTGGCTTCCTCGTAGAGGAAGCTTTGTTACCTATCGGAAAACATGAGTATTCAATGTACAAATTTGGCAAATTCTTTCAAATTTACTTCTTGTCAAATTTTATTTTTGCCGAATTCGATAGCGGACAACTTTGATGACTATTTTGAATGTCTACAAAATTTCAGTACAATATCTCGCAAATAGCCGGAGTTAGAGTACGCTGTTTTTAAAAAAAACCAAAATTGGATAAAGTTTTAATCATTTGATCGATTTTCGCCAAATTTGATAGTGAATAACATTGATAGCTATGCTAGCTCTTCACAAAATTTCATTGCAATATCTAAAAAATTTCAAAAGTTATAGCGTTTACGCTTCTTTTATAAAAATTAAAAATTTGATAAAAATTTAAGCATTCGATCGATTTTCGCCAAATTTAATAAAGAATATCCTCGATAGCTATATTAGCACTGTGTAAAGTTTCAGTGCAATATCTTAAAAATTGCACAAGTCAGAGCGTTTACGCTATTTTTCAAAAAATTAAGAATTTCATAAAATTTTACTCCCTCGATGGATTTTTGCCAAATTTAATAGCGAACAACCTCGATAGCTATATTAGCTCTGTGCAAAGTTTCAGTACAATATCTTAAAAATTGCACAAGTTAGAGCGTTTAGGCTATTTTTCAAAAAATTCAAAATTTCATAAAATTTTAATCCCTCGGTGGATTTTCGCCAAATTCAATACCAAACCGTAATAGCTATACTAATTCTGTACAAAGTTTGAGTGCAATATCTTGAAAATTGCAGAGGTTAGAGCGTTTACGCCATTCTTGCAAAAACGAAAACAGTTGATAAAATCTGAACACCCGTTATAATTAAAACAAAATTTTCTTCATAATGAAGAGCAATTCGTGCTCGACAAGTGTGCCAAATTTTAGCTTGATATCTCGAAGCCTTTTCGAGTTATCAATTATTTATATCTAAAACTCAGGAGACACACACACACACACACATATTTTTTCTAAATATGATTTCTCGATGTTTCAGGACATTTTGAACATATTGGCATAAAAATCGCGAAAAAAATTTTTTTCACGAAAACAAAGCTTCCTTTATGAGGAAGCAAAATTAAAAATTTCATAAAGTTCATGGACTTTCGCCAAATTCAATAGCGAACAAGCTTGATAGCTATACTAGTACCGTACAAAGTTTCAGTTCATAGATATCTTGAAAATTGTGCAAGTTAGAGCGTTTACGTTATTTTTCAAAAAAATCAATTTTTCATAAAAATTTAATCCGCCGATCGATTTTTGCCAAATTCAATACCAAACACCCTCGATAGCTATAATAATTCTGTACAAAGTTTGAGTGCAATATCTTGAAAATTGCAGAAGTTAGAGCGTTTACGCCATATTTGTAAAAACGAAAAAAGTCGATAAAATCTGAACACCCGTTAGAATTTAAATAAAAAATTTTCACATTGAAGTGCAATTCGTGCTCGACAAGTGTGCCAAATTTCAGCTCGATATCTCAAAGCGTTCTCGAGTTATTAATTATTTTCATCTAGAACTCAGGACACACACACACGCACTCACGCACGCACGCGCACAAATAGTTTACAAGTTTTTGAAATACCTCTCGAGCTGATAAAAATAAAAAATTCCAACGAGGTTTTTGTATCGGATGGAAAACTTGAGTTTCATCGAGTCCTCGTTGATAAAAAAATTATAAAAATTATTCCATAGATTTTTTAATTTATTTTCGACGCACCCTAATATTTAAATATTTTTATTGGGGCACTCCGTTGTCAATTCAGATTGATCGTTTTTCATGCGGGGTCTCTCAATCTCCCTATATCTCTCTCTTCCACCCTCTCTCTCTCTCTCTCTCTCTCTCTCTCTCTCTCTCTCTCTCTCTCTCTCTCTCTCCCTCCCTCTGGTTTATTTTGCTCTCTTTGCTATATATCACCGCAACTCTCGAACATTCGCAGGTCAACGTTCTGAACGACACGCATCAACAGTTGATGGTACACTGGGTAGGTGAGAAATCAAACGTTATAATATGCCTGGCGAGGGACAGTACACCGGTCGTGAGGAGTCAGGACGCGAGATTAGCGAGAAAGGTGAATCCAAGCACGGTTTACATAAGTTACGACTACGGTGATACATTCGAGAACAAGAATGAAAATTTTAAAATAAACGACGGACCGAATCCGGAATACGCTCAACTCGATAAATTTTACAACCATCCGAAGTACAACACTTACGTGAGTATAAAGAAATCGCCGTACAAAAAATTTCTTTGAATTGAATAAACAGGAAAAATTGAATTTAACAATGAAATTTCACAATCTGACTTTGTCCAATTTCGTATTTACATCCGTTTGAAAATGTTGTTGTGCCAATTTTGCAATAATCAACAATTCATCATTAATTGCAGTGCGTTTTCGCCGACAGCGCGAACAAAGTAATCTTTGTGACGAAGAACAATGGAAAAAATATCACAAGGCACGAGCTTCCCTTTCATCCGAGTGAAATATCGTTCGAGGAAAATGATCCGTATCATCTAGTGGCTTTCGACAAAATTGATCCTAAAGGACAGGTAAAAATTTTAATAGAAACACTAGAATCTCTATATTTTGAACTGTTTTTTGCTTTAATTTCAATCGGATCCAAAATCATTCTCTTCGTGAGAAAAAAAAATGCCTGCGCCAGTCTTAGCCGGAGAAAAAATATTTTAGAGGTCTCTTTGATAGTTCGAAGCGAGATCTAATTATTTTGGAAAGCAAATACTTCGCTCGACTGAAAAGTTTAATTTTTAAGTAAATAACCATTTTGTGTCAATGAAAACTTTATTGAAAACCAGAAAAATAAGAGAAACACTTGAAAAAAATATTTTACAACATCGAAGCGACCTCTAAATATTTTTTTGTCCAGTCGCATCCTCAGCGAGGACTTTTCTTTCATCGAGAATTCAAGAATACAAACCCGGAATTGAAAAAAAATAGATCATCAAGAATTCAAGAATACAAACCCAGAATTGAAAAAAAATAGTCCTCTCATGCGCAAGAATCAGGACACAAAATCCATTTGGATAAATACGTTGACGATTTTTGTTGTTTTTTTGCAGCTATGGTACAGCCGTGATCTGGGAAAAAATTGGATCGTCATTCAAGTTCTCGTGAAAGCATTTTTCTGGTCAAACACACAGCCGAAACGTTTGCTTGTCGAGAGAATGGAGCCGACCAATAAAAATACCGTTCTCGAATGGAATTATGGAGTTGAAGGGGTCAAAGTTCTCATCGAAAATGTTCAAGATTTTCAAATTCGCGGCGATTGGATGTTCGCGACGATCGAGCACGCGGAAGTGGACACGGTAAGACGAAAGAGAGAAAAAGAAGAAGAAAAAGCTAATTTTTCGGAACAAATCAAATTTCATTTTTTCAATCGATCCACGATTAAAACTGATGTCAATAAACAATCTCAAATTATTTATGAAGCATTCTCCGTCAATAGGGAACTTGCATGCATCTGAAATCTCTATTTTAGTCTATTGGATTCGAAAGTAGGATACAAAATAATGAATTTCCCAAGACAGTTTTTTTTTAAAGGAATATTAACTATGCAAAAGTGTTTTATTTTACACTAATTTTTCTCGGTAAATTTGAATTGGCAACCATATTGTTGTACCCAATTAACAGCGCCGCGAGTGTCGCGTCTGGGAACTAAGTCCCATTGTAGACAGGTTTTGCTCCCGCGGACATCTTGCTCGCGGAAATTCTAACCTATAATATACATATAACCTGCAGTATAATATTCTTCAATATTATTATGTAAACGAAGTTGTGAAAGTATCGGTGACGTCACAATATCACAGGATTCATATAAATCACGTCTTCAATATTATTATGTTAAATAAGTTGTGAAAGTGATATAAATTGACAGATGGATGACAAATGGACAATAGATTCATTCACTCCGCAACCAAACTTATTAGATTGGTTTATGTCTTATTTCAGTTTATTCATAATTTGATATTATTACATTGGTAGTATGTGAACGAATATTTTTGCTGATTTATATTTTTATTGCAAGTTATGGCTGCATTCGCTTTGGACGCTTACGCGCCTGTGAGCGCCACATCCTGTAGCATTTTATATGTCGATGTATATCTATACATACGTGCTGAAAGCGCGTAAGCGTCCAAGCGAATGCAGCCAGTGTTTATAATGCGACGTAGTTCCCGGAAGCGACACTGGCGGCGCTGATAGTTGGGTACAACAGTATGGTTGCTAATTCAAATTTGCTGAGAAAAATTTGTGTTAAAGAAACAATTTCTGCAGCATTAATATTGCTTTAAAAAAAAACTGTCTTGAGAAATTCATTATTTTTCACCCTACTTTCGAATAAAAAAATTAAAAAAAGACATGCAAGTTCCCTATTCCACCACTTTTGTTTGCGACCCTCAGATCCGTCCCATAACTTGTCACAGTTTAGTCCCGACTGCGATTTTTTACAGATTTTTTAAGCGGTGAATCACGGAGTTGCATATATTTTTTCGAATCCATGTAGCTTCAAACGGAGAGGATGTACAAAAAAAAATATTCTTACGAAAAAATTATGTTTTTTCATCAACTATTGAATGCCACATGTGTTATATTTTTATTCGTGCTGCAAAGACTATTTTCTGCAAAAAAAAAATAAAATTAATTTTTTTCGCACGCTTCGACACCTTCAATTCTACTGTCAATTTTATACAATCTCTAATAGTATTAGTGGGACGTACAGAAAAATCCACAATACGGCAACTGATTTTTTTCGGGGTTAAAAAAATGTTATTCACATAACTTTGTGCAATTCTTTGTGTGAATAACATTTGTTTAATCGCGAAAAAAATCAGTAGCCGTATTGTGGATTTTTCTGTTCGTTCCACTAAACTATTAGAGATTGTATAAAATTGACAGGAGAATTGAAGGTGTCGACCGTGCGAAAAAAATTAATTTCCATTTTTTTTTTTAGAAAATAATCTTTGCAACACGAATAAAAATATAACACATATTGCATTCAATAGTTGATGGAAAAACATAATTATTTTGTAGTAATATTTTTTTTTGTACATCTTCTCTGTTTTAAGCTATATGGATTCGAAAAAAATATATGCAACTCCTTAATTCACCGCTTAAAAAAACTGAAAAAAATCGCAGAGACTACTTTCAAGTGGGACCAAACTGTGACAAGTTATGGGACGGATCTGAGAGGGCCGAAAAAAAAGTGGCGGATTGACGGAGAATGCCTCGTATATTCATGCAAGAAAATCTCTGTAAAATAATGCAATATTTTTCTTGCACAGATCACCAACACCACAAAAACGAATCTTGATCTCTACGTGTCTTATAAGAACCAAAGTTTCATCAAAGCCGAATTCAACACGGATTTCGAACGTCACGATTATCACATCGCCGATGTCTCGAATAATCGCGTGTTCGTCGCTGTTGCTCACAACGAGACTCAGGTTAATCTCTACGTTCTCGAGGGTATCAGTGCGAACAGAGTTAAATTTGCTCTATCGCTGGAGTCGATTTTGACATTTTTCCCAAACACCACGTGGAAGGACAGTTGGTTGAAGTAAGCACAATTGAAGATAAATATGAGTCATTCCATGTCAATTCAACAACGTTTTTTCGGTGACCCCCTTTGATTTTTTGATTTTTTAATACATGCAAAAAAGAAGTATCCGTGTAAATTTTCAGTTCTCTATCCCGAAGTTATTGATTTTTGCAAAAATATTCTTAAAATAATCATAACTTCTACAATAACCAAGATATTCTAACTTACTGAGAGGTCATTTTTTTTTCAATGTATTTTTTTAAAAAAATATCGAAAATTAAGACATTTTTTTTTCTTTGGCTGTTTTAAGCTAAAAAAATTGATTTTCTTTCAATGGGACCCCTTCGTTAAAAAAATATATATATATAAAATTCTTCGTAAAAAAACAAAATTTTTAAGATTTTACCGAAGATGGGATTCAAATAACTTCTTATTGAAAAAATTTACATGAATACTTCTTTCGCATGTATAATAACATCTTAAAAAATTAAAAAAATCGAACGGGGTCACCGACAAAACGTCGTTGAATTGACGAACCTCTACTAAAAGTTTTTCAAGAAATCTTGAAGAGTTAATAGTGACTGCATTGAATCTGAAGAATCAATAATCAATCTTCTACATCAATCCAAACGACATTTCTTTCAAACGTAAAATTCGGACATATTTTATAACTTTGCCATAAATGACGAAAGTTTTTTTTCACCAAAGCTTCCTCCGTGAGGAAGCAAAAATAGAAATGACTTCGGACATCGTAACTGTAAAATTCGCCGTTTGTTTTTTTTTTTTTCAGTGACGTAGCTGACGAAGCGTTCACCGATCTTTACAAAGTCGAAGGTATGAGAGGAATTTACATAGCTTCGCAGGTGAAAATAACCCCTAAAGCGGGTTCGATCGGACCGGAGCATTTGGGCTCGTTGATAACGTACGATCACGGTATAACGTGGAGCAAGATAAGAGCGCCATCGGTGAATCATCAGGGTTTCTGGGTACGTTGTACGAACGATTGTTCGCTGCATCTGTGCCAAAAATTCAGTCAACTGTATCCGGTAACGAGATCGGTATCGATAATGAGTTCGGACTCGGCGCCCGGTATAATAATGGCGACCGGTGTAATGGGCCAGAGCTTCAAGTCGCATCCGGCGTTGTTCGTATCGCGAGACGCCGGTCTAACGTGGAAGATGGTCCTCAAAGATTTTTACTTCTTCAACATGGGTGATCACGGTGGTGTGTTGGTGGCCGTAAAGTATTTCAAATCACGCGGCGAGACTCAAGAATTGTTGTACTCGACGGACGAGGGAAAATCATGGAAAACGTACAAATTCCACGACGAAATGTTGCGCGTTTATGGATTGATGACCGAACCTGGTGAGAACACGACGGTATTCACGATGTTCGGCTCGATGCCGGGACAGCACAGATGGCTCATAATAAAAGTCGATTTGCGCAAGGTATTCGAGCGGGATTGTAACAAGTATGATTTTAAATTTTGGTCACCAACGAGCACCGAGGAGCCGGTGATGGCCTGCGTTCTCGGGCGCAAAGAGACTTACGAGAGACGAGCGGCAATGACGAACTGTTACACGGGTGTAAATTACGACAGACCGATAAAGCACGAGATTTGCACGTGCGATTTGAACGATTATCAGTGTGACACCGGGTTCGTTCGTACCGGTACACCTTATCACTGCATAAGAGACAAAAATCTGCCGGATTTCGATCCTTACGCGGTACCGTCGACCTGCAAACCCGGAGAATTTTACAATCGCACCAAAGGCTACAAGAAAATACCGGACGACGAATGCAGCGGTGGCTTGTCGAATAAATTCGAATACGACGAATTGCCTTGTCCTATGGATGGTTTTTCGGAATTTTTGTTGGTCGCACAGCGCGAGCACATATCCCGTATAGATCTTCGCGATCAGACCATCGAGAGATTACCGGTGCGTGATCTCAGGAACGTAATAGCCATTGAATTTGATCTTCGTAACAAATGTCTGTACTGGGCCGATATCGTCAACGACACGATTGGACGTCAGTGCTTCAGCGACGGTCGCAGATTGCCGGAAATTCTCGTTGAGACGGATTTGAGCTCGATCGAGGGCATGGCGTTCGATTGGGTGTCCAACGTTTTGTACTTCGTGGATGGCGTTAAAATGCGAATACAGATAATAAGAACGGATCTGACGACAGCCGGCAGAATGAGACGCACGATATTGGGTCCGAATAATTTGCAAAAACCACGCGGCATCGCTGTACATCCGATGTTCGGTTACATGTTTTGGACGGATTGGGCACCGGGCAACGCATCCGTATCACGGGCCAATCTCGACGGCAGCAATGTCAAACGTTTGTTCACCAAGGGCACGGTCGAGTGGCCAAACGGCATCACGATTGATCACATTGCCGAGAGAATATATTGGGTGGATGCGCGCGAGGATTACATCGGTTCGTCGGATTACGATGGCAAGCGTTTCAAGAAGATCATAACCGACGACGAGCGCGTCTCGCATCCTTTCGCGGTCGCTGTATTCAAGGGCAACATGTACTGGGACGATTGGAAGCAATTGATGATATTCGTGGCCGACAAGGATCACGGCATAGGCGCACCATCGCAATTGGTGCAACTCGCTGGTCTGATGGATCTCAAGGTATTCGCTCACAGTATACAAACGGGAACGAACAAATGCGCGAACAGTACGTGCAGTCACATATGCCTCGGCGCGCCAAACGACAACTACGTTTGTCTCTGTCCCGACGGTATGGAAATGACCGATGGCAAATGCATGTGTCCGGGCAACGTAAAACCATTCGACAATTCAACGTGTCCGAGGGTAGCTAGCACATGCGCACCCAATCAATTTGCCTGCAGCAATGGCGTTTGCATAGCTGATTTTTGGAAATGCGACGATGACAACGATTGCGGCGACAACAGCGACGAGCAGCACTGTCATCGTACCTGCAGTCCTAATAATTTCGAATGCGACGACGGCAAGTGCATACCGAAATATTGGCTCTGCGATCTCGATCGTGATTGTCGCGATGGACGCGACGAGTTGAATTGCACGTACACGAATTGCACTGATTCGCAATTCAAGTGCGACAACGGACGTTGCATATCGCATCGTTGGCAGTGCGACGGCGAGGACGATTGTCGCGACGGTTCGGACGAGAAAAATTGTCACAACGCTCGTTTGCCAACTACCTGCAGAAGCGATGAGATAAGCTGTCAGAGTGCGGCGTCCGAGTATCTAACGTGTCTGCCGAGAACTTGGAAGTGCGACGGTGAGCAAGATTGCGAGGACAATTCGGACGAGAAGGATTGCAACGGTACGGTTTGCGAACCATGGCTGTTTCAGTGTGGCTCGAAGGATCAGCCCAATCGCGATCGTTGCATATACGAGTCTTGGGTCTGTGACGGCGATGTCGATTGCAAGGACGGCTCGGACGAGGCGAATTGCACGGTGACGACACTCGCGCCACCGTTGCCACCGATGCTACCGACGAATTCCTGCAACGATTGGATGTTCATGTGCAACAATAAAAAATGCGTTCCCTATTGGTGGAAGTGCGACAGCGTCGACGATTGCGGCGACGTTTCGGACGAATTGGGCTGCGGCAATGCCGACGTGAGCACCGAATGGCCGGCTGTCTCCACGGAATATCCGCGCGTATGTCCTGATCATCAGTTCCAATGTTTCAACGGTAAATGCATCAACGAAGCTTGGGTCTGCGACGGTTCCGACGACTGCGTGAGCGGCGAGGATGAGCTTTATTGCGATTCGAAGAGTAGCGGCTGCCGTATCGATCAATTCACATGTCGCATCGACGGTTCTTGCATACCGCTGACGAATATATGCAACGGTATCGAGGAATGTCCCGATCGCAGTGACGAGCAAGGATGCAACAAGGATCAACATCCGAGTCCCGCGGCAACGCCATCGTGCTACGTTGGCTTTTTCCCGTGCGATCAGACACGCTGTCTCGCTCAATCCTCGTACTGCGACGGCAAGCAGGATTGCTTCGACGGCTTCGACGAGAGCAATTGCGAGAAGAACAATTCACGCGTTTATCAGGTCATGATAATGGGCAAGGACGAGCGTCTCACTAACTCGACGAGCATCTTCTTCTTCTGGTGGATGCCGATACCGACGAACGTTACTTTTGAATTCTTGCCGTCTTACGCACTCGCCGAGCCGAACGCCAAATGGACGAACGCGACCAATTGGATCGAGGACACGGAACATCAGTTCAACGATTTGCAGCCCTACGCGTCTTACAATTTGACCGTTTACGTCAAGGTCAAAGGACAACCGACGATATTCCCGCCCTTCAAGTATCTGATAATACAGACGCGAGAGGGCGTACCGTCGGAGCCGTGGAACGTAACGGCGATACAGAGAAACGGAAGCAGGGTAGAGGTCACTTGGAGAGCACCGATGAAGCCGAACGGACCGATAACCGGATACCAGGGTTTCGTTACACCGCCGATACCACCGATGCAATTTTCCATTCACAAAACGTCGATGATGATCGATATACCGTTCGAGGCTGGTAAAAATTATTCTTTCTGGGTAATCGCGAAGAATCCCGAGCACTCTTCAGCCTCGTCCAAAGTCGCGACCCTTACCTTCGATGGCTCGGCCAACGTCGATGACATAAGGGACTTGCGTGTCCTCGACACGACGAATTCATCGGTTCGTTTGGCCTGGACGAAATTGACGAACGTCGACGGTTATCACGTAACACCGAGAGGACCGACTTATCCATCGCCTTATCCTCTTTTGCCCACTGAATTGACCCTTGACGATACGTACGAGGTCAAGGGTCTAGCACCTGGCGCGCAATACACGTTCGAAGTTAATGCAATGAAGAAAACGTACATCGGCAAAGCCGTCATCGTCAGCGGTACGACGAAGGGACAACCATTGCCGACTATCGTTAAATTGATCGCCGCTTCCGTTAAATTCCCCGGTACCACTGTCAAACTCAGCTGGGATCCACCGAAGAGCACGAGAAAGATCAAATGGACATACGCCATTCATTATGCATTGAACATGCAAGATTTGGTCAAGGAACCGAAACTGCTGACCTCGAATCTAACCGCCACCGTCAAGGATCTCGAAGCTTGCGAATCTTATGTTTTCGCTGTCGGGGTCAAAGGATATTACGGGGCTGGACCGCTCAGTCAACCGGTGACAGTGCCAACTTATTACGACGTCAGAGCACCACCGAAGAGACTCAGAGTTGTACCCGCCGATCAGCCTGAAGCGATTATCGTTTCCTGGAGCGCAAGCTGCCCGATGATCTCTGATCCCGTTAATTATACGGTAAGCTTGGAGAACCTTTATTTGGTTGAGTCAAATGACGAATCGTAGCTTTTTTTCTCGATAATTCGTTTGCTTGAGATTTTTCTCAGTCATGGAATTCAAACCTGAGGTCAGAATTTTTAGTATTTCAATGTACAAAGAAGCAGAGTTAAATTGGTCGATTTTAAATTTAAAAAAAAGGGTTGCCAGTTGGTCACTATTGGTAGCTATTTTAAAATCGTGTCACTTTTCTCACTATTTTCGAAGTTTGGTCACTATTGTCACTATTTCAGAGCTCAGAAGTGGTCGGAACAGAGGTACCGGTTAGAATAGGGGACAAATTTGTCCAGCGCGGAATCACTTTCGATACACCGTGTTCTTTTTTATATGGCTTTTTTTTAAAGATTTGGTTCGGCCTGAAATTTTGGAATGAGCCAATCCGAAGTATAGTTATAAGCACTTGAAATTCCGCGATTTTGAAGTATTTGAAAATGAGGCAAAAATTGAACGAAAACGGTTTTTGATGAAATTTCTTAGAAATTTTGATTTTTTGGGAAAACTATTGGTAAATTCGGGTTCAGGGGGAAAAAATACATCGATATAAGGTTTAAAAGGAAAAAAAAATATCGGAATTTTTTTTTTCGCATTTTGGCCAAAATTAGATCTCAACTAAAATGGCTTTAGCTTTTTTTCTAGATCAAACTCTGGTTTCCTCTTGAACTCATTCTTTTTAAGATCGTTGAAGCTTCAAAATGCCGCTTGGTTCATCCAATTTGGATCATTTTTCGATTTTTGGCAGATTTTTAAATTTCGATCATCGATTTTGGCAAATTTTTTAAGGCATACCCTTTTCCATTTTTTTCGGCTATTTTCGTAGTGCTCTCATTTCTACAAAAATTAAGTTATCGAAATGAACCAAACGTCATTCTCTGAGTTCAGTGACAGCCTTTAAGGACGAAAGAGAAATTTTGGAATCGGTCAAACCGAAGTAAAGTTACGAGCACTTGAAATTTCGCTATTTTAAGGTTTTTGAAAATTGGGTCAAAATTGAGCAAAACTTTTTTTTTTTTTTTTTTCTCGTCTTCGAACGTTATTTCGATGGGAAATTCACCGCTGAATGCAAATTATGCGGAGTTTTCGTCGAAAAAAAATGTATTCATGAGAAAAAGCAAGGAAAAATACAAAATATATATTTCAATTCACCGAGTTCTTTTTGATATGCCTTTTTTTTAAAGGGGTGATTCTAACCATCAATACGAACAACTTTTTCTACGGGGACTCCTCTGAAATAGTGAAAAAATTTCAGCTCTTTCATACTAAATGTGATACCTACTCGATCCAAAATGTATGGAAAATCTGAAAATTTTTTCACGATTTCAGAGGAGTCCCCATAGAAAAAGTTGTTCGTTTTGATGGGTAGAACCACCTCTTTAAAAAAAGGCAAATCAAAAAGAACACTGTGTATATGGTGTGCGAGATCTAGTTTGGCCTCGGATCGTTATTAATCTATGGTAAATGTGTCGTACAATAAATTTTCTTTCTTTCATCTTCTTCTTCTTCTTCTTTCATCTTTTCTTTCAGATTTTAAAAAAGTCACTTTTAAGCTTGTCTTGTCTCGTCCTTCATTTACTGCCCATATCCTAAAAATTTCTCATGGAAATACTGCAAATGAGCTCTGAAATGGTGAAAAAAAATACGACTAGCTTTAAAAAAAGTTCCTAAATTGGTTGGAAAAATGTCACTATTTTGTTACTATTTGGACGAAAAAGTCACTATTACGTTACTATTTCTCAGGGTTGCAAATAATGCATTACTTTTTTTAATGCATTTGCATTTTCATTAACCCTTAACCAGTAATTTTCAATGGTTAATGGCAATTATTTTCATTGACCATTAAAATTTAATGGCTAATGGAAATTGCTTTCATTAACCATCAAAATTTAATGGTTAATGGAAATTATTTTCATTGACCATTAAAATTTAATGTCTAATGGAAATTATTTTCATTGACCATTAAAATTTAATGGTTAATGGAAATTATTTTCATTAACCATGAAATGTTAATGGTTAATAAAAATGTAATTGCATTAAAAAAAGTAACGCATTATTTGCAACCCTGCCCATTACAATGTAGTGTGTAATAGAAAAAATTTCCATTACCCATTGCAATGTAATGTGTAATGGACAAAACTTTGATTGCAATTGTGGGATTGAAAAAAATATAGATGAATAAATTATTGCCGTTTTGCATTACATTTTATTGACTTAAGACTTAGATTTTTAGAATTATAATATAGTTTTTTTTAGAATTTAAGGTGAAAATCTAATCCTAAGTCAATAAAATGTAATGCAAAATTGCAATAATTTATTCATCTATATTTTTCCATTCTCAAAATTGCAATCAAAGTTTTGTCCATTACACATTACATTGCAATGGGTAATGGCATTTTTTTCTATTACACACTACATTGTAATGGGCAGGGTTGCAAATAATGCATTACTTTTTTTAATGCAATTGCATTTTCATCAACCATTAAATTTTAATGGTTAATGAAAATAATTTCCATTAACCATTAACCATTAAAATTTAATGGGTAATGGAAATTAATTTCATTAGCCATTAAAAAAGTAATGGTCAATGCATTACTTTTTCATCAAAAATTTCGCAACCCTGCTATTTCTGTGAAAGATAAGGCACTATTCTACTACTTTTTACTCGCACTGTAATTTGTATTATTTTTCTTTAATCGAACGAAGTGATCGTTGGTCTGCGAATAAAATATTAATAATCTTTAATAAATTTCAGATATTCGTGACGGAATTAACACTGAATAAGCAATCCGCAGTGACTTTGACGGCTACGAATGAGACCGTCAAGCATATTTTCAAGGGTATAAAGTACGGTGGAAAGTATCGAGTAACGATATCGACCGACGTCGAGAATGCCATACCTAGTCAATCGGTGATGTACCTTGCACCGCCGATACCACCACCGCATCAATTGATGATTCTCATTGATCAGAACAATTACGTACTGTACTGGTACATACACGGTTTGGCCGTCAGCATAATGGAAAACGCCAAATGTCATTTTGAAGTATTGGTAAACGAGGGTGAACGAACGATAAACGAAACAAGTGCCAAAGTATTCAAGTGCGATCAATCGCCGTACATTTATAAGGAACCCAAGACGAATGTCATTTATTCATTTGCCGTGCGTATCGTAACCGAAGAAGGCCATCAGGGTGTTCTCAGCGAGGTCATAAGCATCCAGAGTCCTTCGAGTGAGTTTACTTCAACTGGATTGCCCACTAAAATTATAATAATATTGGTGAATTCGAAAAAACGATCATTTCCCTATTTGTTTGTTTTTTTACAAATGTGAATTTTCGAATAGTTTGCAAAAATTTTTGGTCAAAATTTGATTTATTTATAACTTATTAAAGTTACGAATACATGAAAATCCTGCAAATTAGAAATTTGCCCGGAGAATATCTTGAATAAAGTAGCGGCGCATTCTGAATTTTTCGATAAATAAATTCCATGAAATTTTAACCCTTCTTTCGACGCGAAACTTAATGGTAAACAATTTTCATAAATGTATAAACAGTAGAAAAAAAGGCAGTGCCATATCGAATGCACCATCAGCGAAAAGTTTCCCGACAAAACTTCAAAAAAGGTCTGGATAGTTTTTTTTATGCTATTTCGCCGGAAGTCAATGTAAACGGATTTAACAAATGGCATTTTAAAGCGGAAGAATTCGGCTTCGTTTCCTGTTTTTTTAAATTATTTTTACAATTTGTTTTTAGATTTGGACTCTGTTTTGAAAACAACTGTTTTTCGCATTTTTTTTGCATCTCTTCAGATGTACCCATCTGAAGAGATGTTCCCCTTTAAGAATCCAATCGTAAAAATGTATTAAAAAAATCTTCCTCTGGAAGATGGGTGCACATGAAGAGAGGGAAAAACTGCAAATAACAGTCGTTTTCAAAATAGAGTACAAACCTAAAAAAAGTACAAACACCTATTGTAAAAAACCCTGCAAATTGGAATTTGCACATTGCTTCTTCATCTTCATCCATAGTTCACATAGTTTCTTTTAACACACAGTAGCGATCAAATTTGGCTTCCTCATAAAGGAAGCTTTGTTAACTATTGAAAAATATTAGTAATCAATGTGCAAATTTAATCGATTTTCCCCAAATTTGATAGCGAATAACATTGATAGCTATACTGGCTCTTCACAAAATTTTATTGCAATATCTAAAAAATTTCAAAAGTTATAGCGTTTACGCTTTTTTTATAAAAATTAAGAATTTGATAAAAATTTAATCATTCGATCGATTTTCGCCAAATTTAATAACGAACATCCTCGATAGCTATATTAGCTCTGTGTAAAGTTTCAGTGCAATATCTTAAAAATTGCACAAGTTAGAGCGCTTAGGCTATTTTTCAAAAAATTCAAAATTTCATAAAATTTTAATCCCTCGATGGATTTTCGCCAAATTCAATACCAAACAACCTTAATAGCTATACTTATTCCGTACAAAGTTTGAGTGCAATATCTTGAAAATTGCAGAGGTTAGAGCGTTTACGCCATTCTTGCAAAAACAAAAAAAGTCGATAAAATCTGAACACCCGTTATAATTAAACCAATTTTTTTTTCATAATGAAGAACAATTGGTGCTCGACAAGTGTGCTAAATTTTAGCTTGATATCTCGAAGCGTTTTCGAGTTATTAATTATTTACATCTGAAACTCAGGACACACACACACACGGAATTTTTTTTTAAATTCGATTTCTCGACGTTTTAGGACATTTTCAACATATTGGCATAAAAATCGCGAAAATTTTTTTTCCATGAAAACAAAGCTTCTTTTATGAGGAAGCAAAATAATTTAAAAAACAGGAAACGAAGCCGAATTCTTCCCCTTAAAATGCCCTTTGTTAAATGAGTTTACGTTGATTTTCGGCGAAAGGGCATAAAAAAACGTTCCGGACCTTTTTTGAAGTTTTGAAGTTTTTCTGATAAAACTGCCATGTATGCTGTTTTTTTTTTTTTAATTCAAAATCTTACAAGTTTTTAATCGAAGTTTTCCAAATTCAATAACGAACAATCTTGGTCGAGATAATTTTTTTCCACAGTAACAAATTTCAGCGCAGTCTTCTGAATTTTGCATTGCTTAAAGTTGCAGCTTGGCCAGTGACGATAAACACCAACAACATTGTGTCACTTGCGATACCGATTTGCCTCCTAATCGTTGCCCTTGGCGCCGGTCTCGCATATTTCGTCGTGAGACACAGGAGGTTGTCAAATAGTTTCACGCAATTCGCCAACAGTCATTACGACACGAGACGAGGACAGGCTACTTTCCCAGGCACCACAGACGGTTTAGGTAAATCAACCGATCGATTATTATCAAAATTCTATTCCACTCATAAAAAATATTATTCCCTTGTTTTTTTCATCGCAAAATATCTATCAAAAAATCCAGAAATGCGCGGAGAATGCAAAGGTTCGAATAATATTGTGCAAATTAAATAATCGATTTGGATTTGTAAATTGACTTTCCAAATTATATTCACGTAATTTCTGTCTAACTTTTAAGGGGGCCACTGTGACGGGGCTAAAAATAGCCGATTTTCAGGATTTTTTTTTTGTAACTAGGGATGATTATTTGAGAATCAGACAAAAAGCAATTTATTAAGTATATGAGGCATGTTAAAACTACAGACGAATCGAAGATGTTAATTCTGGGAAAAAAAATATCAAAACAAAATTTGCTCCGAAAATGGAATATAGAGCTTTCGGAGCTTTCGTTGAAAATCCTAAATTTTATGTTCTACTTTTTTTTCGAACGATGAATAACTTTCGAGTTACAAAATGGGACAAACTAATGTTTTGTATTTTTTTCTGGCCAAAATATGTAATTTAAAAATCTAAAAAAAATTACGAATTTTTTTGGTAGTTGGAACTACTTTCTAAAAATTTGTATGCGATTTTTGGCGATTTCAAAAAATGGGGTGGCCGACTTGACGCGGAACGCCTCATATATTCAACTACATTCCTACAAATTTTTGTGGAAAAATATTAAAAATTGGCAAAGTTATTATTATGAACGTAATGACGTAATAAAAAAATGACTACTTCTGATGGCAGCGATAAAGCTATGAAAAATCATCTAAAATCAAAAACCCAAAAATTTATTTAAGCGTCATCGTTGGGATGACGCGATAGACGGATCAGGCGTCAATTAGCGTCGCAGCGGTCATTTGTTTTACTTTTTCAATGTTTTTCATAACTTCAAAAATAGATAAAGAAATACAAGTTATGAATATCACAAGCTGCCAATTTTTTAGTACTTGTGAAAACATCACTTAAAGAGTAGTGAATTTTTTCAAAAAAATCAAAATTGTCCAACTTGAAAAAAAAAGATTTTGAGTTTAAAACTTCAAAAAACATATGAAAGTGAATATCGATATTTTTTTTTGTATTTTTTCAATAAAACTACAACTTAAGACGGAAAAAAAAAGATTTTTTGTTTTATTTACTCCGTCTTTTAAAAAGTTATAAGCATTTTTAAAGAAATTGTGTCAAATTTTGAAAAAGTTATTGTGGCCAGTTGGGTTCAGTACGTAAAAAAAAGTCGAAAATGTTCAACAAAATCAAAAATTGTCGGATCCACGGATCGGTCGGTTTGGCATCGAATACTTCATATACTTTAAGAAAATAAAAATAAAAAAATTTCAATTTTTTCGACCCGTCACAGTGGCATTCCCCCTTAAATCTTCCGCCTCAGGCAAAGTTCGTACGATTGTTAAAAAAAATTCGGTATTCCGAAGGACATCGAACTTTTCGGAAAAAATCTGAATAATTCGTAAAAAAAATAATTAAAGTACGGTAAATAGAATAATTCGCACGCGCAAGATAATAATGATATGAAAATTGTAATTTTTTTTTCATTCCCACATAAATGCGACAATTATTGTTTTATCATTATTCCATCGATGAAGTATTTTTATCGATTTTTAGACAGTACCATAACTGGATTCTTTATATCTCTATTCTTAAGGTTGTTTAGAAGCTATGAAACCTTTGAACGTTAATTGTTCAATAAATAGCTTCTCATTCGTAGTGAAATTTTTACACGACCTCCTGAATACTTCATGTAAGAACATACCAAATTTTCAGAATTCTTTCATCATTACTTCAACCTCCTTGTGTTAAAATAAAAAACAATGAGAAAATTCTGAAAATTTGGTATATTTTTGTATCAGGTATTAAAGAGGTCGTGTAAAAATTTTACGACGATTAGGAAGCTCGTTATTAAGAAATTAACGTTTTGTTAAAAACAATTTTTTAAACAAATTAAAAAAATATTTATCAATAAACTTCGTTTTCTTTTCGTTGCTTCCAGTATATTGTGGATATTAAAAAATTGAGAGGTCAAAAAAAAACTTATCGCAAAGTTACATCAGTTTCCATAAGACTACATTTAATTTTTTTTAATTTGTTAATCTTAATTATTCGATAACGAGCTTCCAAATCGTCGTGAAATTTTTACACGACCTCTTAAATACTTCATTGAAAAACATACCAAATTTTCAGAATTTTCTCATTAAACGTGATTTGCTTCTAAACAACCTTAAATAACTCTATGTGTAATTTCTTTACTCTGACAGAACTCTATTCTTAAATATCAGTAATCTTTAGTCGTGCCTCAACTATTCTTCCTTTCTCTATTCTTAAATAAGTCTATGTGAAAAAATCTGTAGTCTGAGATATCTCTAATCGTAAATATGTCTATTCTTAAATAACTCTGCGGTTAATTAACTGTGCTCTCATAAAACTGTATTCTTAAATATTTATTCTTGTAAATAAGTCTACTCGTAAATATCTCAATTCGGAAATAACTCTACTCCAAAATATGTCGTATCGTAAAATTTCTATTCCAATAAATCTCTATTATTAATAAATTCGAAAATTCTCTATGGCGAAATATCTCTATTTTTACAGATCTCTATTCCGACAGATCTCTATTCTGACAGATCTCTATTCTAACATATCTCTACTCCGAAATATCTCTCTTCCGTCACTTGTCTGTTCCGGAATATGTCTCTATTATTCGTACCAAAACAATTGAAACAATAGAGATAATTGAACAATAGAGACATATTCCGGAACAGAGAAGTGACGGAAGAAAGATATTTCGGAGTAGAGATTTGTTAAAATAGAGATCTGTCAGAATAGAGATCTGTCGGAATAGACATCTGTAAAAATAGAGGTATTTCGCCATAGAGAATTTTTCGAATTTATTAAGAATAGAGATTTATTGGAATAGAAATTTTACGATACGACATATTTTGGAGTAGACTTATTTTTGAGAATAAATATTTAAGAATACAGTTTTATGAGAGCACAGTTAATTAACCGCAGAGTTATTTAAGAATAGACAAATTTACGATTAGAGATATGTCAGACTACAGATTTTTCCACATAGACTTATTTAAGAATAGAGTTCTGTCAGAGTAGAGAAATTACACATAGAGTTATTTAATAATAGAGATACAAAGAATCCAGTTATGGTACTGCCGATTTTTATTCGCGCGGTTTATTCTTGATGAATAATAATTTTTTTTTCTTTTCAGCAGACGAGGAAGATAGCCCTGTAATTCGTGGTTTTTCGGATGACGAACCATTGGTAATAGCGTAAAAGTGTTATTCCCACCTACATATATAAATATATTATATATATACACACGAAAGAACGAGAAGAAAAACAACAACAACATGATATAATGAGAGTTAAGAAAAATAACGCAAAGACACTACTATTACTGATAATTTTTACTAAAGATAGAAACTTTAACGTGCAATCGGTAGACGATGATTTTCGTGCTACGGTGGTCCGAGATCGAAAGTGTCTTCTCCGGCCACGTTGTTTCTTTTTTTTTTCCCTCCCTAAACAACAAACCTGAGGCGCTTCATTTTTTATCTCGTCTTCTTTTATTGTACAAACGTTTTGACGATCCACAGACACCGCGAGTCTGAAGTATCTTTGCGATATATTTGCAAAATCTTACATCGAAAACGAATCGCAAAAAAAACTCTTTGCATTTGATTGGAATTTTATTTTCGTTCTATCGATTGACGATGATGTATTAATTTTTTTTTTCACCGGTTTTCTCGACGGTGAATCACGTATATCCGTATGTAAATATTCAACGTTTCTATATCTTCGCAGACTTTGACTCTCTTTTTAACTCTATTATTAATTCTATACAGAGCTGGGCAGTACTTGAAAGTACTCGGTACTTGCCGGTACTTGAAGTACAGTACCTGCAAGTACAAAGTACTTCAAAAGTACTTCGAGTATTGTTCTTAAATTTTTCAAGTACTTCATGTTCTTGAAGTACTATACTTGAAAATTTCAAGTACTTTTCTGTACTTGAAGTACTTCTTTCAAGCACAAGTATCAAGTACTTTTGAATGTCTCTTGCTGATGGCTGCATGGGCAAAGCCTTTGAATATGGGTCATTCCATGTCAAATCGACCAATATTTGGAATCGACCCCTTTCAATTTCGATGAAATTTGGTCAGAAGTTTTCTTTTATTATGAAACAAAGTCCTAAAAAAGGAAAAAAATTAAATTTTTTTTTCGAAAATTCAAAATTTCACCATTTTTTCAAGTTTATCTTTTAAACATTTCGAAAATTATTATAGTTACGAAAAAAACGTTCTGGGTTCGTCTTAAAGAGTATACTTGGGGCTACGAAAAAAAATATTCCGAAACAAATTTTTGCAAAATGATGAATTTGGAGAATTTTTCAAAATCGTGAAAATCCACGATCAACATTAAATTTCTGGTTTTATTTTTTTATATAACACCTCCTACTGAGATTAAAAGATCTTGAAATGTTCAGAAATGTGTTTTTTTTTCTTTAAAAATATGAATTTTTGAATTTTGGTAAAACTTTTTGTTTACCTCTAAGTTAAGTGAAGTTGATCAATCGTGTAATTTTGATTGTTGAAAATTAAAAAATTACATGATTGCTCAGCTTAAAAAAAATCATATTTTTGAAAAAAAAACATCTTTCTCAAAATCTCTCAGGATCTTTTCAAATCAGTACAAGGCATTATTTAAAAAATTGAACAAAAATTCGATGTTAATCGTGGAATTTCACGATTTTAAAAAATTCGAAATTCTCCGAATTCATTATTTTTCTAATTTTTTTGTCGGAATATTTTTTTTTCTTAGCCGCAATTTACTCTTCAAGGCGAAACAAACGATTTTTCATAACTATCATAGTTTTCAAGATATTTAGAAAAAAAAATTTGAAAAATGGTTAAATTTTGAATATTGCATAACTTTTGAAAACAAAAATTATTATTTTTTCCTTGGTAGAACTTGGTTTTATGATAAAACGAAACTTCTGACCAAATTTCATCGCAATTGAAAGTGGTCGATTCCAATTCTTGGTCGATTTGACATGGAATGACCCAAGTACCAGAATTTACGAGACGTACCCGAAAACTAGAAAAGTACTTGATACTGGTACTTGATTTTTTCAAGTACTCGCAAGTAACAAGTACTTTGTACTTCAAGTACCACCGGTACTTGCAAGTACTTTGCCCAACTCTGATTCTATACAACATTTTTCTTTTTACGTTTTTGATCGTCTATTCTACTTTACCTCTCGATTCTCCATTGCCATAAATGTTGTGAGAGGCTTGAATTCGAGCCTGAGATACTATTTTTCTTTCCCCCCCTTAATTATGCTTTTATACTGACAAATGGTGCAATTATTCAATTATTATTTTCCATCGTTTCCTCTAATTCTAGATTTTGTTTTTCCCCCTTAAGAATCGCTCTTTTTCTCGGTTTATCCGTAACGTTTCAGTTGAGAGCCTCCGATCACGCGAGACTACCATTCTACTCGGGCAAAACGAGAATGTGATTTTGATTCGCTAAAATTTTGAATGTCCCAGTCCCAAAAACGTCGAGTTGAGCTTCAAGAAATCAAATTCAAGATTCTCATTGAGATTCTTAACAGTTTTTGCCATATTTTTCTGTTTCGCAATGTCTCTTGCTCTTCGAATTATTTTTGTTTTCTTCTCTTTTACATCTGAAATATAAATTCATGTGGTTTACAAGAGAGGGAGACAAATTGGCTCAGGGCGCCTTTTCGTTTGTTTGTTGTTGTTGTTGTTTTTTTTTTATTAACCGGAGAATCGACACTGCGACTCACGATGAAAAAAAAACCACGAAAAAGTTCGAGATAGAATGAAAGAAAGAAAAATGAAAAAATCTTTCACACAAGAGAGGCTAATATGATGAGAAGAAAAATGAAAATTTCTCGATGCAACGGGGATTGCCCGTTTCGAGCACGAATTCGTCGTCCCCGATGTTTGTACACGCGCAGGGCTCATGATTCTTTTACATAAAAAAATATAAATGCTAAAAAATGGATAGTCGAAAAAATTGGCAGTCTTTGAGGTAGTCTACTTTGGATGGCCAAAAAAAAAAAGCAAATCTTCAAGATTTTTTTTCTCAGCTCCTTTATCAGATGAGGCGATAAAACTGTTTTTACAACATTGTTTCATCCTTCGAAATTACAAAAACAAATGTTATTCTTTATTTTGATTCTTTGAATAATTTATAAAAGGCGCCAAAGTAAAAAATGTCTTTTCCCATTGTCGACAGTTAATCTCCGGATTCGCAAGTCTGAAACAAAAAAATTTTTAAAAAGTATTTTAAAGAGGAAGGTTAATGAAAAATCGATAACAAAAAAATGGCGGATGTTTGAAATAAATTGTGAAAAATTCAATGGCTCATTTTCATTTCAAACATGCGCAATTTTTTTAAAATCGATTTTTCAGTAACTGGTAAATTGTTGTGTAAGAAACCTTCCTCTTTAAAATGTTTTTTTTTTTTAATTTTTTTATTTCGCACTTGCCAATTCTGAGATTAAGTGTCGGCCATGGGAAAAGACATTTTTGACTTTGGCGCCTTTTATAAATTATTCAAAGAATCAAAATAAAGAATAATACTTTTTTTTGATATTTCGAAGGATGAAACAATGTTGTAAAAACAGTTTTATCGCCTCATCTGATAATCGAGCGGAGAAAAAAAAATCGTGAAAATTTTCTTTTTTTTACCCTTCTAACGTAGACTCGTACCTTAAGGCGAGGTAAAAGAGTTGGTGCGAGAATCTCTCAAAAAAACATTCTCTTGGATAGGGTTACCATATCTCAGGATTTGTCCTGAGATTTCAGGATTTTTAAGGGACTGGACAGGATTGCGGCCGAATTTCGGAAATCTCAGGATTTTTCGATTTTTAATCAAATACGGTACATTTTTCACATTTTTTCATTAGAAAGTTTCAATCAACAAAACGAAAACATAATCTTCTTTGGATAGTATCACAAATCAACGTAATTAACATCAATATAATATAAAAACATAATTAAATTTATCCTCTTTGGTTTTTAAAATCAACTTTTAATGGTACTAGTCTACTTTAAAAGGCCAAAAAAAGTAATTTTTGAAGATTTTTTTTTCTCAACGTCTTTATCAGATATGACTACAAAACTGTTATTACAATATTATTTCATCCCTAGAAAGTACAAAACAAAAATGTATTTTCTATTTCGATTCTTTAATCTCAGTATTGGCAAGTCTGAAACAAAAAAATAAAAAAGCATTCTGAAGAGGAAGATTTCTTACACAACAATTAACCACCTTTAATGAAAAATCGATTAACAAAAAGAATGGCGGATGTTTGAACTAAATTGTGAAAAATTAAATTTTTTGTTTTATTTCAAACATTGGCAATTTTTTTTAAACCGATTTTTCATTAACGGTGGTTCATTTTTGTGTAAGAAACCTTCCTCTTTAAAATGCTTTTTTATTTTTTTGTTTCAGACTTGCCAATCCGGAGATTAACTGTCGGACATGGGAAAACACATTTTCGACTTTAGCACCTTCTATAAATTATTCAAAGAATCGAAATAAAAAATGAGCTTTTTTTCGTACTTTCGACGGGTGAAACAATGTTGTAATAACAGTTTTATAGTCATATCTGATGAAGGAGCTGAGAAAAAATATTAAAAATTTGCTTTGTTTTTTTTGCCCTTTAAAGTAGACTAGTTCCTTAAATGAATTGCCGAAATAATCAATAATTTCATTGATCTGTGAAATTAATCAGTTTTATCATATTTGCTTTGCACAATTACGTTTGCGACAAAATCTCAGGACATTTCTATGGAAATCAGGCTTTGTGTCAGGACTTTTCAATTTTCCATCTGGTAACCCTACTCTTGGATGTTTTTTGAGATTATTCGAATTCACCGTTTTTTCGAAAATAATGTTTACAATTTTCGTTGTCAATTGCGATATTACACCTCGCCTTGAGACTTTCACACGAGGCTCGATAATTATCTTATTTTTTAAACGTTTTGTTTTTCAAATTGATCGCATAGTATTAGCAACAACGAGGAACAAAATAAACGAAGATTTTCGCTAAACGAGCCAAGATATTCTTGCCAAAGTGTGAAAAAGGAAGCGTGTTACTCGATATGAAGAACAAAAAAATAACCACGGTATTGAAAAAAAAAACAAAGAAAAAAATGATATGTATTAAAACAAACATTGTTCCAATTGGACGCGTTTCATCGACGAAAATTTTTGAGCGAAACAATTTATTACTATTATTATAATTAAATATTATAATTATCATTAAGGTTTATATTATCTTATCTACGAAAAAAAAGGAGAAGCGAAGAATGAGAGAGGAGAAAGACGAAGAGAAGGGATGATGGAAAGCGAGCGTGTTTTGTTCGGGAATCGTTCGATCTTGCCGGCGAAAAGTAAGAAAAAGCAATAAAAAGAGCGGAAAGTCGAATT
Source organism: Alloplasta piceator (assembly GCA_946863875.1). Taxonomy (NCBI): domain Eukaryota; kingdom Metazoa; phylum Arthropoda; class Insecta; order Hymenoptera; family Ichneumonidae; genus Alloplasta; species Alloplasta piceator. The sequence continues at coordinate 14,563,201 of OX333080.1, forward strand.
TTCTCGGACCAGGATGAAACTTTCGAGAGATGAAAGATTGTAGTCGTTACGTGTAAATCTTGAAGGGGTATAAAAAACGATAACAGTGATATAATATATTTGCGTGTAAATAAATTGATTTAAGAGCAACATTTGTCAGCTACTTCTATAATTTTTTTTTTTTTTATAGATTTGAGAGACGCAAGAAACCGAACGTGTCCCTTTATTTTTTATCCTGCGACGAGAATAGTGCGAGAGAGAACGCGGAAAAGGGAAAAGGCTGAGCGAAAACTTGGCTCATCCGGCGAGGTTTCAAAGGTTTTCAACAAGTTTAGGAAGTCACGAGGACCTCTTTGAATATTAATGAGGTCATTACGTATGAAATGAGAACACGAAATTTACCGTATCTATATATATATCTGTTTTTACAATGTGTTTACACAAGGAATCGCGAAAGGGCATCGACAGAGCAAAGCAATTAACGCTCAAGCGATCCCGGATACAATAACGACTCTGGCAAAACCACAAAGTGGAGCGCAAAAAAAGCCATATATATGGGGCATTCAAAGTCAATCGAGCAAACCTTTAATCCGCCAAGATTTGGTTCATGATTTTTTCCAGGATTCTACCAGGGCTAAAATAAATTACAATTTTGAGAGATTTTAGAGGGCTAAAATAAATTACGATTTTTAGAGATCTTAGAGGGCTGGAATGAATTACAATTTTTAGCGATTTTAGAGGGCTAAAATAAATTACAATTTTTAGACATTTTAGAGGGCTAAACAAAATTACAATTTTTAGAGATTTTAGAGGGCTAAAATAAATTACAATTTTTAGAGATTTTAGAGGGCTAAAATAAATGACAATTTTTAGAGATTTTAGAGGGCTGAAATAAATTACGATTTTTAGAGATTTTAGAGGGCTGAAATAAATTACGATTTTTAGAGATTTTAGAGGGCTAAAATAAATTACAATTTTCAGAGATTTCAGAGGGCTAAAATAAATTACAATTTTCAGAGATTTCAGAGGGCTAAAATTAATTACAATTTTTAGAGATTTTAGAGGGCTCAAATAAATTACAATTTTCAGAGATTTCAGAGGGCTAAAATAAATTACAATTTTTACAGATTTTAGAGGGCTAAAATAAATTACAATTTTTAGAGATTTTAGAGGGCTAAAATAAATTACAATTTTCAGAGATTTCAGAGGGCTAAAATCAATTACAATTTTTACAGATTTTAGAGGGCTAAAAAAAATTACAATTTTTACAGATTTTAGAGGGCTAAAAGAAATTACAATTTTTAGAGATTGCTTGCATCAAGCCATATTTTCCCTTTCTTGTTGAGGTCTCCTTTCTTTAATTTAATTTCTGTAGAATTTTTATCAGTGATCGAGAGTATCGATTGTTTCGTCAACGATATTGATTTTATTAAACATTTTTTCGAAAAATTAATAATTAGTCAAAAAATATTACTGATTTTTTATAAAAATTCGTAATAAGCGGAAAAACATTAGTAATTTTCTAAAAAAATAGTAATTAGTTAGAAGATATTTTCAATTTTTCCAAAAAAATTACTAGTAGTGACAAAAAATTTCTAATTTTTCCAAAAAAATTAGTAATTAGTGAAAAAATATTACCAAGTTTTTTTCTAAATATAGTAATTGGTAAGAAAGATATTACTAATTAATTTTTTTTTAAACCAGTAATTTGTAGAAAAGTATTGTGTATATTTACGTATTTGTGTGTACGGATTGAGTCATGATTATTATAACCTCAAACAACTCTATTAAAGAAGTTGTTTTATTTTTTATAATAACTAGATCTTTTCAATATTTCACACATTAGTCTTTACTGTATCGAATGTCGTACGATATCACATAAGTTATTATTAATACGAATATTTAATCAGTATCTATGAAAAAATGCATTAGTAATTTTTTATTTATTTATTACTTTTTCCAAAATTAATACAACATTTCTCCACAAATGATTAATTTTTTTGATTATTTAGCAATATCTTTCTCGCCAATTACTAATTCTTGGAAAAAATTAGTAATATTTTATTGTTAATTACTCATTTTTTTGGAATAATTAGAAATGTTGTGTCACTAATTACTGATTTTTAGAAAAATTAGTAAAATGTTTCCGCCCATTACTAATGTTAAAGAAAAAATTTGTAATATTTTTTTGCTAACTATTAATTTTTCAAAAAAATTGGATAATAAAAATAGATAGATTTTTTTTTCACCGATCACTGATTTCCGTCCACGCGTTCAGAGCTAATTTTTATTCTATTTTCATTAACAGTAAAATTCCAGCAATTTTTTAAATATCGTGTTACATTTTTATGTATGGATAGACCGTCATCAATGTTGGCTTTTGAATCAGAGAAACATTCATCAAAAGCTACAAATTTCATGAAATCTTGATTTTTCTCAAAAATGTCTATTAAAAATATAACTCGAACAATTTTTTCAACATAGCGCCAAATATTGTTAAATAAAAGACTATCCCTGAAAACGGTCGTAATAAACTTCTTGATAGATCTTGGGAAAAAAATGCCCATTTCGATTCGGACAATTTTCATCATTCTTTTTTTTTTCATTCAAGATATCTGCAAAATTTCTTAACCTGTAAATTTATAAAAAAATGTTTCAGTCTCAGAGGGCAGGTTGTATTTTTTCTATGAATTGCTTTTTTTATTTGTAAAAATTATCATCGACCTGCAGTGAGGAAATCCAAAAAAATATCTTTAAAAAATTGAATGTTTTTCAGGCTGCAAGATAAAAAGTTGCAAAACAAGATTTGAGAGGCTCGGAGTTGAAAAAAAAGTCGTTTTGACGCGAAAAGCCCCGTACATATTTACAAAAGGTCGAGAGAGAACGAGACGAGGATTTCGTGAAATTGCCAAGAGTCGAGGGAAGTTCAACAATGAATTTCCTGTTGATCGTCTCGTTCGTCGAGATTCGCGTTCCGTCTCCCGTTAGACAGGACAAGCGGACGTTTGTGACGGTTCATAATCGTCGTGGCTCGATAAATTCGAGGAAGAAATTTCGGGAAGTCGGGAGAGAAAAAAAAACCGTTATCGCGGTTCCTCGTGGCTTCTTATTGGCGAGGAAGGTAAATGGATCGAGAGGGAGTTGAAGGAAGCTTTGTTTTCGTGAAAAAAAATTTTCCTCATTTTTATACCAATGTGTTGATAAAAACCCTTTTACTCAATTTTGGGCCCATTTTCAAAAACCTAAAAACAGCGAAATATCAAGTGCTCGTACTTCGGTTTGACCGATTCTAAAATTTGTTTTTCGTACTTTGAGGCTGTTACTAAACTTAGAGAATGGCGTTTGGTTGATTCCGATAACTTAATTTTTTTTAGATATGAGAGCACTTTGAAAATTACAAAAAAAATTGAAAGGGGTATTGAAAAATTTGCAAAAATCGATGGTCGAACTTTAAAAATCTGCCAAAAATCGAAAAATGATCGGAATCGGATGAACCCAGCGAGGTTTTGAAGCTTGAACGATTACGAAGAGAATGAGCTTGTGTCCAAGCCGCAATTCTATCTAGAAAATAAATTACAGCTGTTTTAGTAAACCGATTGAATTTTGACCAAAATGAAAAAAAAAAAATTGAATTTTTTTTTTTCGGGTCTTATATCGGAGTATTTTTTCCCCTTGAACACGAATCTACCAATAGTTTTTTCAAAAAATCAAAATTTTCATTTATTCTACTTTAGAAATCCAAAAAAAGCAAATCCTTAAGTTTTTTTTTTCTCAGATTCTTTATCAGACATGGCTATAGAACTGTTTATACAACATTGTTTCATCCTTCAAAAATACAAAACAAAAGTATTTTTATTTTTTATTTTGATTCTTTGAATAATTTATAGAAAACACCAAAGTCGAGTCTTCGAAAATGTTTTGTCCCATGGCCGAGAGTTAATCTCAGGATTCAAGTCTGAAAAAAAAATATAAAAAAGCATTTTGAAGAGGAAGGTTTCTTACACAACAATTAAACACTGTTAATGAAAAATAGATTTAAAAAAAACTTGCGGATGTTTGAAATAAATTGTGAAAAATTCAATGGTTCATTTTTATTTCGAACATTCGCCATTTTTTAAAATCGATTTTTGGTAAATTGTTGTGTAAGAAACCTTCCTCTTCAAAATGCTTTTTTATTTTTTTGTTTCAGACTTCCCAATCCTGAGATTAACTGTCGGCCATGGAACAAGACGTTTTCGATTTTGGCGCCTCCTATAAATTATTGAAAGAATCAAAATAAAGAATTTTTTTCTTTGTATTTTCGAAGGATGAAACAATATATGTAAAAACAGATTTATAGCCACATCTGATAAAAGAGCTGAGAAAAAAATCATAAAGGTCAGCTTTTTCTGTCCTTCTAAAGTAGACTACCTTAAAAATCCTTTTAGCCCTATTTTCAAAAATCTCAAAGTAGTGAAATTATGGAAATAGCGAAAGGAAGCTATGTGAACTATGGATACAAATCAGGAAGCAATGTGCAAACGTCCAATTTATTGCAGAGTTTTTTAATTGTATATTTTGTGTTCTAGAGTTGCAAAAAATGCATTATTTTAATAATGCATTAACGATTTCATTAATGATTATTTTTTCACTTAATAATGGGACTTCCATTATACATTATTCATTCGATGAATAATGTGATAAAAAAAATATTGCATTAAATTATTAAATTATTTGGCAAGGGCTATATATTTTTAATAAAATGTTTTGCAACAATTAATAAACACGCATTTGATTGGATCAATCATTCTTCCTGTTGATTGGACTAATTAATTTGTTGATTCAACAAATTTTTTTGCTCAGTGCTTCCTGTATTAAAAGACACGCATGTTTTGAATGATAAAATGTGTTCTTGATTCAAACAACATATTACATATAATTGATAACATATTGTTAGATTCAAGTAAATTCGTTTATTGAATCAGAAATTTATGGAATTGACTGAAAAAAATGAACCGAGTATAGTATATTACGATACTAGTGCGAGAAACTTTATTGTACGAGTGCGCAAAGTGGCACTTTGCGCAGGGAGTGCAATAATAGTATATAAGGGAACCAATCAAATATGTTTTGGCAAATAACGAAAAAAATGATTTTTTGCCTTCAAAACTTTATTTCATTGCTTCTAGTAATTTTTTCTCTCAGTGTTCTGATTTCTTGGAGATGGAATCAAATCAGCTTCTTCATCTCGCAGCTGAAGGATTTATATTTCTCGATAAGACTGTGAAATTGATACAGTAAAGAGTTTCCAGTAGCAGATCAAAAACCTGCTGATCGATTCCTCGCCATGTTCACATTTCCGGATATCGTTAACGTCGAAGGAAGGACTCCATCGAAGAAGGAATCGCCTTGGAAATAATGTGCTACCGGTTTTTCATTGCCAGTTTTAACTCTGAGAGGTACGAGCGACTTTTTTTTAACTCTGCAACGTGTGTCACGAATCGCTGGCATTAAATTTTACGACGAATTTACGACTCGACAAATTGGATACAAAGCCATTCAATTGAATTATACGGCTGTGATTAATATTTGACCATCCGGGCGTTTAAAACAAAGTAGGCCTCGATAATCATCATTCTCATTAGCAAAAAATTCGTTCTGGCATTGCTCGTCTTTCGTGTTAAACCAGCCATGAATTCCCAATTTTCATTCCACCTACGTGCCAAAAGTATGATATAAATTTAAACAAAACCATCTTCTCAAATACTGTTTCAATGTGGAAAGCCATTGTAAACAGTGAAAGGATTGTCAATGTTTCGAATTTTTTTTTTCACAGTCATAACCAATTTTCAAAGGATTGGGTTATTGTTATTTTATCAAGTATATATGGGGCATTCCAGCTATAACCGAGCGGCCATTACCTCGACATTTTTTTTTTCGTGTCGCCGATTTTTTTTCAGTTACTTTTCGCCAAAAAAAACATACGTATTTCTCAAAAAAAAATATTTTTCATCCTCTTCCGTTTTAACACCTTTCAAAGTACAATTATTGTTTACTCGACAAGAGTGTATCCTCCGTTTTTTTTTCAAAAAAATTGACAAAAAAGTACATTAAAAACCGCATCTTTTGAATGAATCTTTTGTATGAAACTTTGAAAAATGCGTTTTTAATGTATACATAAATGTGTACAATATTTATGTACACATAAATATTGTAACTGTATTAATAAATAATAGCACCCACAATGTTACCTGTGTCGAGGTAATGGCCGCCCGATTATAGTTGGAATGCCTCATATTTAATTTACTTCCTACACTGTAAACAATTTTTGTATTTTTGTATGGTCCAATTTTTAATAATGGTCCAAATTGAAAGTTGTTTTTTTGAAAAATGTTGTTTTTTAATTGCCTTTTCAGAAAAAAAATACAACAAAAATATTCGACGTGTTGTTGAATGAGTTTTTCGAGTCTTAAACTCAAAATGGCGTTTTTCAAAGTGAGTGTATATTTTGATTTTTTTTACTTTTTTGTTTCAAACATTTATCTATTCAACATTATTTCAGACTAGCCCGATCGTGGGATTTCCATAACTACTATTTTTTTTCGATTTATGAAAACTAAATTTTTTTTTATTTAAAAAGATTTACAAAAAAGTGTCGAAATAAATTCTAAATAATGAAAAAAAATACTATACAGGAATCAAAGTTGATGTTCATAATAATTGATAGAAAAAACAAAATTTATCTTCAAAAATCGGAAAAAATAGTAGTTATGGAAATCCCACCCCGTAGTAAAAAACTCCATTCGTCGCCATTGAAAAATCCCCATTCATTCCCCATTGCCAAAATAACCAATGGAGATGGATGCCGAATTGCCTAAGGGGATTTTCGCCGTTGAATTACCCATTTGAAACGGAATGGGGATTATCTAATGGGAATTCAATGGAGACAATCCCCTTAGGCAATTCGGCATTCATCCCCATTGGTTATTTTGGCAATGGGGAATGAATGAGGATTTTTCAATGGCGATGAATGGAGTTTTTACTATACGAAAGAATCTCCATTGCTGTTCGCCACTCATTCCCCATTGCCCACAAAAAAAAAATTGGGAAAATTTTTTTTTCATCGGTTCTATACTTTTCGGTCATAATTACGTCGATTGCTGAAAAAAAAAAATCGATACGCCCTTATGGCTTTCGACACCAACTCGGAAAGCCATAAGAGCGTATAAAAAAACAAAAAAAAATTGGGAAATTTTTTTTTTCATCGGTTCTATACGTTTCGGTCATAATTACGTTGACTTGAAATTTCGCTATTTTCAGGTTTTTGAAAATAGGCCCAAAATTGAGCAAAACAGTTTTCTATCGAAATTAATGAAAATTTTGATTTTTTGAAAAAACTATTGATAGATTCGTGTTTAGGGGGCAAAAATACATCGATATGAGGCCCGAAAAACAAAAATAATTTTTTTGTTTGCATTTTGGCCAAAATTCAATCGGTTCACTAAAATGGCTGCAATTTATTTTCTAGATAGAATTGCGGCTTGAGCATGAGCTCATTCCCTTCGTAATCGTTCACGCTTCAAAATCCCGTTTGGTTCATCCCATTACGATCATTTTTCGATTTTTGGCAGATTTTTAAAGTTCAACAATAGATTTTTGTAAATTTTTTAAGGTATACCCCTTGCCATTTTTTTCGGCGATTTTCAAACTGCTCTCATTTCTACAAAAAATTAGTTATTGGGATGAACTTAACGGCATTCTCTAAGTTTGGTCACAAGCTTTGCGTACGAAAAACAAATTTTAAAATCGGTTGAACCAAAGTGAAGTTATGAGCACTTGAAATTTCGCTATTTTCAGGTTTTTGAAAATAGGCCCAAAATTGAGCAAAACAGTTTTTTATCGAAATTCATGAAAATTTTGATTTTTTGAAAAAACTATTGATAGATTCGTGTTTAGGGGGCAAAAATACATCGATATGAGGCCCGAAAAACAAAAATAATTTTTTTTTTTTTGCATTTTGCCCAAAATTTAATCGGTTCACTAAAATGGCTGCAATTTATTTTCTAGATAGAATTGCGGCTTGAGCATGAGCTCATTCTCTTCGTAATCGTTCACGCTTCAAAATCCCGTTTGGTTCATCCCATTACGATCATTTTTTGATTTTTTGCAGATTTTTAAAGTTCAACAATAGATTTTTGTAAATTTTTTAAGGTATACCCCTTTCCATTTTTTTCGGCGATGTTCAAACTGCTCTCATTTCTACAAAAAAATAGTTATCGGGATGAACTTAACGGCATTCTCTAAGTTTGGTCACAAGCTTTGCGTACGAAAAACAAATTTTGAAATCGGTTGAACCAAAGTGAAGTTATGAGCACTTGAAATTTCGCTATTTTCAGGTTTTTTAAAATAGGCCCAAAATTGAGCAAAACAGTTTTTTATCGAAATTCATGAAAATTTTGATTTTTTGAAAAAATTATTGATAGATTCATGTTTAGGGGGCAAAAATACATCGATATGAGGCCCGAAAAACAAAAATATTTTCTAGATAGAATTGCGGCTTGAGCAAGAGCTTATAAAATTTTTTTTTCATCGGTTCTATACTTTTCGGTCATAATTACGTCGATTCCTGAAAAAAAAAATTCGATACGCCCTTATGGCAGCTGTAACGCGATATATATTATTACATTTAATAGAAATTATTGAAGCTCAGAATTGAGAAAATAGATTGTAAGTGTATTCAGATGACGATTGATAATGAAAGTATATACGTTTCTCCTCTCACAAATCGGGTTGAGAAGGACTGATAAAATTATGTGTATATGTTAAAAATAAACGGTTTTAAAAATCATTTATCCCAAACGTACGCGTACTTGATGAGCAGTTTATAATACATTTTTTTAAAATTACTTTCGAATAATTTCCGAGCTTATGCTAATATTAATTGACCATCGATATAATCATCAGCATTTATTACAATTGAAGAAAATATTTGGTTCATATATGAGAATCAGCGACATCTACTCTTACTTGACTTTATTAATTCACCGCCGTTTGAGAAATATCGCATTCGGAAAAATTCTCATCGATCGATGGGTTCAATTGTTCAGCATTAAACCTCGAATATGGATTGCAACATCGTTAACGAATGCTGCTCATCATTCGATCAGTCATCAATGAAGTGACATTATTGATAAATGTTGATCATTGTATAATTCGTAGTTACTTATTATTCAATGGGTATCCTTGGTAAATGCTGATCATTTCATCGTTAGCCGCACTTGGGTTCCAATGAACATCTGTGGGAAATGCTGATCTTTCAGTTCATCCGCATTGACTTTCCAATGGACATCATTGGGTAAAGCGGATCACTTCGTTCATCAGCATTTACCATCTCATGGACACCATTGGGCAATGCTGATCGCTCGATACATCCGCATTGGCTTTCCAATGAGCATCATTGAGTAATGATGATCATTCGATTCGTCCGCATTGGCTTTCCAATGAGCATCATTGAGTAATGATGATCGTTCGATTCATCCGCATTGGCTTTCCAATGAGCATCCTTGAGTAATGATGATCATTCGATTCATCCGCATTTGATGTTCAATGGATACCCATTCACTGATCAATGGTCAGCCCTGTACGCCATTGACAAATGCGGAAATCTCAATGGGTCCCCATTCATTGTCCAATGGAGTCGTATGAGGACTATTGGTTGCCATTGGCGATTCAATGGAGTTTTTTACTACGGGACGATCGAACTAGTTTTAAAAGTTGTTGAATAGGTATAAGTTTAAGACAAAAAATTTAAAAAAATATCAAAATATACACTCACTTTTAAAAACGCGATTTAAGGCTTAAAACTCAAAAAACTCATTTAAAAACAGGTCGAATATTTTTGTTATATTTTTTTCTGAAAAGGCCATAAAAAAATCAAAAATTTCAAAAAAAAAACTTAATTTTGACCATTATTAAAGAAGTTACGACCGAAATACCAAAAAAGAGCGGTTTTTTGGCCTTTTGAACGAGCAATCAAAAAAATCTCAAAATTTTCCAGCAGGGGTCTTTTGATGGGTACTAAAAAATATAAAAAAATTGAGGAAATAAAAAAAAGTGTTTCAAACTGTCCGATTTGGCATGGAATGCCCCATATACAGTATATTAACTTTCATATACATTTCGAACCATTTTCATATACGAGGATATTAATTTTCAATGTTCTCAATTTTAATTTTAATATGCAAATATTAAATTTAAGATTTAAAAAAAGATTAAAAAATTAAGGAATTTTCTCTAGTAAAAATAATGTCGTTAACGTATAAATCAAAATAAAACTGAACATTTTTTTTAAGTCATAAAACGGCGAGCGTCTCTCAAAAGTTCATTAACGCGTCTTTTCAAAGTTTTTAATTTTTTTTAAATAGTGAAAAAAAATAGTTTTTAATTTTTCAAGGTAGAAAAACATCCATCGAAGATTCGTACCAAATTTCAATCGATTGGATGGATGTCGAGATTTCATGGGTACGAGATTGAAAAATGGGATTTCGATAAACTTTCAGGATGTAAAAAAAAAAATCGATTGCTTCAAATTTCTAGAACAGAATACTGCCTTCAATAAAATTCTTCTAGGATCTTTCTGAGTGATTTCTGAGTGATAAATTTTTTTTTTTAGAAAATTTGACATAGGAAATTCACATGTTTTTATATTTCTTCCGTGAAATTGCATATTCTCACATTTTTCGTGCGATCCCTTTGCTGTTTCTCAAATTATACTCTATAATTTAGTTTCGTTCTCTCGGTCGAGGATGAACAATAGATGTGACTGCAGTTTTTTTTTTTTTTTTTTTTTTTTTATAAAGCGTCGGGAGACTCGTGTCGTGTGCGTTTGGTCTTCCTCAAGGAGTCAGTAGGACGTTGTGCCCCCCTTTTAATGTCGAGGATCGAGCACGCTTATGCACGTGCAGAATTTACCGTAACGCTAATTGTTACGTCTAATTATTACGCCACGGGACCTCGACAACGTTTCTCTGGGTACTGTTTTTTTTTATTCTTTCGTACGTGATTATACACAATAGGGCGTTTGAAAAAAACATTTTTTTACCATTGTGGTCCTCATCGAGATTTTTTTAGCTTCACCGTGAAAAATAGATTTCTGGAAAATCAAAAGCTTGCACGATTTTTTTTCCCGCTGGCGCATCAGCGCCCAAATTTGGCAAAAATGGCATTTTTTGGAAATTTTAAGGGGAGAAATAGGTCTAGGACGGCGTTTTTACAGTGATGAATTTTTTGAACACTCAAAGAATTTGTATAATTTATTGTTATTGTGAGGTCTTTTTATACATATATTTAAGAATATATCCTGAAATTTTCGAAAATTTGCCTCGAAAGTTAACATCAATTTTCATCTGAAATTAATTGCACAAAGAATTTACTTTTTTTAAATATGTGTCTCTTTAGGGCGATTTTTTTTGACTTTTTTTATTTCTTGCACTCCCCACCCGAAATTTTGGTGTATAAGGTAAATGTCCCAATTATTGAACAGCTAAGGATCTGGAGATTGAATTCGGTGAGAAAAAAATATAAAATTAAGAAAAAAACCATCGCTTTCATGTTCAAATGATACTTTGATATTTTTACTTTCGAAAAATCACCCTTTGAATTATTTTTAAATGATTTCAAATGAAAGAAAAGAATAACAATGCGGAGCATGCAAATGTCCCAATTATTGAACACTGGAAGTGCCTATGTCCCTAATATTGAACAGGCATGTCCCAGTTATCGAACACTCTCGAGAATTCTGTTTCCGTTCTGAAAATATTATTTTGGGTACAATATTAAGAAATAAAAGCAAAATCAAACGCTCAAATAATCTTTTATTAATCATGTAAAAATACAAAAATACATATTTAGTCTCTTTTGACAGGTTTTTGGTTCATTCGCATTTGGTCTATTTTTGCTCTTCAACTCGAACTTTATTTTATTTTTATTTTCAGCTTCCTCGTTTTTATGTTCCGTTTTTGTTTGATTCTCTCGCAGCTTTCTTGTTTTTCGACTGAAATATCGGAGAGCAAAAAATATTGAACATTACATTCGTATTTTTAGGTTACATTTAGGTTACATTCACCTTTTACTTTTCTTTTTATGTTTATTGCACGAAAATACAAATAAAAAATATATTTGACCATCTTAGAGTTATCATCATTAAAAGAATAAAGGTAAGCTTATTCAGGAACTTACAGTTTTTGTTTGAATAAATTCACACGATCTGTCACTCGTTAACTGTCTCGATGTTTTGATGGGTTTAATGACGCCATCTTGGAGAATTCCAGTGTTCAATAATTGGGACACACTGCATTTTCTATGTCCCAATGATCGAACACCGTATTTTTTAACAAATAATTAATTAAAAAAATTGTTTAAAAATTGTTATTTGTAAGAAGTTTTCTGAGGAACCTGAAACGCCTTTACTTTTTGAGATGCGACAGTTTTTGAATTTTGTATACCCTTACGCATGAAGCGGCGCGTCTTAGCAAAAACGATAAGCACTTACCACGAGACGTCAAATCGGGTCACCGTTGCTGATTAAATAATTTTTTTCTTTATTAATTAAAGCTTTTTTTACACAAGTAAGGTAACATTTCGATAGTTAAAAGTTCCGTATGTGTAATGAAATTTTTATAAATAAGTTAATGCATGCAGGTGAATGAGAAATGATAAAAATACAAGATAGTGTTCAATAATTGGGACCTGTTCAATAATTGGGACATTTACCTTATGTCTAAAAGAAAATCCCCTGAAAGTTACAGCTCTTAATATTGATATTAAGTACTTTCCCTTCGCGTGATAAGTTTTTCCATCTAAAATACACGTAAATCAAAAACTTTATTCGTCAAAATTTTACCACTCCGCGGTTTTTTATGCTATCAAATTGATTTTGGTCGCAATTTACGTAGATTTGAACGATCTTCAAAAGTGTTCTGAACAGCGTCAGTGTAACTTTCACTGGTGAGATGGTACGGATCCCTAAAGTTGATTTTTACCCAAAATTCTCGATTTTTTGCTGTTATTTCCGAAATGATGAACTTAACCGAAAAATCGTAACAGGAAATTTTGTTGGAAATTTAATTTCCTACAAAAAAGGTCCTTTAGACCTAACTGCTAAAATTAATATTTCTTGAGATATTGAACCTTAACTTATTTATGGTATAAAATTTGTGTAGTTTATCGAACCAAAAGTTTTAAATTGTTGATATTCCATATCATATCACCATATCACATATCATATTACCAGTGGTGATATGATATGGAATATCAACAATTTGAAACTTTTGGTTCGATAATCCATAAAAATTTTCATATCATAAATAAGTTAAGGTTCAATATCTCAAGAAATATTAATTTTAGCAATTAGGTCTAGAGGACCTTTTTTGTAGGAAATTAAATTTCCAAAAACATTTTGCTTTATATTTTTTCGGTAAAGTTAATCATTTCGGAAATAACAGTAAAAAAATGAGAACTTTGTGTAAAAATCAACATTAGTGACCCGTACTGTCGCACCAGTGTAAGTTACACTTACGCTGTTGAGGACACTTTCAAAGATCGTTCAATTCTGCGTAAATTGCGACCAAGATCAATGCTATAGCATAAAAAACCGCGGAGTGGTAAAATTTTGAAGGAAAAAGTTTTTCATTTATGTGTATTTTAGATGAGAAAACTTATCGCGCGAATGGAAAGTACTTAATATCAATATTAAGGGCCGTAACTTTCAGGGAATTTTCTTTTAGACATATGCAACAAAATTTCGGGTGGGGAGTGAAAGAAAAAAAAAAAGTCGAAAAAAATCGCCCTAGTGTCTCTTCTATGTGAGACTCACTTTCCTCAAAATAATTGAAAATTAGTATTTTTTAGAGAGGTGTGAATAAAGCCTGATTTTTTACCATTTTTTCGTACTTTTTTTTACAATAAAAGAATACTTTGAACAACGATATTTTTTAGGATTTAGATTCAAATAGAGCGTATTTATATAAAGAAACTATATGCCAAATTTCAAAATGATTCATTAAAAACGTTCTAAGAGTGTTCACAAATTCGAAAAAAGTCGTTTCGAGAAAAACGCGTTTGAAAAAAAAGTGGCAGAAAAGGTTAATTTAAGGAACTTTAGAAGGACAAAAAAAGCAAAGTTTTAAGTTTTTTTCAGCTCCTTTATCAGATATGACTATAAAACTGATTACAACATTGTTTCATGCTTCGAAAGTACAAAACAAAAATTTATTTTATTATTTTAATTATTATTTTTTTAAATTATTTTTTTTCTCTCTATCGAACAATAATTCAAATGAAATCTGAGGAATCTGGGATAATATTTAGTAAAAGGTTTTGAAAACAAAGATTTTGCAGATTCCTCAGTTTTATTGTGATTTATCGATTACCAAAGAGTAGCAAAATAAAATGAAAAAAGTTAATTATCAAACATTGAGAAAAAAATCGAGTCTGAAACAATTTCAGCATATCTCGGTCGAAAACAAAATGTCTGCCACAAAATGTGCACACTGAAGGATTTTGCGATGTCTGAATTTTGGAATTACCAAAAAAGCTGTTTTTGCCAAAAGTTGATTTGGCAGGAGCAAATAAATTTTACAGGCTTTCGCCTCGTCTTGGATCAATTTTTTAGGGCGAAGATTTAAAAATCTCAATGAGAAGCCCAATTGGAAGAAAATGTGTTTCTTTTTTAATCACCCTGTACGAATTTAATACGTGCACAGTACGAATGTATTGTGTGTAAAATTTTACCGTACACAATGGTTTTTTTATTATTATTTTTTTTTTCCATCGATCGATGACGATAAAAAGGGCGTAAGTCTCCATATTTAACGCCCAAGTTTTGAGCTACTTGCGCCTTTTCGAGTGTAATATACAAATTTCTTGTGCGTGGACTCATCTTGTTGTTTTAAGCGCAATCATCGTTACGTTTTACCATAAAACTCGAACATTGCGTGATGAACTGTTTTTCTTTTTTTTTTCGAAACGCTGCGTGCACTTACGATGCGCGTTATCCTCTGGATCTCATATCGTAGATTAGTCATTTGCGATAATGAAAAAAAAAAAGAAAATCTTCACTCTGTGTCACGGTTTGATGTAACTCCCGTGAATTTTCGAACATTTTTTTTTCCCCTGATGGGAAAATTTCTCACGACTTTTTTTTTCACGTTTTTCATTATTTTCGATCTTTTTACTATTTAATAATCTTTTTGCTATGCATTTCTAGATTGCAATCTCGATGTGCTCGAAAAAAATAATGATTCAACGGTTTTGTAAAATTCAAACATATAATGATAGTGCATATTGTGAGAAAGTTTTTTTTCGAAATTCACTCGATATTAATTATTTCAAGTGCATTCTCATTGCACTTTTGTGGGATGATTTTTCTACGATTCTGTTTTTGCAATTTTTGAAAATTGAAATTTTATTGTTCATATTTATAATAATAATAATAATAATGAATAATTTTATTATAATAATAATTAAAATTTATTTAAAAAATAATTAAAACTTATTTAAAAAATAATTAACATTACAATAAAATTTTTAAGATATTTTAGAACGCTCTAACTTTTGCAACTTAAAAGCTATTGTGTCGAGATTTTATACAACAATAAAAGGAGTAACGAAAGTGGTCCATTTTTAATTTGGTCCAGTCAGGAGGTCGAAAAAAGCGATTTTTCAAGAATTTTTTTGGAAAGATATTTTAATTTATTTACGTAAAAAATTTATAAACATATTTTTGTAACTTTTAACTTCATTTTGAAATTTTTCTTTTTCCAAAATAATGATTCCTGAAGCCGCTGTAGCCGATCTCCGGAAGGTCCTATAAAAAATGGCGTCTTGCGTTGACCGCGATATCTCTGGATCTCATAAAAAATTGAAAAATTAAAAATATTTCGTTAATATAAGGTACAACCTACTATTTAATCGAAGGAATGAGCAAAATATCTATTTTTAACAAAATGGCGGCTTCTAAAAAAAAATTCGATTTTTGATGAAAATTTTTGCCTTAAATTATTTATAAAATGGACAATATTTATCGGTAAAAAAAAACTTCGGTGAATTACTAATAAATATATTGATAAAGCTTGTGTACAAATTTTAGACTGATCGGTTATGCGGTTTGTAAGAAATCTTGAATCTTGCTTCTGCGAAACTTAAATATATGGGGTATTCCATGTCAAATCGACCACTTTTAAACCCGACCCCTTTCGATTTCGCTGAAATTTTGTTTTCCTTTTCTACCCAATTAAAAACATTTTTCAGGAAATTTTCACATTCTCTTATCCAACCCAAAAGAAAAAGCTTTTTTTTTTAAATGACTATGACTTCTTCAAAAATTGACTAATTGGGACGTTTGTTTGAAAATTTTCGATGTTTAATTTACTTTTCGAAAAAAAATACAAACAATTTTTAAGATATTAAAATTTGTAATTTTTCACTTTTTCGAAAAAAATCACCTTTTTATCGAAGATCGCCATTTTGAATTTTTTTTGTTCCCTCAAAAAATACTTTGATCAATTCCGGAAAAAATGCCGCCCAATCTGGAGTGGCATACCTTTTCCTTCTATTTTGTTCACTTTTTTGAAAAATAAGAAAATAAAAAAAATTTCCGCGATTCCCACTTTCAATTTTTTATTTCTTCTCAATTGTTTAAATCCCGAGGTCCTTTATAAATCCTCAAAAATTTCCAGAGTGGTACTTTGTGAAATAAGTCCAATGGAGAATTTTTTTTTTCAATCGTTAAAAAAAAAAAAAAATTTCAATTTCTTTTCACGCAAAAAGTTGAAAAGGGGAAACTTCGATAAGAAGATGATTTTTCTCGCAAAAGTACAAAATTTCACAGGTTTTAATATCTTGAAATTTGTTTGTATTTTTTTTCAGAAAGTATATTCAAAAACGAAATTAAAAAAAAACGTCCCAAATAGTCAGATTTTGAAGAAGTCATAGTGATTTAAATAAAAAGCTGTCGTTTCTTTTGGGTTGGATAAAAAAATTTGAAAAGGAAAACAAAATTTCAGCCAAATCGAGAAGGGTCGGGTTTTAAAGTGGTCGATTTGACATGGAATACCCCATATGTACATTGCGATAATGAAACAAAAAAAATCGATTTTTTGGAAATCCCGACTGCGTATAACTCCCTCAAGGAGTTGCACGCCCCTTAAGAGCGTATAAAATCCGAGCCTCTTAAGGGTTCGGATTTTCCAAATTCTAAATTTTGATTTTTTTTTTCAACGGATAACAAATTTTTACATAGCCCATTTTTTGCATCTTTAACTCTATTTGTATTCTGTTATTTACTATCGAACATTTTTTCTCCACTCTGTCAATCCAACAATTGTTCCAAGAGTCATTTCAATTTGGCGGGAAAAAGGATAATTCTGCGAAATCCACTTAACACGGTTTGAGGATACTCCCCCGAGTGCCATTTTTGTTTTTATTACACCCAAAAAACCGCTGTTGTGAGAAAATTACAATAATCTTGATTTTGAAAAAAAAGAGCCAACGAGCTACAAAATAATGATGCGCTTAGCAAATTCTAAGCCACAATCATTCGGACCATACAATATAATTTACCAGCTATTTATCTCTTTATATCCCGACGAACTTTCTGTCGAGCGTCTTATTACCATACTTTTCATCTGATTCCGTTTTCTCATTTGTCCGCGCGCTGTAATTGAAATTTCAAGGTGACACGAGTCTCCACTTTGCGCCCTCGTTCACGAAGAGCTCATTCACTACGGTTCCTCCTTGTTCCAACGTTCACCGCGTTCTTTCCCCTCGTTTCGGATGTGTATTTTCATGTATCGCACGGTTTTTAAAACGATCTCGCTGTGGTTACAGTTCACGAAGAGGTCGCCTCTCAAAGCCTGAAAATGTCGTACCAGAAAATGTATAGTCGCGTGGGAAACAAACGGGTTCTCACTTAAGGGGAGGCTAAATACCGACATTTGCACCTCGAAAATGGATTCCAAACTTGCTCTGGCACGAATGGATGGAAATCAATAAAATGTTGACAGTATCATCAGAATTATGGCACAAATGGAGCCCCACTAAAATTTTTTCGAAATAAAAAAAAAAAAAAAATTGCAGATCCGATTATCATCAGGAATCTGTAATTGAAAATATCAAATTATAATGTTTCTACTGCATTTCGGCTAAAACCAAGAGTGGGGCTCCATGACGAACACTAAAGTACGAATATCGATACGTCTTCGACATTATTTTATGAAAAAAACCGCGACGTAAGTTTGGAATCCAAATCACGAGATAAATGTTGATAAATTTAGTGTATTATCGAAAAACAAAATGGCGAAATCAAGTTCACAAAAATCCGAAAGAGGGCAGCCCCGTGTGGAATCCTCATGAAATAAATATTATTCTCATCAGATTCTATCCAAACTGTCTGACAAGTCAGTGGCAATTAACGAAAACGTTGATTTATGTCTCGCGTTTGCATTTTGTAATTCATTCATCATTCATTCATAAATTTAATTGATATTCATCCACCGGTATTGGAAAAAATTTGGACAGCGATTTTGAGTCGATAATATAGGATTTCAGAAATAATGTCGGTATTTAGCCTCGCCTTAATTAAGTGTATTTTCGTCCAGTTTTCCCCAACAGAAATCTGCATTTTTTGTCAGTTTTCAATAATTCCAGTCTCATTTTATTTCCTGAAAGATTCTTCATCGGTTCCCCGCAAAGATTTTCACTAGTCCTAAGAAAGAATTGCAATCATTTGTTTGACCGCAGGAAAAAGTCCAAAGGGTAAAAATTTTCAAACGTCAATGATGAACCAAATTTATCTAAAACATCAATAATATAAGCGGTCACTTTGCAAAGAATTTTTCGAAAAACAAAATGAGTTCAGAATCACTCAAATTTGATGTAAAATGCTGATGAAAAATTGGCAGATGTTTGTAAAAACGATGTTTTTACAATTTAGCAGTGAGATGCGCTTTAAAAGGCAGAAAAAAAGCAAATTTTTAAGATTTTTTAAATTTTTTCTCAGCTCCTTTATCAGATATCACTATAAAACTGTTACAACAACATTGTTTCATTCTTCGAAAGTACAAAACAAAAATTCATTTTTTATTTTGATTCTTCGAACAATTTATAGAAGGCGCCAAAGTAACAAAAAAAAAAGAAAAAAGCATTTTAAAGAAGAAGATTTCTGACACAACAATTAATGACCGTTGATGAAAAATCGATCGAAAAAAATGGCGGATGTTTGAAGTGAAAAAAAAAAATTAATTTTTCACAAGTTATTCCAAACATCCGCCATTTTTTTTAAATCGATTTTTCATTAACGGTGGTAAATTGTTGCGTAAGAAACCTTCCTCTTTAAAATTAATTGTCGATGGGACAAAACATTTTCGACGTTGGCGCGCCTTCTATAAATTATTCAAAGAATCGAAATAAAGAATACATATTTTTTTGTATTTTGAAAGGATGAAACAATGTTGTAAAAACCGTTTTATAACCATATCTGATAAAGGAGCTGTGAAAAAAATCTTAAAAATGTTCTTTTTTTGGCCTTTTAAAGTAGACCAGTGCCTTAACATGGGCGATGTAAATACGCGCTTACATCGAGCGGAACAAACGCCAAGGACACGAGGAAACACAATATCCTTAAGGTGTGCGTTTTCACGTACACATACATTGAGTGCAAAAGAAGGGATTAAAACAACCACCCCCACTCCAACTATTAAATTTCAAGAGCAAGGAGATGAGAACGATGGCATGGGAAAGGCTTTTGCCAAACGGGGGCGTTATTCGCTATCCAGCCTCAGTACAAATTCAACATCAACCACGTCGGAGTGTCACAACACCTTCAGACTTTTCGCAAAACACCGTGTTAATCGCTCGTTCTCCACCGTGAAAGACTCTGCGAAGGAAAAGACTCCGAACACGTCGAATCGAACTAACCTTTTGACCTCTGAATAACATTGAACATTGGAGAACGGAATTTCATTTCGTTGGATAACTTTGATTATAATCGAGCGAAAAAAAATTTACGGAGAATATATATTTTTTTTGGACAGTGGGAACACGTTTCAATAGTTTGACCTCTGAGTGACCTTGGGGTTGAAGATAGTAAATTTCGTCGGTTTCGAGTGGACGGAGAAACGTACATTTCTCTATGAAAAAATACACATTTTGAGGATTTGCCAAGTTTGACCTTCGAGTAACCCTCGAGTAACCTCTGGGTGACCTTGGACTTTGAAGATCGACGCTCACCAGCTCCACTTCGTTCGTTCCGAAATATATTTTGAATTGTGGATTCTCGTTTCTGGATTGGACCGTGAAAACATCGATTTTGAGCTGTGACGAATTTTGACCTTGAAAATTCTCCAAGGTCATTTGTCGCTGGAATCGTCCGAAATCCAAACAGCTGCGGATTCGTGGATCGTTTGACTTGTTAAATGTTACATTTGACCGTAAATCATCATCGCATTCGTCGTTCGTCGTGAATAGCTCGTTCTAAATTGAGCATGACTGTGCAACGAAGGAGCAACAGAAAAAACAAGAAAGAAAGGAATATGGCCCAGTGATTATTCAGTCCTCGAGGAACTTCACTCAAGACAAAAAAAAAAGATCGAAGAAAAAAAAACGCCTAGTTTTTTTATGTAACAAAACTTTTATATGTAACAAAAAAAAAGACACTTTTTGTCGATCCAAACGAAGACAATTCGGAGCGAAACAAATTTCTCGCCAGGGAGATTTTTCAACGAGATATTCGAGATCATTCATTCGACCTTTGGGACACTCAACCAGAGACATCGAGGAAAAATGTGTCTATAAAACATTGAAGAGACAAAAATCGAAACCAAAAAATGTTCTAAAAATTTTAAAAACCAATATTTATCACGGTGAAGCGAAAAATCAATTATCGAGTGACGTTCCAAATTTCGTCGAAATTTTGCTGAGGGCGGTCGAGAGAAAAAAAAATGAAGAGATGAAAGGAGGTAGGAAACGATTCGTCAAATTTTATCAAATTTTGTGACAATTTTTTTTTTGCTTCCTCGTAAAGGAAGCTTTGTTTTTGTGAAATTTTTTTTTTCGAGATTTTTATGCCAATGTGTTCAAAATGTCCCAAAATATCGAAAAATTATATTTAGAAAAAATGACCGGATAAATGTGTGTGTGTTTATTTATCTTGAGTTTCTGGTTTAAATAATTAATAACTCAAGAACGTTTCGAGATATCGATCTGAAATTTGGCACACTCGTCCAGCACGAATTGCCCTTCATTATGAAAAATTTTCGTTTCAATTCTAACGGGTGTTCAGATTTTATCGAGACTTTTTTCGTTTTTGCAACAATGGCGTAAACGCTCTGACTTCTGCAATTTTTAAGATATAGCACTTGAACTTTGTACAGCATTAGTATAGCTATTAAGGTTGTTTGGTATTGAATTTGACAAAAATCGATCGAGAGATTAAATTTTTATCAAATTTTGAATTTTTCAAAAAATAGCCTAAATGCTCTAACTTGCACAATTTTCAAGATATTGCAGTGAAACTTTGTAAGGAACTAGTATAGCTACCAAGGTTGTTCGCAATTAAATTTGACGAAAATCCATCGAGGGATTAAAATTTTATGAAATTTTTAATTTTTTGAAAAATAGAGTAAACGCTCTAACTTGTGAAATGTTTGAGACATTGCACTGAAACTTTGCACAGAGCTAATACAGCTATCGAGGATGTTCATTATTAAATTTGCCGAAAATCGATCGAATGATTAAAATTTTATCAAAATTTTTTTTTTTTTTTTTAAACAGCTTACTCTAACTTAGGCTATTTGCGAGATATTGTACTGAAATTTTGTACACATTCAAAATAGTGATCAAGGTTGTTCGTGGAGCTGGGCAGCACTTGAAAGTACTCGGTACTTGCAGGTACTTGAAGTACGGTACTTGCAAGTACAAAGTACTTCAAAAGTACTTCAAGTATTGTACTTAAATTTTTCAAGTACTTCACGTACTTGAAGTACTGTACTTGAAAATTTCAAGTACTTTTCTGTAACCTTTTTTGTTTATCTCTAAGTTAAGTGAAGTTGATCAATCATGTAATTTTGACTGTTGAAAATTACAAAATTACATGATTGATCAACTTAAAAAAATTCATATTTTTGAAAAAGAAACATCTTTCTGAAAATCTCTCAGGATCTTTTCAAATCAGTACAGAGTATTATATTTAAAAAAATGAACAAAAATTCGATGATAATCGTGGAATCTCACGATTTTAAAAAATTCAAAATTCTCCGAATTCATTATTTTTCAAAATTTTTTGTCGGAATATTTTTTTTTCTTAGCCGCAAGTTACTCTTCAAGGCGAAACAAACGATTTTTCATAATTATCATAGTTTTCAAGATATTTAGAAAAAAAATTTTGAAAAATGGTCAAATTTTGAATATTGCATAACTTTTGAACAAAAAAATTAATTTTCTTTCCTTGGTAGAACTTGGTTTTATGATAAAACAAAACTTCTGACCAAATTTCGTCGAAATTGAAAGTGGTCGATTCCAACTCTTGGTCAATTTGACATGGAATGACCCAAGTACCAGAATTTACGAGACGTACGCGAAAACTAGCAAAGTACTTGATACTGGTACTTGATTTTTTCAAGTACTTGTACTTCAAGTACTCGTCTTGACGAGTACTTGCAAGTAACGAGTACTTTGTACTTCAAGTACCACCGATACTTGATACTTCAAGTACCTACGGTACTATGTACTTGATACTTGAAGTACTTGCAAGTACTTTGCCCAACTCTGGTTGTTCGCTATTGAATTTGGCAAAAATCAAATTTGGCAAGAAGTAAATTTGATAGAATTTGACAAATTTGTACATTGATTATGTTTTTTTCGATAGTTAACGAAGCTTCCTTTATGAGGAAGTCAAATTTGATGGCCATACTTTGTGATAAAGGAAACTGTGTGAACTATGCATAAAGATGAGAAAGCAAATGTGCAAATGTCCAATTTGCATGGTTTCTTACTTCGTATTCTCTTTTTTCTTCGTCGAGGCAGATGAATTCGCTTCGATGGAATTTTTCAACGGGAAAAACACGTCGGAGGGCGGAAGAATCTTCAACATTGTTCGGATGCAAATAATCGGTGAGTCTGAATTTAATTTTCGTATTACATGTAAGTATAGCAAAAAGCGTGTAAAAACCTGAGATCGTTATCGAAACGGTAAAAAGTGCAATGCTTCGAGCGTGCGCCGGTCTGTTTACATACAGAGAAATATTTTCAATAAATATTCTCGAGGTTCGCGAGAAAAAGTTTTAACACGTGGAGGGAGTTCATTAGTCGTGAAATGAATAGGCCAATTTGACTTGCTAATAAGCAAGTCAAATTAGTCTATTAATAATAATAATAATAATAATAATAATAATAATAATAATAATAATAATCGCATACTATGGAAATTGGTGGTAACACGTATCGCGAGTGCCCCGCCATTTTTCTTTCTCTCTTCCCTATTTTTTTTCTTTTTTTTTCGTTTCAATTATATATTCAGCGATGAGTTTGAAATTCGACGCATCAATCTTCGTTTCTATATTCAGTGCACGTGAAAGACATTAACATTATAAATCAATTTGTCATGAACTTCGAAAGGGCGGAAAAATTGTGTGAAAATACAAATTTGCAATTCTTTTCATTTTTCACTTGAATATTTTTTCATTAATATTTAATGTTAATAACGATCTTTGCGCCATTTTAATCGTTGAAAAAATGTTTAAAAAATCTTGGTAAAAACATGAAAAAATTCGGGTTTTCTACTTTTTCGTGAGAATTTAGAAGTGAAGTTTTATTAAGAGGTCATTAAAATGGAATTTGATTTAAAAAAATGTTGTTTTAATTTGTGGCAAAATTTATACACGCACGAAAATCGCTTAATTTTTGCTTTTCAATGAATTTGTTACTCCAATCTGTGCTCATTCTTTTCATATTTTTTTGGCGATCAAAATGCTCTTTGGTTGATCTTGATACATCGAAATTGTACCTTTTTTTTGTCGTTTTTCTAATTGTCATGATCATAAAAATTGAGCTACCGGATTACAAAATTATGAAGCTGTGAGATATTTAAACTCATTTTGAATTAAAACATTTGCGGTTTTTTTTAAATTTTACATCTCTATTTTATGGAAAATCAGTCGCTGATTATGAATTGCGTGTCATATTTGTCGAAAAAAAAACCAAAATTGGAAAAAAGCGAAAAACAAGGTCAACCGGACGAACAAGATCTTGAAGGCTCTTTTTTCAAAAATTTTTTATCCTTGTTAATGATTTAAAAAATCAAAATTTATTTCATGGTCATTGTTTATAGAATTTTGTTTCAAATTTTCGATGGGTCTTTTTTGTCTCTCGTTCAGCTTGAAAAAAAAAATTATTTAACACCTCTGACATCGCATATTTTCGGTAAAGGAATGAGAAACGATTCCAAGGCCATTTAATGGTCTTCGGAAAATATCACGAATGTCTGACGTGCAAAGAGAGCAAACTTCCTAACTGATAGTTAACCGTGTAGGGGGATCCACCTAGTGCTGATTTATTCATGATGTTCGTTGAATCGAGACGCCCAACGCTTACCATACATGATGGTTTTGCCTTTTTCTCGAGTCGTACACTGCTGTACATAATAGTTATGTCGTTAGAGGGACAGGTGATAATCGGGCGTGTGAAAAGGTTATTGTTGGGTTTGGCAGTCAAAGTTTTCGTTAATGGTAAATCCCAAAAATGGCACCACTAATCATATTCCATTAAATAGGATTTTGTTCAATTGAATTCAATAGATATCTATAGTACGGTGATTCGTTTCAGGGCAACTTTTTTTTTGACCCATCGTGCCCGAAAACCTTTAGTTGGTGCCCAAAAACGAAGTTTCGTGAAAGGGTGGTGTTGTCAAAAAATATTCAGAGGTCGTGAATCAAAATTAAAGGTTTCCCATTTGATTAACATAGAAAAAAAAATTTCTTATTATTAGTGTTACCATTCCGCGAATTTTGATATCGCGATATTTTCCAAGTGGGTTTTCATAGGAAATATGATACTCTACAATAAAGTTCATTGAGCCATGTCCACAAATTCAACTGTTTCAGCGGTATCGTTGCTTCAAGTGAATATTGTACACTGAGAGAAAAAATTACTAGAACCAATGAAATAAAGTTTTGAAGGCAAAAAATAATTTTATTGCCCTCCGGACGTAAAAGTGCCTTTTTACGCCCACTTCGTGGGCTTAAAAGGCACTTTACGCCGTCGGGCGATAAAATATTGTATGACCCTCGTACAAAAAAACTTTTTCTGACTCGTGTGATTGCAGCATTCGCCTTCGGCTCATGCTGCAAACTCACACTCGTCAGAAAAAGTTTTTTGTCCTCGGGTCATAATGTACTATTTTTTTCATTATTTGCCAAAACATATTAGATTGGTTCCCTTATATATTTACTAGGTTCATTTTTTTCAGTCAATTCCATAAATTTCTGTTTCAATAAACGAATTTACTTGAATCTAACAATATGTTATCAATTATATGTAATGTGTTGTTTGAATGAAGAACACATTTTATCATTCAAAACATGCGTGTCTTTTAATACAGGAAGCACTGAGAAAAAAAATTTGTTGAATCAACAAATTAATTAGTCCAATCAACAGGAAAAATGCTTGATTCGATTAAATGCGTGTTTATTAATTGTTGCTAAGCATTTTATAAAAAATATATAGCCCTTGCCAAATAATTTAATATGCATAGTTTAGTGACCCCAAAAAGAGATAAATAGAAAAAAGACAAATCTGCGCCAATTCTCCGATCTAATTTCTCTGTCCGACCGAGATTCGAACCCTCGACCCTACCTACCATCATATACCTATCCTACCTAACTATCCAACACGCTATCGATTACGCTATCGACTACTACTATGCACTTGAAAAAAGTTAAGAGTTATGAAGATTCGAATATAAGAAAACATTTAAAAAACCAGTTTTTTTAATTTTTAATAACTTATATGTATACTATTAAAGTATACTATAGAAATGATAGTTCTTTGCTTGAAGGAAATAAAAATTTAATCATTCCAAACAAATATTCTATTGGAATAAAATAATGTGTTATTTATTTTACTTCAGCTTCTTTTAAAATAATCACAATCAATTTTATATCTAATAAATATTGAAAATACTACAGAAATATTTTTAGAAGTAAAATAATGATGAATTTATTGCAAAGAAATAATTTTGTTCGAAAAAAATAATTTCGGATTGGAGTCATTTTTTAGATCCATATAATCTCATGTTTATGATGCCATAAATAATTTTCTTAAAAAAAAAATAATTTCGTATTGACGTCGTTTTTTAGATCCAAATAATCTCATTTTTATGATGCGATCAATATAAGTAATCCAATGAATACAAATTTAATCAAATCTATCATGCATTTAATTGTTACTATGAAATAAGAGTTTAATATAATGGAGTAATAGATCCGTGAAAATATTTTTTTAAATGAAGAGTGATTTTCTTGGTTCAACAAATAAATAATCGAATTAATACTTTCATTTAATTAATAAATTCAGGTTCTCAAATTCAATAATTTTTTCCCTCGGTCTATGAAAAAATCTATTTAAACGGTTGCAACGCCCAAGCTATTAGATATATTGAAAAAATTCAAATGAGAACTTTGTAGAGAAAGTAATTTGCTACAAAAAAGTCTTATAAGCCGAGCCCGTAAATTCAACTCTTTCTCATCTCATTTGTTTTATTGATTTATTTGCATAGGGAATTCTTTGTAACATTTGTTGAATGGTTTTTCTTATGTTTTTGTACATGCTATCTCATAGAAAATGGAGTTCGTTTGATTGAATAAAACAAAAAAATATCTATTTATTTTACTTCATACACCTATATCTTAGAAAGAGTTGAATTTACGGGCTCGGCTTATAAGACTTTTTTGTAGCAAATTACTTTCTCTACAAAGTTCTCATTTGAATTTTTTCGACATATCTAATAGCTTAGGCGTTACAGCCGTTGGAATAGACATTTTCATACACTATTTACTTGAAATAATGAAACGGTTGAATTTTTGGACATGGCCCAATGAACTTTATTGTAGAGTATCATATTTCCTATGAAAACCCACTTGGAAAATATCGCGATATCAAAATTCGCGGAATGGTAACACTAATAAGGAGATTTTTTTTTTCAATGTTAATCAAATGGGAAACCTTCAATTTTGATTCGCGACCTCTAAATATTTTTTGACAACACCCCCCTTTCACGAAACTTCGTTTTTGGGTACCAACTAAAGGTTTTTGGGCATGATGGGTAAAAAAAAAGTTGCCCTGAAACGAATCACCCTAATCTATAGTCATTAGGGCGATTTCTTTTCGACCTTTTTTTATTTCTTTCACTCCCCACCCGAAATTTTGTTGCATATGTCTGAAAGAAAAATCCCTGAAAATTACAGCCCTTAATATTAATATTAAGTACTTTCCCTTCGCGTGATAAGCTTTTCCATCTAAAATACACGTAAATCAAAATTTTTTTTATCTTTTTTTAAGAGAAAGATGAATTCAAACATCTATCTTTTCAACAATTTTCACGACTAGTCCGATCGTGGCATCTCAATAACTACTATTTTTTTCGATTTTTGAAAATTAAAATTTTTGTTTTTTTCAATAAATTATTATGAATACCAATTTTTGTTACTGTATAGTATTTTTTTTAATCATTTTGAATTAATTTGGACACTTTTTCATTGTTAACAGATTTTTAAAATTAATAATTAATCGATGAACAAATAATAAGAGTTCAAGAATTGTACGAGTGGGCATTGAACTTAAATAGTCTACTGAATATTGCTGTCAAATTTTGACATGAGAAACATTATTTAGATGCAAAAGAAATATTTTATTTACGATAAAATACTGCGAAGTCAATCACAGGGGGACACAAAAATTTCATTCAATTATTCCAATGAGCAACGGAAACCTATTGGCAAAGGTTCTAATAGAGGAAATAATCGTATATGTAAAATTTTCAAAAAAATGCGTGAATAAATAAAAACTGTTGTTATTATTGTTCATAAACAGACTTAACGATTAATTATTAATTTTAAGAACCTGTTAACAATAAAAAAGTGTCAAAATAAATTCTAAATATTGAAAAAAATACTATACAGTATCAAAAATTGGTATTCATAATAATTTATTTAGAAAAAAAAAATTATATTTTCAAAAATCGAAAATAGTAGTTATTGAGATCCCACGATCGGACTAGTCTTAAAAATTGTTGTATAGATAGATATTTGAAACAAAAAATAAAAAATAAAAAAAAATGACATTCACTTTTGAAAACGCGATTTAACGTTTAAAACTCATAAAAACTCATTCAAAAACACGTCAAATATTTTTGTTGTATTTTTTTTGTGCAACGGATCGTTTCGCATGTAAAATGAATCGAAAAAAAATAAATAACAACATTCGTATCCAAATTGGGGGTGTAAAATCAGATTCAAAAATCTGAAAATAATCCTGCTTGCTTTTGACACTCGAATAACCTTTAAAAAAATGTTTCATGATATTTCAAGGTCACGCGATTTTTTAGTGGCCCACTTGGTGTGGAATGCTTCATATATAGTCTTGTATGAGTCAGTGAATGCTCTTTAACGAGTTTGAACGTAATACTTCCTCGCTACTATACACATCGAGAATCGCGCTCGTCATTGGGTGAATATATTCATTGGCTTCGTATGTTGACGCCGTCGACGACGGCGATGTTCCTCGATGTCCCATCAACGGGAATATTTCCTGCTCTCGGCATGCAAACACCCGTTATTCCACGACGGCATACGAAAACGCGATTAGACTTCGGTGGCACTCTCGGTGTCATACAATAACTTTGTTCGAGTCTCGCGAGAGAAAATTAATTAAATCTTCCAAATTAGAATTAACATTTTGCATCCTCATCATTTTTCTTCGATCACGAATCTCCATGAGCAAGAAGCTGTCTTAATTTTGGTAACGTCCCTAGGAACGAAAGTTAATGCCAAATAAATTGAGAAAGCGAGGTGCAAATTCTTCTACAGTATTTTTCTACACCCAGAAAAAAGATCTAGTACATTTAACTAAATCCTAGTCAAGCCAGATAAATTTTTTTAGTTGTAGGCCGCCCTAATACAACTCTATTCATGTCAACGAATTTTTTTTTTCCATGACCTAGGAAAATATATTGCGATCTAATAAATTTTTATTTAATATTAATAAATATTATTTCAAACTGAACAAATATGTATTGAAATGAAATAATTCTTATTTAAATATTTACACTACAATTTCGTTGAGCTTCGTCTTTTCTTGAACAGAAGGGAAAAGAAAAAAGACCCTTTTTTATGGGAATCCTTTTCGGGGATTCGACCATCTTTCGTTTTTTGTCGCAATGTTCAATGTATTGAATATCCATACTAAAAAATAAGGATATCAAACATAGACGAGCTTGGAAAGGATATAGGCGACGAGAGGCAGGTTCGCTTGCGCGAGAGGTAGCCACCTGGCGGATTTTTGGGGTACTGACAAATCTGCAGATATGATCGGCTGAGATTACGGGTGAATAGGTATTTAGTAACAACGAATAGAATTTTTCTTCAACACCTGTTTCTCGATGACAGGGAATTCAAATAGATAAATATAGTGGAAGTAAATATCGCCCAAAATTGGATGGAAAGAAAATTTTCTTTAAAGTAACTAAAAAATAATCAAATGAACGATTATAGTACCTACGACTAGATCTTTTTTCTGGGTGTACTTTTTTACTCGACAGTTTCGAGTTTTCTTGTATTTTTTCAAATTTTAGCTCGATAGTTGCGGATTAAGGAAAACTCGAGTGCCCAAATTTTTATTTTTATTATTTCAAAATTTTACTATGCATGAAAAATTCGATCAACGTTTTTCTTGTATTTGAGAAAGTTAGCTTTACTTTTTAGAGCCAGAGAGAATTTAGAAATTTTGTAATATTCGAATCTTTCGAGGGCTTATTTGGAAACTTTAATATCAGTCACTAAATTTGTTTTTCCAAAAAGTTTTATCTTGATAGATGCACATTTGCGAAAGTAGGAGCGCTTACAAGAATTTTCAAAATTGTCAATGAATTTAAAAAATGTTCAATTTTTTACAGCGTAAATCTTATAAACAATTTTTTACAAATTCAATACCAATGTTTGTTGTCGTCTAATGACTTTGTGTGAAAAGTTTCGTTTCATAGATGTAAACTTGCAAAAAAACTTTCAATTTGAACCATTATTAAAGAAGTTATGAGCAAAATACCAAGAGCGGTGTTTTTGTTAATTTAATATCTTTTGAACGGGTAATAAAAAAAATCTCAAAATTTAACAGGAAGGGTCTTTTGATGGGTACTTAAAAATATAAAAAAATTGAGGAAATTAAAAAAAAACGTTTTTCACACTGTCCGATTTGGGATGGAATGCCCCATATGTAGAGGCGACGCCTCGTTGGTCCCTCAAGTGTTCCAGGAGCCATACTTTACCGCGTAAATATGTCAGCATCTTATATTTCTCTCTCGTTTGCGACGGTTGAAAATTATTTTATTCTCCTTTTTTCACCCCAGACATAATTGCCGAGCAACGGGGATTTTCGTTTTTTATTTGCACACTCGCGAAGATGGAAAGAAATGAGCGAAAATACAATTAAACGAGGATTTATAAATGTACACGCAGAGAGATTACCTTTGATGAAATCTCATCCAGTCATTCCGACATTTGGTCGACTGCAGATTGTCATTTCTCTTGTTGTTCCTTCGCTTCTCGTTGGCTTTTTTTTCATTCCTCTTCTTATTATTTTTCTCTTCGTCTTTTTTCACGCGATAAAATAAAACGCACAATACCGCAACAGTCGCATCAGCAACCAGCTGTTCTGTATTATTATATTCGACCGTAAAGCATCGTGATTTGTTGCACACTGTAATATTTTATTGTCGATTCCTTCGCCACGAAAAATCCGTTACAAAATCGCATTTTCAACCACGTTTGACATTTAAGTAAATTTTAAACGTGGGATAGAGGAACAAGGACCAAAAGCTCGAAATTTAACGTTTCCGGAGCGAAATATTCTCTTTTCCGAACTCCAGGGTTGCGAAATTTTTAATGAAAAAGTAATGCATTAACCATTACTTTTTTAATGGCTAATGAAATTAATTTCTATTAACCATTAAAATTTAATGGTAAATGGAAATATTTTCCATTAACCATTAAAATTAATGGTTAATGGAAATTATTTTCATTAACCATTAACATTTAATGGTTAATGGTCAATGGAAATTATTTTCATTAACTATTAAAATTTAATGGTTAATGGAAATTATTTTCATTAACCATTAAAATTTAATGGTTAATGGAAATTATTTTCATTGACCGCATTAAAATTTAATGGTTAATGAAAATTATTTTCATTGACCATTAAAATTTAATGTTAATGGTTAACGAAAATGCAATTGCATTAAAAAAAGTAATGCATCATTTGCAACTCTGCCCATTACAATGTAGTGTGTAATAGAAAAAATTTCCATTACCTATTGCAATGTAATGTGTATTGAACAAAACTTTGATTGCAATTTTGGGAATGGAAAAATATAGATGAATAAATTATTCCAATTTTGCATTACATTTTATTGACTTAGGACTCAGATTTTCGCCTTAAATTCTAAAAAGCATCTATATTATAATTCTAAAATCTAAGTCCTAAGTCAATAAAATGTAATACAAAACTGCAATAATTTATTCATCTACATTTTTTCATTCCCAAAATTGCAATCAAAGTTTTGTCCATTACACATTACATTGCAATGGGTAATGGAAATTTTTTCTATTATACACTACATTGTAATGGGTTGCAAATAATGCATTACTTTTTTTAATGCAATTGCATTTTCATTAACCATTAACATTTAATGCTTAATGAAAATAATTTCCATTAACCATTAACCATTAAATTTTGATGGTTAATGAAAATAATTTCCTTTAACCATTAAATTTTAATGGTTAATGAAAATTGTTTCCAATAACCATTAAACGTTAATGGTTAATGAAAATGCAAATGCATAAAAAAAAAGTAATGCATTATTTGCAACCCTGCCGAACTCAATAATCGTTTGATAGCTCCTCCATTTTTTTCAGGCTTCATGAAACTCTGAAACTTATTTTTTCTCGTCGAACATGGAAAAGCTCTGTAAAAAGAGGGGGTAAAAATTGTTTTTCCACGTTTGGTACAAAAAATTTTTTTATAATGTTTATGGTTGAATAAGGGTTAAACCTTTCTGCAGGGTTTATCAGGGTTTCTAATGTTTAGGTTAACTTTTTTCGAAGTTTCGTATACTAAGAAATAATTATAAATTTATTGTTGTTACTTCTTTAATTAACCATAAATTTGCATCAGCAGCTAGAATTACTAAATTATTATTCGTAGATCAGAAAGAAAGTTTAACAAAATTCGTAAATTGCCTATTTTTTAAACATACATTTTTATCAACAACAGGAATTGCTGGAATATTGTTTATACTACGAAAAAGCAAGTTTCTCGACTTTAATAATATCAGTGAATTTTTTTTGTTCAATCACACATTTAATCGGCTCGAGAGAGTCTTTCGCGAACCTGATCTTGATTAACGAAGAGTGGAAGAACTTGTTTTTCGACGGTGTTTTTTTCTCTCGCAACTTTTACCACGGACATCTGCGAGGAAAGTGCAGCGTTGCATCAATGATTATACAACTTTTCGCGTGTCTCGGGACGATCATTTGTCCTTAATTGCAAAGTCAAGTTCACAAGGGAATCAAAAGCTCATTATCAAATCGAAAAACAATGTAATAATTAAATATATTGAGAGTCAATAATATTAATAATTAAATAATTAATGAATACTTAAATATAATTAAATATGCCAAAATATTCATATCGAATGCTCGGATTTATAAATGGAAGAAAACATATTTTGAGTATTCTTCGGATATATTAAAAATATATTATTTTTTCACATTTTTTTCCCAATTTTTTTTTCTCCTATTTGCGGTCGGAAAAAAAGTTGGAAAAAAAATCTGAATAAACTCCTCCAAACTCAACGAAAACAGACGCAACTTTTTGCTATTCTGAAGTTTCTCATGAATCCTCTTTGTTTTCGTGTTATACGAGATTTTTCAAATTTCCTCTTTTTTCACAGAAATTAGAATAACTTTGGAAAAAAAATCGCTCTCAGTTAAAAAAAAAAGACAAATTGAAGCTCAAACTTTCCCTCTTTATGAATCCAATCGTAAAAATGTATTGGAAAAAATTCCCCTAAAAACAAATTGTAAAAATAATTTAAAAAACAGAAAATGCCCTTTGTTAAATTAGTTCACATTGACTTCCGGTGAAGTGGCATAAAAATCGTTCGAGACCATTTTGAAGTTTTTGAAGCAACATTTAAATTTTTGAACAACATTTTTTAATATATTCTAGATATATTTCCATATGACCCGGGTATACTTTATTGTCATGAAAAGAAGTTGCCAAAATTGAGTTTAAAGAACAATAATATGAGAAATTTCCAAAATTAAGGTTTTTAATTAATAACCGGTCGGGTTTTGGATGTGAAGGATTCTCTTTGAGAGGAGCAAGACGATAGGACGTTCCGCTATGTCCCACATAATATAATAGGAGAGTGCTTATGATTATGAGATCTCGCAGGGAGCATAAGAAGAGGTATAAGGCAGACGCCTCTTTTTGTATACTTTTTTTTCCCCTCTCGCTTGATGGTCTCCTCACTCTGTTACTTATCCCGGGGGGCCCCATTATTCAGTGTAGTCTGTGACGTTATTTTTTTTTCTTCTCTTCCTCATCGTTCACTCTGTTCTTTCCCCTCTTCTCGTCCATTTTGGGCATGTAATATGATGGGTATGTAATTGGGCATGCTCGGGTAACCAGATTTCTTTCACTCGTGACCATCAGCTTCGATATACGAGCTCGCCACCCCGAGAGATTCCTGGGATAACTCACGGTGTTTTATGGTCACTCCGTTTATGGCGTCCAGCTTCGTATTCCCCCTTTACTTCATATTTATTCATGAGTAATATTTACGCTTGTTTTGCGAGATTTTATAAACGATACTACGAGACTCGAGCAAAGTGGGATGGTGTTCCTTTAAACGGAATTAACTCTTAAACGGAGGCTTAAAGGCTTCATAGTGGTCAATTCATTGCTAAATTTTGAAAATAGTTTCTGCAAATCTTTGTATTATTTACTTAATGATAATGATGAAAAATAATCTAAGGTTTGGACCGAAAGATAATCCTTATCCGGAATTCACTATTAGAAGGACGAGCTCCGTATTGGCCCAATTCATTGCTAGATTTTGAAAATTGTTTTTGCCAATCTTTATCATGTAAATCTTTGTATTATTTTTCAACAATGATGATGAAAAATAATCTAAATGTCGACCCAAAGATAATCCTTATCCGGAATTCACTATTAGAAGGAAGAGCTCCATATTGGCCCAATTCATTGCTAGATTTTGAAAATTGTTTTTGCCAATCTTTATCATGCAAATCTTTGTATTATTTTTCAACAATAACGATGAAAAATAATCTAAATGTCGACCCAAAGATAATCCTTATCCGGAATTCACTATTAGAAGGAAGAGCTCCATATTGGCCCAATTCATTGCTAGATTTTGAAAATTGTTTTTGCCAATCTTTATCATGCAAATCTTTGTATTATTTTTCAACAATAACGATGAAAAATAATCTAAATGTCGACCCAAAGATAATCCTTATCCGGAATTCACTATTAGAAGGAAGCTCAAGAGCTCCATATTGGCCCATTCATTGCTAGATTTTGAAAATTGTTTTTGCCAACCTTTATCGAGCAAATCTTCGTATTATTTTTTAACAATAACGATGACAAATAATTTAAATGTCGACCCACAGATAATCCTTATCCGGAATTCACTATTAGAAGCAAGTTCTAGAGCTCCATATTGGCCCAATTCATTGCTAGATTTTGAAAATTGTTTTTGCCAATCTTTATCGAGCAAATCTTTTTATTATTTTTCAACAATAATGATGAAAAATAATTTAAATGTCGACCCAAAGATAATCCTTATCCGGAATTCACTATTAGAAAGAAGTTCAAGAACTCCATATTGGTCCAATTCATTGCTAAATTTTGAAAATTGTTTTTGCCAATTTTTATCGAGCAAATCTTTGTATTATTTTTTAACAATAACGATGAAAAATAATCTAAATGTCGACCCAAAGATAATCCTTATCCAGAATTCACTATTAGAAGGAAGTTCTGGAGCTCCATATTGGCCCAATTCATTGCTAGATTTTGAAAATTGTTTTTGTCAATCTTTATCGAGCAAATCTTTGTATTATTTTTCAACAATAATGATGAAAAATAATTTAAATGTCGACTCACAGATAATCTTTATCCGGAATTCACTATTAGAAAGAAGTTCAAGATTTTGCCCAATAATTGCTAAATTTTGAAAATCGTCTTTGCCAATTTCCATAACGCAAATCTTTGTATTATTTTATAACAATAATGATGAAAAATAATCTAGATGTCGACCCACAGATAATCCTTATCCGGAATTCACCACTATAAGGTAGTTCAAGAGTTGAATTGACGCCCTTAAGGAGGTCAACTAACCTGACAGTGGTCAAGTCAGTGCTTAATTTTGGAAATTGCCTCTATAAACATTTTTGCATAAACTGTCAACAATCAAACTATATTTGCACCCTATCATATGTCTTTAAGGGGTTGAAACTGTCCGCTGTCCAAAAAAATTGCAATGTTAAGGGATTTTTTTGCGACTAAATGTGTAAAGTTTTTGTTTGTTACATAATTTTCAACAAAATTCATTGCTTCATAAAGTGGTTAGTAGTAGAAGGTCGTAAAGTATATTTTACAACGATAAAATAGGCAATTTACTTATTCTCCGCTCAATCTTGTGTTCCATTACGTTGTTATCGACTTTCCTTGCCTCACATTACATGCAAACTTACATATGAATGTATGAGTGTGTGGAAATTGATCGTTGGGCAGATTACCATTTCCCTCCTTTCTTCCTCCCCCTCGAGATATTGGCCAGAAGCTACAGGTGTTTGAGACCAAGAGGGAGAAAACGTTTTCCAACAGGAAATTCTTCAGCGATTTAAGTGCAATTTGTCTATAATATATAGCTATATATAGAGTAATAGTGTCCATAGTGCCAGATTTCTATATCTCTCCATCTTACATCCCTTTTTTTTTAAAGAAAATTAATTTATCGACGATTCTATAACATCCCCGATTTTGCTGATAACTGATGGGAGAATCTCTCATCCCCTTCTTTTTATTTCGTTCTATTTCGTTAGAATATTTCTAGAATCGTTAACGTCCAACGGCGATATGCTTATACATAAAATGCGCATCGAGTTTCTAACGGTACGTGGCTTGGGATCCTTTTGCCTTACTTTAAATACTCCTTGGGGAATATATATTCATATATATGGGGCGTTCCACACCAAATCGGACACCATTTAGCATTTGCATCTCCGATTTTTTAAAAAATTTTTTATGTTTTAGTATTGGTTAAAAGCGGTCTTCATGATTTTTTTCAATTTTTTTCGTCGAGCCGTTTTCAAGATATCGATTTTTCAAAAATTAGGCTACTTTTTTTTTCAAACGCCCATAACTTTGCGAAAAATGGGCCAAATGGGACGTTTTTTTTTCAAAATTTTTGTTTTTAAACGTAGTTTTGATAAAAAATATCGAAAAAAATTTCAAACCCTATTTCTATGAGATTTTCAAGTTTACTCCTTTGGAAATTTTATCAATTTATTTTTATTCGTACATTTATTTATTTATTTGTTGGGACGAAGTAAATAATAGAAGAAAATTCAATAAAGAAAATATTCGAAGTCAAAAATTGCAATTGTAAAAATATTAAAACCGATAACTCATTCGAAAAAAATTCCATAATTTTCAAAATTGTCAAAATCTTTTATTTTCCGATAAAAAATCTACGCATCGAAAAATCTTGTGATACTTGAATTTTGAATTTCCAAAAATCACCACTTTTGCCAAACATTTCATGATATTCTATAACCAATCGATGATTTCATGTGTTCAAAATTGATCAAGATCAATCGAAAACTGTAACACCACGAAAAAAAAACCTTTCCTCTAATAAATAATTCATGATCTGCCTCCTTTCTAATGCATAATTCACGATCTTTCTAGCCACACTCTCTTAAAAAATCTCTTTCAGGCAAAGTTGCACAATTTTACTAATCAGACAAAATCTCCATCTTGCACAATGATGTAAAATCAATTCGATATTCATGAAAGTATTCCGCTTGACCATAAATTTATTCAAAGAAAAATGCACGCGTCACACGAAATTCCATTAAATCAATATATTTCAAAATCATCGCACCGAGAAAAAGGTTTGGTAAAGTGAAAAAAATTTGGCTTGAATTAACTAAACCCGGAGGTTAATTACGGGTGGCGAACGAAATGTGTAATTCAGTTAACTCAAAACGCGTATCAAAATGCAACTTTTGTTTCCTTGACCCAACAGAGTAGAGAATCCGTTCAATTGAAAATTACATTGTTTTGATTCTATATTTAGTAAAATGCACTCAACATGCGATTGCATAACCAAATGGTTTAGTTGAATGAACAGTTTATATTTTCTATGCAATTCAGATGTTGTTCACCGAAAAAAATGCATTCAATATGAAGCTAGAAAATTTCAATTGCATCAACAAAACATTTGATGATATACAATATTTGTTTAAGTTACGAGGGATTTTACTTAACTAATTAATCTTGAGATTAAGCAGTTAAGTGAAAATTTAACTTATTTATCCTTGCGCCCATAAAGAGCACGAGCGCTACTAAAGTGCAATGGTGATCTTATTCAAATATGTAGTCTTTAGTCCATAGAACTGCGTGACCATCATAGAGCGCGGGTAATGTTCCATCAATTTAAACTATTTAAAGTTAATCGAGGACTTCGATGCTGTTAATTAATACACTGGTACTTACCGATGCTCGGTGGCTGTCTCGCTGGCGCGAGAGCGCGCGCCGATCGTCGCCACCTTACGGATCTCTGGCGAAGTGCCGAGATCGTGGAAGTTACTATACGTACTATCGACTTAATGTGTTGTGGCCGCATTGATATATTTAGTCAAATTTATCAAACAATTTGATCGACTTGAAAGCATTTTCTATTCTTTTTAACTGCACTGAGAGAAAAAGTTGCCGAATTTGAGGAAATGAATTTATTTATTAAATGAAAGTATTAATTCGATTATTTATTTGTTGAACCAAGAAAATCACTCTTCATTTAAAAAAATATTTTCACGAATCTTTTACTCCATTGTATTAAACTCTTATTTAATAGTAACAATTAAATGCACGATAGATTTGAATAAATTTGTATTCATTGGATTAATTACATTGATCGCATCATAAACATGAGATTATTTGAATCTAAAAAACGAATTCAATACAAAATTATTTTTTTCGAACAAAATTATTTCTTTGCAATAAATTCATCATTATTTTACTTCTAAAAATATTTCTGTAGTATTTTCAATATTTATTAGATATAAAATTGATTGTGATTATTTGAAAAGAAGCTGTAGTAAAATAAATAACACATTATTTTATTCCAATAGAATATTTGTTTGGAATGATGAAATTTTTATTTCCTCCAAGCAAAGAACTATGATTTCTATGGTATACTTTAATAGTATACATAAGTTGTTAAAAATTAAAAAAATGGTTTTTTAAATGTTTTCTTATATTCGAATCTTCATAACTCCTAACTTTTTTCAAATGCATAGTAGTAGTCGATAGCGTAATAGGTAGCGTGTTAGGTAGTTAGGTAGGATAAGTATGATGGTAGGTAGGGTCGAGAGTTCGAATCTCGGTCGAACAGAGAAATTACATCGGAGAATTGGCGCAGATTTGTCTTTTTTTCTATTTATCTCTTTTTGGGGTCACTAAACTATGCATATTAAATTATTTGGCAAGGGCTATATATTTTTTTATAAAATGTTTAGCAACAACTAGTAAACTTGCATTTGATTGAATCAATCATTTTTCCTGTTGATTGGACTAATTAGTTTGTTGATACAACAAATTTTTTTTCTCAGTGCTTCTGTATTAAAAGACATGCATGTTTTGAATGATAAAATGTGTTCTTGATTCAAACAACATATTACATATAATTGATAGCATATTGTTAGATTCAAGTAAATTCGGTTATTGAAACAGAAATTTATGGAATTGACTGAAAAAAATGAACCAAGTAAATATATAAGGGAACCAATTTAATATGTTTTGGCAAATAATGAAAAAAATGATTTTTTGCCTTTTCTCTCAGTGTGGATGAATAGCTCAAATTGAAACTAGACTTTGTTGATGAGACGAAACATACAGCTAAAACAATTTTATTTACTTCCAGTGAATGACTAAATATCCGTTTGAATGAGAAAACAAGTTGTTGAATCAATCTCGTTTGAAATCTTTTTGATCCAATGTTGTAATTGCGGTGAATGCAGTACACATTCGAAGCAACGACACCAGTTTTATTATTTCAACAACGAGGTAATCAAATCAAATAT
Source organism: Alloplasta piceator (assembly GCA_946863875.1). Classification (NCBI taxonomy): domain Eukaryota; kingdom Metazoa; phylum Arthropoda; class Insecta; order Hymenoptera; family Ichneumonidae; genus Alloplasta; species Alloplasta piceator. The sequence continues at coordinate 14,602,872 of OX333080.1, forward strand.
GTGACGATTGATTCAAACGAATTTTCCGTGATCGCAGCTGGGTAGTTGATATTACTAAATCTTTTTTTTTTGTGCAGCTTCAGACATAAAATCGATCCAGATCACTCGACTCGTGTCCTCTGTCCAAAAAAAAAACGCCTCTCTAATCAACGACTCGCGGTCTTTCGTTCGAGCGATTTAAACACATACACTTCCACCGCAACCCTCCGAGGACTGTCCCAATTTCCACGATCCAGTTTGAGCGGAAAATAAACCACAACGGGATGTAACGAGATACGTAAATGGAAGCACGAAGCCAATTCGTCAGACCGAATCGACACCAAACCTTCTCCCGCTCTTTCTCTCCCACGAGCTCAGCCTACGACAACCAAACATCTCCCTGACTGGTTCAAGGATCCACGATCTTGTTG